>CAMZMU010000063.1:165619554-166344273 GCA_947311845.1 Poa pratensis
TTGAATACACGGTACTTACTCCAAAGAGTACGAAAACTTCATTACTTGATATGTTTGAGATCGCATGCCTACATTCAACCTAGTTAGTAACATATATAGGTGGCATTCGTCTCATATCTTGCGGCAAGAAGAAATGTCTAAAGAGAAACGGTTCGTTGTTTTGTGATAGTATTGACTCGAGCGAGCGAGGAATGACCTTTGCAACTATTTGTATGGGAATGATAGGCCTTGGGAGAGAGAAGACACAGCTGGGTAAAGTAGGAGTGAAGGCCCAGCTACACGTATTGACAGAAGTATCAGCCTACCGGTGTCATGCTTCCATATGCGGCCTCTATCATGATGTTCTAGTATCTGTAGTGGCCTGTCATTCCCTTACCCTTTTCAACGCGGAACCTATATGCCGCCTGTAGGCGCCGCGGAATTCCGGGGCGCCTACAGGATTTCGCTCGCGTAGAGTGTTTTGGGCCGCCCATTACGCACTCTCAAACCGCTAAAAAGAGCAAAATATGTCCCTCCAACAGGACTTGAACCCAGCACCTAGAGCATGCACGGGTAGTAACCACTGAGCTACGCTTCCGTTCAGGTTAATAACTCATTATTACTCTACTTATTCTCATCCAGTTTGGGATTTTCGGGTTCTTTTCTGTTTCTTTTTTGTTTTCCGTTTTATTCTTTCTCTTTTCAGTTTCCTTTTTCCGTTTCCTTTTCTTTTCGTGTTTTGTTTTTATGTTTTCTTTTCTGTTTTCTTTTTCGGTTTTATTTTATTGTTTTCCGTTTTTCTGTTTTAATTTTCGCTTATATTGAAAATGGTTCGCATTTTGGAAAATAACTATTTCAAAAAACGGTTCTCATTTTTTTTGAAAATGGTCCCTTTTTTAAATGGTTCCAAACCAAAATGGTTACTTTTTTGAAATATGTTTCCGAACCGAAAAAATAGTTCTGATTTTTTTTAAAAGGTTCTGAATGAAAAAATGTTTCGAATTTTCAAAGATGGATCCTTTTTATAATGGTTCCGAACCAAAAAAATGTTCCGTTTTTTTAAAATGGTTCGAACCGAAAAAATGTTCCATTTTTCGAAAATGGTTCCGAAACGAAAAAATTATTTCTTTTTTAAAATGGTTCCGATTTTCAGAAAATGGTTCCTTTTCAAAATGATTCCGAACAAAAAAAATCCCATTTTTAGAATATGGTTCCGAACCAAAAAATGGTTCCGCTTTTTAAAAAAAAGTTTCGAATGAAAAAATGGTTTTGAATTTTCAAAGATGGATCCTTTTAAAATGGTTCCCAACCAAAGAAATGATCCGGCTTTTTGAAGATGGTTCGAACCGAAAAAATGTTCCGATTTTTCGAAAATGGTTCCGAACCGAAAAAATGGTTCCGGTTTTTGAAATGGCTCCTTTTTAAAATGGTTCCAAATTTTTGAAATGGTTCCGAATTTAAAAAATGGTTCCTAGCCGAAAAATGGTTCTGGTTTTTGAAATGGCTCCTTTTTTAAAATGGTTCCAAATTTTTGAAAATGGTTCCGAATTAAAAAAAAAATGGTTCCTTTTAGAAAATGGTTCCGAGCCAAAAAAAATGGTTCCGAAAGAAAAAAAATGGTTCTAATTTTTTGAAAATGGTTCCGAACCGAAAATGGTTCCAATTTTTTGAAAATGGTTTGAACCAAAAAAAAAGGTTCAATTTTTTAAAATGGTTCCAAACCAAAAAAAAAGGTTTCCTTTTTAAAAATGGTTCCGAACCGAAAAATGGTTCCAATTTTTAAAATGGTTTGGATTGAAAATGGTTCTAAATTTAAAAATGATCCCATTTTAAAATAGTTTCAAATTTAAAATGGTTCAAAATTAAAAAATGGTTCCAACTTTAAAAATTGTTCATTTTTGTTCTAATACAAACATCTATAAACTACAGATCAATTTGGTTCTTCTTAGTATTATTGTATGAGCTTTTTCCAAATATTATTTGAATCAATGGCTTCGTACAAGGAACACCACGCAAATTGGGCCAAATTGGGAAACAGTGGAAACGGTCAATGCAGGGAGCGACCGAATTGGGCCGGCCCATACAACAAACCATGCAGGCGCCGCGGAATCGGGCAAATCCTATAATACGCGTACCGCGTTCGTTACAAACGTGCGCGTACCCCCCCCCCCCCCTCCCCGACGCCACATGGGCCTGGCCCAGTTTCCCCCCACTCCTTCTCCTTCCTGACCATGGGCGGCGCCGCCACCATATCTCGGCCCTCCCGCAGCCGGATCCAACTCGGCTCGTACTGCTCCTCTCGTTGGCCGGCTGTGCTCCGCCCCGACCTGCTCCTCCCGTTGCCCGGTTTGCATCTTCGCCCGTAGCCGGATCCCGCTGCTCCCACCACCAGATCCGCTGCTCCGGCAACTCCTCCTCCTCCCCGCTTCCTTCCACTCCCCGACCCCCGCGGACGCCTGACCAGCTCCTGTCCAGACCTGGCTTCGTCGTGTGTCGATCCGCAGGGCCGTCTCCGTGCAGCAGCTAGGCTGCGCGCTCTACTGCGTTGCTTTGATCCGCATGGGCGTCGTCTCCCCTGCTGGCTGTCGTTAGCGCTCCATGCTGCTAGCTGATGCGTGTTGTTACTTGATGATAGCTGTAGCTTATCTTTAGATCAGCTGAAGACGTGTTTGTATCCAGAATTTTTTATGCTTTCAATTCTGAATTTGTGGGTATAAGTTTAGAAATCAGCTGATGTCATTTAAAAAATGGTTCCGAATTTTAAATTGGTTATTTTTTTAAAACGGTTCCAACTTTATATAAAATGGTTCCATGATAAAAAAAAGTTTCCGAATTTTAAATTTATCATTTCTGAAAACGGTTCCAACCTTATATAAATTGGTTCCATTATAAAAAAAACGTTCCAAACTTAAAAAGTTTCGAACTTAAAAATGGTTCCGAATTTAAAATGGTTCCAAATTTAAAAATGGTTCCATTTTTTACAATTTGAAAATGGTTCTAATTTACAAAATGGTTCCGAAATTAATATGAAAATGATTCCAAAAAATGGTTCAAATTTAAAATTGGTTCCATTTTGAAAATGGTTTCATTTTGAAAACAGTTACAATTTGAAAATGGTTCCATTTTTTAAAATGGTTCCATTTTCAAATTGGTTCCAATTTAAAATCGGTTCCATTTTGAAAATGGTACCAAATTTAAAAATGGTTCCAAATTTAAAAATGGTTCCAATTTAAAATTGGTTCCAAATTTAAAAATGGTTCCATTTTGATAATGGTTCCAATTTAAAATTGGTTCCAATCTGAAAATGGTTTCAATCTGAAAATGGTTCCAAAATTGAAAATTGTTCGTTTTTAAAAATGGTTCCAAATTTAAAATGGTTCCAATTTAAAATTGTTCGTTTTTAAAATGGTTCCAATTTAAAATGGTTTAATTTTAAAATGGTTCCAATTTAAAATTGGTTCCATTTTGAAAATGGTTCCAAAATTATAATGGTTCCAACCTTATGAAAATGGTTCCATTATAAAAAAAGTTCCAAAATTAAAAATTTCGAACTTAAAAATGATTCTGAATTTAAAATGGTTCCAAATTAATGGTTCCATTTTTGACAATTTGAAAATGGTTCCGAATTTAAAATGGTACCAACTTTGAAAAGCATCCATTTTATGAAAATGGTTCTAAATATAAAAATGGTTCCAAATTTAAAAATGGTTCGGAAAAATTGTTCCATTTTGAAAGGGGTTCTAAATATAAAAATGTTTTCAATTTTTAAAATGGTTTCGAAATTAAAAATCGTTTTAAATTGAAAAGGTATGCAAATTTAGTTCAACGTGTTGTGAACCAGCTAACTCAGCTTTGATCGATCGAAGAAGAAAAAAGAGCGAACGAAGAAGGAGAGTGAAGCGCGAGAAGTAACCAGTCCAAAAAATCGTGCCAAATGGATGAAACAGGAACCAGTCGAGCGAATGGGCCAAGCCCATGTTCGCGCCAGCGGGGGAAAGGGTACGCGTAGCGAACTAACCGTGCGCGTAGCGCGCACTATAGGAGCTCCCCGGAATCGCGGGGCGCCTACGGGCGGCACAGAGGCGCCCCCCTTTTCAACCATCTAATCTCAGGGCCGGCTCTAACCCTGGGCGACCTTCTCTGACGCATAAAGGCCCATGTTTGGGGAGCCCAATACTGCTTATGTGTATGTACACCGGCTGTAATTGGGCTGAAAGAATAATTTAGTTGTAAAGGTCCCAGGCGCCCAACAGGGGAGAGAAAAATACCACGCTCGATACCACAATTGATCGATCGATCTACTGTTTGCATGTTCATGTTTTGACTTCGACGTGGCAACGCCTCAGCCGCCTTCCGCCTAGAATGGAGATCACAAAAAGGGTGATTTCAGTAGGCATGTTATGGCAGCTAGAACTCATTGATAATCAAAGATAAGAATCTAAACCTAGACAAGATGATCATCAGAATTCAAATGACGATCATAAAAGTGTTGCAAGTAACTTTTCCATATAATTTGATGTCGGCCTGAGATTCTTAAAAAAAAATTAAGCCGTAGATTGGTAACCAAATGTGTCAGTTGCCTATCGGATCCTCTTGACTCTACTTGTGACTGTCACCTCACTTGAAAGGATTTTCGATAAATTGAAACTGCTAAAAAATTGTTTGAGTTCAGCTATGTTACAAGACAAATTGAATAGCTTGGCTAGCTACATGCTGTGTTGAGAAGGGTATCTTGGACAGCATTAATCTTGATGTTGTCCTCAATGATTTTGCTTCCCGAAATGCCTGAAGAAGTTTTATATGTGAAGCACTTAAGTATTATTGTCGATGAACTCACCGGAATATGGTTCTTATTTGAGGAAAATTAGAAGGGAATATTACTTGTTATATCTTGCAACTGTCTTAGGCTTCCTGACGAAATATGACACTGCTTAATATATCAATTATTTATTGACGTCTCGAAATAAGAATGTGTAGTTGGATTCAACTTTTAACATTTTATGTCATAGGGGCCAATTTTTCAACCTTGCACTAGGACCGCGCAAAATATAGAGCCATCCCTGTCTAAGCTGCAACATTTTATTATGGCTGCAATAAGCTTTTAACAGTCTTGTGGAGGTACTGTAGAGGGGTGCCCGACCTAGCACGTAACCATTTTTCTTGATTCATTTGTGTTATAATTTGGTAGTTTTGTTTGGATGCATCATTCAGTGATTGGTGATATTTGATTAAAATTTTGGTTAACTAGGTACAACAAACCTTTGACTCCTTTAATCAATATATGAGTTGAAAGTTGAACTTTCCGCTTTGTGCTATGTCGGTGATTTTCACTTTCCATAATACCCGGGACGATCAAGAGACACACGCATGACCTATAACCGGGATGGAAGGAGTATTATCGAAAGGATATTTTCCTCAGGTGCTCTGCTATTTTGGCTGATTAGTGCTCATGGAAAAAAATCTTGGGGGTATCAGACATATGTCATATGTTTAGTGGTTCATTTATTAACAGCAAAAGTTCTATTTGTCTCTTGGCGATTGCCACATCTAATAACGACTGCCCCCTCCATCCAGGAAATAAGTATTGGTCTAGTTTTGATGCTAAATAAAACTTTCTCAAACTTGCCAAACTTTATATGTAGAAACGTAGGAACATTTATAACAACAAATTGATGTCATTACCCTGATTGATGAACTAGTTGCTAGTTTGGAGATGCCCCATATACACGGACTGGTTCTGTTAGATGATTAATACTGATGGTGCGCTGGACCTGGCAAATAGAGTGGCTTATTCTGATCATATTATCAGAGATGCTAATGGTATTTTAACTGAGGCAGGATGTGTTAAACAGCCGAATGTTGATTGTCCTTTCATTAGTGAGTTGTTGGCATGCAGAGTAGCTAGGGATGCTGCTGTCAGGTGGATTGCTTGGAGCTAGTCAATCTGTGGAATGGTGCTAGAAATGTTCGGATGGGTGGTGCACACATTCTGAACGAAATGAAGGCCTTAAGCCGTTCCTTCAAGCTTCAACATATTAAACGCTCTTCAAATTCTGTTTCCATGATGATTGTAGGTGTCTTGAATCTTGATGACTCCTAGCAACTAGACAGGACAGCTTATATGTAGGAACTAGCGCCTAAAATGTTAGTTTTTCTTTTGCAAAAAAAGACAAGAAACAACAAGAACAGCAACTATTATTTACAATAATGAAAACAAACAAGAGTGGAACACAAACACACTGGTTCAGAATCAAATGTAGTGTGAGCTCAGGGTAGTCACATTCCCTGGAAGTTAACTGAGCCTGGAACGTGATGAAGCAGGAAAGAAAAAAAAGAGCATGCATGATTCACCAAGCAATTCAGTATGCACGGCATTCATGTACTACATCATGTTGTTTACCATGTACTACATCATGTTGTTTACCACGGAATCATCTCTGTATGCAACCAAAGCAGCTACAACGCTGTGCAGAAGCTAAATGACCATATCATCACCAGATCAACAAACACAGAGTCCAGGTTATAGCCATTGCCAAACAGAGTCAAATAAGCAAATAACAGATTGACACAAACAAACCATCTGATTCGCTTCACTGCCAAAACCATCTGATTCACCTCACCGCTCACCGTGCAAACATACCATCTGATTCAATTCACTGCCAAAACCAGGAATGCAGGACAGTACACACATGATTTATAACAGACCGTCTTGGCCTCCCTCAGTTCAGCATACCTGGGATGTTCCATGCCACACTTGCAGTCGTAGTAATAGCAGGTACAGTGATTGGCACTTGGCAGGCATACGACAAATATCACAGACACATTCACTTCTTGCATAGTCTTAGCTAGTTAACATACTACTGAATGTGCAGAATCTAGACGACCTTATCCGACACACCAACCATTGCCAGATAAAGGCAACTAAGATAAACTCCGGGTTAACTCTAGGTGAGCATAAAACAACTAAACAGAGCCAAATGCACCCTACTACAGACAAACTTAGTAGCGACCAACTACCGAATTGCATCACAAGCATCACCAGCCTCTCATATATCTTACAACACTACCAGGTCTCGAGCATTCGCACCAGTATTAGTTTGACGACCATGGTGATTCTGCGCTTGAGCTTGTGGCACAGCCTTGTTCCAGCATCTACTTCTCAGGCCCTTCTTCAACACCTGCCCAATATGTTGAATTAAGTGGATTCGATTGTAGATATTCAAGAGCTTGCCAGCAAAATTGGAAAACTGTAGTGCTTAGTATCCGACAACACTTGGTAACTTGCTTAAAAGAAAAACGAGGCAACAAAAGCATAAACAAAGAATCAAGATAAAAAACAGGGCAAGAAGCAAAGGCTGAGGTAAAATACAGGGGAGTACAGCAAAGCACGGACACTACATGGAGAATCAACACTCAAGTTTAGCATACGTAGTTTGCAATACAAAACAATAGACAGACATAAAAAACGCACAACTATGGTAGCTTCACGTTGCAGTACTTCAAAAAAATGAGCTAGCAAGGCAGTATAACAAATTTCTAACTTAGGTCGCCGGAGGAAAACATAAGGAAAATTAGTAGTTACAGTAAACAAACTACGCGCATCCTCTGGCATCCCATAAAAATGATTGCTTGCATTGGCCATTTTATTTGAATAACAGAATAGAGAAAGGCGAGAAGTTCAATCTGTCAAAGATAACATGGGTGCCCTGTTACTAATTTATCTTGAGAAGCTGATATCAGATCAAATGGTTTCTGATCACAAGCTGGCAAGCAGTTTTCTCTATGTGAATGCCAAGTCCATTGAGCAATTTTTCTTTTATTTTGGAACAGTACTTTGAGAAATCAATCAATCTCACAACTTAATTTTGCTAACATCATATATCTAGATACAGGACATGCATTAGTCGTAGTAATGGCTAAGCTACTTATTTCAAGCCATATCAGTTGTGCAGATTTACTTGAAACTTGAAATCAACATCATGAGATAAATCTATAGGTGCAAAGTTGACCAAAATAACTTTTTAGAGTCTTTATATCTATCAAAATAAAAGTAGACAGTATATGGCGTGTTTGACTGGAATCAGTAATTCCAAGGTAAACATAAATGAACTGGATTTGAACTCGTATTCCTCTCCATTAGCTTCAGATTCGAATATCAAAAACATTCAAAATTAAAATTGTGATGTAGCACAATTATATTTCTCAGCTTGATTAGCTTTGACAAAGAAAGAGAGAAACTAACTAATATCAAATCGTGTAAAGAAAACTACCGGCACCAATAATGAACTATGTAAATGTGTGATTAAAAGTAGAAAACTTGGCAGCTTACCACTTGATATTGTTGGTGACGACAAGAGTGACGGGGGGAAGTTGCTATAGGCGAGTAGCTTATTACAGGTTGTATACCCTAAAGGGCACACCTTCTCAAGCTGGAACGTTTCGATGTCCAGCGTGAAACAGCCTTGCTCCAGCAGTGAGCTTCGCCTAGAATGCAGGAGCAGGTACTTGTCCATATTACCTATCAAACTGACCCAAGAACCGAGTGCTATTGTCTTCACCTTCTGCCACTGACTCCCACCATCGTTTTGCCTAATGAAATAGCTGAGGTCACATGTGTTCTCTGCTAGCAGAAACATCCCAGGCCTTCCTTCCCCTGCCTCCACCATGGCGAAATCACAACAATTATTGGCTTCCGGTGGGGGAACAGCAATGGAGAACTCTATTGTTTCGGTATCGAGCACTAGCAATTTACTTTCTTCGGTACCAGCTGTCAGCCAGTAGAAGCAGCCACACGCATACTGGCGCAAGCAGAAGGGAGTCCTCTCCCTAAGCGGTGGCAAGCCAGCAGACAAATCGGTCCAACATCGAGATGGAGAGCTTGCCATTGTCTGGTGTTGGAAGAGAAGACAAAGGCGACTAGCTTAGTTTTGCACTGCGCCATTCGGATCACTCTGAATGATGTCTCATCTGCAGCCGCTGCCTCCACGGGAGGGACAAGGAAGGTCTCGTCATCGAGTAGATCGGCTAAGTCGCGAGCGAGTGGGGGAAGCAGGAGGTATCGCCGGTGCAAGCGGTCGCACACCACCGCCTCCGGGAACATGAGAGCAGAGGACGACCACCAGTTGAGGACCACGCGGCCGTCACGGATGTCCTGCACGAGCCAGTCCCTGGCGGGGGCAGGGAGGAATGAGAAGGAGAAGTCGGCGGCACAGGCGACAGCGCTGGCTGCCGATGCGGAGGGGTGCGGTGCAATGGCGGGGCGGAAGCATCTGGGCCACACGAGGAAGCCGAGCAGAGGAGGGGCGTGGAGTTTGCGGTACCGGCGGAGGAAGGAGCGGTGGGTGGCGACGCGGCGGAAGGAGGCACAGGCGGCGGAGGCGCTAGCTATTAAAAGAACTTCGCTTAATAAACAAAAAACTTCGCTTAATGCTATTTTTTGTACGTATTAATTTATATTTCTATTTGCTACTGCTATCATCATTCAGGTGATAAAACCTCTGCTGCTAAAAACCTCTACTGAGATCAGAAAAGAACAGCGACCTATCATTCAAAATAGCTGATAAAATATATTTTTGAAAATAATAACAACAAAATTAAAGAATTCAGTGCAATGCAGAGTCCTCAAGTGCCGCCCTTTGTCGCGAGAGAGACTTCAGCGATGAAAGTAGCATCGGTCAGGGCCACAGATTTCGCACGATACCATTTCATTTCCGCATGGCACCAAAGTAGCAATTACAACTATGCAAGTCAATTTCAACGGACCCTTCCAAGTGTGCAGCCGACTTGATTTTGTATCTGCTTGGTCTGTAATATTGTCATCTAGTCTTGTTGCACCTGCAGCTCCCAGGCCACCGTTTGTGCTCTTGATCAACCCAACACGCATCCGGTTCCATTTTCCTCCTTCAGTGAACCGTTGATTTCGATCTTCAGAAAACAAAGAGGTGCACAACACCTTTTAAACACACTACGGGAAGATTGTTGTGAGGCTAACTGAGACAGGAGCGAGTATCAGGTAGCAAAAGACAGAGCATGCATGATTCATCAAGCAATTCGCGTGGACAATCTCGTCAGCATGAATGGCATTCATGTACCACAGTATGTTGTCTACAACTGAATCGTCTCTATATGCAACCAACGTAGCTAGAAAAAGAACTCCTAGATTTCAAAACAGTACCTCTCATCTTGTAGCAGTAGCAGCTACAGGGATGTACAGAGATTCAACAAAATCAGAGACAGTCACTTTAACTTGCTACAGCCTACTAGCAGCAAGTATGCAGAAACTAAACACACTGTTAATGCTCATGTTATAACCAAATCTGACAAACACAAGAATCATCGCCAGATAAAAGAACACACACACACTCCAGGTTGCAGCCAAACAAAGTCAAATATGTAACCATCTGATTCACCTCACTGTGAATAGCATGTAGTGTGCTTTTTTACAGTTGAATTCTAACAGATCCTCTTGGCCTTCTCTTTCAGTTCAACATACCTGAGAAATTTCACGCCACACCGTTGGCAATAGCAGGGACATAGATTTGCAGGCATACGACAAAGATCAGTCACATTGACTTGTTACATAGTCTTAGTTAGTTAACATACTACTGAACGTGCAGAATCTAAACACCAACATAGTCAGATCAAGGGAACTAAGATAAACTACAGGTTAATTCTATATGACCATATTACAACTAAACAGAGCCAAAAACACCCTACTACAGACAAAGTTAGTAGTGATCAACTGTCGAGTTGCATCAGAAGCATCACCAGCCTCTCCAGTATTACAACACTGCCCATCTCCAGCATTCGCACCAGACCTACTCGGACTAGGCTGGCTCTACGCTTCAGCTTGCAGTAGAATCTCCTTCTCAGGCCATTTTTCAACACCTACCCAAAACCAAAAAAATTAGTGCATTAGAGTTGCAGATATTCAAGAGCTTATCAGCAAAGAGGAAAATATATGTCTTGGTATCAGCCAACACTCTGTGACTTGCTTAGAGTAAAAGCACCGCAAGAAAAGCTAAGATAAACAAAGAAACAAGAAATACACGTGAAGAAGCAGAGGCTGAGATAAAAAATACAGGGGATTAAAACCAAAACACATGCAGTAAATGGAGAACAACACTAAAGTTCAGCATTTGCAGTTTGCAGTACACAATCATAGCCAGACAGTCAAAAATTAGAAGTCGCACAAAAATAGTAGCTACATGTTGCAGGAAAATAAAAGGGTATCAGTAGTGAAAATAAACAAACTACGTGCATCCTCTGACATCCCATAATAATGATTTCTTGCATTGGCCTTTTGAATGGCAGAGATAGAGGAATGCGAAAAGTTCACACTGTAAAAAAGATAACATGGGTGCCCTGTTGCTAATTTATCTTCAGAAGCCGATTTCAAATCAAATGTTTCTGACCATAAGCTGAAAAACAGTTTTTGCTACGTGAATTTCAAGCCCATTGAGCAATTTATTTATTTTGAAACATTACAGTGAGAAATCAATCAAGCTTCCACTTTAATTTTGCTAACATCATACATTTGTATACAGGACATGGATAAGTAGTAGCAATGGCCAAGGCTAAGCCTCTTATTTCCAACCATATCAATTATGTTGATTCACTTGAAACCAGAATCATGAGATAAATATTTATGTGTAAAGATGACCAAAAAAGTATTTGACTGCGTCCTTATATATATATATATCAAAATAAAAGCAGACAATGCAAGTCCTAGTTGGCCGGAATCAATGTTTTCAAGGTGAAACAATCCCTACATGAACTGGATTTAAACTTGGATTCCTTCTCCATTACGCTTCAGTTTTGAATATCGAAAACATTTCTTTAAATAATTATTGTGATATAGTGTTCACATGATCCAAGTGGTCTCAAGAGTGCTTCTCATAGTGTTAAAAATCCTTTATTTTACTTATCTAATTGCCTTACAATGGGAACATACCAACTAATATATCATAATTATGTCCTTGAGATTGACTACCTTACCAAAAGTAGAGAAAACATATCTAATATCAAACCAAGTAATGAACTATGTAATGTGTGATAGAAAGTAGAGAACTTGGTAGCTTACCACTTCATATTGTTGGTGACGACAACAGGGATGGGGGATAGTTGCTATAGGCGCGCAGATAAAAGGTAGACCCTAAACTGCACACCTTCTCGAGCTCGAATGTTTTGATGTCCAGCCTGAAACAGCCTGGGTCGAGCAGTGCGGTTTTCCCCTGATACAGGAGCAAGTAATTCTCCATACCACATATGAGTTGGGCCCAAGAATCGAGCGAGATTGTCTTCAGCTTGATCCACTGGCACACACCATCGTTTTGCCTAATGAAATAACTGAGGTCAGACCCGCTATATTTTAGCACAAACACCCCAGGCCTGCCTTCCCCTGCCTCCACCATCTGGAAGTTCCAATCAGTATTGGTTTCCGGTGGGGGTTCAGCAAGGGAGAACTCCATTTTCCGGGTGTCAAGCACTAGTAGTTTACCTCCTTCGCCATCAGCTGTCAGCCAGTAGAAGCAGCCATACACATAGTGGCGCGACTGCAAGAAAAGCTTCCTTGCCAACTGTGTCAAGCCAGGAAATAAATCGCTCCAAGGCCGTGATGCCAGAGCTCGCCATTGCCCAGTGTTGGAAGAGAAGACAAATGCGACTACCTTAGTTGTGCACTGTATCATCCGGATCACTCTAAATGATGTCTCATCTGCAGTCATTGCGTTCTCACCGTAGCTGGTGGCGTCAAGGAAGATCTCGCCGCGGAGACACCTTATTTCTGTCAAGATTTGGTCCTCCACCAAAGAAGCTAGGTCGTAAGTGATTGGGGGAATCAAGCGGTATCGCCGGTGCAAGGGGTCGCACACCACCACCTCCGGTAGCACCACAGTGCTGTTGTGGCCGCGTATTGGCCTGTCGAGGAGGACGCGGCCGTCGCGGACGTCCTGGACGGCCCAGTCCCTCGCGGGGGCGGGGAGGAAGGAGAAGGAGAAGTCGGCGGCCAAAGCAACAGCTCTGGCTGCCGATGCGGAGGGGTGCGGCGGGGTGGCGGGGTAGAAGACCTTGTGGCGTCGACCCAGGAAGCCGAGTAGGGGCGGGGCGTGGCGCTTGCGGTACCGTTGGAGGAGGGAGCGGTGGGCGGCGACGCGGCGGAAGGATACGCATCCGGCGGCGGCGCGTGCGAGGTCGGCTGGGGAGGGGAGCCGGAGGAAGATGTCCGCCAGGAGCTCGTCGGGGATCGGCAGCGACGCCAATTCATGGCGGCGGCGGTTGGGGACGGGATCCAGGCAAGGGAACACGCGCGCCTGCCGCTCCTCCTCCACGCCGCCGCCGCCCATTCCGCCGCCGGAACCTAGCTCAGGAGTTCGGAAACCCTAGCATCGGGAGAGTGAGGATTTGGGGAAGAAGGAGGCGCCATAGTACATCACGCTAATCCAATCCTGGCCCTTGAACACAAATCGTGTGGCTATAATAAGAGAGACTCTGCGCTGCGTAATCCAAACAGTGTAGAGAAAACAATTGTGAAAAATCAAATGGAAAAGAAAAATAAAGCAGAATCATTTTCCCCACGTAAACCTTCATGAACAATTCCAGAAAAAAATTCATTCTGGACTAATGGAAAATGGTGGTGCCATTTTATTTGAGCATAGTTGCCACATATCATATCTATGTATAATGTTTATTTAGCAGCGTAATGGCACTTTTCATAATTCGGTAAGTTATTAGATAATGTTAATGTTATCGTCGATTCAATACCGTCCCCTACACATTTTAATACTTGTGCCACACACATAGTTCATTCTGGACTTATAAATCACTTTTTTTCCACTAGGACATAGAATTTGTTGTGTTGTTTTTTTTTTTTTTGAGAAACACATTACAAACAAAGATGCTCACACATAAGCGTATACACTCACCCTATGAACGTACGCACGCGCATCCTACCCCTATGAGCACCGCCGAAAAACTGATCCGGCGGATCGAGTTTTGAGATTGATGAAGTCACTACGGGCGTCTCGTTGTCGACGGCAACGTCACCTCCCACTGAAATAATATTCCGCCTAAATGCAACACACGGATGTCAACCCTGGAGTTTGACCTATGATGGGCTGAGGGTACAACCACTCCGCTAACCATCCAACCAAAGGTTGGTTTGCGTTTTTCTAATCTCTTATTTGTCTCTCATTGGTAGTAAGACATAAGGCTGAAGATATTTTGCTATAGGTTTTTGTTACAGCCCACATATTTAATTAACTTTATGGAGCAACACCATTTGGGTCTAACACTTAGGACTGGCGATGAAATATCCATTGTTCAGGCAATTGTGTATATCCTACAAAAAAATGGTCATAATGCTCAGATTGCAGTGGAGACAAATTGAAGATTATGCTATGGTACTTAATTATATTTCATCTCTGGTATACTGAACTATAGCTCTAAGCTATCCACTGAATTTTATGCCATCTCTAGTATACTGAAATTTGTTCTTTTCAAAAGAGAGAATGATGATGAGTATAAGTATCGTTTGCATCCCATTGTTTTTTTATCAGTTTGGCATCAAAAGATCGCATACTATGTATAGGAAGTCTAAGAATATTGAATGATATTGTGAGCATTGTGTAACGTTGGATACTTCCTTTAGTTTATTGAAATCGAGTAGAGTACGTATAGGTTATGTGTCTACAATGGTCTATCATCCAATCAGGTATAATCCTTGAGTTCTAAGCCCTAGTTTTCTATACTACATCAATAGATTCAACTTATGTTGACAACATCATGGTCATACGTTTTAATATTTGACAACTTATGTTGACAACACCAAAAGGTCAACTGCAAAGTCAAATCCCAAAAGATGGACAAAAGTAATAATAAAAAAATGAACCACTTCTATCCATCAAAACCATATTCTAGTAGAAAAGCAAGCCCAAATGGGTTTATAGGCTTGAATCGATAAATTGAATGGGGTGCTCACACAAGCCAATGTGTAGCGAAATGCCGCTATACTAAAAAAGGAGTATACATGGCAAGGCATTCATCTGAAGTTCTGAACCATCCCATCAGTATGCATGGCATTCATGTACTACACCATGTTGTTTACAACGGAATCATCTCTGTGGGTGGCGGCATTGTTGGGGTGTCGGTGACGAGGCTGTGGCCACGGTAGACCTCGTCGTCGGCATTCGAGCCCCCGGCCTCATCATTGTTCGCCATCTGTAGTGGAGTGGGAGAGAGAGGTGGCCGGAGCCAGTGCAGCGAGGGGATTAGGGGCGGTTCAGAAGCAGGGCCCTAAGAAGTAGGCCAGTGTGGCAGGCGAAGCGGCCGAGGCACTGCCGTCATCAATGTCAGTCATAGGCAGGCCACACGGCGGCGCGTGGGAAAACTTTAGTTGTCTTGGAAATCGGTGAACTATTACTCTGCTTGACCGACCGCTCTGCCTCCCTCGTCTCACTGGCAGGCGGGCTCCACCTGTCGGAGCGCCTGACTGGCCACTGTCCGACACCACCGAGAGGGCATCCAAAGTTTGGGAGCCTAGTAGGGTGTCAGACAGAATTTGGATCGAGCCGGACCGATGCAGAGTGTTGGTGGGGGCGAAATATCGTGTTCCGCACCGAATGGGCCTTAGGGGTGCTTTGAGTGCCGTCGGTGGAGGTGCTTTCAGGAGCCCAAGTCACAAAATCAATTAAAAAAAGAATCATTTGCTAGCTGTTAGCCAGCTTAATGTGATTTTTATTATTTTAATTTTATGTTTATGTTTGCTACTGCTATCATCATTCAGAATCATTCAGGTACCCACACTGCAGATTTTCAGTTCAGCCAATCTGTCATCATGTATGCTACATTGTCGTATCATAGAATGGCTCCCGTTGCTGGCTTGCTGCTGCACAAATCTAGCCATGGCTGACACCATGAAGCTGCTAAGAACCTCTGCCGAGATCAGAAAAGAACATTGACCTATCATTCAAAAAAGCTGATAAGACGTATTTTTTAAAATAATATTAACAAAAAAGAAGAGTTCAGTGCAATGCGGAGTCCTCAGGTGCCAACTCGTCGCGAGGGACATGGGAGAAAGAACGCTGAAAGGGCATCGGTCAGGGGCATTTCATTTCAGTTTTACACCAACGTAGCAACTACAACTATGCAAGTCAATTTTGACCATATTACAGACCAAGCAGAGCCCATTCCTGCTTGGTTTAGTCTTGTTGCTCTTGATCATGTAAGCCCAACACGCATCCGGTTCCATTTTCCTCCTTCAGTGAACCGCTGATTTCGATCTTCAGAAAACGAAGATTGTTGTGAGGCTAACTGAGACTGAAGGCCAGTATCAGGCAGCAAAAAACAGAGCATGCATAATTCATCAGTCTGTACTCTGTACTCCGTATGCATGGCATTCATGTACCACAGTACGTTGTCTACGACTGAATCGACTCTATATGCAACCAAAGTAGCAATAGCAGCGACTGTGCAGAAACTAAACACGTTGTTGATGCTCATGATATAACCAAATCTGGCAACACGGCAATCATCGCCAGATGATAGAACACGCGCTCCAGGTTGCAGCCAAACAAAGTCAAATAACAGATTGACACAAACATGTAACCATCTGATTCACCTCACTGTGAAAAGCATGTACTTTGCTTTTTTGCACAGTTGATTTCTAACATATCCTCTTGGCCTTTCTCTTTCAGTTCAACATACCTAAGAAATTTCACGCCACACCCTTGGTACAGAGATTGGCAGGCATACAACAAAGATCAGTCACATTAACTTGTCACATGGTCTTAGTTAGTTAACATACTACTGAACATGCAGAATCTAAACACCGTAACGATCTCGCTGCCTCATCTGACACACCAAACATAGTCAGATCAAGGCAACTAAGATAAACTACAGGTTAATTCTAGATGACCATATTATACTTAACAGAGCCATAAGCACCCTACTACAGACAAATTTAGCAGCGATCAACTGTCGAGCTGCATCACCAGCCTCTGTAGTCTTACAACACTGCCCA
This sequence comes from Poa pratensis, assembly GCA_947311845.1. NCBI lineage: Eukaryota > Viridiplantae > Streptophyta > Magnoliopsida > Poales > Poaceae > Poa > Poa pratensis. Next base: position 165,636,551 of record CAMZMU010000063.1, read on the forward strand.
TCTCCAGCATTCACGCCAGCCGTACTCTGACCGTGGCTCTGCGCTTCAGCTTATAGTAGAGCCTTCTTCCAGCATCTCCTTCTCGGGCCATTTTTCAACACCTACCCAAAACCAAAAAAATTAGTGCATTCGAATTGTAGATATTCAAGAGCTTGTCAGCAAAGAGGAAGTATAGGTCTTGGTATCAGGCAACACTCGGTAACTTGCTTAGAGTAAAAGCACGGCAAGAAAAGCTAGGATAAACAAAGAAACAAGAAGAAAAACACGGGAAGAAGCAAAGGCTGAGATAAAACACAGGGGATTAAAACCAAAACACATACAGTAAATGGAGAATCAACACTAGAGTTTAGCATTTGTAGTTTTCAGTACACAACCATAGCCAGACAGTCAAAAAAAAGAAGTCGCAAATAGCTTTGCGTTGCAGGAAAAAAAAAAGGTATGAGTAGTGACAATAAACAAACTAGGTGCATCCTCCGCCTTCCCATAAAAATGATTGCTTGCAATGGCCATTTGAATGACAGAGATAGAGGAAGGCAAAAAATTCAAACTGTAAGAAGATAACATGGGTGCCCTGTTACTAACTTATCTCGAGAAGCTGATTTCAAATCAAATATTTCTGACCACAAGCTGACAAGCAGATTTTGGTATGTGAAAGCCCATTGAGCAATTTATTTATTTTGAAACAGTACAATGAGAAATCAATCAAGCTCCCACTTCAATATTGCTAACATCATATATTTGTATACAGGACATGCATAAGTTGAAGCAATGGCTAAGCCTCTTATTTCCAACCATATCAGTTACGCTGATTTACTTGGAACCAGCATCATGAGATAAATATATAGGTGTAAAGATGACCAAAAAGTTTTTCTGTATCCTTATATATAGAACAAAAAAAAGCAGTCAATGCAAGTCCTACTTGGCAGGAATCAATGTTTTCAAGGTGAAACAATCCCTAATGAACTGGATTTAAACTTGGATTCCTTCTCCATTACGCTTCAGTTTTGAATATCAAATACATGTTTTTAAATAATTACTGTGATATAGTGTTGTCATGATCCAAGTGGTCTCAAGAGTGCTTCTCATAGTGTTCCAAATCGTTCATTTTTACTTATCTAATTGCCTTACAATGGGAACAGGCAAACTAATATATATCATAAGTAAGTCCATGAGATTGATCAGCCTTACCAAAAGTAGAGAAAACTAGCTAGCATCAAATCAAGTAAATAAGAATTACCGATCCCAATAATGAACTATGCAATGTTTGACAGAAAGTAGAGAACTTGGTAGCTTACCACTTGATATTGTTGGTGAAGATAACAGGGATGGGGGGAAGTTGCAATAGGCGCGCAGATAAAAGTTAGACCCTAAAGTGCACACCTTCTCAAGCTTGAACGTTTTGATGTCCAGCTTGAAACATGCTGGCTCGAGCAGTGAGGTTTGCCCCTGATACAGGAGCAAGTAACTGTCCATACTACATATGAATTGTGCCCAAAAATCGAGTGATATTGTCTTCACCTTGATCCACTGGCTCCCACCATCATTTTGCCTAATGAAATAACTGAGAACAGATCCGAAATCTGCTAGCAGAAACATCCCAGCCCTGCCTTCCCCTGCCTCCACCAACTCGTAACTACAATAACTCTCGGTTTCTGGCGGGGCTTCAGCAAGGGAGAACTCCATTTTTTGGCTGTCCAGCACTAGGAATATACTCCTTCGCCAACAGGCCCATCAGCTGTCAACCAGTAGAAGCAGCCGTACACATAGCGGCGCGAGTGCAAGAGAAGCTTCATTGTCAACTGTGAGAAGTCAGCAAACCGATCGCTCCATTGCAGTGACGCCATAGTTCGCCACTGTCCGGTGTTGGAAGAGAAGACAAAGGCGACTAGCTTAGTTTTGCAGTGTGCAATTCGGATCACTGTAAATGATGTCTCATCTGCCTCCTCGCCGTGGCTGGTAGGGTCAAGGAAGATCTCGCCCTGGATCCACCCTTTTTTGGTGAAGATTGGGTCATCCACCGAAGCAGCAGCTAGGTCGTACGTGATTGGGGGGAGCTGGAGGTACCGCCGGTGCAAGGGGTCGCACACCACCACCTCCGGGAAGACGACAGTAGAGGGCGACGAATAGGACCTGTCGAGGAGGACGCGGCCGTCGCGGATGTCTTGGACGAGCCAGTCGCTGGTGGGGGCGGGGAGGAAGTAGAAGGAGAAATCGGCGGCCAAACCAACAGCGCTGGCTGCCGACGCGGTGGCGGGGTAGAAGACGTTGTGGTGGTCGAGGAAGCCGAGCAGGGGCGGGGCGTGGAGCTTGCGGTACCGTTGGAGGAGGGAGGGGTGGTCGGCGACGCGGCGGAAGGAGACGCAGGCGGCGGAGGCGCGGGCGAGGTCGGCTGCGGTGGGCAGCCGGAGGAAGATGTCCGCCAGGAGCTCGTCGGGGATCGGCAGCGAGGCTGTTAGATGGCGTCGCCCATTCCGCCGCGGTCCATTCCGCCGCCGCCCTTTCCGTCCGCCGTGGGGCTCCTGTCCGCCCGTGGGGCTCCCGTCCGCCGTGCCGCCGCCCATTCCGCCGCCGCCGGAACCTAGCTAGCTCAGATCGGAAACCCTAGCACGGGACTGAGGATTTGGGGGAGCACGTCTTTGCGGCAATCAGGTTGTGTCCAATCCTGTCCCTTGCTTTCAGATCTAGCGGCCAGAATGTGAGCTTTTGCAGCTCTGATTGTTCAGATGGAAGCTTTTGCAGCTCTGATTGTTCAGATGAGATTAGCCTCGATGTGAGCTCTCAAATAAAACTTAAGGAATAGATCAGTGTATACATAAGAATTCTAAGGAACACAAGTCATCAAATCAAATTGAAAAAGTATCATAGCTAGCTAGAGATTATGTTACTGTCATCATCCAATCAAATACCCACACCCCAGATTTCCAATTCAGCGTGTCCATCATCATTTACTAGTTGAATTTGGCGTGCCGTCACGGCACGCCCTTGATTTTTTTTTTTTTGCGCAGTATATATTTTTTAAAGCTAAAATGTTAGCTAAATTGGTATGTTGGAACATCTTTTTATTTTGTCATGAATAGGTAGCATTTTTTGTGTGCATATCGGATATATTGTATATAATATTCAAATATTCAGTGGATTGAAATGGTCAAACATGTTTGCATTTCGACATCAATATGTAAGTGAAATAGGGAAAATTCATTTGAATTTTATTCTACATTTGCGGAAAGTTCGTTCGTATGGTGTCGAAATATTAGCTAAAATGAAATGTTGAAATATTTTTGTAATTTGCTATGAGTATTTTTTTTGTTTTGTTTTTTTGACCATTGCGTTATATTTTGTGGAACATCGGAATATTAAGCATTTGGAAATGTCTGAAAATGTCGGTATGTTGACTTAAATAGATTTTTTTTTTGTGAGCATGTTGGTACATCTAAAATTGAAATGGTTGGAAAATGTTTCTATTTTTTTTATTAGCAGCTAGTCGAAATGGTTGGAATTTTGTGCGTCGTGACGACGCGCCTTTGTTAGTTTTTAAATTTTGATTGGCAAGTTGTGGTTGTAATATTTCGTAAACAATGCTTTATTAAAGTACTGCAGATGTCCAAAGCATATTAAAGGAATGATTTAAAATTGAGAAGATTAAGTGACAAAATCGCTTAGATGGGGGAATTTTTTTCTTATTTTCTCTGCATATTCATTTTAAAATGTGCATTATTTTAAATAAACAGCATTCGTTGAATTAATTTAATTCCATAAATTGAAATAGTGAAGTATCTTTGTAATTTGTCGTAAATATTGAAATATTTAAGTTAACTTCGTAGTTTGAGGAAATGCATTGTAAGGAATTTTGTTAAATTCAATCCATAATTTGAGGAAACGGATTTTTATTTTATGCAAACATTTAATGGATGAAGCATGTTTTAATTTTACGTTCATAGTTAGAGAGATTTCAGCAAAATTACTAATTGTAGATTATTAAATAATTTGATAAGGTATAATAAGTTTTCATTTTGACTTGTAAATTTAATTGAATTGCATAATCAAATGGAATACATTATGTGGACATATATCAAAGTCTGTCCATAATTTGGAGGGAATTAATTTGAATTTTCCTCAAATATTTATTGATTTGAAATCTTGAAATACGTTTGCATTATGCTATAAGTAGTGCAAATAATGGTTGGTACCTTTTTCTTTTCTTTTTGATTGCATAGTATAACCAAAGGGAATGTATCTTGCGAGTATTTATTAAATTTTAATTTATAATTAGATGAAGCGCACCTAGAATGTATACAAATATTAGGCAATTTGAATTGTTTAAGTTTGTTTGGATTTTGGCATTAGGAAGTATCAAATTTTTTTGTCGAACATGTTGATATATCTTGGGGTACATCAAATATCTTAGCAACTTGAAATGCTGGAATGTGCTTCTTTTTTTTCAAATAATAGGTAAGTTAAGTATGTAGGTAGTGTTACTGTATATTTATTTGGATTCGTGCTAACAAATGGGGAAAGTTTGTCTTTATTTAATCCAAATATTGACTATTTTGAATTGTGTAAATATGTTATGTGTTTTGTCATACATAATTAGTGTTGTTTTTTTCGGAGCATTTGTTATATAGTTTAGATAATATCGAAATATTTAGCAAATTGGAGTATTTAAATATGTGTCTATGTTGGCATGAATTATTAACTGTAATTTGAGAAAATGTGTTTGAGTTATGTCCAAATGCTGACTTTTTTTTTAATGCTAGGGTAGCTTCGAATACTTGGCAAATTTGAATGTTTTATTATGTTTGTGGTAAATTGTTTATTATTTTAGCTGCATTATATATATTGCAAGGAAAGGTAGTAGTTATATTTTGTATAATGTACTTAGCTGGAATTCAATTCGAAAGCAATCCATAATTAGAGGAAATGTATTTGTAATTCTTGGAAATACTTATCTAATCAATCATTTTTGTTAAGAATGTAACTACATAATTCGAGAGTTTTAAGTTATATACTTGCAAATATGTTAGCTAAATCTAAATGATCAATTATGGTTCCATTTTGCTAAATTACCTCTAAATACTAATCTATATGAAAGGATGCAATAAGTTAGTAGTTGGCTTTAAAAATTTATTGTAACTCCATAATCGGAGGAAAGATATTATGTCAGCATTTATTAAATTCATTTTTATAAAATTGGAGGAAATGCATTTACTTTGTCTCTAAAATTTCGCCAATTTGGATTTTTTTTTGTGTAATTATTCTGAAGTTCGTCAATCATGTAGGGAATGCAATAACTTTACATATTTTCATACATTTTTGCAGGTTAAAACATGTTTTTTTCTTGTTATGGATAGTTCAATTGCCGCGCTGTTTGTTCCCTTTGTCTAATTATATTAAAGAATGCATGATATAAGCAGTTAGTAGTTTTAACTCCATAATTATATAAAGTTTATTTTGGTTGTATACAAATATTAACCAAATTAAAATGGTCAAATATTTTTGTTTCCAGTGATATTTAATTTAAGACCATAATAAGTGGGAACGCGTACAAATATTCACAAAAGTGGAATGTTTAAATATGTTTGTATTATGCCGTAGGTAGGATATATTTTTGTGAGTTTGGTGGTATATTGCAGAGTATCTCCATTTTTGTTTAACAAATTTGCATGTTCGAGTATGTTTCTATTATTTCAATAATATTAAATCTAAGTGCATAATGAGTGCAAGTGCACATCTAGTGAATTGAATGTCATATGTAAAGAAAGTCCATCTAGATTACATCCAAATATGTATTAAATTGAAATGTTCAATTTACGTACATAATTAAAGGAAGTGCATTAAGTGGGCATTTAATAAATTTAACACCACATAATGAGGGGAATTGCATTTGTTTCTTGTTGAAATATTCACAATTCGAAATATTTAAACATGTTTGGTGCACATTTATTGAATTGAGGTCCATATTTAGAGGAAGTCCATCTAGATTACAGGCAAATATGTACGAAATTGAAATGTTCAATTTCAATCCATATTTAGAAGAAGCGCATTATGTGGGCATTTAATAAGTTTAAATCGACATAATTAGAGGAAGTGCATTTGTTTTGTATCCAAATATTTGCGAACTCAAAGTCACTGTTTAAGATATCCTTCAATATTTTTGATAAATCGGCTGAATTGTCTCATCTCAGTGTATGACCGATAAGATAAATCAACCTCGATTTATCAGCCAATATGCTGATAAATCAGTCGACATGCCGATATTTCCAACATTGCTCAACATAAGTAAACATGTTTGTTTTTTGGGCATGAATAGTTAGCATTTATATTTCTGAGCAATTCGTTGTATTTTCCATATTTCCAATTGGTATTTATAGGAATACTTGAATTTTATGATTTTCTGGTCAAAATATTCAACATTCGAAATGTTCAAATGAGTCATAGTTTTTTTAAGCATGCATGAATTTGGTTGAAGTATGTGTTTCATTTTTTCTGATTATTTTTATGTATTTTCTATAATGTCCGATAGGTATTTGTAGGAATACTTGAATTTTCTGCATTTTTTTTGTCGGAATATTCACAATTCAAAATATTCGAACGATTCAAAGTTTTTAAACATGCATGAATTTGGTTCAAGTATGTAGGTTTCATTTTTTTGAACATTTTGGTATGCTAAACATTTTTTTCTGATTAGAACAGAAGATATTGAATTTACAATTTTGAATTAACATCTGTTTTTTTTTGGGAAAATCAGAAATCTCTGCCAGTGGGTCCCGCATGTCAGGGATGCAGAGGAATCCACGGTGAGTTCGACGGCGGCTCTGTCGATCTCGTCCTCGCCGGAGGAGAGCGAGCGGGCTCGCGCGCGGTCGCGTGACGCACGCAGGCCGTCGCGCTGAGTCGTTTGAGCGGCGAGGCAAACCGTATGGTCGCCGGAGCCGCCGGCGGCGACCATTTTCATGGCGGCGGACGGCGAGGGTGGCGGCGGCGATTCCCGCGCGGGCGCAGTGTCCCGGCACGCGGCGCTCGGCCAGGATGCGGAGGCGGCGACGACGGAGGCCTCGGTGTGGCGCGATGCGTGTGGGGAGGACCGGAGTGGCCAAATGGAGCGCGGCGGCCGGCGGCGAACTCGGCGGCGCGCGTGGAGAGAGAAGGAGAGAGGGGAACTGCGCGTGGCTTTTTTTTAGTGAGGTCCCTGAGATTTGCAGTAATCACGTTTAGGTCCCTCCATTCAGAAAACTGGGGGTTTGCGCTGCGATATCTGGGCTCGCTTGTCGGTTTTCGCAAAACGCCGGCGTGATGTGTGGCTGACATGTGAGGCCCACCCGGACACTGTAGAACACTGTAGATTTCTACAGTAGCTACAGTACACACGGGGTGCTGCGAGGCCGCGGATTTGCACTGCTTTAATATAGTTAGTAATGCAAACATTGTTATATCTTGGTATCATACCATATATCAAAGCCGACCCGTTTCAGCCTTCCCACGACCCGGCCACGTCACCCCCCATTTCTGTGCCCTCCGATCGCGTGATCCGACGGTCAGGAGACGTCCACGTCGTCTAGCGGGCACTGTTCATGAACAGTACCACGCTTCTACAGCGCGGCGCACTCCGCACCGTCGATCGCGCATCCGACGGCCAGCGGACGGTCGCCATGCCGTTTTTATGAAAAGCGTCTTCAGTTTACTGGAAAATGCGGAGCGTTCCCAGCTTTTACACTATGAAGGGCTAATATGCAAATTGTAGAAACCGCAGGGACTTCCACGCAAAAAAATGCCACACACCCCCCTCCCCCTTTCTCGTTCCTCCTCCCGCGCGGCGCCGCACCTCGCCGCGGTCGCCGACGCGACGCGCCGTCGCTGCAGGCCTCCCCGCTCACATCGGAGCAGACGAACAGCTCCGCCGCCAAATCCTGCACCTCCTCGCCGCGGATCGTCCGCCGGGACGCCGTCTGCGCGCCGGATTTCTCGCCGCCCTTCGCCGCGTCTGCGGGCCGCCGGCGCCGCTCCCGTGCAGCCCGCACTCGCGCGCGTTCGACGCGCCCACCAGCGCGTCCCTGAGGTCCGGCCGCTGTGACGTCGTGCACGTCACAGTAGGCCCGGTTTTTTTTCCTTTTCTTTTTTTTTTCGCCCAGATTGTTTAAACAATTTAAAAAAATTCCTAAAAATTGCAAATTCAATAACTTTAAATATATTCAGCAGCAGAAATATTAAAAACATATCAAAATGACCACAAAAATAATGCTACCTAATTATGGCATCCGATCAAAATTTAAATTTGAAAGTTTAAAATTTCCAAATACCCTTCAAATCGGCCATGTTTTGCAATCGTTTAGAAAAATTCAAATCCAAATAACTTCCCATTTTGAACAATTCCCCAAGTCCAAACAATCTTAAAATGTAAGGTGTCTTCGAATTTCAATAATTTTGAAATCTGCAATATTTTTGAATCTAAACAATTCCAATTTTTAATTTTACCACAAGGCCGGGAATAATATGACAAACATATCAGCATAACAACAAAATAAAAAAAACATTGCCTATTTATGGCGTACGATTAAATTCAAGGAATTAAAAAATTCAAATTTAATTGCATTTCAAAACTGAACATTTAACAAACGGGCTTCCCAATTTTGACAATTTTTGAAATTTAAAAAACTTATAGGTGTAAAACTTATAGGTGTAATTTTTTTTTACAAATCACAACAGAATAAAATATAAACAACTTTTGAATGCGTATATTTACAAATTTGAATTTTTTTACAGTTAAACTAAATATTTAAGACAAAACACAAACACATCAATTCGAATAAGTTAATATTTACAAAAATATTTAACCACATCAGATAAATTAACGTGTTTTTTAATCTTTTTCAAAAACATTTCTTAAAAAATCTAGGTTCCTGACACGTGCTACCATTTTTACTTCCACAATTTCCAGAAAAACAAGACCGAATTTTGTCTTCATTTCAAATAAATATGAACATTCTTTCTGCAGTACAAACATTTTTTTAAATCCAAAACACTATCAAAATTTGAACACTTCAAAATTTTAAAACTCTTTAAAACTTGATCGTTCTACAAATGCGAAAAAGAATTCAAATCTTAGTATATTTCCAAATTAGCCAATTTTTAAAATCTAAACGCCTCTAAAACATATTTTCCCTTTTCCAAATTACAACAATTTCCAATTTTGAGCAACCTCTAAAATCCGACCGTTCTTACAACGACAATCTTTTCGAATTCCAATGATTTCCAAACTTAAACATTTTTTCCCAAAATTCCACGCTTTCTAAAAATTGACATTTCCAAATTTGAATTTTACCACGTGATGTCCCCCAAAATCGGAACAATTTTCCTAACGTATTCTCTCTTTGCATTTCAATGATTCTCAAATTTATACACTTTAAAAAATAAGAATATTTCCAAATTTAATTTTTATCGCACGAGCGCGTTGACAAACGAAAATACAATAAACATAAAAAAATGGCCACAAAAAAAGATACTAATACATAGAAAACAAACTTAACAAATTTTCAAAATTCTCACAGACACTTCAAAATTCTCACACAAAAAATTACACGAACATTCCATCCTGCAAAAAAAAAAAACAAACAAAAAAATGTAAATGAAATACCCAGGAGAAAAGAAAAAATTCAAAATTTAACAAACATTAAGACTGTCTCCACAAAAATTTCACCAAAATTATTCGAATGTCAAATACGGATATTTGAAACTTCCAAACGTCTTCCAAATCTTTCGAAATAATTTCAAGAGCTGAACAAATTGTATCCACGATCTTTCTTTGCATTTCGACAATTTTCTAATCTAGACACTTCAAATATTTGGACATCTTCCGAATTGCAACTCTACCGTCATAACAATGCAAACAATTTTGAATATTTCAAAAAACAAAAAGAGCTGCGTTCCAAATCTAACAGTACCATTGACGTCAAAAATATTTCAGATCTAAATAACTTTCCAATTTAACTAATTTTCGAAGCCTAAACAATTTCAAAACACAACCTCTCTTTGCATTCCACCAATTCTCAAATTTACGAAAATTTTAAATGCCGACATTTTCCAATTTGAAATTCTCCCCACGGGTGCGGCGGTGCCGCCGCACCAAATTTACCTAGTAGTACTAAGAGCTGGGATGGAGCCAGCCCTCAGCCTTGAAAGGGGCGAAAATGGATAGAACTACTGAATTAGCACGAGCATTATGAAATTTGTGAAGAAGAACTAGTTTTTTGGGGGTGGCTAAGCCTCTGCTCGCCCCCCCCCCCTCCATTCCTCCATACGTGACTAACAGTTCATATTCAAATTTTTGGCCACGCAAATTCTAGCATTCCGCATTAAGTTCAAAATATTAGGTCATGCTTGTAGTCATCGCAGCTAGAGCGACATGCACAACCCTCACATTGACCTGTTACATATTGTGAGGAAACAATAACACGAGATAAGAGGTAAATACATTGGATGTCCCACAACCTATCCGCTAGTCCCACAACTTGCAAATGGTGAAACCATGGTCCTAAATCTTGTGTCACCGGTGCAAAACTGGTCCAAGTGGTCTCTAGTGCTGACACGTGGCGGTATACGTTTTGCGGAAACACCCATGAACATTTTTCTTTGGCATATGTTGGCCTCGTGCTAGCTTCCAGGTGGGTCCAACCTGTCAGCGGTACATGAAATAAATTAAACAATATTTTTTTGACCTCAATAATTAAAACAATATACGTTAGACGGGGATTTTAACTCTGGATCTCGTGGTGGGGGAATGTATCACCTGAAAATGGCCTAAGTTCTGCAAATCTGCAAAATGTCCGCCAGACCCGTCGGATCGGCTATAAGTGGTCAGATCTTATCTTACCCCTCGGCCACGGTGCACATTATACAAAACATCTAAACATCAATAATTATTTTAGTTCAGTCCCTATCTTTTGTGTACTCATTCTACTATATACAACAGGCGGAAGAATCCGCTGCCTCTCATTCGTCCACGTCGCAGGAAAACCAGGGCCGTCAGATCCCCGAAATCGACGGGCCAGATGGAGCCACGTCGTCCCACCGGCGGAAGACACTGTTCATCGCGAATTTCTTTCAATTGTACTGCGCCACGTGGCCCCGGTCGCCCCCGGTCACACCGGTCACCCGTGCGCACGAACTTTGGCGCGGCATTTTTGCGAAAAACCGCCCGCAAAGGACTAGATTGTAAATTATGAAAAGTACAGGGACTTTAGTGCAAATAAGCCGGGTCAACCCCCTTCTTCTCCTTTCTCTCGCGCACGGGCGCGGCTCCGCCGCCGGCGCCGGCACGCACCGCCGTCGTTATACGCCTTCCCGGACAAATCGAAGGCGACGGCCAGCTCCGCCGCGGCCGCCTCTCCTTCCTTGCCGACCACCACATGACGGGGCGCAGCGAGGACGGCGCAATCACCGCCACCGCACCCGCGGGCGTCGGCCGCGTTCGCGCGCCGCCGGCAGCCGCTCCGGCGACAATTTACGGGCGGCGCCGCCACCTAGAGACAGCGCGCGACGACGCGCGCACGACGCGGTAGGTCGCGCGTCCCCGGACGCGGTGGCGCGCCGGCGTCGCCGTAGTCGCTGCCGCGGCGGATCGGCCCGCCGGTGACGTCACGCCGGCCGTCAGCTGGCCCGTGGGCCGCTCTGTGGGCTGGGCCGGCGGCTGACTCTTTTTTTCCTCTTTTTTTCCTTACCTTTTTCTTTTTATTCCAATTTCCTTCCTCTAATAGTTTTTATATGTTTCTTTTTATTCTACTTTCCTTTTCCTAATAACTTTTATATGTTTCCAAACAACTCCAACAATTTGTAAAGCTACACAATTTCAGAATCTAGGCGTCCTCAAATTCCGATTTCACCACCGAAAAATGTTGTCCGAATTTGCATATTTTTAAATTTCAGCTCTCTTTCAAATATGACTATCTCCCCGACTTTTAGAAATCAAATAATTCATAAATGCATCCCTTCTATTAAACTCAAATTTGAATGTGATTCAAGTTTCAAATTTTCACGCGCCTTCCAAATTTGTGTATTTTCGAAGACGGCAAAAGGAATTCAAATACATTAAAACTATTCAAAAAATGAATAACAAAATGAATGACTTCCAAATTTGAAAGATTTTCTGAAATGCGTACAATCTTAAAACCGAAATCTCATTTTCATTTCATTAATTCCCGAACCTGCGAATTTTAAAATACGGACACTTTCAAGAATAATTTAATTGGTGGACGAACTATGACACATATGTCACACAAAAAAAAACACCTACCTACAACATATTATCAAATTCCACGTTTGAATAATTAAAAATTAGCCCACGGTACAATCAAAATTCAATTTTGCATATACTAAAATCGTGTGTTCCTACAAAATTCAAATATTGAACAAACTAAAAAAATGAATTCACATACAAATAAGTTACCAATTTTAACAAATTCCAAAAACTAGACAATTTACACATGTATTTTTTTAAAAAATCAACGGTTTCAGATCTGAATAACTTTTGAATATGGACATTTCAAAAATTTAAACAACTTCACAACCTAGACAATTTTTGAATTTCAACAATTTTACGATCGAACAATTCGAAAATTTAGCCCACGGGCGCGGCAAAGCCGCGAAAACTAAGAAAATAAAAAACATTGCAACAAAAAATGTTGACATTTTTTCGGAAATAATTGTAAACAATTCTAAATATAATTTTGCAACGATTCGAAATAATGCAAACTAACAATTTGAAAATGCCCCAATTTTTTTTAAATTTTTGAAAAATAATCCAAAAAAAAAATATTCCAAACTAAAAAAATAGAAAACAATCCAACAAAAATGTGGACATTTTTTTTAATAATTGTAAGTAGTTCTAAATATGATTTTGCAATAATTCAAACCAATGCAAACTAATAATTTAAAAAAATACTCCCTTTTTTTTAGAAAATAATCCAACCTATCCATATGATTTTAAAGTAATTCTAAATAATGCAAACCATCAATTTTAAACATGTTCATAAAAAAAATGACAAATATATCAACGGGATCACATAAAATTACATATGCACAACCAAAATTTAAATTTCAAATTTCCATATCGTTTCTAATTTAAATTCCAAATTTCCATATCGTTTCTAAATGAATTTCAACACTTTTACGATTGAAAAAATTCAATAATTTTGCCCACAGGTGCGGCGAAGGCCGCGCTTAATCCCCTAGTAGAGCGGAACAGATATATGAATCCAATAGTAATTTTGGGTCAAAGGTTTTATGTTATTAAAGTAAGCCTTGTCATGTGAAATGAAATACGCTTTTCATTGCTGGATGGAGGGAGTATAGCGGCGGCATGTTTGGAACTAAGAACAAATTGTCATACATGACGTCCAAGGGTGTGAAGAGTCAACACTATCGTACAAGAGGATCAAACAAGAATACGAATAGGGGAATGAGCTCGGTTGAGAAGAGGAAGCTGGAGAGAGAGCACAACGCACATGCATGCATGCATGCCTCACTTGCATGCAGGAAATGGTTGTTTAGACATCGAAAGAGATAGGAAACTGCGGGATGCGGCGGAGAGAAGACTGCAGCTTAATTAGAAACACTATCGTACGACGAATATGTGGCGAGTTAGCGTCGGTGCCAAACTTCCCCTCCTGTTTAGATGAGATTTTATATAATTTCAAAGTTTGAACATTTCGCCGGTCAGCTTAGACCCGTCCACGTCTGCGGCTGTACGTGTTGGCTCGTTCTCGCCTGGGACGGACCTCTATATAAATGACACACAACTCTACGACTACAACACAGCACCAAACCAAACCAAACGTAGCAACAAAGCCCATCTACAACACATTATGAGAAGAATGTTCTTATCCCTCTTTGTGCCAAGGATGGCAAAGTCGCTACCGCTCGTGGTCTCAAGCCCATCTACAACACATTGATTTGCATGTTTCGTTGGAGCCTTGTACCTCAAGCCGGAGACCAAGGTGCTATCCGTGGGGCCCTTGTCAACCTCATGTATCATGCTCACAAGACCTACCTTGCCGGACCGGATTGTCAAGGTTTTGAAGTTGATGTGATGGATTTCATGAGGAATGAGATTCACCTTACTCTCATTGAGAAGAAGACCCCCATGTATGCTCCCTATGTCATGAAGCTCATTCTCACCAACTCAATACCTCTCACTTCACTCCACACAAGCCCGGGACCCTTCAAGTGCTTCAAATCCATCTTGCTCCCCAACGCACCTATGAAGAGGTTGAGGAGGAAGAAGCTCCTAAGGCAAGAAGGAAGAATGCCACTCCACCCTCATGGCACTCCGGTGGCCGTCAAAGGGTTAACAATGAGGTGAAGCATATCACTTGGTGGCAAAGGGCTAAGATGTGCATGGGTATTGCGCTACACAAGGAAAATCATCAAAACTATGTCACTAACAAGAAGATCTTGTCCAACCAAGCCAAGATGATGAAGGATATGCGCAAATTGATCAATGGTGGCATCACTCCTCCTCGCCCCGAAGGTGCTCCACCCTCTCCGCCATCCGAGCGCACTATCCCTCTTGAGGAGTGGAATGAGGATATTTTCCCTTGGGCTGATTTTCAAGATGTGTCATCCATGCCTTCCTCTTCTCGCAATGCCGGCAAGGCTCCTATCAACTATGAAGAAGAAAGTGACTTTGAAGGTTCATTTGAGGAAGAAAGTGAGGAAGCAAGTGAAGAAGCAAGTGGAAGTGATCGTGATGATGATGGTAGCGAGGACGATGAAGAGGAAGACGACGAGTGATCCCTTTGGGTACCGTTAGCTTTGCTCTTTTCCCTTTTTGGCGTTTCGATGCCAAAGGGGGAGAAGTAGTTCTACTAGGTTCTCGCGTGGGATTTGCATGGGTGGATCACAAGCATGCTCTTTTATCATTTCGTTAAAGCTTGTGTCCTTTTTATTGTAAGTTGTTGATCTATTTGGTTTGTTTTATGTTTGTGAGACTATCTTTGTTTGTGAGACTATGTTCTATCTAGTTTGAGACATATGGATATTTATTTATCAATGGTTGAGATGGTATCTATTATTGTGATATGTATTGTTGTGCATTGGGTATGATCAATATGCACAAGGTATGCTTTTTCCCTCTCAATCCATTATTTTGCTATGTCTCTATGCTATATGTTTCATGCTCTTTATACATTGTGAGTTGCCTTCTCTCTACATGTTGAGCATTTGTATACAAATGCAAACTACTTATATGCACACATGTAGGGGGAGCTTCTCAATTCTTTTATGAAACATATCGTTTGTTTTGTGCGTTATTGCAAATCCTAGTGTTGTCATCTAACACCAAAAAGGGGGAGATTGAAAGAACATTTTGTGTATCCCCACATGTTTTGTGTGTTAGGTGACAACCATGGTATTGATGTATCTAATGTGTTATTAAGTGGTGCAGGAAAAACAAAAGAAACAAACCCATAGCATCAACTTAATGCATTGCAAATTGGCTGAAATCTGTCCAGGCCGGAGTCTCCGGCCTCAGGTGGCTCAGGGGCCGGTTTCGAGCAAAAGTGAGCAAGCGACTGTAGCCTCTGTATAGGGGTCCGGAGTGACCCCGGAGTCTCTGCCCAGGGAGACCGGAGTCTCCGGCCAGGCCAGAGTCTCCGGCCCTCCAGACCGGAGTCTCCGGTCTAAGTGGACTGCAACGGCTAGAATTTTTGGAGGGGTATAAATACCCCTCCACCTACCTCCAGCCACTTAGCTCGCCCAGAATTGAAGTCCACCATTATTGCAAGCTCAAGATGTGCTAGATCTCCCAATCCCTCCACCCAAACTCGTTGATCTTTGGAGGATTGAAGGAGAAGGCCCCGATCTATATCTTCACCAAGCCGTTCTTCATTTCCCCCTCATTCACTTGAGGGACCATTGCTAGGGTTTCCACTAGGAAAACCTAGCCCCCTATTGTACTCACTTGATTGTCTTTGTGACAGATTGTAGCTGTTTGGGAGCCCCCAATCCATTGTGGGTTGTGCCCCAAATCGTTGTTGTAAAGGCTCCGGACTCCGCCTCGAAGGTTTCCGATAGTTGAAGTGAACCAATCCTTTGTGGTGCGCTTCACCGGAGAAGAGGGTGAGGCCTTTGTGGCCGTTGAACCATTGTGTTGGTTCACACCTCTCCAACGAGACGTACTCCCCTAAAAAGGAGGAACTCGGGAATACATCCGTGTCTCCGCGTGCTTTGACTTCGGTTACCTCTATCCTTGTTTACCGCTTTACTTATCATGCTTAGTTGTTAGCTTGTCATATAGGTAAATTCACCGTAGTTGCATATCTAGAGAATTTACCTTTTGTGTCAAGCCTAAATTGAAAAGGACTAAAATTTGGAGTAGCACCTATTCCCCCCCCCCCCCCTCTAGGTGTCATACCGATCCTTTCACGGAGCCAGCCGCCCAACCCTCGGCGTTGGAGGGGGCGAAAATAGATTAGAACTACTAGATTAGCACGAGCATTATGAAATTTGTGAAGAAGATCTAGTTTTTCGGGGGTGGCTAAGCCTCTGCTCATCCCCCCCCCCCCCCTCCTCCATCCGTGACTAACAGTTCATATTCAAATTTTTGGCCAGGCAATTTCTAGCATTCCGCATTGAGTTCAAAATATTACCTCACGCTTGTAGTCATCGCAGCTAGAGCGACATGCACAACCCTCACATTGACCTCTTACATATTGTGCGGAAACAATAACACGAGATAAGAGGTAAATGCATTGGATGTCCCACAACCTATCCGCTACTTGCAAACTAGTCCCACAACTTGCAAATGGTGAAACCATGGTCCTAAATCTTGTGTCACCGGTGCAAAACTGGTCCAAGTGGTCCCTAGTGCCGACACGTGGCGGTATACGTTTTGCGGAAACACCCATGAACATTTTTCTTTGGCATATGTTGGCCTCGTGCTAGCTTCCAGGTGGGTCCAACCTGTCAGCGGTACATGAAATAAATTAAACAATATTTTTTTGACCTCAATAATTAAAACAATATACGTTAGACGGGGATTTTAACTCTGGATCTCGTGGTGGGGGAATGTATCACCTGAAAATGGCCTAAGTTCTGCAAATCTGCAAAATGTCCGCCAGGCCCGTCGGATCGGCTATAAGTGGTCAGATCTTATCTTACCCCTCGGCCACGGTGCACATTATACAAAACCCCTGAACATCAATAATTATTTTAGTTCAGTCCCTGTCTTTTGTGTACTCATAGAGCGGAACAGATATATGAATCCAATAGTAATTTTGGGTCAAAGGTTTTATGTTATTAAAGTAAGCCTTGTCATGTGAAATGAAATACGCTTTTCATTGCTGGATGGAGGGAGTATAGCGGCGGCATGTTTGGAACTAAGAACAAATTGTCATACATGACGTCCAAGGGTGTGAAGAGTCAACAGCAACCGGATCAAACAAGAATACGAATAGGGGAGTGAGCTCGGTTGAGAAGAGGAAGCTGGAGAGAGCACAACGCACATGCATGCATGCCTCGATTGCATGCAGAAAATGGTTGTTTAAACATCGAAAGAGATAGGAAACTGCGGGATGCGGCGGCGAGAAGACTGCAGCTTAATTAAAAACACTATCGTACGACGAATATGTGGCGAGTTAGCGTCGGTGCCATACTTCCCTCCTGTTTAGATGAGATTTTATACAGTTTCAAAGTTTGAACATTTCGCCGGTCAGCTTAGACCCGTCCACGTCTGCGGCTGTACGTGTTGGCTCGTTCTCGCCTGGGACGGACCTCTATATAAATGGCACCACAACTCTACGACTACAACACAGCACCAGACCAAACCAAACGTTGCAACAAAGCTAACTAGCAGAGCACACAACCACTAGAAAGGTAGAGCTTGAAGGGAAGATGATGGCTGCTGCCAAGGTTGCCGCTCTGGTCACCTTGCTGGCCTTTGTCGGGCCGGCGGCGTCCCAGCAGAGCTGCTTCGTTGGGTGGAACCCGGTGGCCAACAATCAGGGGTGCACACGAGTTAGAACCCGGAGCGCCCCAACCCCTCCTTTCGATGGCTCCGACAGGCTCCGTGTGGGCTACTACAACACTCCAAGCAACACCGACTCCTACTGCCCCAGCGCCGAGTCGACCGTGAGGAAGGCCGTGGCCGACGCCGTCTACCGCAACCCTGGCGTCGGCGCGGGGATCATCCGCCTCTTCTTCCACGACTGCTTCGTCCGCGGCTGCGATGCCTCCGTCCTCCTCAACACCACCGCGTCCGGGAACGCCGACACCGAGAGGGAAGGCCCGCCCAACAAGGACAGCCTCCGCGGGTTCGAGGTCATCGACGCCGCCAAGGAGGCCACCAAGGCTGCATGCGGTGGAAACAAGGTCTCGTGTGCCGACATCCTCGCCTTCGCCGCCCGTGATGCCTCTTCCATCCTCAGCGGCGGCAAGGTCAACTATGCCATCCCTTCGGGCCGTTACGACGGCCGCGAGTCCCTGAGCGGCGAGACCGATCAGCTGCCCGGGCCAGGCTCTGACCTCCAGGCGCTCAAGGACAAGTTCGATGCCCAGGGGCTCAGCACCGCCGAGATGGTCACCCTATCCGGCGCGCACACCATTGGCAACGCCCGGTGCTTGTTCAACTCTGACACTCTCGCCAACAGGACTGACGCCTTCGCCGTCAACCTCAGAAGCCGGTGCAGTGGCGGCGGGAGCACCAGGGTGGACATGGATGTGGTGACCCCCAACGCCCTGGATAGCCAGTACTTTAACAACGTGGACGACACCAACGTGTTGTTTGACTCAGACCTGGCGCTCCGGTCATCCGAGACCAAGGCGCAGGTGGATAACTTCGCAGCGAATTCGAACAAGGCGTGGGAGGTGGCGTTCGCGGCGGCAATGAAGAAGATGGGCAACATCAGGATCAAGGCCAAGGGCGACGCCGGCGCGGAGATCAGAGAGACGTGCTGGAGGGTCAACAGCTCATAAGTACTACTCGATCTTACTGGAGCTGGTGATTCATACATGTGATCTATCGAGGATATATGACCTCCCATTGTTTATGGTCGTGTTTCTTTTAATAAAGGTCTCAAAGATTATCGTTATTATCAGTCTATCTAAAGGTATCACATGATTTAGCTAGCTAGAACGGTCGATCTCCATGTCCTGCGAGTAACGTTGTTACACGTTCGGAGAGGCTGAGACGCACTCTGCATCATCAACATATAATTTGGCTACATATTAAAGTAATAAATATACCGATCCACAGGGTCATGAGAGAGCCGTTAGGTGAGGCGACCGCGGAGGCGATCGCGGCTTCGGCCGCGGATCCGCCGCCCGCCGGCGCTCATGCGGCGGCATGCGTGGAGGAGACCGTGGAGGCGCAGGACGGCGTTCACGCGGCGGCAAGTGTGGAGGAGATCGCGGTGGCGCAGGCCGTGGTTGCGGCGGTGGAGGCGATCACGGTGAAGGAGCCATTAGGAGAGGTGACCGCGGAGGCGACCGAGGATGCGACCTCGGCCTCGCCGACGGCAGGCAGCCATGGGCGACCGGCGCCGGTCTCTACGAGCGACGCTGGCGGAGCGACATACAACGGCGGGAGCGAGCGCTCTAAGGGGCGTTTCTGGGTTCTCTCGTCGCCGGAGAGCGACTCTGAGGACTCACCGGAGTCGTCCGTCGAGGACTCGTCCAGATATCTTGCGGAGCAAAACTCGCCGGCTTTGCGGGTCAGCTTCGGAAATGCAAGGGTGACCAAGAGGATGGAGAAGAGACGCCGGCAAAGGGAGGCGATCAAGGAGTGGTTCGGTCAATCGTCGCCGCCGGTGAGTTCTGACAGTTTTCGTCCCGTATGCAGGTCAGCTCCGAAGTTACCTTCACCGGTGTTATCCCCGTCGGTCTTCTTTGAAGATGATTTTGATGCGGCCGAATGGACCATGATCCAACGAAGGAAGAACAAGGGAAGAGCAAAGGCGGCGGCACATCGCCGGCGTACCTCGTCGGAGGGGAAGTCCGTGCAGGTGAGATCGCCGCTGATTTCGGATCAGGGATCTTCAGGCAATTTCAAATTTTCAAACGGATACGGCCAAACGGGCCTCCATGTTGGGCCAGTGGTACAAACCAGGAGTCATACGGACTCCCATGTTGGGCCTTTAACAGCAAACAGAGGCCATACGGGCCCAAAACAGTGGACGGATAGCTCAGATAAGGCTGGGGTATCGTTCCGTCGTTTGCTAGGGTTTTATTGGTCGCGGGATTCATCACCGGCGCCGCACGTACGTCCGGCTGCGATGGCGAATCGCGGTGGCGGATACGGAGGCGCTGGCCGTGGAGCTGGACAACCACCTGTGGCCGGTGGTGGCAACGATGGTCGTGGTGGAGCTGCCGGGCGAGGTGCGGCAAACGGTGGCCGGGGCTTCCGTGCAGACGCCGGCGCCGGTCCAAGTAACTGGCAGAACCACGCTGGGGCTGGACCAAGTAACTGGCAAGGGAATGGCGGAAGGCAATACAATGAAGTAGGCTATGTTTACGGCGATGACCGTGGGCGTGGAGGCTTTGGGGGCAGAGGTGGATACAACGGCGGAGGCCGTGGTCTACACAATGGCGATGGCAACAGAGGTTTTGGAGCATACAATGACGGTAATCATGGTGCTTTCAATGGAGCCTTTCATCCGGGAGCGGGTGATGAGTTCAGCGACAACCTCGGCTATCGCAATAGGAGGAGGTACGAATTCAGGGGACCACGCGGTGGTTTCAATAACCGTGGTGGCCATGGTCGGGGAAGAGAGGTTCTGCGTCCGGTGGTGTCGAAAATAGGAAAGGAAGTTGAGGGGGCAAAGGGGCAGGCTGTTTCAGATGCGGCGGTGACGGCGGCTGCATCTAGAGTCATGGAGACAGTCCTAAGCCAACAAGCAGTGACGGCAACTACTGGGACAGCGGCTGCTGTGTCTGCTACGCCGGTGGTGGCTGAGGCAGAAAATTCTGGGGCGGCTAAGGCCGCGGCATCTTCCTCTGTACCCGTCAGTGAAGTTGGTGATGGCAGAATCATCAAGAAAAAAGATAAGAGTGTGAAGTGCTTTCGTTGTAATCTGCATGGGCACTATTCAATTGATTGCACAGCTATTTTGTGTGATTACTGCCGTGATGTGAATCATGCCAATGATGATTGTCCTCTGCATAAAGCTCCTAAGCCAGCGTTGTCAGTGTTTGGTTTTGCTCATGAGGAGCTGATGTTCTTCGATGTTTCCAATTCAGCCTCATATCGTCCGAGGTCCAATAGTGGTAGGATAGGCAGAATCACGATCACCGGAGGTACTCTTTCTTCTGATGAGATAATTGGAGTGTTGAGGTGGGTTGTGATGGACGACGATTTTCCTTGAAATGTCCAGCCGCATGGAGACAGCGTGTATAAAACAGAATTTCCAAATAAGATGGAGCTTATTCGTGCTATGCGGTTTGGGTCCTTTGAAGCTAGGGAAAACAGCAAGATTTTCATCAAATTTTCTGAGTGGAAGACAGAAGTGGAACCTACTCAAAGTTTAGACAATGTATGGCTCCTCATCAGTGGGGTTCCAGAGGGTTTACTTGATGATTATTTGGCACTTTGGGGGATGGTAGGCATGTTTGGGAAAACCAAGGCCATTGACATGGCATACACAAGAAGACATGAAGTAGTGCGTGCTCAAGTTCGGGTGACTGATATTACTGCTATTCCTTACCACAGAATTATTATGTATGAGGATGAGGGTTATCGCCTCTCGATTGAGGTTGAGATGGTCGAGGAGGATGCTGAGATGTTAGATGGAGATGTGACTCATGATGGTGGTAATGGTGGGGATGGACAGGGCAATGGACAGCAAGGGGATGCTAGGCCGGAGGAGCCAGCAAGTCATCATACTAAAGAAACAAACAACAGTGACAAGAATGCTAAGCCTGGTGTTGTGCTCCCTGAATCTTTTACCAAGACAGTTTGTTTGATGCCAAGCATACGGTTTGGATCATTCTCCAACAGGTGGAGTGATATGGTAGAAGAAGAAGAAGAGAGGGTTCGAAAAATCGAGCTAAAAGAGGTATCCAGAGTTCTGTTTGAATCTCCTGTTACAAACAAGGTGAAGGGGGCTGATCGCCTGGTCAAGGATGCTGCTGTGTCTTTTGGGAAGGAGGATGGTACTGCCAAGGACAATGCATACGCAGGCACTGTCAGCTCGGGCAGCCGGGGCACAACGTCGCCTGCTGCTGCTGCCTTGACACCTTCGCCTGTTCGCGGCTCGGCCAGACCTCGGGACAGGTCTCTCTCGCCTAGTGTTGTTGTCGACAAACATGTACAAGACAGTCAGTCGCAGCAGACACCAAGGTCGCCATATCCTGCTCTGAAGCAGCGCGCGACCAACGACGTCGCCACGGCAGACACGTCTGCCCCTATCACTGCCGCGGAACGCGGAAGGGACACGGTGGTCTCCGTGCAGCGGCCGTCGATGACTCCCAATATGACGCACAAGAAGAGTGCAGGGAGTGCTGTTCGTTCTGGAACTGGAGTTCTGAATGCTGGGTCTACTCCGACGACAGAGGAGCTCATTGCGTTCGGAAGAATTCCGGAGGCTACGGCTGCAGGTCTGCGCTCGAGTGAACGCATTCGAGGGCAGCCTAACGCGGACGCGACGCAAATGGAGCGGGCGATGGATCGAGCTACTTCCCGCGACATGCCAGGTTCGTGCTGCAGCCATAAGCTTTCTTTACGTAATTTTTCAAATGCTGATGTGATAGCTAGAGCTAGTGTTTTGGGGGTATGTTTAGGTAAATCACAATCTGCAATTACGTCTTCAGTACAACATTTAAAAGAAGTTGAGAAGGAAAGAGAGTTAACAGTTTTAAGCAACAATTTGAATTCGCTTGATGAGGATCCACACAACCTCTTTATCTCAAAAGTTTCTGGGTTGTGTGACGATTTAGCTTCTGAAGAAGTTGGTGACCTGGGGGATCATACGGATCTGAAAGGGAATATACCAACAAATAAACGTGGCCGTAAGAAAATTGCTATTGACAAAATCAATCTGAGAAGAAGTGCTAGAATTAAAAAGAACAAACAATGAAAGCTTTCATTTGGAATAGTGAAGGGTTTAGAGATACTGCGAAACATTTGAGAGTTCAGGAGTCTATACGGGACTTTAATTTAGATATTGTCGCTTTATTAGAAACCGGAAGATCGAGCTTTCCAGCACATTTTTTAAGAAATTTGTCGACTGGGAAAGACTTTTCTTGGTTCTGCTTGCCACCGCAAGGAAGATTGGGTGGAATGTTAGTAGGAGTTAATTTAGAAACGCTAGCTGTTCGAGATGTCGATGCTGGTGATTTCTGTGTCAAGTTTCATTTAAAATCTAAGGATGGTTTTGTGTGGAACTTTGTAACGGTGTATGGGGCAGCTCAAGAAGCTCAAAAACCCCTATTCCTAGCTGAATTAGTGAGAATTTGTGAATCATCGACAGTACCATTATTAGTAGGGGGGATTTTAATATTATTAGAGGACCACATGAAAAGAATAATTCCAACTACGATGCTCGGTGGCCGTTTATGTTTAATTCGGTCATTCAAACTCTAAGTTTAAATGAGATTCAACTTTCGGGGAGGCAATACACGTGGGCTAGTCGAAGAGCTACGCCAACCTTCGAGAAGCTTGATCGTGTTCTAGCTAGTGTAGATTGGGAACAAAAATTTCCGTTGGTAACGGTAAGAGCGCTATCACGGACTGAATCTGATCATACACCTCTACTAGTGGACTCAGGGGAACAAGCTCACCTGGGTAACTCATCTTTGTTCTCTTTCGAATTAGCCTGGCTAAGTGAGGATGGCTTTTACGATATGATTTGCAAAGAATGGCAGGCACATGTCGACGGGAATACACCTATTGAGGTGTGGCAAAATAAAATTCGACACTTAAGGAGGTATCTTCGGGGGTGGGCTAGGCATAGAAGCGGAATTTACAGGAAAGAAAAAGAAAGACTACTAGATATTATTGATAGGCTTGATATAAAAGCTGAAACTTGTCCTCTCAATACATCGGAACGTGATGCTTTGAGACGCACCAATGACAGCTTATCAAAATTAAGAAGAGAGGAAGAATCTAGATGGGCACAGAGGGCTAAGGTAAAACATATTCAGGAAGGTGGAAATAATACGAAATATTTCCACCTCATTGCAAATGGAAAACATAGAAAAAAGAAAATATTCCAGTTGGAACAAGAAGAAGGAACAATAGTAGGCGATGAAAATTTAAAAGTGTATATTACTGAGTATTATAAAAAATTATTTGGGGCACCGGCTGAAAATAATTTTTTACTAGACGAGTCGGCGATTTCAGATATGCCGCAAATTTCTACAGAAGAGAATGCGATTTTGACGGCGAATTTTACAGTAGATGAAGTTTTGGAAGCTATTATGCAAATGGAGCATAATAAGGCTCCGGGACCAGACGGGTTCCCCGCTGAATTTTATAAAACTTTTTGGTCTGTCATTAAAAATGACCTTATGGCTATGTTTGTTCAGTTGCAACATGGTCCCGCTGAAGGATTCTTATGTTCCAAAGACGAGATTTCAGTGTCTTGTCAATAAACTTTTTTCTTCAAGGAACGAACGAACGCATGATGTTGTCTTGGAAATGTTCCTCCGGCCGTGGTCGTTAGACAGTTGCATAAGAAAGTGAAAGGGTCCATAGGTTGAAGACGAAGAACAACGCCAGTTATGACCAAACATGTTGAAATTGTGCTTTCTCCATTGACAAATAACGGAGGGTGTCTAGTTACTTTACGGAGTAATATATTTGTCGCAACAGTGGAACATGGGGTTCCCCTAGTACTGCCAAAGTGGGTCCACCCAATGTGGGCCCAGGATGAAGATGGACAAGACCAAGACTCAAGTCAAGCTGGCGGGTTCATCGTCAAGACACGCATGGCCTACATCGACTAAGGGCTCCGGTCCTGGGGACCTTCCGGGTCCCCGAACCAAGCGAGAAGGCCAGGAAGGACCCGAGAGCCCGAGTTCCCGGCAGGAGGCCAGGCTCCCTCTCGGGTACTTCCTACGTTCCTGTGGATAAGCACTCCACCTCACCACGAAGACTTGGGCAGCAAGATGAAGGCAGCGCGGGCAGGAAGCACGTCCCGTGGTGGTGTCAGCGCCTGTCCACCCAAAGGCGGACGCTCCCACCTACCCCAAAGGAGACGCTAGGCTGAGGAGAGGCCACGTCTCCCCCTAAACTAGATGAGGAGGGTCCTTCACCCCGAAGGTCCCTCGTGCCCCTCTCGTGACCATGTGGCAACCCCTTAGCCTATAAAAGGAGGACCAAGGCACGGGAGGAGGAAGGACGAAAGATAGAACGAGCACCAGCTAGAACCAGAGCAAGACTAGACTAGGGCTGCGGAGGTAGAGAGGAAGGTGATCTCCTCCGGGTCAGGATCTGTCCTTCTTCTACCTCGGGCCAAAACCCTTCCGGGTACCCTGTCCGGGAGGTTCCATTGTAAGCCACACTATGAAGAACTCATCAATCCAGACATGCAGGAGTAGGGCTTTTAGCCTCTGGGCGGCCTGAACCTGGGTAGCTCCTTGTGTCCCTTTGGTTGCATGCCTTGATCGTGGAGAGGAGAGCTTGATCTAGAGTCCGCCCAAGAAGACGATTCTCAGCCTCCTTCGCGCCCCGTGCCGAACCTAAAAGGGGGTATCCTATACTCCCGGTGTCCGTGCAACGAGACACGACATCTGGCGCGCCGGGTAGGGGGCGCAAGTGCTGGATTCATCTTCATCAAGTTCATTGGCAAGTTCTTCGTCAAGCATGCCTCCAAGGAAGAAGGGAGATCCCGCGGCGTCCAAGCCAGTCTCTCCCTCACGCACCCAAGCTTCAGCTGAACATCGTGCTGCTGGCGCACGGCGGAGCGCCTCTCTGTCCCCGCCTCCCATGGAGAGGGTGGCGCCGGACGAAGTGGACGGTCGCGACAAGGACAACGGCCCTGGCGGAGCGGCGGCTCCAAAGGGCACCACCATGCCTCCTCCTCGCTCAGGGGAGAAGAGCGTCTGCAACGGCACCGGCAAGGAGCCCACCGCTGGAGGAGGGAACCACGGCGTTCGCCCCAGCGGGGATCCACGAGCATCCAAGAGCAAGACCTCCGCGCACTCGCCTTCGGACGTGCAAGCTCGCCATGATGCTCTAGTCGCTGCCAAGGCACTGATGCAGTTCCCTCCAAGCACCGGCGACCCCAAGGTCTACCAAGAATGGAGGACTCGCGTCGAGAGGCTCCTCGACTTCGCCGATGGTGGTCTGTGGGTCAAACCCACTCAAGCTCCCACCGTCGACAACCCCGGAGCAGCGCAAGACAAAACACGTGATCCGCGAGGCCAGCCTCGTGGTGAACGTCAAGCCAAGATGGCGCCTCCTCGCACCGCGCCACCAATGGCTGATCGGCTAAACCGCGATCACGGCGAGGCCATCTCCATCGGGTCGTCTACCTCACGCAACCCAGATCTTCGTGATGAGCTCAACAGCCGTCAGAACGAGGATATGCGCACCCGCGTCGAGCGTCGCCGAGAACGTCACCGTCGGGAAGATCGGGGCATCGACCTCGCCGAAGGCTGCCTCGACCTCGCTCCCGAGTTCCGCCACTTCAACTGGCCCAAGAAATTCAAGATCGACGTTCTCCGCTACGACGGCACCACGAACCCCCGAGACTTTCTATAGATCTACTCTCTTGCTGCGATGGTTGCCGGGGCCGACGAGGTCATGATGGCCAACTGGTTCCCGTTGGCCCTGAAGGGAGATGCCCAGACTTGGCTTCTCAACCTTCCCAAGTGCTCCATCCGTTCCTGGCGGGCACTGAAGGAGTAGTTTCTGGGGGCTTTCCAAGGCGGATACGAGCGCCCGGGGGCTCCCAGTGATCTCCACGACTTCAAGCAGTTGCCGGGTGAAACTCTCCGCAAGTTCATCCAGCGCTTCACCAAGAAGATGAACACCATCCCGTGCATCAAGGAGGAGTTGGTGATCCAGTCCTTCCACGCCAACGTCCGCAACCCCAAGATGCGCGAGAAGCTGAGCATCCATCGCGTCGAGTCTGCTCGTAAGCTCTGGGAGCTTGCAGACCGATGCGCTCGAGCTGAAGAAGGAGCCAAGTTCCCCGGGGAGGATGAACCCGAGGATAAGGCCGCTCCAGCTAAGAACAAGAAGCGGGACCCTGGACCCGACAAGCGAATCTTCGTCACCGAGCCTCTTCCGAAGAATACCAAGCCCGCGCCGACTTCCGAGGAAGAAGGTGAAGGTGATCCCTGGTGCCACATTCATCCAGAAGGCAACCACTTGCTCAAGGACTGCCGCATGCTCAAGAACCTCGCTGTCCGGGAGCAACGCCGAGCTGATGGGGTCAGTCAAGACGGTTGCTACAACTGCGGCACTGCCGGGCACATCGCTCGTGACTGTCCCTCGGGTCGCCAAGGCGGAGGCGGCTGTGGATGGTACCGAGGCGGTGGCCGCGGGGGCCGCGGAGGAGGACGCGGCGGACAAGGTGGTCGCGGGTACAACACTCCGGAAGCCGCCCACGTCAGCAACGGGGAAGCTCCGGCTCCCCAAGGAGGCAACGGCGGCAAGTATCAAGAAGTCACGGGAGTCGTCGGGTGCATCCACAGAGGGTCTTCTCTGCCACCCTCCAACGGTGCCTGCAAGAGACTTGTCCGGGAGCTGAACGCGGTTGCTTCTGCTCCGTCCAAACCCCTGGACTGGTCTAGCCAAGTCATCACCTTCGACCCAGAAGACCGCCCTGCAAACACTGCCGGGGTCGGGACCCTGCCGCTGATCGTGTCGCCCGTCATCCACAACTACAAGGTCACCAAGATGTTGGTCGACGGAGGCTCCAGCCTCAACCTGCTAACGGCGAAGGTCCTGGCTGTTCTTCAAATCCCCCTGTCTCGCCTACAAGACACCAGGGTGTTCCAAGGCGTGAACGGAAGTGTTACTCGACCCCTCGGGAAGATCACCCTTCCGGTCACCTTTGGCGACTCCAAGAACTTCCGCACCGAGGAAATCGTCTTCGACATCGCCGACACTCCTGTTGAAGGTATAATTTGGCTGCTAGCCATTTTATAAGCCAAATTAATTTAAATGATTGTGTTTAGATTATTGGTTGACATATATATTGGACTTGCTGTTTAGTTCAAAATGCAGGCTCGATGAGACTCGAGTACAAATATCAAGAAGCCAGAGCAAGCATACAACTTTATTTCCTGAAGACCAATATATGGAGTGTTGCATGGATTAACAGCGAGCTAGGACGAGTCTTCGGCAGATTCTAAAATAAATCGAGTTAATGCGCCGATGCCTAGGACATGTCCCAGCTAACTTCAGATGGTAAATCGAGTTTGAGGTTTGCAAAGACTGTCATTTAGGCAAGTGTACAAGGAAAATATTGCATGGTGATGCATGAGGCCTACGAGATCTGCATTAGCTGATACGGTTAGATTGTGGCCGGAATATCTTATTATTTCCTTGTAAGGCCACAAGTATTTGTACGTGACGTGCAGGGGATAGAAGATGGAGCGTCTACAGATTGTACGTAACCGAATCAAAAGATCGAGGACATATCTTATTCGGTTCAGTTTTAGAGTTCTATTCCTATACGCCAAGTCCAGCGTGCCTATATAAATGTGAAGGCCGTGGCCGATTGAAAACCCAATCGACATTCATCAAATAAACATCTACTTTTCACGTACCTTTTTACATGTCTTTTTATTCATAGTTCTTCCCTGCCGAGCCCTAACAGCCCTAGGGTTTGGTTGATCTTTGCCGTTTTGCGCTGAAAAGCGGTCGTCTCTTCTCCACGAAAGCGAGGGGATCTTTGTTGCTTTGCTCGGAAAGCAATCGGTTCGTCGTCACGAAAGTACGACGGTTATCGTGGTGCTGTGCAATTTTGCGTGGCAACACAATTGGCGACTCCGCTGGGGACGAAGAACAAGGACACATATGATGGCAACCGACCTCAAGAACAGGAGCGACATCGACCTGGACAACAACATCGCCGTTACACTCGACGATCTGTCGGAAGATGATCGGCGCGAGGTTGAACGGGAGGTTGAAGAATATATGACTGTACAACGAAAACTGAGGTTGGCTGAATACCAGAAGACAAGGAACCGCGTCGTCAAGAATGTAGTTGCGCCGAGTCCCTCCGAGCTGCTCGGCGCTGAGGTAAAAAAGCCAACCGAAAAGTTTACTCATTTAGGTGATGCATCCGTAGCTAGTAAGAATGATTCTGATATGTCAATTATAGCAAGCGCAATTAGTCTATCAGGAGCTGATAGAGTTGAGAAATCGCAGGAGCAGCTTGAAATTAGTCTTTCTAGTCATGTTCGCTCGGTACTGTTGCCAATCAGCGATGAAAATTCTGCTCAAAAGCTGACGCTTCCGGCCAAAAGCAGTAGGTTAACTAAGTTTCCTAATCAAACTTCCGGCGCTTCGGCTAATCTAGCACAGCTGCCTCACGTTGCTTCAAGTAGCGTTCAAAGTGGCCAAAACTATGCCAGCAGTTCGGCCGAAACCTTTGTACCTATCGTTGCTCCTCTTGCTATTTTAACTTCGGTTACACCAGATTATCACAGCAATAACCGAAGTGCAATATTTAATTCTAATTTGCAGCAAGATAGTTATCAGACTGTAGCATACAATATACCACCATTGTTGCCTATCGGTACCGGGGTTCCATATGGACCGATACCCGATTCATCGTTTAGTGGGTCTTCGTTGCAAACGTCACATGCTCAAATTTCTTTGCCGGAGATTCAGCCGCGTGCTTGTGTTCCATCTGCTACACAAACCAATTCTCCACAGCCCAATGATAGTGTTAAGGATAAATTACAAGGGCAAGAGTTTTTAGATGTTAATCAAGTTTTGCATAAGGCTTTGGCGCAAGAAAATCGGGCTAAGGAAGTTAAACAATATAGCCGGTTTAAAGATAATATAAATGGTGAGAAGGATAATCACACGGTTAATGATTTAGAACATGATAGTAATTCGGCTAGCGAGGATGACGTTGACATATGTGTAGCCAAATGGGTTCAAAAGCCAAAGTCAAATCATTTTGCATGTTATGCTCTGAAGCGCACATTTGCTAGAAAAGAGGAAGTTAAGTATACTTTTGATTTGAGCAAGTGTGATATAATTTTTGATATATTGTTGCAAAGGAAATTAATTAGAGTGAGAGAAGGTCATATTATTCCATCTCCGGAAGAATTGGGCAAGGGAGCTTACTGTAAGTTGCACAATTCATTTTCTCACTCTACCAATGATTGTGATGTGTTTCGACGACAGGTGCAATCGGCCCTTAATGATGGACGATTTACATTTACACAAAGTACTAAAATGAAACTTGATAGTGATTCTTTTCCTATCGATGTTATTGACTTTGAGAATAAGAAAGTTCTTATTCGGTCAGATCAGACCGAATCTACCAAAGGGAAAAATGTCATCGTTGATGATAGTGCTACACTGAGGATGATAAAACCAAAAAATTCAGAAGTAGGAGTGTGGAAAGTCAATGGAAAAAAGAGACAAGCTCCAAGCATAAAGCCGACAGTTAGCATGTTGTTGGAGAAATACACTTCACGCAAGGCCAACAATGTGTCTAATCGGCTTGGAGGTGTTAAGCATCCTAGGTTTCCTTCAGGACCTCGTGGTCATGAGCGATGGAAAAGAAATTCATTTTATCAGCAGCCGTGCTATCCAATGAAGTCGGCTTATTGGGGCTGTACACCTCCTATGTATACACAATTTTCTCCGAGGGGATTTTATCTTTGGTCGCCATACCCAAACCCAACAGGGCCAAGTTATTTTCAGCCAAAGTGGGTGCCATCAGGGTCTGTGTACAGAAAACCAAAGCATCAAAGAAGAGCTCAGTTTAAGCATGGAACTCAATTGCATGATACAGTTGTGATTCGGCGAAACCGATCAGCGGCACATCATGCTGATGGCACAGTTCATATTGGTGGTCAGAGGTTTAAGTGGGTGCCGATCAATCGTAAAAGTCATCCAGAAGCACGTGATAGAGCTGAGTGTGGTTGCATCGACAGTAGTACAGCAAAAGATACTAATATACGAGCTTATTCAGAGCCTGATGTGCACACTTGTTTAGGCACGGCAGTTGTACGTACTGATGCTGGTGAAATGGATGATGCTGCTGAGAATAAGTCAGAAGGAACATACGTTGATGCAGTAAGGTGTGGCTCGGTTCAGAGGAAAGACGCTGGTACACTGGAGGATAGTTTGGTTAATACACTCGTTGCATCTTCCAGTACAAGTCAGAAAACTGGATCAGCTAGCATGCACACCGATCCAACTATGAGAAAGAGCAGCTCATGTACATCTATGAGGTCGTCTCCAATAGGCTTGAAATCTTGTTTCAGCACGTCTATGCAACGAAGGAATTCAGGTAATATGGGAGGGCAGAATAATGGATCCGGTAGTGTATCTGATCAGCAGAGAAGTATTTCGGCCAAGGACAAATTATTTGTCACAGGAACAGCAGTACAACGTTATAGGCCGAGAGACTTGGGGGGCAACATAATTAAGTCAGTCGCCCCAGGGACTAAGCCAGGAATTCGGTGGTGCCCGGCGGGATTAACACACACTCAGAAACGACGAGTACAGCGAGCTAGGACGAGTCTTCGGCAGATTCTAAAATAAATCGAGTTAATGCGCCGATGCCTAGGACATGTCCCAGCTAACTTCAGATGGTAAATCGAGTTTGAGGTTTGCAAAGACTGTCATTTAGGCAAGTGTACAAGGAAAATATTGCATGGTGATGCATGAGGCCTACGAGATCTGCATTAGCTGATACGGTTAGATTGTGGCCGGAATATCTTATTATTTCCTTGTAAGGCCACAAGTATTTGTACGTGACGTGCAGGGGATAGAAGATGGAGCGTCTACAGATTGTACGTAACCGAATCAAAAGATCGAGGACATATCTTATTCGGTTCAGTTTTAGAGTTCTATTCCTATACGCCAAGTCCAGCGTGCCTATATAAATGTGAAGGCCGTGGCCGATTGAAAACCCAATCGACATTCATCAAATAAACATCTACTTTTCACGTACCTTTTTACATGTCTTTTTATTCATAGTTCTTCCCTGCCGAGCCCTAACAGCCCTAGGGTTTGGTTGATCTTTGCCGTTTTGCGCTGAAAAGCGGTCGTCTCTTCTCCACGAAAGCGAGGGGATCTTTGTTGCTTTGCTCGGAAAGCAATCGGTTCGTCGTCATGAAAGTACGACGGTTATCGTGGTGCTGTGCAATTTTGCGTGGCAACAACTCCGCTACCGTACAACGGCATACTTGGCAGACCTGCTCTGGCCAAGTTCATGGCCGTCTCCCACTTCGCCTACAACATGCTGAAGATCCCGGCGCCGTGGGGCGTGATCAAGATCAGGGCCGACATCGACGATGCTATCTACTGCGTTCACCAGCTGAACCAGACGGTGGCAACCACGGCGGACATCCCTCAAGGTGTACAGGAGGATGATGAAGGGGCTCTCCCGGGGGCGAAGGGCACCCCAGGGGCTCCACATCTACTCCACCCAAGAAGGCGCCATTCCATGGCGATCCGCAGCTGACCAAGAAGGTGGCGCTAACCAGCGACGGAGTTCGCTCCATCACCATCGGCGCCCGCCTCACCGACAAATAGGAAAGCGCGCTCGTCGCCTTCCTTCGGGAAAACTCTGACGTCTTCGCATGGGAGGCATCAGGTTTACCCGGCGTACCAAGGGAGGTGATCGAGCACAAATTGGCGGTCAATCCGGGGGCTCGCCCCGTGAAGAAGGTTCTCGGAACCAAAGCAAGGAAAAGCTATAATTCATCATCGCCGAGGTGGACAAGTTGATAGAAGCTGGTGTCATCCGGTCGGTTCCCCACCCGAGCTGGGTGGCCAACCCCGTGGTGGTACCGAAGCCCATGACCTTCAAGTGGAGACTCTGCATCGACTTCACAGACCTGAATAAGGCCTATCCCAAGCACCCCTTCCCCCTGCCGTGGATCGACATGGTCGTGGATTCCACGGCCGGGTGCGAGCTGCTGTGTTTCCTGGATGCCTTTTCCGGGTACCACCAGATCATGATGTCACTCGAGGACCAAGAGAAGACGGCCTTCATCACTCCCAAGGGCTGCTACAGCTACACCCGGATGCCTTTTGGCCTCCGAAACGCTGGGTTTCCTGGTCTCTCACCGAGGGATCGAGGCGAATCCGGACAAAATCAAGGCAATCGAGCGCATGGAGGCGCCCCGGCGGGTCAAGGACGTACAGCGCCTCAACGGGTGCATCACTGCACTCGGGCGCTTCATCTCAAGGCTTGGGGAGCGGGCCTTACCGTTCTTCAGGCTGCTCAAGAAATCAGGCCCCGTGGAGTGGACCTCCGAGGCCGAGGAAGCCCTGCAGTCCCTCAAGCGCTACCTCGCCTCGCCACCAATCCTCGTGGCACCAGAAGAGAAGGAGCCCCTACTACTGTACATTGCTGCCACCAACCAGGTGATCAGCGCTGTGCTCGTGGTAGAGCGTGACGCTCCTCCGAAGAAGTCAAGCAAGATCAAGGGCAAGCGACCCGGGAACTCTCTTCCGGGGCAACCGTGCAAGAAAAGGCTGCCGGGTGACCAGGGGTCTCATGATCCTGGCGTCACTGCAACTTCACCAAGCGACGCGGATCCCGTCGGGAATGGAGAATCTCCCTCCGACGAGACTTCGCCGGGGGCTACATCGTCCCCACCCCAAGACGTCGACGAGGGGGAAGCCGAGCCCTCTCAGGACTCGGCGACCCGCAAGGTGCAGCACCCGGTCTACTTCGTCAGCGCAGTGCTGCGCGACGCCCGGGAGCGGTACCCCATGATGCAGAAGCTGCTGCTGGCAATCCTCATTGCCTCCCGCAAGATGAGGCCGTACTTCCAAAGCCATCCCATCACGGTGGTGTCCAAGTACAACCTAAGAAGCCCCCTGGAGAACCCACTTGCCACTGGTCGCATATCATGGTGGGCCATGGAGCTTCAAGGTTTCGGTCTCAAGTTCGAGCACACGGACAACATCAAGAGTCAGGCGCTGGCGGATTTCACGGCCGAGTGGACCGAGACGGCGTTCGACGACCCGGAAGAGGAAACCTGCCTCCCCGGGAAGGAAGATCCTAGCGCCTGGATCATGCACTTCGACGGCTCCTACACCAAGGGGAAAGGAGGTGCTGGGGTTGTCCTAACCTCACCAACCGGGGACCGGCTGAAGTACGTCGTCCAGATGCACTACCAAGGGAACATCTCCAACAACACGGCGGAGTACGAGGGCCTGCTCGCAGGACTTCGTGCTGCCGTCGGCCTCGGCATCAACAAGATCGTCGTCAAGGGTGACTCTCAGTTAGTCATCAAACAAGTGAACAAGGAGTACGCGTGCCCTCAGATGGCACCATACGTTGAAGAGGTCTGGAAGCTGCAGCGGCGCTTCGACAACTTCCGGGCTGTGTACGTCCCACGGGGAGAAAACACGGCCGCGGATGAGCTATCGCAGGTGGCGTCCAAGCAAGAACCAGTGCCTCCCGGGATCTACATCGAGGTCCTCAGGCGACCTTCGATCCCGCCCGAGAGGCTCGCGACAAGATCTGCGCCGGGGGCTGGCGACCCTTCTACCTCGACAACACGGGTAGCCAGCCCAGAAGCTCAAGACCCGGCAGCCCCTCCAGCGGAGGAAGCTATGCTTTCTTTCCGTCGGATGGTGCTACCGGTGGAAGGAACCCACCCACCCTGGGCCCGGGACATCGTCAAGTACATCATGGAGCACGCCCTCCCGGAGGACGATCACGACGCCGAGCGGGTGGCTCGTCAAGCCAAGCTCTACGTCATGATCGACGGCGAGCTCTACCGGCGACGGGACAACGGAGTCAAGCTCCGCTGCATCCCTCAAGAACAAGGCCAAGTACTGCTACGGGACATCCACGAGGCACATGTTCAAGTCATGTGGCATCAAGATCACTGGCGGGTAAAGTTTTCGTCACGGGTTCTACTGGCCAACAGTCCTCAGTGATGCGGAGCAGCTAGTCAAGACCTGTGAAGCCTGCCAATACTATGCGAAGAACATACATCAGCCGGCGCAAGCTCTGCAGCCAATTCCAATCTCCTGGCCGTTCGCGGTCTGGGGGCTGGACATCGTGGGAAGATACCGAAGTCTGTCGGGGGCCATGAATACCTTTTCGTGGCCATCGACAAGTTCACAAAGTGGGTGGAAGTGATGCCAGTACCAAGACAGACAGCTCAAGCAGCCATCAAGTTCATTGAAGGGATCGTGTACCGCTTCGGAGTACCCAACAGAATCATAACGGACAATGGCTCTCAGTTCACAAGCCGATCCTTCCTCAACTTCTGTGAAGAGCTGGGAATCAAGGTGTGTTTTGCCTCGGTGTCCTACCCAAGGTGCAATGGGCAAGTGGAGCGAGCCAATGCGGAGGTCCTAAAGGGTTTGAAGACCAAGGCCTTTGACAAGTTAGACAAGGGCAAGAACTGGATTGAGCATCTACCAAGTGTCTTGTGGTCCCTCAGAACCACACCAAGCAGAGCCACTCAAGAAACACCATTCTTCCTTGTCTATGGAGCAGAAGCCGTCTTGCCAACAGAGCTCAGGCATGGATCCCCCCGGGTACTTGCCTATGATGAAGACGCACAAGCTGAGAGGAGGATTGATGACATCAACTTCCTGGAAGAGGTGCGGTGCCGAGCTTCCTTACGATCTGCTCGATACCAGCAAGGGCTCCGCCGCTATCATGATCGCCATATCCGTTCACGGGTACTGGAACCCGGAGACCTGGTTCTCCGCAAGAAGCAGAAGCTTGATAACATGAACAAGCTGTCCTCCAAGTGGGAAGGACCTTATCGGGTGACGCATACCCTGAGACCCGGAGCTGTTTATCTGGAGGACGAGAAAGGCAGGCCGGAGGGCAACGCCTGGAACATCGAGAATCTCCGGAAATTCTACCCCTGAATACGAACATGAATCGCAGATAGTTCGAGTCAACTAAGCACGCCCAAGGGGCTAGTGTTCTGTATAAGGGTGTAAGAATCGTCGCCAAGGAATAAAAGATAAGTTTTTCAATTCCGTGAGCCTCTCTTGTTGTCGTGAAGTGTGTTATCCGTAACAACCCCCAAGCAGGGGGCTGACATGGTGCCGGTGGCTGACAGGTCGAGCGCGAGCAGCCTATCAGTAGGCGCTGCCACCTGATCGTGCCGTACTGCCGCGGTAAGAAGTGGAACGGGCAGTGCTGTGTTTTAAAGAACCTAAACACAGAAATGCACATTCAACTTTGCTTGCGGGTTGCTCCGGATGAAACACTTTCACGACATGTAAGGGAGGGTCCATTCTTTTCCTACTGAAAGTGTGTTGTGTGTAGCGCCTCTCCCGGGACAGGAATGGATGCTGAAGAGCGGCTCAGGAGCTGGATACCCGGGAAGGACAGAGTAGATCAAGGCACGGCAAAAACCAGCTAAGTCTTTGCATGTGCATCTGCATTCTAGGCATAATATCTCGCTCGGAGTCAATATACCACCAACCTGCGCATGCTTGACAGTTGATGAGAACCTTTGCGGGGGTAATGCGTCCTCCCCGGCGAACGGTCAGATTTCCCTTCTGGCCTAGTACCCGTGGCTGTGGAGTGGACTCCCGGAAGGCATAGTGCTCTTAGGGGTGCTGCTACGGTGCGGGCGGTCAGAGCACTTGTCACCTAAGAGATCTCCTCAGAAAACTTGACGGCGCGTTAGTGCAAGGGAGGTTTGGGAAATGACCCCGGGAGTTGAGCCCTAGGATTGCATTCATCTGAACTTACATTCTGAGTTTACAATTCTGGATTACATTCAGTCGAAGCTTTTCCTGGATACATATCTAGCCTATGCTACTAAGGCCAGCTCAGGGCTCCTGGCTGTGCAGCTCTGTCTTTCTGTTTTATTGCCTGCCGGGTGCACTCTCTCTCCGGGGACGCCTGGGTGAAAAGATGACACGCGTGCAGAATCTTGTCAGGCGCGTCGAAGAGCTCGACCCCTTCTGCCGACCAGGGCGCTCCAGGGCCAAAGAGACGGAAGATTCCGTCCGCCAGTTCGCCTACGGACTGACTCTCGGCCTGCAAAAGTCCAGATCAAGATCAAGGTCATCCAAGAAGAAAAGGCGGAATCATGGAGAAGAGCAAGCAGTGAACCTGCTCAATGGCCTCGAGTTCAGCCACAACCAAGGACAGCTCCGGAATACCGGCAGTCCTTTCCTTCAGGATGGACCACAGGTGCGTCCTCCTTACTGCCCTAATCCTTGCCTCTTCTTGGGCAACAGGACCAGAGACGGCCGCCAGGCGAGCAACATTCTGGGCAGCAGAAGAACGGGACGCAACCTCGCCGTCAGTGGCTCGGGCTCCAGCTTCGCTGGGTGCCTCCGCCGCTCCTCGAAAGACGGACTCCGCCGTCGACACATCGGACAAGGCCCTCTCTGCTTCGCCGGACATTGTTCTGCGGGAGAGGGGAGGCAAAGGAAGAAGAGGAGCGGAGCAAGGCGAGAAGATGTGGCGAAGGGGTGGAGTCTGGATGGTCTTTTATAGG
This sequence comes from Poa pratensis, assembly GCA_947311845.1. NCBI lineage: Eukaryota > Viridiplantae > Streptophyta > Magnoliopsida > Poales > Poaceae > Poa > Poa pratensis. The sequence continues at coordinate 165,674,129 of CAMZMU010000063.1, forward strand.
CCTCCCTGCTCCACCTACCCCTTGACGCTACGGCTGCTGCAGTAATGGGAGCGCGTTTTGCAAAAAACTCGTTCTCATTCACACGGACGCGACACGAAGACAAGGAGGAAAACAAGATCTTCTTCATTTACAAGGACTACAAGGGGACGATCTTTTTTACAACAAAAAGGTTGGCTCCCGCCGAACAAGGAGCACCGCCGTACAATGGAAGACGCTACTTCCAGAAGTACGACGTCAAGGCCGCCAAGGAGGAGGTCAACGAGATCTCCATGGCGCCCGTCCGAAGCTCCTCGCCTTCAGGAAGACGAGCTCCCCTCGACCTTGATGTCAGATGAGTTTTCCTCATCTTCATCCTCGTCGTAGGAGCTCGAGCTGCCGCTGCTGCTCTCCATGCAGCACTCCACGCGTCCGCCATCGACACCGAAGATCTTCACGGAGAGCGTAGCATCTCCGTCGTACCGGAACACCAAGCACTGCCCCCTGGACAGGCGGCGGGCACGGGAGAACGACTTCCACCCCGGACCCAGAAGCATGGCGCCTTCAGTGGTGCGCTCCGCCATGGCCCAGGAGGGGCCATTGGGGCAGCCTTCCACCTGCAGCCAGAAGCCGGAGGGTCCGATGTCCTCCGTCGCCATCGCGAAGGAATCCGGCAGGAGAAGCCGGCTGCGAGGCCTGCGGTTCAGATCCACGCGAACTCGAACGGCGCGAAGCTGGTATGAACCATGCTCCTAGGAAGAGGGGCAGCGGTGCCGCGGCCTCCACGGCCGCCGCGACCGCGAATCCCACGACCTCGCGGAACAGCTCGACCACGAGTGGAGGGGCCACTCTCCGCAGCAGCTGAAGAAGTACGAGGGCGCCCAACTCCTCTCTTCGCTCTCGCCATTGGCGCTGGCAGCTTGTGGGGAGGCCTGGAGTTGGACCAAGGAAGAAGATGACCGAAAAGGCCAGGGGTGCGCCTCGCTTTTATAGCCGCGGCAGCGCCTCTGCAAGCGTCTCCTCGGTTCTTCCGTTAGTGGGAATCGAGGGGGCCCCGCAGTTATTCCCCCGAGCGGAGTAACTCCAAGACCTTCAAGGCCATCAGTGAAGCGAAGCTGAGAAGACCAGGTACCCGGGACCCACTTTGACCTATCTTTAGGCCATGGCCCCGGCAGCTGGAGCAAGAGCCGCCGGGACCATGCCCGGGGGCTACTGTCGCAACAGTGGAACATGGGGTTCCCCTAGTACTGCCAAAGTGGGTCCACCCCATGTGGGCCCAAGATGAAGATGGACAAGACCAAGACTCAAGTCAAGCTGGCGGGTTCACCGTCAAGACACGCATGGCCTACATCGACTAAGGGCTCCGGTCCTGGGGACCTTCCGGGTCCCCGAACAAGCAAGAAGGCCAGGAAGGACCCGAGAGCCCGAGTTCCCGGCAGGAGGCCAGGCTCCCTCTCGGGTACTTCCTACGTCCTGTGGATAAGCACTCCACCTCACCACGGAAGACTTGGGAAGCAAGGCGAAGGCAGCGCGGGCGGGAAGCACGTCCCGTGGTGGTGTCAGCTCCTGTCCACCCCAAGGCGGACGCTCCCACCTAACCCAAAGGAGACGCTAGGCTGAGGAGAGGCCACGTCTCCCCTAAACTAGATGAGGAGGGTCCTTCACCCCGAAGGTCCTCATGCCCCTCACGTGACCCTGTGGCAACCCCTTAGCCTATAAAAGGAGGACCAAGGCACGGGAGGAGGAAGGACGAAAGATAGAACGAGCACAGCTAGAACCAGAGCAAGACTAGACTAGGGCTGCGGAGGTAGAGAGGAAGGTGATCTCCTCCGGGTCAGGATCTGTCCTTCTTCTACCTCGGGCCAAAACCCATTGTAAGCCACACTATGAAGAACTCATCAATCCAGACATGCAGGAGTAGGGCTTTTAGCCTCCGGGCGGCCTGAACCTGGGTAGCTCCTTGTGTCCCTTTGGTTGCATGCTTTGATCGTGGAGAGGAGAGCTTGATCTAGACTCCGCCCAAGAAGACGATTCTCAGCCTCCTTCGCGCCCCGTGCCGAACCTAAAAGGGGGTATCCTATACTCCCGGTGTCCGTGCAACGAGACACGACAATATTATTTATATGATATAAATTTGTTCTTATAAGTAAGTAAGTAAGTTAGTACGTGTCATATGAATCCAATAATAATTTTGGGACAAAGCTCTCTCTCTCTCTCTACTACCATCTAGCTTGGCTCCAATAAATATACCTAAATAACATTTCAACATTGACACCACACAAACATAACTAAAATTATATTCCCTGTGTATGAAGAGACAACACGGTCAGATCCTCTTTATTAGAACTTAAACAAGTACTCCCTTCGTTCACTTGTATGTGGTCAAAATTTAAATCACAGGTAGAGTGCATTATAAAATGAACGGAGGGAGTAGCAGAACAGACTCACTTCAATTTTTCATTGCTCGTGGAGTAGATCAGCACCTCTGTTTAATTTCTTAATAGGTGACTAGAAGTTCCATTCATTCCAGAGCCTCGTAGCCACAGTGATGGGCAGTATAATAAAGCATGCAAAACTCCTGATCCTACCGCTAGAAAACAGAGCAAATCATCTCTGTACGCATAATTCATATTGGATTACGTCCGGAATCATCCCATCAGTGTGCATCGCAATGGCATTCTTGTACTAATGAACCTTCTGAATATTTTTACCTTGAACACAAGATAAACTCCACGTTACTGTTGTAAGCTCTCGTGTCTCTGAGTTGCAGCAGATCCTCAACCAGCATTCAGCATTCAGGATCAGAAAATAAAGAATAGCACACACACAATAATTGAGATGTTCCATACCACGAGCTTGTAGTTGTAGCACGAAATGAGACTGGCAGCCATACAACATCAGAATCAGATTGACTTGTTACAGTCTTAATTAGCCTACCGCTGAATGTGCAGAAGCTAAACGGTGTTAACTCTCAGTGAGTGTCAGATCAATGGCACGGTACAAGATAAACTTCGGTTTAATTCACTAATCATTGCCATATTACAACTAATTAGAGCCAAAAGAACCCTACAACAGACCAACTTAGTGGTTAATTGTCAAGTTGCATGACAACCTCACCAGCATCTCTAGTCTGCTGGCTGACCTCCAGCACTTCCATCAGCATAACCCTGAGCGTGGTGACTCTGCACTTGAGCCTGCAGCACAGCCTTGTTCCAGCATCTCTTTCTCAGCCTTGTTTTCAACACCTGCGCAAAATCTTACCGTAAGTGTATTCAGATTGTAAATATCAAGAGCTTGTTGGCAGCAAGGAACACAAGCTAGGTCTTACTATCAAACAACACTCAGAACATAGCTTACAGGAATAGTATGGGAAGAAAAGCTGACATGAAAAATTAACAAGAAAAAGCACGAGAAGAAGAAAAGGGTGAGGTAAAAAAAAGAGATTAACACAAAGCGCATACAATACCTGGAGAACCAACACTCAAATTTAGCTTTTCTAGTTTGCAATACAAGTTGTAAACCATAGTGACTCAACAAACTTTAGAAGTCCCAAAAAATGGTAGCTTCATGTTTGAGCACTTCATAAATTAGCTAGCATGGCAGTTTAAAAATATATCTAACTCAAGTCGCCAACGGAAAAACCTGGGTATCATTCCTGATAAATGACAGCAGATTTCAAATCAAATAGTCTCTGTCCACAAGCTGGCAAGTAGGTTTTGCTATATGAATACCATGTCCATTGAGCAATTTGTATATTTTAGAGCAGTGCATCAATAATGATTTAGAGGACATGCATTAGTAGTAGAAATGGTTAAGCTTCTTACTTCCAACCATATCTACTTGAAACCATTTGCAACCATATCCTCTTATGCAGATTTACATAGCCAGCATCATGAGATAAATCTATAGGTATAAAGATGAACGAAAAAAACATTTACACTCTTTATACCTATCAAAATGACAGAAGACAGTATAAGGCACAACATTTCCAAGATGAACACAAATGAACTGGATTGAATTTTTATTTCTTCTCCATTAGCTTTCAATGTCGAATATCAAAAACATTACTTTAAAATAGTTATGGTGATATAGTGTTGTTATGATCCATGAGGTTGCAGGGGTGCTTTTTGTAGTGTTCAAACTTCCTTTATTTTACTTGTCTAATTAACTTAAATGGGAACAGAGAACCAACTATATCACAATTATATTCCTGAGCTTGACCAGCCTTGCCAAAAGAAGAGAAAAACTAACTAATATGAAATCGTGTAAAGAACTACCAATGGCAGTGATGAACAATGTAATGTGTCATAAAAAGTAGATACGCCGGTAGCTTACCACTTGATATTGTTGGTGACGACAACAGGGATGGCGGGAAGTTGATGTAGGCGTGTGGCTTAGGAAAGGTAGAATCTACAGCACACACCCTCTCAAGCTGGAACGTTTCAATGTGCAGCGAGAAACAGCCTGCCTCGAGCAGTGAGCTTTGCTCCTGCTGCAGGAGCAAGTGTTCTCCATATTACATATCAAACGGGAAACAGAACCAAGTGATATTGTCTTCACCTTCTGCCACTGGCTTGAGCTTCCACCATTGTTGCACCTAATGAAATAACTGCGGCCAGATCCGCTATCTGTTAGCACAAACAACCCAGGCCTGCCTTCCCCTGCCTCCACCATGGCCAAATCAAAACAACCATAGGCTTCCGGTGGGAGATTAGCAAAGGAGAACTCCATTGTCTTGGTATCGAGCACTAGTAATCTAGGTCCTCCGCACTCAGCCGTCGACACCCAGTACCAGTAGAAGCAGTCATACACATATTGGCGCAAGTAGTAGCCAGCAGTCAAATCACTCCAACGCCGGGATGAAATTACCCGCCATTGTCCAGTGCTGGAAGAGAAGTGAAAAGCGACTAGACTAGTTTTGCACTTGAGCATCCAGATCACTCTGAATGATGTCTCCTCTGCTGCTGCCGGTGCCTCATTGCCGGGAGGGACAAGGAACACCTCAAGGAATTTCGCTGCTTTTGTCCAGGCTGGGTCATCCAGCAAAGCGGCTACATCACAAGTGATTGGAGGAAGCAGGAGGTACTGCTGGTGCAAGGGGTCACAGACCACCATGCCACTGAAAAAATCGGAACTGCCCTTCAGGAGGACGCGGCCGTCACGGATGTCGAGGAGGAACCAGCCGCCGGCGGCGGCCGGGAGGAAGGAGAAGGAGAAGTCGGCGGCGAGGGCAACAGCGCCGGCTGCCGGTGCGGACGGGTGCGGCGCAATGGCGGGGTGGAAGACTTTGTTTTGGTCGAGGAAGCCGAGCAAGGGCCGGGCGTGGAGCTTGCGGAAGCGGCGGAGGAAGGAGCGGCCGGCGGCCACGGCGCGGAAGGAGGCGCAGGCCGCGGAGGCGCGGACGAGGTCGGCGGGGGTGGGAAGGCGGAGGAAGACCTCCGCGACGAGCTCGTCCGGGATCGGCAGGGAGGCCATTCCCCGGAGGCCGTGTCCCCGCAGCAGCAGACAAGGAGGAGGGGACTCGCGCCAGTTCTCGAGGTCGAGGACGGCCTGTTCCAGGCGGAGGCCCGCTACGGTGTGGCTCTGGTCCGCCGCGCCGCCGCCCATCCCGCCGCCGGAATCCAGCTCGGTGCGGAAACCCTAGCTTTGTGTGAAGCGTGAACCAAGGTCGAGAGGTTGTCTAGTTGGTTGTCACTGCCCGATCGTGCAACTTTTCACCATATTTACATACTAGTACGGGGGCTAGTTGCTAGCCGATCATTCAGGCTGGGCGTTCGGGATTTCCCGAAAATTCGGGACGGGAAATTCGGGAAAAGAAAATTTCGGGATCCACAATTTGACTCCCGAATTTCCATGTAAAAATTTGATTCCCGACATTTCGGGTTCCCGGTAGTTCGGGATCGGGATCGGGAAATCCTGGATTTCCCGAATTACAGCAGAACAGGAGCGTCACTTTGGGCTACAGGCGGATGTGGCCATGAAGGCATGCACCAGCATGCAGTTGAGAAGGCGGCCGTCACAGCACGGCGCTCCATCACGCCATCGAGGGAGGCAGCCGGCACAGTGCGGCGCAAAGCACGCCGTCGTGAAACGCGGCTGGCACACAGGCAGCCGATGCTCCCGGGCGGAAACTGGTGTGGCCGTGGAGGGACACAGGGATGTGTGGGAGCCGTCGAGGGAGGCGCCCGTCCGCCGCCGGCCAGGTTGGGGACTTGTCCAGGTTGGGGATTTAGGATGTGCGTGCAGTGCGGCGGCCAGGCGGCAGAGGCTAGCGTTAGCGAGCGAAGCGACTAGCTGACTAGGGATAGGGATCGTGGTCGTGCGATGCAATGATGGGCTTTTCACTTTTGGGCTGCTAGGATGTGCGGTACTGTGTGGTGGGCTTAGATTTCGTTAGTACTTCGGGATTTTCGGGAAGTTCGGGTTCTAGAACTACAATCCCGAATTTCCCGAGATTATTTCGGGAATTCAAATCACCTTCCCAAAAATGCTGTCGGGATTTTCGGGTTCGGGTAATTCGGGTTCGGGATCGGGATATTCAGGTTTCGGGATTCGGGATCAGGAAATATGCCCACCCTGACCGATCATGGTTCGTTGATTCACCATATTTACATACGAGTAGTACAACATACACAAATATAATAATTTGGACCTGATTTGGTATTGTAAATTTAAGTACACATCTCTACGATTTTTTAGCTGCAGGACCAGCAACCAAGTCGGTAATTCAGTTCCTCTATTCATTTATCCTTGTCGAGAATTTGGAATGCCGTGTTATTTCCCCATTGAAAAGTTTTAGTTATATATAAATCTTGCACATTTGAAAATCATTTTCCATAATCATCTACTACTGACAATCTGTTTTTAACATATATAGTAATATACCTAACCATTTATTCATAAATTCAGCTTCTGTGCAGCTCATCTGCGGGTGGCGCCGAGGTCGAATGGCGACTAGCGCCCTTCTGCTCATGCCCTAGCGCCAAGGTCACAAGACCAAACTCTGTGTTGTCAACCGCAGAACGTGTCGCATTGCGCGCCTTCTGTAAGGGGTTCCTTCGTTCCGGTTTGTGGATTGTATAGTGGTGTACAACTCAGGAAGTACCTCTGTACTTTACCACAATGTTTTCGTAGCTAGGAAAATTAACTAACTTGCGGCACCAATGCACATCCAGTGACAACTTTTGGGCCCGTGGACATTGTCACTCATGCTGGTGATGTACATGCCCTCTCAATTCTTGGAAGATCCATGATCCGGATGCCTCCTACTTCTATCTACATGAGGATATCTCCCTTGTGTATGTTTGGTCGCTCTCCGGCTTATAAGCACCATCCTGCCAGATTTATTCTCTTCCACATGTTAACTGCAATAGCTCTCATAATCCTTCGAGTTCAGGGCATATGGCAAAGTTGCCTTGCGAGGGTTTATATAAAGAGGGGCTCCATGCCACGAGTGAAGCGGTGTCACTATCCACGGCAGTACATATTCAAGTACCGCAAAGAAGATCTTACAATCTCCACTTTTATTGCTACGACTTTTTGGTTGCGGGTGTCAAATTCAGTTTTGGCATGACGAGGCAACCAAGTCAGTACCTCAATTCTTCTAATCATTTATCCTACACAAGAATTCGGAATGCCGTGTTGTTACCCGTTGGGTAATTTTAGTTATTTATCTATCTTGCACTTTCGAAAAGCATTTACTATAATCCTCGGCTATATAACCTTCTGTTTTGTACATATATACTAATATGCAAAACCATTTATTCATAAATTATGTTTATGTGCAGCTCGCCGGTTGGTGGCGAGTGGTGCCGAGGTCGGATGGTGACCAGCGCCAGCGCAATGCCCTCCTGCTCAGGCCCTAACCCCACGGCCGCAAGACCCAACTCAGTGTTGTCCATGTCAACAACTGGACGTGTCGCACTGCGCGACTGTCAGGGGTTTCCTTTCTTGTGATATGTGGATTGTATGGTGGGGTTTCACCTTGGAAGTACCTCCGTACTTTACGGAAAGGTTCCAGTAGCTAGGAAAATTAAGTAACTTGCGGCACCAATGCACATCCAGTGACAACTCTTAGCCTCCTGGACGTTCTCACTCATGCGGTCGATGTACATGCCCTCTCACTATTAGGATTTTCCATCATCCTGATGCCTCCTACTTCTATCGAGATGATGTGTTATATTTCTTATATTCTACATGAGGATATATGTCTCGTGATTGGTCGCTCCCTGCCTATAAGCACGATCCTGCCAGATTTGGTCCCTTCCACGTGTTCATTGCAATAGCTCTCATAATCCTAGAGACGAGTCTAGGGCATATGGCTAAGTCATCTTGCGAGGGTTTATATAAAGAGGGTCTCCAAGCCACGATTGAAGCAGTGTCACTAACTCGCTATCCACCACAGTACAGATTGAAGTAATGCAATGAAGATTTCACAATCTCCTCTTTTATTGCTACTCGGAATCTCATCATTAATGTACGATCGCCTGTACAAACGAGTGTCGTTTTGACGGGTAGTATATATATATATGCACCGTCGGCCTTTTATATTCTTGCGTGCCATGTGAAGAACAAGAAGACATGATGGTCGTGACCCTTACACAGAACCGCTGGGATTAGATGAGAAAGCAATTTTTGTGATGGATGAAACTTGTAGATGCGCCGGGAGCAAAAAATTCATTTGTCGCGTCGTCCTATGTTTTGCATGGGCGTGGTCTTGTGGACATGGGATGCATCAAGAATCAAGGTCTAGCCATCAATCTATCGTTTACCACTTCAGGTCAATAAGCATGTGTGGTATTGGAGCTGATACGGGCAACATTAAAATAGCCTCTAGAGTTTTACGTGCATCATGCGTTGGGCCATCGTCAGCTTGTCGTTTTCCTCGATTTGTAGTAAAGACCAATGATGAAAAACTGTAATGCATAATGAAGTACTACTCAGTGAAGCTGGTCTGAAATACGTTTGGAAATTTATATCTAAGGTACCGTGTTTTACTCTAAAGATGAACACTAAACGATAATTCAACCCGACAAAACTAATAAAAGGTAATTCTATCGAGCTAATTCAAATTGTGGTCCTGGATAGCGCGCGACTAGCATTTGATTTTGATTAAGCTCTGTTTACTTTGTCTTCTTCACCTTGGCGGATCTAGGACCCTAAAACTGGGCGTGCCAAAGTCTGTGAAGAACATAAGTTCACTATATCGGTTGGATTTCTTTTTGAAAGAGCACATTACTAATTGTATAATATAATTTAAATAACATCATAATTCTATTAAATAGTTTAAAATAAAACTTTATTCTTTAATAGAACTAGTGTTGAGTATACAAGATAACCCTTACACACAATATAGTGCTACAGTGGGCGGGAGAAAGGGTCGTGGTTGTTTGCAGCCGGATCTGATATCTTGTATTTTGGTTGCTCTCCTTCTATATAAATATGGTATGCCAATTTGACATACTATCGAAGAAAACGAGGACCATCAGGACATGTCCAGACAAGTTTGTGCGCTGAAGCGTTGCCGCCAATGACAACGCTCGTGCAGTCAACCACGCCTCGGTTTTGCGCTGCAACGAGAGGACGAGAGAAGACGAAGTCAATTGGCACGAACCCATTCCTTCGGCATAAACGAAGCGGACGACGATATGCATGGAGCTCTTGGACAAGTCGTTAGAGCTCGCGTAGGCTACCATCAGTGGCGAGGCGAAACATCGATGGTTGCAGCCTCAGGCGAGATGAGATGACATATGCGAGATGCTCGACAAAATTTTCAGAAGGTAAAGTCCGGGTGAGGGTCCTTACTGGTGACCCCGATGCATAATTTAACGGTTTATTCAAATTGTATGGAGAATTGGTGGGGATTGGGACGGGGGGATCCTTCGGCAAATTTGAATGAAAATGTGTATTACTTATACTCTGCCTCTCGTATAGAAAAGAAGTCAATAAGGAAACTATTTTTGGTATTTATAGTTGAGTAATATGTGTCAAGTTTCATGCGCTAAGCACTATTAAAAAACGATCTGATAGAAAGAACCAGACAATTGACTTATACACTTTAACACCCCACATGTGACAGGAAGACAACCACACAGGACTCGAACTCATGACATTGGATCTGATACCATGTCAAGCTTCATATGCTAATGTAACTATTATTTGAAAATATCGATCTGAAGGAAAGGTTAGACAATCCACTTGAATAATATGTACTTTCATAACAAGCCAAAAATAGATAGTACATTATTGTATTGATGTCCAAACCAATCGAGTGGTCGAACCACGTGGCTCTAAATGTCAGTAGATATCAACTCCTAGCTGGCCTATAAATTTCTTGTTTTCTCAACCTCAACGAAAACATAATGTTGTGAGTTAAGATATGAAAAAGAAACCAAGACTTGATCGTGACAAACATTGTGTTGTTGCACTGGATTATACATACATGGTGATCAGTAGGAATAGGATGCATCGAGAATTGACGCTTAGCCACTTTTTGCTGACCCATTCAGATCACCACAACGCTTTGGAGCACCACTCGAGGATTACGTAGATGATATGATCGGTCTAGACGCCTTGAAAAAGTCCTAGTCAACCCGTCAGGCTCCGTAATTGGACTCACAAGACCTTGAAGAGAGGCCGCAGCTCTAGGGATCACATCCCAATTTAACGTCGTGGACGTGGACTCCGGGGTACGGCGATGCAAGGTCTCGGAGAAGTGGGTATGCACAATGGTTTCTCTCTCTGAATGCGAGGTTACCCAACCGACCATTGACTCTAAGATGAAAATATCTCTCGTTTCGCGTCTCTCTCCCGCAGGTTGGTGATCCTCAACCTTTGTTCTGTCCAAATGCGCTCAAGCATCGCTAACCTTTGGTAATGAAGATTGAAATCTGCATGACTTTCGAAAAAAAGATTGATATATGCATGGATGATAGTTTTGAGAATCTATGTGATACCATGATTTTTGTAAGAATATCTTTGTGTACCAGGTGCAGTCGTGCCCATAAGCTACAACCTACAAGTTTGCACTCGTGCGAGTCATTCTTGTTTGTGCTTTAGTTATGATTTCATTTTTCCCTTTATGTTTAAATATTTTACTGAAGAGAAGGAGGAGAAACCTGCTAGAGTAAATTATTAGCAAATCACGAAAATGCCTCTTTCTTTCTTCCCCAAATCCTCACGGGGCTCACACATCTCTCGCGTGCTGTAGCATTCCAAACCAAACAGACCTAGGGTTTCCGCACACAGCTGCATTCCGGCGGCGGGATGGGCGGCGGCGCGGCGTACCAGAGCCACACCGGAGCAGACCTCCGCCTGGAACCGGCCGTCCTTGACAACTGCTGCAACCCCCCTCCTCCTCGTCTGCTGCGGCGGGATCATGGCTTCCGGGAAATGGCCTCGCTGCCGATCCCCAACGAGCTCGTAGCGGAGATCTTCCTCTGGCTTCCAACCCCAGCCGACCTCGTCCGCGCCTCCGCTGCGTGCACGTCCTTCCGCGCCGTGGCCGCCGGCCGCTCCTTCCTCTGGCGCTTCCGCAAGCTCCACGCCCGGCCCCTGCTCGGCTTCGTCAGCCAATCCAAAGTCTTCTACCCCGCCAATACACCGCACCCTTCCGCTGCGGCTTTGGCCGCCGATTTCTCTTTCGCCTTCCTCCCCGCCCCCGCCAGCGACTGGGTCATACGGGACATCCGTGACGGCCGCGTCCTCCTCCACACAAGGAGCCGCGTCCATGACATTACCATTTTCTTCAGCGGCATGGTGGTGTGTGACCCCTTGCACCAGCAATACCTGATGCTTCCCCCAATCACTTTCGATCTAGTCGATTCGGTGGATGACCCATTCTGGAAAAATAATCTGGGACGCTTTGAGGTGTTCCTTGTCCCCGCCGGTGATGAGGCAGCGGCTGCAGATGAGACATCTTTCAGAGCCATCTGGATGGTTAAATGCAAAACTAGTCTAGTCGCCTTTCTCTTCTCTTCCAACACTGGGGAATGGCGAGTCATTTCATCGCAGCGTTGGAGTGACTTGACTGCTGGTTTATAACCTAGGCTCTTTCAACACTGGGTTTATCGCCTTTCTCTTCTCTTCCAACACTGGGGAATGTGATTTTGTTATTTCAATGTATTTATAACCTAGGCTCGTTGGCTTCAGCTGTAAACAACCAGTGGCAAAGCATTCGAGCAGCCGAGAGCTAGTGGGATGCATTGGCATATGTTTTCCCTCGGTAAATGGGCTATTGCAGATGAAAATGTGTGGTATTTTAATAATAAGCCTCTGGTAGAGTATACATGTCCAAGCTGAATCACTTAAACTATTCTTTGGTATTTATAGATTGGAGATGAACTATTGACAAGATAAAAACACACGTCAGATAATAGGTAAGGCATTCAAGTCTAAAACGATCAGGTGGTTGAAATACGTGCCTATATATCTTCGTAGCTATTGAACTAAGGTTCGCTCACATGTACAAAATTTCAAACTCTGACTGATCATATGAAGAAGATTCAGAGCCATCGATCGTAGGGTGGGGATGAAGGCAAACATTAAGTCCACTGGACTGTACACTCATTGTGATCCATGGGAATGTGAGGTGGGAACGTGAGGCACCGGGAAACGACTTAAAGCAATTCGGCTCAGACCTTCGCACACCAGTGCTGAGATTGGTACAATCATAGTCAAACAAGCGTCCGCTAATGTGAGGTTGTGATACCTATAGTGGCCGGTCATTCCATTCGTCTCAAAGTTCATCTAGGCCGCCAGATTTTATTCAGGTCACAATAAGCTTTCAAAGAAATGTGTTAATAATCTCCACCAAGAGCAGGACAAAACCAAGTGCCATTAGAAGTTAAGTTCCTACATTACGAAATACTAAAACGTTTCTTTGGAGCACTTGACTGAGGATGGAGTGATCTTGCTGAGTCCTCTCGTAGGTATCCGATGAGGAGAATGATTTCCTTACCACACCTGTCACTGAGGATGGAGTGAGAAAACTGTCTTCCAATATAACAGAACAAAGCCTGTCAAATGTGACATGGTCGTCAGCAACAGTGGAGGTGAGCAACATATTGGATCGGTCGAAAGAGATGGAGTCCTGCGGGGCGCGTAACCAACCGTGAAGGAGGAGAAGCTTTTATTTTCTTTCTCTTTTTATTTTGCTGAAGAGAAGAAGGAGAACTTGTTTTTTTTTACACGATCGGGCTCACACACATCTCTCCCGTGCTGTAGCATTCCAAACAGAACAAAGCTAGGGTTTCCGCACACAGCTCGATTCCGGCGGCGGGATGGGCGGCGGCGCGGCGGACGAGCGCCATACCGGTGCGGACCTCCGCCTGGAACACCGGCCGTCCTCGAGAACCCACGCGAGTACACGGGCTGTTGCGGGGGCATGGGCTTCCGCGAAATGGCCTCGCTGCCGATCCCCGACGAGCTCGTCGCGGAGATCTTCCTCCGCCTTCCCATCCCCGCCGACCTCGTCCGCACCTCCGCTGCATGCACGTCCTTCCGCGCCGTGGCCACCGGCCGCTCCTTCCTCCGGCGATGTTGCTTTGGCCGCCGACTTCTCTTTCGCCTTCCTCCCCGCCCCCGCCAGCGACTGGGTCATACGGGACATCCGCGACGGCCGCGTCCTCCTCCACACAAGGAGCCGCTATGGAAGCCGAAAAGGAGAACAACAAGAAGAAAACTGACACACAAGATGACGAGGCAGCCCCTATGGAAGCCGAGTCTGGTAAAAAGGCCAAGAAAAAAAAAAGCAGGCTGATCAATGAGCTATTCCCCAGAGAAGAAGATGAGAAAGGCCAAGCCATTTTGCTTTAAGCTTGGATTCAAGACTGTGCGAATTTGACTGGCATTCGGTGTTAGTTAGCCGTAGTATAGGAAACCTTGCAGCCCACGTCGGAATGTTTTCTCGCGACATCCTGCCTCCTGGTTTCCTTACCTCGAACTATAAGTTGTGACTTATGTAACAGTGTGTCTGGCAAATCCGTTAAAAGTTTTCCTGTTATTTTACTTGCTTTTTTTGTTTTATGTTGTCTACCAAGCAAAGAGCAAGTGTGACTTATGGAACTGATTTGTTTTGCGGGCTAGAGACTTTATTTTACAAAATGTCATTTAGAACTGGAAATATGGCTAGAAAGCAAAGATGTAACACGAAAACGTGGCAGCAAAGATTATAGCACAAGGAGCAATTACATGTCCTTTATCGTGTGCCTGCGAAGATGATACTCCATCTTATACGGAGTATATACTGCTGACAAAAGACCTGCCTAATTTCTGCCTAATTTGAATATGGAGGTTGTCAGCTAAGTGGTGTTTGCATTTTTTTTCATCGCTTAGTAACACGGAGGAGATGGATGCATGCTACAGTATTACTGGTGAAGAGCTCTGATTTGGGATGAAGATCGATCAGCCCAAGTGCCCCTTTTTTTTTGTGTGTGTGCTATAAAAAATTTCATCACTGAAATAAAGCTCTGAGTTTTTCATAATTAAAATTGGGCCAGATGAAATAAGGCCCACTGCACTCGCACATCTGGGCCAAGTTCTCTTTTTGCGTCGTCTCGCTCGAACACGGTCGCCAGCTTTCAGTCTCAGTCTCACGCACCCACCGGCATTCCCTATTTCCCTCGCCGCCGGCGCCGGCGCGATGCTCCGCCTCAGCAGCTGCATCGCTGCCCGTCTCCTCTCCTCCACCTCCGCCGCCACCACCATCTCCCCGCTCCACCGCGTCCTCTCCGCGGCCGCCGTCTCTCCAAACCCTAGCTTCGCCGTCGAGAATTACCTCGTCGACACCTGCGGCCTCACGCGAGCGCAGGCAGCCAAGGCCTCCGCCAAGCTCTCCCACGTAAAATCCCCCTCCAAGCCCGACGCCGTCCTCACATACCTCGCCGGCCTCGGCCTCTCCGGCGCCGACGTCGCCGCCCTCGTCGCCAGGGACCCCAAGTTCCTCTGCGCCGACGTGGACACAACTCTGGCACCTAATGTCGACGGGCTCACCGGCATCGGTCTATCGCGTCCTGAGATCGCGCGCATTGCCTCGCTCGCCCCGGAAACATTCCGCCGCAGGTCCATCGTTTCCAATCTACCGTATTACCGGGCGCTATTTGGCTCCATGGAGAACCTTCTCCAGTTTCTCAAGAATAGCTCCGGTCTCCTGGGATACAGCCTCGAGAAGAGGGTCAAACCCAATGTTGCATTCCTGCAGGAGTGCGGGCTAGGTGCTTGCGATATTGCCAAGTTGTGCCTCTCTGTGCGATGGATACTTGGCACCAAACCAGAGCGTGTCCGGGCAATGGCAGCGCGTGCCGAGGCTGTAGGTGTGCCCCGGGGCTCCGGGATGTTCAGGCAAGCGCTCCAGGGTGTCGCATGGCTCAGCGAGGAGAAGATTGCGGTCAAAGCGGGGTACTTGAAGAACATGTTCAGGTGGTCGGATACTGAGGTGGGCATTGCTATTTGTAAGTTTCCACCGCTGCTGCAAATGTCCAAGGAAACACTGAAGAGCAAATCAGAATTCCTCATCTCTGAGGTGGGGTTGGAACCGGCGTACTTTGCTCGGCGGCCAGTAATTATCGGCTATTGCCTCAAGGACCATCTCAGGCCTCGGTACTATGTTGTAAAGTTTCTTAAGGAAAATGGATTACTAGATCATGACCAGGACTACTATTATTCCGTCATGGTGACCAAGAATGTATTCATGAAGAAGTACATATCTCCTCACAAGGAAGCTGCACCACACCTTGCTGAAGACTATGCTAGAGCAAGTACTTTGCACAGGTCAAGTGCCCACAAGATTCAGATGTGCATGAACCAAGAACATGGTATTATAGTGTACAACAAACAAAACAGCAGAGCATGGATGTAGTGTCCAGCGAGAGCAAGTAGTATCCTTTCATGATTCCCTGAGAAATCCCAGCAAGAGCTAGGTACACGCATCCTTTTGTTTCTTCAGTAGTATCTGTGGAATGTGGTAAGCTGCTCTTCATGCAACAATTTTGTGATTGATCTTGAGCTTTCCTTTAAACAGTAGAAAATTGATAGCTGTTGGAGTAGCTTCCTTGTTCTGGGCCATTTGGAAGACGTAATTGTTTTCGACGTAAATATCTTGCTGTTTGCCACTGGACCGTCTACTGCACTTGGCACCGAGCTGTTGTAGTTTGTGGGAAGTGTTGACGTTCTTCATGGCTGGAATGTTCCTTAGCATGCCGCCGCGCTTGGAAATGGTCGAAGAACAGTTTGGCTTTCTACCTGTTATGCATCTCTGAATTTCTTTCTGCCTGTTTAGCCTGAAAGTTGTAATAGGTGTAGTAGTTTCAGTTCAGCTAAGTGGTTCAGTAATATTAAACATGTTTTAACCTCTCAAATCTTGAAATATAAGGCGTTTTGTACTCGTGTCTGCTCACATCTTGTGAAGGAAACAACAGGAGTAGCACAACAACTGTTCCTGACGGATATGCACCCCATGCCTGATGATGAACACGCAAAATGTCAGTTTGACTTGGTGTTTCCATATAAAATTAATGTCTATGTATTTTCTTTGACAATTGGTACAAGGATAGATAAGTTACACGCTTGTTGACTGTAGTGCTATCAGTTAAAAAAGAAAACGTGAAGCATCTAAAAGTTTTAGAAAATATGAATAAATTTGTGCTGGTTAGAATATCTTCTGAAGACGTTAAGCTGTAATTGAAAGTGGAACACAAGGTCAAAGACTATGTTACCTTGATCAGCCAAGATATGATCACAGTGATGTCTTATCATTTACGGGATGAAGTATTTTTGTCGGTTGTATTGACTGTTGAATGCCATCTCACCTATTTAGTTAAATCTCAGTCTAGACAGAAAGAACGCTGGGATAGAACCGTTTTCTATGTAGTAAAGGTATCTTCCAGAATTTCAAACTATAGTAATGGACTAATAGTAGACATTTGGCGCATAGGGGTGGGAAAAAACGGTTTGACGGTGTACCTGGTTTCAACTTAGTTCATTTTTTTGTACTAAACTCGTGGTGGGGATTAGCTTTGTGAAAAGAAATGAACTACATCCACCTGCCTGTTTACCAAAGTTTTCACCGGTGTCAGATTTGCACACAGTTTTCACTCATGGTGGTGCACCGCAAATTAAGAAGCAAGTTGCATGAGGACAGAATGATGCACGGTGTTGTTCCTGATGTGAGGAACCATAAGTTGGTCATGTGTTATGAGCTATGTGCTTGTTTGCAGTAACATAAAGGAGATGGCAAAGAGCTCTGATTTGAAATGAGCTATTTTGTTCTTGGCGAAGAGCCTTGATTTGAAATGAAGATCGGCCGTGTGATCCTTCGTGCATACCTTTTGGATTAATTGTAACAAGATCAGTGCATTGCAGGTGACGAGAAAGGTTCAATCAATGAAGTGACTTACCAGGTGAGAAGATGGGGAGTTTTTCCATCAGCCGGAAGTGTTTCAGCAATAGGAGCATGCTGATTTACTGAATGCAGATGGTGATTTGTTTCTTCCAGAAGAAGTTGTGTGCTGAGACTGCATGCAGATGCTCGGTGCTTTCTCCTCCTTCCAGCAAAATTATATTTCTGAACAACGGCATTTTGATGCCCTCATCGGTAGAGAGAAATTTCTGAAAATGAGAAGTCCAAATATGTTTGTGTTCATCACTTTGCTTGAAAATTTGATGTGTGTATGGACTTGATGAATCCGGACAAGAGATCAGGACGCAAAAGAAAGAAAAACTGTCTTTCCTTGTTTGCCTTTGAATATATCAGTATTTTTCTTGAATGTAGGAGCATAACTTCCGATTTCACATCGGTCACTAGAATCTGCTTTCTTTCCAAATTTATCTAGCGTGTTCCGGTTTTGTCATATGTTTGTTAGTATTAAAATTGCAGTCATTCTTCAAGACTATGGTTAGAAATACAATTCATTTCCGTGTATGTTAATTGTCTTTTGATTTCTTCCCCTTATTCTTTTGTTCCTCTAGATAACATTTGCCGGGAAAATGTTCAATTCAAAAAAAGGTTAATCTATCCAGGACAAAAGCATGATGAACAAATGAATTACTCTTGTCATTTACATATGTCATTAATCCTCAGAGCTGAACCAATGGAGCTTGTATGAATTAGGCTTTAGTTGCAAATGTGATACTGTATCCGAACTAGTTGTATATCCTGGCAGAGAAACTGTAGGTTAGAGTATCGATTTCGCAAGGCTGCTGGTGCCCAATTGGTGGCTTTGGCCAGAACTACCAAGCGTTTGCATGAGATCACTGATACCTTAGACTTTTTCTCCATCGTAATTACAAGTTTTTCCTGAAGCACAAAGTGCCCGGGCAATAGGAGCATACTGCTTTACTGAATGTAATAGAGCTGGGACTCAGCCTGGATGTAGATGCATGGTGTTTTTTTTGTCTTGTGATTCTGAAGGCTCTGTTAGTTGATGATCGCCTGAAGCTTCAGTAACAAGTATGTGTCCTGACCCTTCTTTTCTCTTTTGTTTAGAGAAGCTTAAGTAACAAGCTTATGTGATCCTTCTCGTATCACGGGTCACCGTCATTCAACCAAGGGAACCTGAACAAGTAACAAGTCGAGTAAACCAGCTTCAGTGAGTTCGTACATTCAGTTCCATGCTTTTACTCTCGAAAAAAGTTTGGTCATGCTATGAACTTTTTTATCACTGAAAGACGGTAAGGAGCCTTTTTTGGTTTGAATACAGTATTTACATCTTTTATAATTTACAGGGGCCCCGGCCAAGTTACCATCTTTACGTAGTACTTACAGACTGCAGTAGCTATGTTTACTCGAACGAGAGTTGTTTTTTTTCTGAAGCTGTACTGCGGTAGTGGGCCAAAGCTAGAAGCCTAGTTAACTCCAGGTTGGGCTTCTTGCTAGTTGTCTCGTTCTCGTTCGACCAGTCTCACAGGTCTCGCTCGCACCCACCGGCGGCGCGCCTCAGCAGCTGCCCGTCTCCTCTCCTCCATCTCCGCTGCCACCACCATCTCACCACTCCACCGCTTCATCTCCGCCGCAGCCCCACGCGTTTCTCCAAACCCTAGGTTCGCCGTGGACGACTACCTCGTCGGAACCTGCGGCCTCACCCGAGCGCAGGCCCTCAAGGCCTCCGCCAAGCTCTCCCACCTCCAGTCCCCCTCCAAGCCCGACGCCGTCCTCGGCCTCTCCGGCGCCGACGTTGCCGCCGCCGTCGTCAAGGACCCGAATCTACTCTGCGCCGGCGTGGAGAGGACCCTGGCCCCCGACGCCGTCGGGCTCACCGGCCTCGGCCTGTCGAATCCCGAGATCGCCCGCTTCGTCGCCATCGCCCCCTACCGCTTCCGCTGTAGATCCATCGTCTCCAAGCTGCAGTGCTACCTGTACCTCCTTGGCTCTAAGGAGAAACTGCTCCCGTTTCTCCAGCGCAACAATCTCCTAGGGAGCAGCATCGAGAAGGTGGTCAAGCCCAATGTCACATTCCTGCGGGTGTGTGGGCTAAGTGCTTGCGATATTGCCAAGCTGTGCAGACTTCACCCGAGGATTCTCTCGGGGAAGCCAGAGCATGTGCAGGCGATGGTCGTGTGTGCCGAACGACTCGGTGTACCATGTGGCTCTGGGATGTTCAGGCAAATGCTGCGGGTTGTTGTATCCCTTAGCGAGGAAAAAATCGCCGCCCAAGTGGAGCACTTGAAGAAAACGGTCGGCTGGTCGGATGCCGAGGTGCGCATTGCTGTTTGTAAGGCTCCAGTGCTGCTGGGGTGCTCTAAGGACACGCTGCAGCGCAAGTCCGAATTCCTTCTCCACGAGGTAGGGCTGGAACCGTCATACATTGCTCGTAGGCCGAACTTGCTCACTTACAGCTTGGAGGGCCGGCTCAGGCCAAGGTACCATGTAGTGAAGTTTCTTAAGGCAAATGGATTGCTAGATCATTACCGGGACTACACCGAGAAGGTATTCATGGAGAAGTTCATACGCCCTCACAAGGAAGCCGCAAAACACCTCGCTGAAGACTACACAGCCGCTTGTAGAGGGGAATTGCCGACTAGATTCAGATTTGCATGAACCAAGAATGTGTAACCGTGTATGGCGCAGCAAAGATTCACTCTGGCAGAAAGATGGTTAGTCCTGCTTCAGTGTTGTTCGCCCAATTAGAAGTTGGTTATACTCTCTATTGTATGCCTTTTACATGCTGGTTTTGTCACTACTAAGGCTTGATGAAACTGGGTGTGTTGTTGTTGGCATTGGCTAGAGAAGAAATCATCTGCCCCGCTTAGTTTCAGATTTACATGAATGATGAGCGAACTATGAATGTTGGTAACTGCCCCGCTTTGAGTATGGCTGAAGAGCAGTTTGTCTTTCTGCCAGATATGCATCTCGAAAATTATAACAGGAGTAGTAGTTTCAGTTCAGGTATGTTGTTCAGAAATATGAACATGTTTTAACCTTGAGTTGCTCGCTATCTTGTATAGAAAACAACAGTAACAGAAATATGAACATGTTTTAACCTTGAGTTGCTCGCTATCTTGTGGGCCATGGATGTACCCTGTTCTCTCCATGTAATTTTCTTCTATATGTGATTCATATACATACTGGATTGTCCGTCTTTGTTAATTTTGTCACTGTTTTGCCAAAAGAGTGTGTCTGCTACGATCCTTCTTCTAGAAAAGATGGTTCTTGCAATCCCACAATGTCAGTTTATACTTTTCCACTGTTATTTTCCATTTCCCACTGAGTGCGCTAAATATATATACATTCTACTGTGACTGTTGATCCATGCATATGATTTTTCATTGAGTTGTCAAGATGAGATAACTGAATAATATATAGTAGTAATTTGCAGTAGAGAGGTGCTTGATGACCAAAAGCTTAAGCTGTAACAAATTAATTTTGCTAGTCTAGCTGATGATGCTTCATGTGGTAATCTCTAATAATAAGTTGGTATGTTATATGTACTTCAGTTCTTTGCTCACTCGAGTGTACTCAAAATGTTCCAGACTTAAATCCGGCGAACTCTGAAACTACAGTTGGAAGCAAGGTTTGCAGTAACAAGTTAGTTCTGCTAGCCTAGCTGAAACTTCAGGAGTTTTATGTAGAGAGGCTGTTCCTACTATTTCTCCTTTTGAATTTTGCAAGTTATGCTGTAACGCAAAGCTTTTGCGTTTTCTCTAAAAAGAGATTGCTGTTTCTTAATATGGAGAGGTGAGGCACTTGTTGTTGTCGCTGGCCAGATTTATCAGTAAGTGTTGAATAAATAAATCTGCAGCAGCATAAGGTTCTTTAATTGATTCGGAAATTGAGCTCCATGCATCTATGCTTGTTCTTGATTTAAGACATCTTGGATGTTGACTTGTTTTATACTTGACTTGGATGTACACAGCTGAACAGTCAAACAGTCAACTGATGTATTCTGAATCCGAATGAGAGTTGAAAGTTTACTCTGAATCTTTCAGACTTGAAAATCTGAATTTTGTTCCAGAGAAAACACAAAAAGAACTTTGGGTTTCATTTCATTGAATAGGTAGAAAGGTTACAACAATGAAGCTTCCTTCGGTAACTAGTCCTTTTATAATTAACCTGTACATTGGTGAAGTTATTTGTTCTCAAGTGAAAAAGAAGATAAGGAACCTACTTGGTGAACACTATAACTCTGAAGCTTCGGAACCTGCAGCAGTTCAATCCCAGAACTAACAAATTAATTTTGCACCAAACTGAAGGATCCTGTGCGATGAAATTTTTACTGCATTGCAGAACTATTATATCTCATAATTTATCTGCTAAGTTGGTAGCAATGTGAGATTCAGTACGCATGATGGAAGCTTCTTTTGTTTCGACAGAGAGACAAAGCTGTGCTGCAACCTGCAAGGATCTGAAACGAACATGGCCGTGCATTTTCTGCAGTTTACTCATATTTGGAAACGCCAATGAGTCCTTGGCTTATTCTGCTTGTAAGCTCGACCTGTTGTCCAGTGGGCTCGTGATGCACCCGACCATGGTAATAGAAGGTGATAAGCTGATAATTCGTAACCCTATACCAATTAGCTGTTGTTTGCCGAGACATATTTTCCTTTTATATATCTCGAGGAGAATTTTGAATTTTGATTTGAAAGATGTAATTACATGGTAGAGAAATGATGAATACAACATGTTATACTTTTTCTGCAACTTTCAAAGAATAGCCATGCGGATGAATTTAAAGTTCCCGATACAAATGTTGTACTACAAAATATGATATATTTTTGCTTACAAATATGATTTTTTTTGTAGCCACTTGATGACCGACAAGGTTTGAACCCAGATGTGATTCAGTTGGTCAGACAAGTCAAAGAAAAAAAAGGGAAGTGACTAGTAATCTTTAAATTTTATACATGAGCCAAGTTATTTTTTTTGAACGTACTTCAAGTTCTGGGCCGAGGCTTGAAGGCCCACTGCACTCGCACATCTGGGCCAAGTTCTTGCGTTATCTCTCGCAGTTGGTCAAAGAGAAAAAAGACGCCGCACACAGTCCGTTCCCCTCGCCGCCGGCGCACCGCCATGCTCCAGCTCCGGCGCAGCATCCTCGCCGGCCTCTTCTCGTCTCCCTCCGCCCCTCCCATCTCCCCACTCCACCGACTCCTCTTCGCGGCTGCGCCCGCCGTTTCCCCGAACCCCAGGTTCGCCGTCGAGGAGTACCTCGTCGACACCTGCGGCCTCTCCCGAGCCCAGGCCATCAAGGCCGCTGCCAAGCTCTCCCACCTCCAGTCCCCCGCCAATCCCGACGCCGTCCTCGCCTTCCTCGCCGGCCTCGGCCTCTCCAGCGCCAACGTGGCCGCCGCCGTCGCCAAGGACCCGCAGCTACTCTGCGCCGGCGTGGACACAACCCTTGCGCCCATTGTTGTTGGGCTCACCGGTCTCGGTCTGTCGCGTTCGGAGATTGCCCGCATTGTCTCGCTCGCCCCCAACAAATTCCGCCTCAGGTCCATCGTCTCCAATCTATCCTACTACCTGCACCTCTTTGGCTCCAAGGAGAAGCTCCTCCGCTTATTCAACGAGAACAACCACAACTCTCTCCTCTCCAGCAGCCTCGACAGGGTGGTCAAGCCCAATGTCGCGTTCCTGCAACAGTGCGGGCTAGATGCTTGCAGCATTGCCTCGCTCTGTCTCCGTGTGAAATTTATACTTGATACCAAACCAGAACATGTCCGGGCGATAGCAGCGCGCGCCGAAGCTCTAGGTGTGCCCAGTGGCTCTCGGATGTTCAAGCATGCTCTGCACGCTGTAGCATTGCTCAGCGAGGAGAAAATTGCCGCCCAAGTGGAATACTTGAAGAACAGATTCAGGTGGTCGGATGCCGAGGTGGGCATTGCTGTTTGTAAGCTTCCGATAATACTGACGAAATCTAAGGAGAATCTACAGAGGAGGTCAGAATTCCTTATCTCCGAGGCGGGGTTTGAACCACCCTACATTGCTCATCGGCCGGCAATGCTCACTTACAGCTTGGAGGGCCGGCTCAGGCCAAGGTACTATGTAATGAAGTTTCTTAAGGCAAATGGATTGCTAGATCATGACCGGGACTACTATAGGACACTCACCTACACCGAGAAGGTATTCGTGGCAAAATTCATATGCCCTCACAAGGAAGCCGCAACACACCTCGCTGAAGACTACGCAGCCGCTTGTAGAGGGGAATTGCCGACTAGATTCAGATTTGCATGAACCAAGAATGTGTAACCGTGTCTGGCGCAGCAAAGATTCACTCTGGCAGAAAGATGGTTAGTCCTGCTTCAGTGTTGTTCGCGCAATTAGAAGTTGGTTATACTCTCTATTGTATGCCTTTTACATGCTGGTTTTGTCAGTACTAAGGCTTGATGAAACTGGGTGTGTTGTTGTTGGCATTGGCTAGAAAAGAAATCATCTGCCCCACTTAGTTTCAGATTTACATGAATGATGAGCGAACTATGAATGTTGGTAACTGCCCCGCTTTGAGTATGACTGAAGAACAGTTTGTCTTTCTGCCAGATATGCATCTTGAAAGTTGAAACCTATTTGGATATATGGCTGGGTCAGTGCCTGTGATGCCTGATGTTGTAACAGGAGTAGTAGTTTCAGTTCAGGTTTGTGGTTCAGAAATATGGAACATGTTTTAACCTCGAGTTGCTCGCTATCTTATGAAGAAACAACAACAGTAACATAGTACATCAGTAGCACATGAACTCTTCCTGATATGACTTGGTGTTTCTATAGCAAATTAATGTCCCCATATTTTCTCTGACAATTTGGTTAAAGGTAGATTAGTAACACGTTTGCAGACTGTGGTACTACTATCAGTTAAGAAAGAATATGTCGTACTACTGTCATTAAATCAGCATGCTCCTATTGCCTGGACACCTTCTTCTCAAGGAAAAACTCCAGTATTTTTCTTGAATGTCCGTCATTAAAATCTGCTCATTTCCAAATTGTATCTGGTGTGTTCTGTTTCATTACTTTTGCCTTTTTCGTTCTGTCATATGTTTGTTAGCACTAAAATTGCTGTTCAATCTTCAAGACTATACTTAGAAATATATCCATATTCGGTGGTTGTTTGTTTTGATTTTGGATTTCTCCCCCCTTATTCTATTGTGTAGTATCTTTGTTCGTAGTTCCTGTAGCTGTTCTTACTTTTGCATTGAAAATGTTCAGATAGATTTTTTAATCTATGCAAGGACAAAATCATGATAAACAAATGGATTAGTCTTATCATTTAATCGCCAAGACTGAACCAATGGAGATAGTATGAACTGGTCTTATCATATATCTCCACTGTTCAGATGCTTGCAAATGTGAAATTGTATCCGTGTAGGCAGAAAAAATGGAGAACCCGTAGGTTAAATTTTGATTTCGCAAAGCTGCACAGTTATGCCCAATTTGAGGCTTTGATTCTTGCATGAGACTGACACCTTAAGTTTTTTGTCCTTCCTAATACAGCAGGGGTACACAATTACATGTACTGCCCCTTGGCTACTATGATTGGTAGCGTGAGATCTAGATACACAGATGACTATTCTTGAAGAAGAAGATAGAAAGCAGAAGGAAGTAGGAGGAAGGATTTTGATTTCTCCTTCATTAGTAACTGCTTATGGCACTACAGATTACCCACTATGACTAGTAAGGTGGTATATCACATTAGTCTTTTTTTCCTAACTAGATAGTTGTTTCCTTCTGTATGATGTCTGCCGCATGCTGGTTTGGTTGTTACTAATGACTTATGAAAGTTATAATTCAATTTCTGTACCCCAAGGTGCTGATGTTGTCATTAAATAGACAAGAATGCAGTGCATACATTCTCTGAAAATGAGAGCCCATGAATATGTTTGTTATTCCGACTTCAGTATAGGATAATGGAAATTGGATGTGTGGTAGACTAATTTTCTTTTGAAACCAGAACCCAGAGAACCAGAAAGCAAAAGAACTGTCCTGCCTCCTGTTCCAGTATGTATATCAGTATAATTTGCTTCCACTCCAAATTTTATGTTCCCACATTTATTTCAGTGTCTTTCATTGTCCATCGTCTGTCAGTACCAAATTTGCAGCTTAGTTTTTTTATATCTAGATTATGCTTAGAAAATATGTTTTTGTTTGGTGCCTTTATGCCTTTTGATTTCTTTCCCCGTATCCTTGTAAGATCGATTATCTTTGTTCCTAAATGCTGCAGCTGATTTTACTTCCACTGAGAAATTTCAAAGGTCGCATAACATTAATCACCGGATACGATATGGTGGTTGCAATAAACGACTGGAGTAGATAGATTCGAACCCAATTAATAAATGAGTAGCAAACCTGCTTGCCCTTCCCACGAATCTTAATTTGGGATGCAACATGTCTCTGGATAGGTATATCTATATTATTAGGTAAGGAGGTAATACCAAATGGTTTTAGTAGTTACGGATTGCTAAATTTGCAGTGTCCCAAGATTTCCCACTGTAAAAAAAATTTAAAATTTCTGCAGCATGATTTCACAATTTTTTTATGTGCTTCAAGGAGGATTGACAATATGTAAATTTGTGGGTACCTGTCAATATGGAGTCTTGACCAGGAACTAGATGTTTTAATTTTGTGGAATTTGTAGCTATTTTTTTTCTACTGTTGCAAACTCGGTATCCATTCTAACTCACACTGTGATATGAGAACCGAGAGAAAGCTTGGAGAGCTCTGCACATCAACTCTGGATAGTAAGAGGGATTTCTTGCTGTCAAGATGCTGATGGGCTTGCTGTTGCTGCCGGTGCTGGCAAGGTTATTAAGCGATACTACAATTCTGAACACCTGGCAATGGCGACCATGGGGCAGATCTGACATTGGTGCTCTGGGTAAGGACATACGCTACATCCTGCATCGTTCTATCAGTGACTTTTTCATCGTGTAGAATCTCAGCTGTACAGGGACCTTGTGGTAGTTTAGCCGTGTAGGCAAACCACCTGACCGCTGGTGATTTAGCAGGGTAAACCATGTTGCCGTTGATACTTGTAAGGGGATTAACGAGGTGCAGCGCTGGAAAGCATGTGGAACTTCACCGTTATATATGTTTGCTTGAGACTTGTGAAGGAATAGAAAACACTACTAGTATTTTTCTCTTCTTATATTTATGTCAGAGTGCAGCTCAATCCTAGAAACAAACCTGTTCTAGCAAGGAGTAGGAAATAAATATGCTGTGGGTAAATAACATTGTGGGTAAATATCATTTCATCTCCTGTAAAACAAGATGTGAAGCACGATCAAGATGGACGGGGTTTGACTCGGGTCCCACTGCTGTGCTCCAACTTAATGGTGCCCAGATATTGAATCACTTGAAAAAAACTCAACTCCAGACTTAAACATCTCCTCTTTACAGTGAACATATATTAGCACTAGACATTTGGAAACCTGATTCAGTTTACTTGCTTCACTGTTGTTCGATCCAGTTTACCAAGTGTCCTTATTGGTGGTATAATTATTTGCAAGGAACGCTTGGAACAAATTGGGTGCTATGCCTACAGAAGAAGCTATGGAGGAGTACATTACAAGTGTTGATGAGCTATTCTCTAACTTGGCGATGATCCAGTGCAGTAAGTTTTATAAGTCTTCATTAGCAATGGTACCATTTTTAATAGGAACCTCAGCCACTATATCTTTTGTTCACTGATAAACCACGGTAAATAAAATTGAGATGATTTGTATTCAGTATGGAGCTAGCTAACTTTTTTCCCCATACGACTTCAACTGAGTTAACTTTTTTCCCCATACGACTTCAACTGAGCTAGTTAACTTATCTCCATGATGGTGCTAATAAGCTTTGTCTGTTCATTAATTCACTACTTTACCTGAACTTGTTCTCTAGTTACAGTGAACTCATATGAGCAACTTGATGACATGCACGTTTCATCGAGGGAAGGAGAAATTGATTGATGACAGTCAGCATAAGAGGTTTGTGTTTGTAGAATATTCATGTTTATGTTCTTTGTGGTGTATCATGACTCATTTGGACATTGTTTGCTTTCAGGTAGTGAAGAGAGAACTCCATTGTACTGGGCTTTGGACCGTGGCCATCTTAATGCTGTTGAGGTTCTTGTCAATTCAAAAGCAAGCCTGAACGCTCAGGTAGCTGGTTTCATTTGCACGCTGCACTCAAAGCAATCCAAAATTCATGGCTCAGAAATTGGGTGATTGCATTTGAGCAAAAGAAGCTGCTGGTAGCTATGACCAAGTATTTCAGTGGGTTTGCTTTACGAACAGCACCAAAATGTTGGCTGTATTTGTTCTGACCATAGAACACTGTCCGAAAGTTGCGCAACTTTCGGACAGTGTTCTAGGGTCATACCTAGAACTGCACCAACCCGAGTAGTTGATTGATAGCTTGATATAGATTAGATCTATTTTGGATCGTACCATAGAGCTGCAGAGTGCAGACACAATCCTTGCCAGACCTATTATGTTGAGCTTCATGGACTGAACCTTGTTCCTGCTCTTACATACTAGGACAACGCAAGGGCAAGCGGCACTTCACTATGCCGTCCTCTGCGAGAGAGAAGACATTGCTGAACTGCTTGTCAAGCATTAGAGCGGTCCTTTAAATCGAGGACAGCGATGGCAAGACACCACAGGACCTATCTATTCTCCTCGACCTGAAGCTCTGAAGATGTTTGCATTACGTACCAGTGGTCGGGGAGGCATCACGTAGTATTGTCTCCTACACTGCTTGATTAGCCAACGGCTCCCTAGAAATGTCGTCAGGTCTCTGCCTCTTGTTTGTGACGTCGGTGGATTAGCCAAATGTACGCACGTGTTGCTGTTGTCGTGTGTCGTAATTCATGTGAATGTTTTGAATACACAAACCAGCAGCTAGACCAGGATCTACACTCGTTTTTGTAGTTCGCTTGGAATTGAACAAGTAAACACTCTGAATCTCAATCTGAATGAGAGCTGAAAGTTAAAATCATTTTTCACTCGAATCAGAACTGAAAGTAACAGCAATCTTCAGGCACAAGTGTAGATGGGCCTTCTGGTGCGCTTCAAGGCCCAGGTCGCTCTCATTCACACCAAGTCTTCCGTCTTCACTACCTCCGCACAAACAGCCGGCGGCGACCGTCTCCGCTTTCCCTCGCCGCCGCCACGCCATTGCCTGCACCATGCTCCGCCTGCGAAGCTCCATCCTCGCCCACCTCCTCTCTTCTCCCGCCGCCTCTCCCGTCCCCCCTCTCCACCGGCTGCTCTCAGCGGCTGCGGCCGCGCACCCCGCTTCCCCAAGCCCTAGCTTTGCCGTGGACGACTACCTCGTCGGAACCTGCGGCCTCACCCGAACCCAGGCAGCCAAGGCCTCCCCGAAGCTCTCCCACCTCAAGTCCCCCTCCAAGCCCGACGCCGTCCTCGCCTTCCTCGCCGGCCTCGGCCTCTCCGGCGCCGACATCGCCGCTCTCGTCGCCAAGGACCCCAAGTTCCTCTGCACCAGCGTGGACGGAACCCTGGGCCCCACCCTCGTCGAGCTCACCGGCCTCGGCCTCTCACATTCTGAGATCGCGCGCCTTGCCTCGCTCTCCCCCGACAGATTCCGCCGCAGGTCCATCGTCTCCAGGCTATCCTACTACCAGGCGCTATTTGGCTCCATGGAGAACCTCGCCCAGTTTCTCAAGAATAGCTCTGGTCTCCTCGGATTCAGCGTCGAGAAGAGGGTCAAACCCAATGTTGCATTCCTGCAGGAGTGCGGGCTAGGTGCTTGTGATATTGGCAAGCTGTGCTTCTCTGTGCGATGGATACTTGGCACCAAACCAGAGCCTGTCCAGGCAATGGCAGCGCGTGCTGAAGCCCTAGGTGTGCCCCGTGGCTCTGGGATGTTCAGGCAAGCGCTCCAGGCTGTCGCATTGCTCAGCGAGGAGAAGATTGCGGTCAAATCGGAGTACCTGAAAAACACGTTCAGGTGGTCGGATACTGAGGTGGGCATTGCTATTTGTAAGTTTCCAATGCTGCTGAAAATGTCCAAGGAAATGCTGGAGAGCAAATCAGAATTTCTCATCTCTGAGGTGGGGCTGGAACCGGCGTACTTTGCTCAGCGGCCGGTAATGATCGGTTATAGCCTGGAGGGTCGTCTCAGGCCTCGGTACTATGTTGTAAAGTTTCTTAAGGAAAATGGATTGCTACATCATGACCGGGACTACTATGCTGCAGTCATGTTCTCCGAGAAGGTATTCGTGGACAAGTACATATCTCCTCACAAGGAAGCTCTACCACACCTTGCTGAAGACTATGCTGATGCTAGCAGAGGTCAAGTGCCTGCGAGATTCAAATTTGCATGAAGCAAGGACACGGTATTATAGTGTCCAGCAACAAAACAGCAGCGCATGGATATGGTGTCCAGCGAGAGCAATTAGTATTCTTTTATGATATTCTGAGAAAGCCCAGAAATATTCATGTATTTCTTCAGTAATATCTGTGGAATGTGGTAAGCTGCTTTGCATGCAACAAGTTTGTGAATGGATCTTGAGCTTTTTAAACAGTAGAAAGTTGATAGCTGTTGGAGTAGCATAGCTTCCTTGTTCCTGACCGTTTGGAAGATGGACAATTTTGCTTGTTTCTTATCTAAAATATCTTGCTGATCGTAGCTACTAACTTGGTTTTTACTATTGGCCACTGGGCTGGTCACCAAGCTGCTGTAGTTGGTGGTAAGTGTCAACGTTCTTCATGGCTGGAACGTTCCTTGGCATGCCACTGCGCTTGAAAAATGGCTGAAGAACAGTTTGGCTTTGTGCCTGCTATGCATCTCTGAACTTGTTTGGATATATGGCTGAGTAAGTGCCTGTAATGCTTGATGTTGGTTAGTCCTGTTTCAGTGTTGTTCGCCCAATTAGACATTGGTTATCCCCTCTATTGTATGTCATTCCATGCTGGTGTTGTCTTTTACTAATGCCCGATGAAACTAGATAATTTGTTTCGTGAAACCTGGTGTGTTGCTGTTGTCATTGGCTAGAGAAGAAATCATTGCCTGCAATATTTGAAAATGAAAAACCCATGTATGTAGTTTTGTTTCCTACTTTCGTTGATGCATAGCAGGCACAAAGCTATGTTGTCAGTTTTCATAGCAAAATAATGCAGACTTGGTGTCTCAGGCCTCGGTGCTATGTTGTCAGTTTTCTTAAGGCAAATGAATTACTAGATCATGGCCAGGACTACTATAGTGCAGTTGCCCTCACCGAGAAGGTTCGTGGAGAAGTTCATATACCCTCACAAGGCAGCTATACCACACCTCGCTGAAGACTATGAATCCTCTTGTAGGGGGGAAGTGCCGGTTAGATTCAGATTTACATGAACCAGTACCTGGTATGAAATTTGGTAACTGCATATGGCACAAGAAAAATTTAGTTCGGCGCTGTAAGCTGGTAATTTGTGTCTCATTGTTCTCTGCCTGACAATTTGTTTGTTGTCTGCTATTTGTGCGTCTCTTACATGCTACTTTTTCGTTGCACTGCTGATGAATTATTAAAGTGATACTTTCATTCCTTGATCCTGGTATGTCCATGTCATCTTATGGTACAGAAGAAAGCATGGCACGGCTATGAGCTTGTTCATCCTTGTGTCCTGCCTACATACATGCTGGAAGGAAGAAAGTGTGAGGTCAAGAAATATATGAAAAGTTTCGTAGTTCTGTTCCACAAGCTGCCAAGTAGACATCATTTCGGGTCAAATCACCTATGTTTGGCATAGTTCTGTATTGAATATCGGTGAAGCACATCCTGTATATTACACTTTAGATAGTGTTTTGAGGAAATGTCATTTTAATCATCTACTAGTAACCCAAAATTGCAGTGTGCAAGATTTCCAGCCTGTTAACCAATTAAAGTGTTCTATTATTATTTCGTAATTATCTTTGCAGCAAATTCTGCGGTTTGATGGGCATTTATAACGTACATTTTTGGATACCCATCGGTATTTGTTTAGGAACTTTGGAATTTCTGTGTTAAGAACTGGATGTTTTAACAGTGGGTGTTGTAAGCTATAAGCTATTTTTCTGGATGTTGTAAGTTCAATGTTGAGTAGGTAATTTTTATTATAATGCTTCAGTTATACCTATGAGGAAGATCCCCCTTCAGTTATGGAGGCTTAATAACCTTTTGCATTTCCTACTTGGTCTGATCTTGACAAAATGTCCCAGAGATTTTAGACATCATGAGCTTGAGTGTGTCAGACTTTAAGGTGGAGTCTGTTGAGCTTATGTGCTTATATATTTTCTTAAAATTAGTAACAACTGAGCTACATGGTTCGAGTATGTTCATTTGATCGTTGTGTTGGTACCAGTAAGATTATTATTTTTGTGCAATTCTTAATTTTTCGTCTCTGTTATTTTTAGCCATGAAAATGTGTTTCTATTTTTTCAGCTTATACTATGGGCTTGATTTATTTTCGAAACTTCCAACTTGAGTATTTTCTTTCATGTATCAGGATTTAACCTTATCTGAACTTATGTACAATCGTCAGTTCCTAATTTCGTGAGAGTGAGGTTGAGAAAAGAGCTAGGGATTTTGCTAATCACATGCTGGTATATTTATTACATTCAAATCTTTCCTTTTACCTTTTTTTAGCATGGACTAGGTCACATTAGACAACAAGATAATCTTGATCCATGTATTTTGCCACTTTATTTAGTGTTATCTTTTTGTCAATCATGGTGACATGGTTAGTTTAATGTGGTTCGTTTATTCCTGTCCTGTAGTATATCGACTAGGGTGGCAAACAGTTTTGAAGCATCAAACTTTTGACTTTTGGAGCACCGAACCAGCCTGCATTATGCTAGCCCCCTCTCTGCCTGAACCTAATTCAAACCTCGCTTGTGCTGTTCTGAAGTGGGTCAATAGGTTCAGCTAGAAAAGGTACTGTTCTGAACCTAATTGTGCAATTTGGTTGGATGGTTTGCTCTCAGTGTTCAGTTTATTGTACTGTCTAGAACTGAATTTTTGTTGCACAGTCATCTTTTGTGTAAGTCGAGCCTTTTATCATTCGAATTAAATGGCCTGAACATGAAAATGTCCGGTGTTTCCTTCATACGAATTTTGTTTACCTGAGATAATCATGGTTATCTATTTTTTGCAGGTTTTGAGCTGATCCAGAGCACTGACATTGTAAAGGACAATCTTTCCTGCAACATCATGATTACCGCTTGCTCTTGAGTTTTGAACTTCAGTTTTCTTCTTAGAAGATGAAGGATCTCCGTGTAAGTAGAATTGCATTTTCAGCGCTTCACTAAGTTACACGATGCTTACTTTGTTGCTGCTGTGTGATCCTTAGAAAACAAGTTAATAGCATGATATTATAGTTACATATCTTGCTTGGCCGTACTGTTTCCTTTCTAAATAAAATTTAAAAGCAATCAGCCAACCATTCGATCTCATATTTTCTATATCTACACTAGGGAAAGTTGAGAACAACTAATGTAACATGTAGGCACCGTTGAACCTGCTTCCACGCTATTGCTCCTCTGTTCCGCAGTTTCGCGCTAAGGGATCAAATTAGAACCTGTCCTTTATGCATAGTTGTAGCCTACTGTGTCCAAAGTGTTAATTAAGTGGCAGCTTTGTCAAAATAACAATAATAATCAGAATTTCAGAACCGTCAGTTGTCCATGTGGAAACTAAATTCTTAATTACGGGAAATCCATATTGGTTCAAATCGGTTTGTTTTTTAACTCGATGATCTTGCATTCTGTGGTTTACCTGCCTCACACGTTTGTGCTGATCTTTGTTTATTTTGCAGGTCGTCGCATGGTTGGTGATTGCTGTCTGAAGATTGGTGCTGCTGCTTGAGTTGTCATCTGTTTTCTTGCTGGTATGTTCAAGACCTGAAGGACAAATGCGTGCTTTATGTATTGATGATTCATACAAATGTGTGGCTGAGCAATTAATGTTTTACATATTAGTAGATGTGGGGTTCAGCTATGTGGGCTCTATATATTAATGTTTGTGGAGCTAAGCTATGTGTGCTTTACCTATCAGTAGATGTGGGCTTGATCTATCTCTGCGTGTTTCCTTATACTACTTGCCTCTTGTGTTTAGTCAGCTGGTACTTAGTTAGTCAACCGTCTGGCTCTACCGAGATAACACAAAATGTTGGCAGTGAGGTTAGCTAACCTTTAAATTTGAGAAAGCAATGAACTACTGCAGTGTTGCTTTCTGTACTGGTACAGATTATACCTCATGTTGATATTGTCCTGAACAAATTCATTCAGGAGATACCAAGTGGGATATCTTTTGTTTCTCCTTCGGCAAAGCCCTTGACTCCTCAAGCAGTCAGTGCGCTACATTTTCGCAGGAACAAAGTATGTTTCTCGATACCTTTACACGTTTGTTTTGGTTTGTTTTTCAACGCTGCTTCCTCACTTGACTTACATGGACATGTGGTTTCTTCTGATTAGGAAAATTCTGGCTGGGGCGTTTCTTCTGTGGTTTCTTCTGATTAGGAAAATTCAAGTTACACACTATTATACCAAAGAAACTCATAGTTAATCCTTTTTAGTTTATTGAACACCACCTCTTGATGGATTATCTAAATGAAGGCATAAGTCCCTGTCTACAGAAGGCATGATCAGCACATCTGTCAGGAAAACCGGCTGTTAGATCATGTTGCTTCAGCTTTGATTTAGGTATAAATGATGTGTTCAAAATTCAGAGATCAATTGGTTTTTCACTATGGAAATTATCCCCGGTTTAACTCATCAAATTTTCACCAATTTAGCTTCTAAATTACAGACACCTATAAAATATTACTCACATTTGTTTCAGTCGTTGTTGAGCTGCTTTACTTCCTCCGCCTGTTTAGTCCTTACATAAGATAGTTATTACCGATGTACTTTTGAGATTTAATTCATACTCCCTCTGTTCTAAATTAGATGACTTCTATTTGTCCAAATCTGGATGTATCTATACTTATAACATGTCTCGATACATCCACATGTGGGCAAATGGAAATCATCTAATTTGGAATAGAGGGAGTACTTTGTAAAGTTGTTGGGCTACTGTACCTGACTCAATACATTGTCTTGCAGGATTATTTTGCTCTGCTTATGTACATAATCATTGGGAATACTTCTCTGATGGTGAATCGGTTTACGTTTGGATCTTCATACTGCTTGAAGCGGGTGGTGTCTACCTGTTTGTGCTCAAGTCGATGAGACCCAACCAACCGCTGACCCTTATGATACAACGCTGTTGCTTGCGAGACCCGTTGTACCTAAATTATACTGTACTAGAATGTGTGTCACTTCTCCCATCTATATTTTGTAATAGGATATGACAATGTTTAGTGCTAGATGAACTAGCTGCTGTTTTATCTGTCAGCTTTAGCACTTTATCATGGCATAAACTTAAATTATCTGCCTTCTATCCTTCAAAATATGATTATGTTTCTGAGTGTTGGTTCATGTTGACGCCTATATATCTTGGACCATTCGTGTATACAACGTTAATTATACATCACTTTTGCATCGATTTGTACACCATGTCTTCGGATCACATACTATGACCAATAAATATTGTACTGAAGTCCTTTGGTAATCTGTTTTATTGTTCCTTTTAAGTTAGAGCACTCATCTTTGGATCATGTTCCTTATATGTATGTACACATTGTTTTCCGAAATATGAAATTATGTGATGATCAAGATGTTTGTAATTAAGAACCTACTTATCCTGTAGAATTAAGGGTATGGTCTATGTGTATGTAAAAGCATTATGCTTTGCTCTAAACCTATAAAGCATTGCTATGCATAATTATTGTGCCAATGTTTGTTATAGCGTTTTGCAAACTGAAAACCAGTGTCAACGGCGGGTCAGGGAATCTAGTACAAAGAGAATACCTGGGCCAAAGCAAAGGAAAGTTTGGTCACTGTCAACGTTGATGCCAGCTTTGTTGGTAATTATAGAAGAGGGGCGGCGGGTGCCATAATCTGAGATGAAAAAGGAAACTTCTTGGCTGCTAACATTAATAATATTGAGTTTGTGATTGATGCAGTGACGAATGAGGCGTTGGCGGTCAGATATGGTATATACTTGGCAAATAAATTAGGACGCAATAAACTGCTGGTCCAGTTTGATTGTCTTGAAATAATCAATATGCTGAATGATGGTTGCTTTTCAGCAACATGTGCAACACCTATTATCAAGACACATACTCGTTTTTCAAGTAGAATTTTGTTATGCTCCTAGAACTGGCTGCTAATTACGTTGCCCATACTTTAGCCCAGAAAATGTGGAGCTCAGCCAAGCCTATGGTTTGAGGACTCACCTAGTTTTATTTTTCCTCTTTTATTTGACGATGTAAGTGTGATTTAAATTAAGAAAGTGCCGTTTCCCCTAAAACAAACTGCGTGCTTCCGATCTTGCCACATCTTTTTTTTTATTTAAGGCTTGCCATATGGTAAGGCTGGCCGAACAAAACGGCAAGTTGGAATGGGCCAAAGCTTGAAGGCCCACCGCACAACCTTGTTCACCAGAGTCTTTTCAGCACTCAAAAAACAAAAAAGTCTGTCGCACTGACCGGCGGCGCTCGTTCCCGATTTCCCTCGCCGCCGGCGCCGCCACGCCGTAGCCTGCGCCATGCTCCGCCTCCGAAGCTGCACCCGTCTCCTCTATTCTACCTCCGCCGCTCCCATATCCCCAGTCCACCGCTTCCTCTCCGCGGCCGCGGCCGCGGCCGCGACCGCCGTCTGTCCAAGCCCTAGCTTCGCCGTCGAGGAATACCTCGTCGCCTCCTGCGGCGTCTCCCGAGCCCAGGCAGTCAAGGCCTCCGCCAAGCTCTCCCACCTCAAGTCCCGCACCAATCCCGACGCCGTCCTCACCTACCTCGCCGGCCTCGGCCTCTCCGGCGCCGACGTGGCCGTCCTCGTCGCCAAGGATCCCAATTTCCTCTGCGCCGACGTGGACAAAACCCTGTCCCCCATCGTCGCCGAGCTCACCAGCCTGGGCCTATCACGCTCTGAAATCGCGCGCCTCGTCCCGCTCACCTACTGTTACTTCCGCCGAAGATCCATCGTCTCCAGGCTATCGTACTACCTCTCGCTCTTCGGCTCCAATGAGAAGCTCCTCCGGGCACTCAAGAACAACGACAACCATCTTCTCTCTAGCAGCCTCGAGAAGGTGGTCAAGCCCAATGTCGCGTTCCTGCGAGAGTGCGGGCTAGATGCTTCCAATATTGCCAAGCTTTGTGTCCAGATGCGGTGGATACTTGGCACCAAACCAGAATGCGTTCAGGCGATTGCAGCGCGCGCCGAAGCTGTAGGTGTGCCACGTGGCTCTGGGATGTTCAGGCAAGCGCTGCAGGCTGTCGCATTGCTCAGTGAGGAGAAGATTGCGGTCAAAGCGGGGTACTTGAAGAACACGTTCAGGTGGTCGGATACTGAGGTGGGCATTGCTATTTGTAAGTTTCCATCGCTGCTGAGAATGTCCAAGGAAACACTGAAGAGCAAATCAGAATTCCTCATCTCTGAGGTGGGGTTGGAACCGGCGTACTTTGCTCAGCGGCCAGTAATGATCGGTTATAGCCTGGAGGGTCGTCTCAGGCCTCGGTACTATGTTGTAAAGTTTCTTAAGGAAAATGGATTGCTAGATCATGACCAGGACTACTATTATTCAGTTATGGTGACCAAGAAGGTATTTATGGAGAAGTACATATCTCCTCACAAGGAAGCTGTACCACACCTTGCTGAAGACTATGAATCCTCTTGTAGGGGGGAAGTGCCGGCTAGATTCAGATTTACATGAACCAGTATCTGGTACGAAATTTGGGGCACAACAAAAAATTAGTTCTGCGCTGTAAGCTGGTAATTTATGTCTCATTGTTCTCTGCCTGACAATTTGTTTGTTGTCTGCTATTTGTGCGTCTCTTACATGCTACTTTTGTCGTTGCTAACTGCTGATGAATTATTAAAGTGATACTTTCATTCTTTTATCCTGGTATGTCCATGTCATCTTATAGTACAGAAGAAAGCATGGCACGGCTATGAGCTTGTTCATCCTCGTGTCCTGCTGACATACATGTTGGAAGGAAGAAAGTTTGAGGTCAAAAAATTCTTCGCTGCATTGAAAGCGCCTTATTCAGTTTAGATGGTGGATTGTTGCAAGAATTTTGTGTTTTTGCTATAACATCATGAAAATCATTATTTCTCAGTGGTCCCTGCAATTGATAAAATATTTGAGAACCATGGCCTAGAACCTAGAGATATACTCATCATATATCAAAAGTTTCATAGTTCTGTTCCACAAGCTGCCAATTAGACATCATTTCGGGTCAAATCGCCTGTGTTTGGCATAGTCCTGTGTTGAATATCGGGGAAGCACATCCTGTATATGACACTTTAGAGTGTTTTTTTTAGGAAATGTCATTTTAGTCATATACTAGTAACCCAAAATTGCAGTGTGCAAGATTTCCAGCCTGTTAACCAATTAAAGTGTTCTATAATTATTTCGTAATTATCTCTGTAGCAAATTCTGCGGTTTGATGGGCATTTAGAACATACATTCTTGGATACCCATCGATATTTGTATAGGAACTTTGGAATTTATGTGTTAAGAACTGGATGTTTTAACAGTGGGTCTTGTAAGCTATTTTTCTTGCTGTTTCACACTAACTTCTTCATCCTATCCATTTCTGACTAACTGAGATTAACCTTCAAGAGCTATGTGCATCTACACATGTGGCTTTCACTTGCCTCATTGTAGTATTTATTATTTGCTGTGTGACATTGCTGTAGGTTCAGTGACATGGGTAATATCTGTGAAGGGAGAAACGAACTATGGTGCTCAAAAGTAGAGGGCAGTTCAACACACGATTTGTTTCTTGAGTTGGCATGGGTTCTTCTACTTTTGATAATCATGGATAAATCTGTTTAGTAGAAACTCAAGCCTGTAAATTCATGGTGCTTCTACGAATACTAAGTTCCCTTTTCTCATCTCATGTATTCTACTGATTTACTGCTTTTCTGGTAGGGTAGCAGAAAAGGAAGTAAAAAGTAGCAGGATATATAATTGCAATAGCATTAGTCATTTTGAAGCAGCAGCTGATGATAGACGATAGCAGTATGCAAGTCAGCCTCAGGCAAGTCGGCTAAAGTGGAAAAGGAATACCTTGATCCTTAATACTGCAAAGTTGATGAAGAACTTGATTGTTTTTATGGGAATATTTAGTAGGTAATCTCCACACTTCATTACAGTTGCTCATTTTATATTCACAGAAGCTTGAGAAAAATACCACTCAAATGATTGACATGGAAAACTATGGACCGCTGCAGTTTAGTAAGCTACCAAGTCAAAGAACATATGGTGTATGTAGAATTCATTTATACCTTGCACTTAAATGTGCACCAAAATGCTAACACACAGTGATATTGTTTTGTTATTACTCTTTGATATATATTGACTCTTTCTTCGAACAATGAAAATTCAAAATAAACTGCAAGGTGGTTACTAAGAAAATGCTGTGAGGTTTTCCCATATTGATTTTATGCAGTGCAAGTAGAGAGTGAGCTCCTTTTCCCCTGACTGAAAGTTTGATTTCTTAACATTGTGGTGTATTGTTTGAATATTTGACTGAACCTAGGTATTCATGTATTTATGAACCAAAGGATGTTGATCTACTGAATATTACTTCTATAGATTGTCCAGCCTTGCCTCTCGCCCAGCCTTGCCTCTCGCCCTAGTTTGATACTATGTATTATGAATATACAGTCTGTTTTGACTTATGACCACAGAAAGGCAGATGAACTCGATCCCACCCGAAATGTTATCTGTACACAGAACTTATTGGCTGAACATGGACTAAATAAATCATTTGACATTCTTCTGGTCATATCAAATGATAGCTCAAATAAGAAAGGGATCAATTTTACCTTTTCTAGACCTGGGCCTAACAATTACCATATGTGGGCCATTGATGTGCCCTGTTTTCTCCATATTGTCTCGGCAGATTTTCTTCTATATGTGATTCATAATTCCATATACATACTGGATTGTTCGCCTGTCGTTGCTAACTTTGTTACCATTTGGTTGAAGAGTGTGGCTGCTACGTTCCTTCTTCTAGAAGACATGTCTGTTACAATCCCTACTATGGTTGTTTATGTTTGCCCACTGTTATTTCCCATTGAGCGTGCTAAATATATATTCTACTGTGACTCATGATCCATGCATATGATTTTTCACTGAGTTGGCAGCATCAGATAAGTGGATAACATATAGTAGTATTTTACAGTAGAGAGGTGCTTGATGTTCAGAAGCTTAAGCTGTAATGAATCAGTTGGTACGTTATAGGTACTTCAGTTCTTTGCTTATTCGAGTGGTCTCTAAATCTTTCAGACTTAAATTCAGGCGAATTCTGAAACTGCGGCAGCTAGGTCAGTTAGAAGCAAGGGTTGTTGTTGGACCGATCAGATAAGAGTTCTTTCCAATGTGTCTCTTTTGGTCTGCTTTGCTGTTGTAACAAATTTAGTTTTACTAGCCTAGCTGAAACTTCAGGAGTTTTATGCAGAGAGAACTATTTCTCCTTTTGAATTCTGCAAGTTATGCATTGTATCTGATACGCAAAGGCTAGGCACGGGTTGTTGTCGCCTGCCGGATTCATCATCGAGTTTGAATAAATACACTAGCAGCAACATGAGGTGCTTTAAATTAGTTCGGGTATGGAGCCATGTTAACTCTCAAACATTCAGTAATGAGCGTTCAAATCCTTTTCACTCGAATCATAGGCTCATAGCTGAAAGTTAACAGCAATCTCGAGGCGAAGTGTTTGTATTTTCTGCGCGAATGAGTTGCATTTTGAGGCAATCTGGCACTGACACTTTGGGCCTTTTGGTGCGCTTCAAGACCCAGGATGGCCGTGAGTTGGGCTTCTTTTGTGACGCGTCGCTGTCTAGCAAACAAATCGTTTCTATGTGCTGCCCATGCTATTCTTTTTGCAGGTAAAGAGGAGCAGCAAGCAATGGCTGTTAGCGACACACAACCTCTTGCAGTTGCGCCGAAGCCAAACCATACACACTTGTCTTTCTCTGTGCCTGCAGGTCCGGTGGCCTTCTGTGATGCGGCTTTTAACCCGGTGGTAGACGCAAATACTGCTGGCCTGGGGATTTTCTTGCACGGTCCTACTCGGAAGATCAAACTCTTCATCAGTGATGTTTCCTCCTCTGCCTCTTCTGTTCTGCAGGCTGAAGCGCAAGCCCTTCTCTTGGCTGTTCAGGTGGTGCAGGCGCTAGACTGGTCAGGTGTCTCGTTCCTCTCGGACAACAAGGTGCTGGTTGATGCGGCGATGACAGATAACTTGCTTTCTGGGGCAGGCCATTGGTCGATCAGACCACTTCTTGCTGAGATTACTAATCGCAGGAGAAGCCGCTCTGAACTGATTCTCAAGGTACGACGTGATGAGAACAAGGCGGCACACGCCCTAGCCAAGCGCGCCTTTCGGGATCGTTTTGATTCCCGCAGTTTGTTTAGGTGTAAATCAAACCTCTTATTTCCCTCTCTATGCTCTTCTAAGTCGAAGCTATGTAATCTTAAGTTTCAGTTTTCTAGACTACAGGCAGTTCATTGCCTGGGATGTACTTTCAGTCTACCGTTTGGTCGTTGAATAAAAGCATCACCTTATAAAAAAAAACACTGGGAAGGTTCGTACCAACAGCCATCGGCAACCGTCTCCGCTTTCCCTCGCCGCCGCCGTCACTCGCCGCCTGCGCCATCCTCCGCCTCCGAAGTTCTAACAAGTCTGCGAACAAGTCCAAAGTCTATCATAAACTATTATGTCTATTCATATTCTAACAGCTAACTTTGTAGGATCCATGGATCCGAAATACAAAGAGAA
Organism: Poa pratensis; assembly: GCA_947311845.1. Classification (NCBI taxonomy): domain Eukaryota; kingdom Viridiplantae; phylum Streptophyta; class Magnoliopsida; order Poales; family Poaceae; genus Poa; species Poa pratensis. Next base: position 165,715,379 of record CAMZMU010000063.1, read on the forward strand.
GGTTTCATCACTGTCAACGTTGACGCCAGCTTTGTTGCTGATTATAGAAGAGGGGCGCCGGGTGCCATAATCTGAGATGACAAATGCAACTTCTTGGCTGCTAACAATAATAATATTGAGTTTGCGATTGATGCGGCGACAATCAGGCGTTGGCGATCAGATACGGTGTATACTTGGCAAATCAATTAGGATGCAATGAACTGCTGGTCTAGTTTGATTGTCTTGAAATAATCAATATGCTGGATGATGGTTGCCTTTCAGCAACAGGTGCAACACCTATTATTCAAGACATTTGCATCCAGGCATCCTCGTTTTTCAAAGTAGAATTTTGTTATTCTCCTAGAACTGCTAATCATGTTGCTCATACTTTACCCTAGAAATGTGGATTTCAGCCAAGTCTATGGTTTGAGGATTCACCTAGTTTTATTTCTCCTCTTTTAATTGACGATGCAAGTGTGGTTTAAATTAAGAAAGTGATGTTTCCCCTAAAAAAAACTATGCATGCTTCCGATCTTGCCATATCTTTTTTTTAAAGGCTTGCCATATTGTAGGCTGGCCGAACAAAACGGCAAGTTGGAATCGGCCAAAGCTTGAAGGCCCACCGCACAACCTCGTTCGACCAGAGTCTTTTCACTCAAAAAACAAAAAAAGTACCCCTCAAAAAAAAAAGTCTGTCGCACTGACCGGCGGCGCTCGTTCCCGATTTCCCTCGCCGCCGGCGCCGCCACGCCCTCGCCTGTGCCATGCTCCGCCTCCGAAGCTGCATCCGCCTCCTCTATTCTACCTCCGCCGCTCCCATCTCCCCAGTCCACCGTTTCCTCTCCACAGCCGCGGCCGCGCCCGCCGTCTGTCCAAGCCCTAGCTTCGCCGTCGAGGAATACCTCGTCGCCTCCTGCGGCCTCTCCCGAGCCCAGGAAGTCAAGGCCTCCCCGAAGCTCTCCCACCTCAAGTCCCGCACCAATCCCGACGCCGTCCTCTCCTACCTCGCCGGGCTCGGCCTCTCCGGCGCCGACGTCGCCGCCATCGTCGCCAAGGACCCCGAGTTCCTCTGCACCGGCGTGGAGAGAACCCTGTCCCACGTCGTCGCCGGGCTCACCGGTCTCGGTCTATCCCGTTCTGAGATCGCTCGCCTTGCCTCGCTCACCCCCGACAGATTCCGCCGCAGGTCCATCGTCTCCAATCTACCCTACTACCAGGCGCTATTTGGCTCCATGGAGAACCTTGCCCAGATTCTCAAGATTAGCTCTGGTCTCCTCGGATTCAGCCTCGAGAAGTTGGTCAAACCCAATGTTGCATTCCTGCAGGAGTGCGGGCTAGGTGCTTGCGATATTGCCAAGTTGTGCCTCTCTGTGCGATGGATACTTGGCACCAAACCAGAGCGTGTCCGGGCAATGGCAGCGCGTGCCGAGGCTGTAGGTGTGCCCCGTGGCTCCGGGATGTTCAGGCAAGCGCTCCAGGCTGTCGCATGGCTCAGTGAGGAGAAGATTGCGGTCAAAGCGGGGTACTTGAAGACCACGTTCCGGTGGTCGGATACTGAGGTGGGCATTGCTATTTGTAAGTTTCCGCCGCTGCTGAACATGTCCAAGGAAACACTGAAGAGCAAATCAGAATTCCTCATCTCTGAGGTGGGGTTGGAACCGGCGTACTTTGCTCAGCGGCCGGTAATGATCGGTTATAGCCTGAAGGGCCGTCTCAGGCCTCGGTACTATGTTGTAAAGTTCCTTAAGGAAAATGGATTGCTAGATCATGACCAGGACTACTATTATTCAGTCATGATGACGAAGAAGGTATTCATGAAGAAGTACATATCTCCTCACAAGGAAGCTGCACCACGCCTTGCTGAAGACTATGCTGATGCTAGCAGAGGCCAAGTGCCCACGAGATTCAGATTTGCATGAACCAAGAACACAGTATTGCAGTGTCCAGCAAACAAAACAGCAGAGCATGGATATAGTGTCCAGCGAGATCAAGTAATATCCTTTTATGATATCCTGAGAAATCCCAGCAAGAGCTAGGTACACGTACCATACATATATGCTGATTGCATAGGGGATGGGAGGGTCCCCTGGAGTGCATCCATTTGTTTCTTCAGCAGTATCCGTGGAATGTGGTAAGCTGCTCTTCATGCAACAAGTTTGTGAATGGATCTTGAGCTTTCCTTTAAATTGTTGAAAGTTGATAACTGTTGGAGTAACTTCCTTGTTCTGAACCATTTGGGAGACGAGAAATTTTGCTTGTTTTCGGCATAAAATATCTTGCTGATTGTAGCTACTACCTTGGTTTACTGTTTTCCACTGGACCGCCTACTGGGCTGGAACCAAGCTGCTGTAGTTAGTGAGAAGTGTCGATGTTATTCATGGCTGGAACGTTCCTTGGCACGCCGCCGCGCTTGGAGAATGGTCGAAGAACAGTTTGGCTTTCTGCCTGCTATGCATCTCTGAACTTCTTTCTGCCTGTTAAGCCTGAAAGTTGTAACAGGATTAGTAGTTTCAGTTCAGCTAAGTGGTTCAGAATTATGAAACACGTATTAACCCCCCAAATCTTGAAATATAAGGCATATTTTGACTCGTGTCTGCTCACAATCTTGTGAAGGAAACAACAGTAAAATAGTGCAGAAGTAGCACAACAACTGTTCCTGACGGATAATGCACCCCATACCTGATCAAAATGTCAGTATGACTTGGTGTTTCCATAGAAAATTAAAGTCTCTGTATTTTCTTTGACAATTTGGTACAAGGGTAGATAAGTTACACGCTTGTAGACTGTAGTACTATCAGTTAAGAAAGAAAACGTAACCATCTAAAAGTCTTAGAAAACATGAACAAAAGTTGTGCTGGTTAGAATCTCTTCTGAAGACGTGTAAGCTGTAATTGAAATAAAGAAGTGAAATATAAGGTCAAAGACTATGTTACCTTGATCAGCCAAGAGATGATCCCAGTGATGTCTTATCATTTACGGGATGAAGTATTTTTGTCGGTTGTATTGATTATTGAATGCCATCTCACCTATTTAGTTAAAGCTCAGTCTAGACATGAAGATATTGCGTCTCTGGAACGCTGGGATAGGAGCGGATGGTTTTCTATGTGGTAAAAGTATCTTGCAGAATTTCAAACAATAGGAATAGTAGACATTTTGCGCATAGGGGTGGGCAAAAAAGGTTTGATGGCATACCGGTTTCAGCTTAGTTCATTTTTTTTGTACTAAACTGGTGGTGGGATTAGCTTCGTGAAAAGAAATGAACTACATCCACCTGCCTGTTTGCCACAGTTTTCACCGGTGTCAGATTTCCACACCTCTAGTTGTGCACCACAAATTAAGAAGTAAGCTGTATGAGGACAGAATGGTGTACGGTTTTGTTCCTGATGTGAGGAAGCATAAGTTGGTAATGAGGTATGAGCTATGAGCTTGTTTGCAGTAACACAAAGGAGATGACGAAGAGCTATGATTTGAAATGAGCTATTTTGTTCCTGGCGAAGAGCCTCGATTTGAAATGAAGATCAGCCGTGTGATCCTTCTCTGGTGCATACCGTCTGGAATAATTGAAACAAGATCTTCCAGCAAAATTATATTTCTGAACAGCGGCATTTTGATGCCTTCATTCCGTAGAGAGAAATTTCTGAAAATGAGAAGTCCGAATATGCTTTCTTTCCAAATTGTATCTAGCGTGTTCTGTTTCATTTCTCTCTATTTGGTTCTATCATATGTTTGTTAGTACTAAAATTGCAGTCGTTCTTCAAGACTATGGTTAGAAATATATTTCAGTTCGGTGTATGTTAATTGTCTTTTGATTTCTTCCCCTTATTTTCTGTTCCTGTAGCTTAAATTTGCCAGGAAAATGTTCAAATTCAAAAAGGTTAATCTATTCATGACAAAAGCATGATAAACAAATGAATTAGTCTCGTCATTTACATATGTCATTAATCGTCAGAACTGAACCAATGTAGATGGTATGAATTAGGCTTTAGTTGCAAATGTGATACTGTATCCGTTCACACAACTAGTTGCATATTTCGGCAGAGAAATTGTAGGTTAGAGTATTGATTTCGCAAGGCTGCACGGTTAGTGCCCAATTTGTGGCTTTGGCCATACCTTAAACTTTTTCTCCATCCTAATACAAGTTTTTCCTGAAGCAGAAAGTGTCCGGGCAATAGGGGCATACTGATTTACTGAATGTAGTAGAGCTGGTGCTCAGCCTAGATGTAGATGATTGCCTGAAGTTCAGTAACAAGTATGTGTCCTGACCTTTCTTTTCTGTTTTGTTCAGAGAAGCTTCAGTAAAAAGTTTATGTGATCCTTCTCGTATGGTCGCTGTCAAATTCAACCAAGGAACCTGAACAAGTAACAAGTCGAGTAAACCAGCTTCAGTGAATTCGTACATTCAGTTCCATTCTTTTGCTGACAGGATCTTGGAGTCTTCTTGGTTGAACACTGGAATTTACACCCCAACTGACTACAGTAATTATCTTTTTAAATTCACAGGAGCCAATTTATATTGTTTTAGCGTTTCCAATTGGCGTACTTAAAAGAGTCAAGTTAACTCCAAAGAGAGCTTTTTTCCTGAGCTGATTTTTTTTGAGAACTTTTCCTGAGCTGATACAAACGGTGGCAGGAGAAGCAAGTTGCAGTTAGCACTGAAATTGCAGTTCCATCTTCTAGACTATGCTTAGAAATATATCCATATTCGGTGGATGTTTGTTCTGTTTTTGATTTGTTCCCTTTATTCTTCTATGATTGAGTATCTTTGTTCGTAATTCCTGTAGTTGTCCTTACTTTTGCATGGCAAATGTTCAGATTAATTTTTATAATCTATCCAGGACAAAAGCATGATAAACAAATGAATTAGTCTTATCGTTTAATCGTCAGGACTGAACCAATGGAGATAGTACGAATTAGTCTTATCATATATCTGCACTGTCTCAGATGCTTGCAAATGTGAAATTGTATCTGTGTAGGTAGAAAAACTGTAGGTTAAAATTTTTGATTTCGCAAAGCTGCACAGTTGTGCCCAATTTGAGGCTTTGATTCTTGCATGAGACTGAACCTTAGGTTTTTGTCCATCCTAATACACACGAGGGGTACGCATCACTTGCATGAATTGCCCTCACAATGCAAGGTTTTATGATTCAGCAGGCGTGTGCGCAAAATTTCCCGCCATGTTCAACAAATAAAATCTGTAGTAAAGCATCTTGCGGAATTTCAAATATATAGGAATAGTAGGCATGTTGTGCTGCATCTCAAATCGAGTAGCAAGGCTGTGTGAGGAACAGAACGTTACACACACAGTTTTGATCCTGATATGAGGCTGCATTAGCTGGTAATGAGATATGGGCTCTGTTCTTGCTTTGCTGTAACTACAAGGTGAGAAAGTTGGGGGAGCCAGCAGATCGACGAAGCATGCCAGGCTGCGGATTCAGAAAGAAGCATATGCATGTTCTGACCCTGGTGGGCGTTTTGTTCAGATAAGCTACTGCATTTGTTCGGAATTTTGCAGGTTTTCTGTATGTAATCCTTAATTCAGTATTTTCCTGCTGTCAGACTAAAGCAAGGGATTTTTTTTCCTGAGAACAGTGGCAGGACCGCGAGTTGCAATGGGCCAAAGCCCACGGCATTCGCATGTTGGGCTCGTGGAATTCAATTAATGGCCTTCTTGCTAGTTGTCTCGTTCCACAAGCCAGATCACAGTCTCGCACCGACCGGCGGCGCTCGTTCCAGCATTCCCTCGCCGCCGGCGCCTGCGCCATGCTCCGCCTCCGACCACAGTCTCACTTGCCAAGGACCCGCTGTTAGTTGCGTTGTCTCGTTCGACCACAGTCTCACTCGCACCCCGTCGGCGCTCGTTCCAGGATTCCCTCGCCGCCGGCGCTAGCGCCATGCTCCGCCTCCGAAGCTGCATCGCTGCCCGTATCCTCTCCTCTACCTCCGCCGCCACCACCATCTGCCCACTCCACCGTCTCCTCTCCGCAGCCGCGGCCGCGCCCGCCGTTTCTCTGAACCCTAGCTTCGCCGTCGAGGAATACCTCGTCGACACCTGCGGCCTCACCCGAGCGCAGGCACTCAAAGCCTCCCCCAAGCTCTCCCACCTCAAGTCCCCCTCCAACCCCGACGCCGTCCTCGCCTTCCTCGCCGGCCTCGGCCTCTCCGGCGCCGACGTCGCCGCCCTCGTCGCTAAGGACCCCAAGTTCCTCTGCACCAGCGTGGACACAACTCTGGGACCTAATGTCGCCGGGCTCACCGGTCTCGGACTATCTCGTTCTGATATCGTGCGCTTTGCCTGGCTCGCCCCCGACAGCTTCCGCCTTAGGTCCATCGTCTCCAATCTACCCTACTACCTGCACCTCGTTGGCTCCTACGAGAACCTCCTTCCGGTACTCAAGCGCTCCAGGAAATTCCTTCTCTGTTCCGACCCTGAGAAGGTGGTGAAGCCCAATATCGCCTTCCTACGGGAGTGCGGGCTAAGTGCTTGTGATATTGCCAAGCTATTCGGACGTGTACCGAGGATGCTCTCGTCCAACCTGGAGCTTGTCCAGGCGATGGTCGTGCGTGCTGAAGGACTGGGTGTACCACGTGGCTCTGGGATGTTCAGGGAAATGCTGCAGGCTGTTGCGTTCCTCAGCGAGGAGAAAATCGCCGTCCAAGTGGAGCACTTGAAGAAAACGATCGGTTGGTCGGATTCCGAGGTGGGCATTGCTGTTTGCAAGTCTCCAGTGCTGCTGGAGTGCTCTAAGGACATGCTGCAGCGCAAGTCCGAATTCCTCATCCACGAGGTAGGGTTGGAACCGTCCTACATTGCTCATCGGCCAGCAATGCTCTCTTACAGCTTGGAGGGCCGACTCAGGCCAAGGTACTATGTAGTGAAATTTCTTAAGGCAAATGGATTGCTAGATCATGACCGGGACTACTATAGTATAGTTGCATACACTGAGAAGGTATTCGTGGAGAAGTACATTTGCCCTCACAAGGAAGCCGCGCCACACCTCGCTGAAGACTTTGCAGCCGCTTGCAAAGGGCAATTGCCGACTAGATTCAGATTTGCATGAACCAGAAAATGTGTAACTGTGTATGGCGCATCAAAGATTCCTCTGCGCAGAAAGATGGTTAGTCCTACTTCAGTGTTGTTCGCCCAATTAGACATTGGTTATCCTCTCTATTGTATGCCTTTTACATGCTAGTTTTGTCATTACTAAGGCTTGATGAAACTGGGTGTGTTGCTGTTGGCATTGGCTAGAGAAGAAATCATCTGCCCCGCTTAGTTTCAGATTTACATGAACCATGAGCGAACTATGAAAATTGGTAACTGCCCTGCTTTGAGAATGCCTAAAGAACAGTTTGTCTTTCTGCCAGATATCCATCTCAAAACTTATTTGGATACTAGTTGTATGCCCGTGCGTTGCTATGGCTTATAAGTATGCGATAAAGAAACGCCTTCTGCCCAGTGCGCTGTCCCAACACGAACTCCGGTTGAACGGTGTTCCTCTAAAACCCAACGGACTACAAGTATTGTGCGATTTCACAGCTTGTTGGCTGGGTCAGTGTTTCTCATCAGTACAACATTGGCAATTTATCTTCAGTTTAAGCTGGACAAATCCATACCTAAAAATATTATGAAATGATGATGGGCTTAGTACTAAATTGCACCAACTTTAAAAAATGTTTTTGATGTACGCTACATGTCATGCAATAAAGGAACAAAGTCCCATCACAGACACACAGCTGATCAGCTCGTCCTAATATTCTATTTCCAAATACTTGGTGTGAAAATAATACTGAAGATATGAAATAATACAGAGATCCAATCATGTCAAATATTTCAAGTTGACTGCCTTCTATATAAAATTGATTATAGTTCCACAAAGATTACCAACATAACTTGTATCTGGTATCCCTCCCTATATGTATCCGCAAAAAATTGAGCAGGAACAGGGGCACGAAGCAAGGCTGATATCCCATAAACTTCAAGAAAGCTGTATTGATTCATGTAAGCCTTCACACATAACGTCCTTTTAATTAATATATTGAACAGCCAAAATACCAAAATAATATTCATTTTTCTTCACCAAATTACAAATATATACATACTGAAATAATACACTATGTAGCTTGCCTAAATTACAATAGGAGAAAACTTTGTCGAGCCGTCAACAATACTGGTTGTTGCAACAAGTGCATGTTCTTGAGCATGTCCTGAATAAGCAACAGGTGCAAGCGACCAGGGATAAGTAGAGCAGTCTCTTTCAATCGTACAGGTTTAGCAGGGAAAACCTGTATAGGCCTTGTAAAAAAATCGTCATTATTTGCAACAATGATAGAAAACACAAACCCTTTTTGGTTATCTAGAACTGTTTATCTTCTTTACAATTAGCCCATCAGCAACAATCATTCTTCACAAGTAATTCTTGTGCGGCATGTTTTCATAATTTTCATGATATTGTCACACAGAAATCTAAACTTAAGATCATCTTCAGAAAAATCACAATTGAGTAGATGAACAAGTACCTCTTGAAGAGAAGTTGGCGAAGGTGTGGGCACAGTTGTAGGCGTTCGTTGAGCATGTTGTGCAGCAACACTTACGCTGGAGTCGAGACAGAGCATGTCGAGGCAGTGGCGTCCTATACTTTCATTCAAAGCTCTGCCTCAATTTGACCAAGATAGATAAGCATATCATGTAACAAAAACATGTCCAATGTCTAACATAGTAGTTTGAACCTTCACGACACTGCCCAGCCATTCATCAAGAAGCATATGCACCAAATTGCTAATTACATCGACATCTAAAGCGAAGTATACACAGCAAACTGCGCTTAAACTTGACCTTCCATTAGCCGTTCCATAGTAATCCACTTCAGTTACTAAAACCAATTTTCTCAAACAATAAAACAGTGACGAACTGAAAAAAGAACCAATTTGGCGGTGGGGAAGGCGCGTGCATGCTAGGTGATCTCCTCTACGGCTCTGAAGTCCGGTTAGAACACCCTTACTGCTACCAACGCTGCCACCATAATCTGATACAGAAATTAGAGGTGGTTCAGTAAAATGGACATATATCAAGTGTACATGGTAAACGAGAAATTGGCACACATCTTGCACATCATAGTGATGATACTCTACAGGTTTGGAGCAAGACAGGAATTCAAAAAAAATGTCATGACAAGTGAGAATTAAACAGCTAAGAACTATGTAACCTAATAATAAACAAAAATGACAAAAGAAGGTCACCGTTAATGATTGCCTTCCTTAAATAGGGCAATTAGTATTACTAACCTAACATATAGCAAGAATAAGGTCGGAAAATCATACTGATTAGGTCCTTGTCAAGAGTTTCTAGCAGACAGGTCAGATGTTCTGCATTGACAATTAACCCTTCACCTAGATATCATGGCAATAATTTTGAAATGAATTGCATTCAGTTTATGGTAATAACATAGTAGAAGAAACAGAGTAGAAAAACTGGAGCTGAATGGAAAGAGCTTACTGTTAGTTGTACGTGGTGAGGCCCATTGACATTGACAACAGGTTGCATCACCAACGCTTACGCCACTGCTCCCTCGTGTGCCTTCTCAAGCAGCGCAAGCGCATGGCGAATAACGGCAACAACTCTCCTCGGCTCAGTGACCTCATTTATCTCTTGGGCAAATCTGAAAAAAATCAGAGAATTAAGTAAAAATCTTAGAAACTATTTGAGAATGCAAGAGTAGAAACCTGGCTATAAACCATAGGCCAGCTATATCATGCCCCAACCATATATATATCAAAATTATATGGCCTACGAAGTAAGTACTAACGCAGCCCTCACTATTTACCACAAATCGCAAAACAATCGCAGCCGTTCTCACAAGAATGGGCAGCGAACAAACAAATCTGACCATACACGTGGCAAGCGCGGAGAGCAAATGTCGCGGGCCACGCCGCCCACTATGCACGAAAAACAAGGAAGTTATGATTATGCAGCGAAAATCTCGCCACGTCCGGTCAAATCGGAACTGAAGCGGCGTCCTCTGTAGTCAAACGATGACAATGGGCCCACACAGATACGTCTTGTCAAGACTGCGTGTGCACGTCATGCATGATGTCAACTGCGAGGCAACCGTTAGGTACACTCGACAGTTTGTCGAGTGAGGCATATTCCTCTCATCGGTCTATCGACTAAATGAAATCGTAACTCGATGGTTTGTCGACTAAAGCATAGTATTCCCATCGGGAGCGTATCAAAAAATTTCTTCGATTAAGATGTGCAGGATAAGAGAATTTGAGATTATCCTTCATTACAAGCAATAAATCACAATCTCGGGGGCTACTTCCATTGGGAGCGCTGTCGCGCACCCGATAGAATAAAGGTAAGAGTTTCAGTCGCCAACGACTCGACTCAGCTATTAAACATACTTCAAAACAAAAATCATACTCCATAAATTCCCAAGTTGCGGCAGTCGCAAATATCTCGGATGCTGCATACGCAAATGCAAAGGTAAGACCCGCCGATCCGTCGAGCTGGGCTAGGGACCACTCCCGCAGTGTTAATCCTTAAAACTTTCTGTGTCAGCAGACATGATGAAAAATCCTGACGGACGCGTTGGGTAAATATCAAAGTTAAACTGCAGAACGATTCAGTAAGACCTCAACGGCCTGAGTCGAGTCTATCCAGTATGTTCCAGGTTCGAGTCCGGGGACTCGAGTCTGATTGAAGGCTAGTAAGGTTTGGCCCAAATGGGCAGTTAGCCGGTCCCGATCCGTCGGATGAACCGGGCCTACTAAGTCAATATCCCCTGATAATCATAAGCAAAAACCTGAGTTAAAAAAGTATTATTCACACAGGTATCCCAAATCATAAACACAGGTACAAAAGATATGACGTGTAATATTGAGTGAGTACATGCCCGATTCTTCGAGTCAGACAAGTACTCGGGGCTACTGACAAGGTTATACCCTTCGGGTACCCTACCACGAGGGTACCTGGTGCACGTGATGAATAAAGCCCAGTTAACAGAAGACTACTGAAGCCCATGAAGGGAGGCCCAAGATGAAGGTATACTTTCCAAGTTAGGCATAGTCGGTTTGAACTTACCTTATCTGTAATCCTAGTCGGTTACGTACCCGAGACCCAGCCTCCTATATAAAGGCTGGGAGGACGACCGATCAAGGACACGCAATACTCCAGCACCAAAACCCTAGCAAGATCGACATCTTGCCAGGACCCTTGTAGCTCTATTGTTCACATCATCAATACAGACAAGTAGGACGTAGGGGTTTTACCTCACTCGAGGGCCCTGAACCTGGGTAAATCCCGCTTGTCAGCCGTCGATACTACCAACTCTACACGTTCTCTACCCCATAATCTCAACCCTAGGTCCTTAGCCATGGGTATTGCCGAGGACACCCCTCGTCACCGACCTGTAAGCAGAGACACCACCTCAAGAAAATCATCCGCGGCCACTGCCTGAACCACGAGAAGATCCCCGCACAAACCGTCAAGGTATACCCTCCATTCTGCTGCCATCGCGGTCGTTTGTCGTTTGTTTCCCAGATCTCGCACGCGAGGTGTTTGTTTGAATGTTCAGACAACGTTTATTGACTAATTTGTTGGATGGTGAACTTGGTTGTAGTGTGTGCAGATCCTGATGTACCAGCTCTTTAGGGGCGTTTCTTTCTGCCACGGACGCGGCGTCCACCGTGACCTCAAGTCACACAACATGCTCATGCACGGCAAGACCATGGCACTCATGATCTCCGACCTTGGGCTTAGCCGTGCATTCACGGTTCTTCTGAAGAAGTGCACACGAGGTACGGTTTCCTGGTTTCTAAAAGCAGTTTTAGCACCTAAAGATTGATGATTGTTTCTGCACTATTGTCCTTACTGCATCTAGGACGATGTTATAGGGGCCATGTGTGAAGGCAGTAGGTCTCAAATATGTTGAGAAATGACCTAAATTGTTCTACTGCAATTGCATATTAGGATTTATATACTATGGCTTGTCACTCTTGCATTGCTTACAATTATTTATAGCTTTGGACTATCATACTTTTAAAACTATTGTGTTTGTGAAAGATTCCTTTGTTCACTAGATTCTAAAGGTTGAACTCATGGATATTCAATGTTCACTGAATGTTTATTTTGTCATGTGCCAACTTAAATGCTCAACTTTGATCAACTAGGCTAATACTGATTAGTGGCTGCTCTGTACAATGAGGCAAGTACGAGTTTCTAAACAATTTACATGTTAATACTGAGTTTCTAGCTCTCTACAATGAAGCATATCCAGTAGTTCCATCAGTTCTTTAAATACAACTACTGGAACTCTTGCATCATAGGACTGCATCATGTTAATTTAATCTTGTCATCATGTTTTGTATTATTTATCTATTAGCCAATTCATTGTTTGGAATTAATATTGCATTCTAGAGTTCCTAGGAAACATGCCTAAACTATTAAAATAAAGACTTATCAGTGTTTTGTCTGAAATCAGAACTGCATTCTTTTCTCTAGTAGTGTTATCTTTATCTCAAATTGTTCTAATTTGGTAAATCCTGATACTTCTAGGTGATATGCTTATGGTGATCAATGAGTGATCCTGCATGTCCGGGCATGTCTATGAGCACGCCTGACCCAGCTGTAACTCTGTCCTCTGCGCCTTGTCTGACCCAACGGTGCGTCCTCTCTCTTTCCCTGTATTGCCTAAGTTTTGGAAGTTCACGAGTATCTGATTGAGATGGTGTGTTAGCTGCATCGTCTGTTAACGGCATCTGTGATTAGGATGGGTAATTGGTAGTGTTAATGTTAAAGAGTGCTTACTGTTCTTGTGATTTGTAGATGATTTGCTGTACCGTGTTGCAGTTTATATGTACTGATAGTCAATATTATACACATTTTGGGCTACATAATTGACAAATTCTTCTGCTTGCACCTTTTGTAAAAGCAAAGGTGTAATTTTGTCCCAGCTATGTTTTATCTCACTGTTCTCTTTTGTTGCTGGCAGACATTACAAGGACTGAAGTGCCGTTCCCCTCTTTTTAGAGCTCCTGCCTGAAGAATTTTGAAGAAACTTGAAGCCCCAGTTAGCAAATAGTAGCTAGTATTTTTATAGATAGTAATTTTGCGTTATTTTGGACAAATTTCATGTGTTTCCTGTTCTGTATGAAATGTTTGAAACATTGAATGAAATATTTGGAATATTGATTGTGTATGTGTTTTGAAAGCACGGAAAATCCAATGGGATGCACTTAACAAAATAATCACTAAAATTCTGAAATTTCTGACATGTGGGACCTATGCCAAGTGGGACCAATCTGACAAGTGGGACCAGCACCAAAATAGCATGGTGTAAATGAAAAATCAATAGATTGTAAAAGGCCACATCCAAGAAAATAAAAGGGCCAAATTGTTGGGCCTGGCCCATATAGCCGTTTGAAATAGACATGAAAAAAAGTAAAATGGGTTGAATTATTGGGCTCGGTCCATCTAAACGGCTAAACTGGACTGGGCTGATTCTGGTCTACGACCATTCCATTTGGTCACAAAATTGCTACGTTAGATTTGCCACGTTGGAATTGACGTGGCGTGGACAGATTGCCAGTGACCAAAAATTTGGTCATAAAATCTGTGACCTTTTGTTTTGGTCATAGAAGTCTATGACTAATCCACAAAAAAGGTCATATTGGATCGTTAGTGACGCTCATAACGTGACCAATTGTTTTTGGTCACAAAAAGGTCACAAATTAAAATATATGACCATTCAATGACCATTATTGAGGGTCATATGATAGCATATTTCTTGTATTGGATCTTGATCATGTTAGGCAGCTCACAAGATCTAATCATGATGGCATAAAGTGGAGAAACAACCATCTAGCTACTGCTATGGACCCGTAGTCCAAGGATGAACTACTCACGCATCACTCCGGAGGCAGGCATGGCGATGTAGAGCCCTCCGGTGATGATTCCCCTCTCCGGCAGAGTGTCGGGAAGAGCTTCAGAACCCTCCCGAGCTAGGGTTGACGACGGCGGCGCCTCTGGTACTTTTCGTGGAATATGACTCGGGTATCTAGGGTTTTTGCGCCGGAAGGAATAAATAGGCGAAAGGGCGGCGGCTGAGGCCACCCGAGGGGCCCACACGCGGGTAGGGCGTGGGCCCCCCTGGCCGCGCCGAGCCCACGTGTGGGGCCCCCGTGGTTCTGCTCCATCTCTCCTTTGGACTCCGTGGACTTGTCAGTGAAATAGGGACCTCCGTTGATTTTTGTCCGATTCCGAGAATATTTCCAGAACAGCTTTTCTGGAATACAAAAACAGCAGAAAACAGGAATTGGCACTGTGGCATCTTATTAATAGGTTAGTCCCAAAAAATGTATAAAAGTGATATGAAGTGGATGCAAAACATGTAACAATTGGTATAATATCAACATGGAACATCAAAAATTATAGATTCGTTTGAGACGTATCATGCGTCGCCGCCGACTCCACCGCCGTGCGCAGCCCAGAGACGCCCTTCTCCACGCGGATTCGGCCCGTCGGGGCGCGCGCCCTCCTCCCTGCCGCCTTTGGCGACCGGTGCCACCGGCGCCGGCGACGGCTAGGGAGCCCCGGTGCCTTGTGGTTTGGTGGCTAGGGTTTGGCCCCCCGGGGTCGCCCGCGCGTGCGACCCGGAGGGGATATAGCTAATGCTTTCGTCTCGGTTCAAGGGAGTCTAGTGTATAACAAAATAACCCATATTAGAAGGAAAGGAGTTATGTTGTACCATTCACCGTTAGCAAACACTGTTCTTAAGAAGACTCATTATTGCACAACATAAGTTATGAATGTAAGATTAGTTGGTCAACTCCGAGAGATGATACAATATGCCTCTGGAACCCACCCTTGTGATCATGTGCCGGAAAGAGGTGATCTCGGGTTTTTCAGGAGCACTCTCGCGCAGCTACTGTCTAGTTCTTTGACACCGTTGTCGACGACTACTTCCCCGACATGGACAACATTCTTGACGACATTGCAACGAATGACAACACCACAACCATTTTCCATTTCCAACAGGCTGCATGTCACTACTACATATCAAGCCATCTCACAAGTAATTTTTTTACCAATTGTCTCTAATGGCTGGTTCACGATGTGATGATCAATCACGCACGACACAAACTGTGTGCCATAGGAGAGACATTCACACATATTTTTATAAATGAGCCATGTAGATACTTCATCCATCTAACACGATTAATTACCTCAACAAGAAACTTGTGAGTTTCGGCAATATCGTCACACAAGGTAAAGATCTTTTGTCGTGTATGTTTCACGATGATCATATGCGATTGTCTGCAGCCACTGCACAGAGTCTAGTTATCGGAAATTAAATCATTTGTGTTTGAAGAACTATCACATACGTATACACATCATTAATTATGTCCTAGTATTGGGGTGTCCCCATGGTTGCAGAGTAAGAAGTTGGGATATCCGTTATACCCCATTGATGTTCAGCAGAAGTGAAACACCGCCAGAACGATCTCGTCATTTCTCACAACGTTACATGGTGCACGATTATCACTCTGCCTTGCACCAACACTGGTGGACTTTAATTCAAATCCCGCAGAAAATTATTATGCAACCGATGTTCGCAAAATATCATGAAATACCATTACTACATGGCAAATGGTACTAAACCATACATCTCAATTTCAATTCATGATAGTCCTAGGGTAGGGTTTCCCCATCTTCTTCAAACTAATGAAACTACTAGAACATGGGGGCACATGACATGATGGAGGCAATAATATGAATAATGGATGAATGATCAAAGTATTACACTAAGGAAGCCACAACAAAATTTAGCACTACAACAAGATGAATGGAGGAATCGATGATCTCATGACAAAGGCAACGACTCAGCCGAGTGTTGTCGAGGACAATTTGATCTTGTCAACAATGTTACTATGTGGGAGTGCATCATTTAAAACATTATTTTATATGAAATAATATTTTAGTGACCTTTCCATAGAACATTTTGTAAAGCAATGTTTGGCAGCATTGCGATGGACTATGATATTTCCGCCATGTTAATTAACTAGCTTTTCTCAACTTTGTCTTTGTCAACCTCAACACCTCTACCTCGCACAGGATTTGGAACATGTCCGCCTGATACTGGATTAGCTTACTCACAAAAACAATGGCACAAAATAAATTTGACTGAATAACTAACATCAAAGCATTTTACAATAGGGTTTTCCATCTGTTTTTTACCGTGCACATAAGGCGAGGCAGGTTTCTCTCCCACCCTAGGGAGGATGGTACTATGTAGTGTACCATCCATTGCGTACCATCACATATCTACATGCATCCGAGTATATTATTGCGCATATTTGCGATAGGCCCAATATCACTACATCATTGGATCCTCTGACAGGGATCTTGGTCCTCATCACGATGAGAGGGTCCAATGACCGGATGGTGGTGGGTACGTGACGAGGTTATGCTCTATGGGTACCCCAGCTTAAGGGTACCTGGTGCACGTGATGATCAAATAAGCCCAAAGATTAATCGAAGCCCATGAAGGAAGGCCTAAAACGAAGAGTGTTTTCCAAGTTAGATCAAGTTATTGTCGGTTAAGTCTTTCCATATATGTAACCTTGGTCGGTTATGTTTCCCGAGACCCAGCCTCCTATATAAAGGCTGGGAGGGTGATCGATCAAGGCAAGCATCCATAGCCACCAAAACCTCGATGAGATCTGCAGCTCGTCGAACCCTTGTAACCTCCATATTCAAATCATAAACACAGACAAGCAGGAAGTAGGGGTTTTACCTCACTCGAGGGCCCTGAACCTGGGTAAATCCAGCTTGTCAGCCGTCGATTCCACCAATACTACGCGTTCTCTACCACACAATCAACCCTAGGTATAGCAACCATGGGACTTGCCGAGGGCACACCTCGACAATTGGCGCCGTCTGTGGGAACAGGTAGTATTGGGCTCACGGTTTCGCCGGTTTCATCATCAAGCGGCCACCCGACGATCGCATCTGCACAAGGTAACTCGCCTACTGCATCATCAAAAAGCAAATCACCGACCACCGTTGCAAACAGCAACTCGCCGGCAAGATCCACCAGCATCAATTCAAAAAGCGATCACTCGCCAAAATCTCCAAGGAGGCTCACGCCGCACTCGATGGAAGCTCAACAAGCCTTCGCCGGACTCGAATCAGGTTTGGATATTACGGTTGGAAAATTTAACTTCTTTGTCGATAAAGATGGTGTGCAGGACCTGTTAGATCCACTCGACGTGGAGACACTCGACATGGAGACAATCGACAACGCTTCGACTGCAACACCATCCATCTTGGGCGCGACATCGTCACAGATCGTCCCGATCCAATCGCCAAGCGACTCTGCAACGTCCATGACCTCGCAAGAGTTCCGTGACGAGGTGGCAAAAAGATTTGGAAGAAGCGAGATCGAATCTGCGTACCGCCCAAACAACTCAATCGAGTCACTCGACGACATCGTCGACTGCAACGACGTCGCGGGGAACGAAGAGAACATAGACGACAACATATATCTCGCCGATCTCAACGGCCCAGAAATCCGTGCTAGCCACGAGATATTCACCTGCGACGCAGACAGCCTGGACAAAGCACTCGAAGATATACTCGATTGTGGCGGAAACCCCAACAAGCAAAGCAACTCCAACATGAGCCTGGACGACGACGCCGAATCCATAAAGCGCATCAGCAACACATGGATGGAGGATCGGGTGGTACCGTATCAGGTATATACCGCGAGTACAGCAGAAACATCAGCAGCCGCAACATGCCGTCGACCTACAGAATACCCTTGCACAGTCACCATGCCAGACGGAACAACCACGCTGACCATCACCGCAGAGATGGCGGAAAAAGTGAGCAAAGTAATCGAGAGCTGCACAATGCTACCAGCAAACGCAACTCCAGAAGAGGTATTGACCTTACAATATTTCCAATGGCAAGAATCGATACGGTTAAAAATTACCGAGCAGTACTCGAAGAACGCAAAAAGCAAGCCAGCATATCGAGTGCTCGAAGAGCATTGTCTAAATTCAACAGGCAGAAACGACCCGCGTAGGTCACGATTCATAAACCTCGGAGACGCAGATCGTGCAGCGGTCACTCGAAACCTAAACCCAGCCTTTATGGCAGTCGACGCGGAAGGAGTTCCCATACCTACTGAGCCAGCCGGGGCGCTGATGACGCTAGGCACCTACCTCAGAACAATCGAACCTCCTGCAGGAGACCCAAAGAGGGATCAGCACCTCCAACTGTACAAACAACTGGCAATAGCAGCACAAGCCATACAGCATCCACAAGCAACTCCAAGGAGAGATACAGATCGGGACCGTCGCAGTCGAAGCCCTCGGGGAAGGAGCAGTCGAAAAAGCTCACGCCGTCATCGTTCCAGTAGGAGCCACTCGAGGAGGTCATACAGCAACAGCTCAGACTCGGAAGCAGAAATCGGGCCATGTGGAGCGCTATGCTTCACTCGACGGATCCGGGAGGCTCGTATGCCCAAGAATTTTCGCTAGCTACCACGCCTAAGTTCAACTGCAAACAAGAGCCATCAGGCTGGCTAGAAGATTACAGGCTGGCAGTCGGATGTCAGCGCGGCACCACAACTACAGCTATGCAGTACATACAACTTATGATGGAAGGAACGGCTCGCGATTGGCTCAAATCGCTACCCGAATCATACTACGATTCGTGGGAACACTTCAAGGGTGATTTCATCAAATACTTCGAGCCTCTATGTGAGCGCCCCAAAACCTTCGAGGAGCTCCGGACCTGCAAGCAAAAGTCAGATGAATCTCTGAGATCGTACATACGGCGGTGGACCACCATCCGTAACTCAGTAGGCAACGTATCAGAAGATAGGGCAATCGACGCCTTCAAAAACGGACTCTGGAGGGAAGACTTCAAAGAAACACTTGGTCGAGAAGACCCAAAACAATGGCCGCACTCATGGTACTCGCAACAAAGTGGGCAGACGGAGAAGACTCCGTACGAGGCACTCGACCCGTAGCATCACATGAAAATCACGAGGGGGCAGTCGAGACCGCAGAGATAGCTACAGAGATGATCGAAGGCGCAAACGCAAGAATCGTTATCACGACGATGACCATCCAAACTTCATGCAGCAGGCTTTGTCCAGTCAAGGGACAGTCGCGACCAAACTGACAGACGACCCGACGATCATCGTGATAATCGAGATCATCATACGGACGACCGCCGAGGTAATCGAGACCACCGTACAGACGATCGACGTGACAGTCGAGACACAGACGCGACGACCGCGATAGCTACAGAAGGCCAGAGTGGCGCAGGCGAGCAGACAAAGATCCTGAGCGCTCAATCGAAGAAAGATGGACGATTATTGCAGGTTCCATCTTTACAAAGGGGATGATGGTAAGCTTCGCTCTAACCACTCGCTGAGAAATTGCAGGGAATTTGATCAACTTGCGATTGAACATATACTGCGACTGCAAAGAGATGGGCGTGCACCTCCTCAACTAGTGCAGATTCCATCGACTACATCACAAGCACAGCCTGTTCAGGCATATCCAGCACCGCAACAAGTACAACAAGCACAGGTATATTCCATACCACCGCAAACACAGCCTACTCAGGTGTATACTGCACCAACACCAGCGCAACCGACACCAGTATACATGGTGCCAGCACAACCCGTTACGGGAACACAAATGGCAGCAGCCGTGCACCAGATGCAGCAAGGAGATGAACAAAAATATCCCGTAACTCGCGGGCAGATGAACATGATCCAGCGAGGACGTCCCTCCAATAGAGAGCAAAAATTACACACTCGACACGTCAATATGGCGGTCATGGCACCCCCAGCCATCACAATTTTTTGAAAGGGTCAGAAACTCCGATTACTTCAATCGAGAGGACCACCCACCCGCAGTATATCGACCAGGGCATGCAGCCTTGGTACTCGACGCTCAAATTGGAGGCTACGCCATGACCAAGGTCTTCATGGACGGAGGTAGCGGTCTCAACATAATCTTTGCAGATACGCTGCGTAGAATGAACAAATCAGTCGAAAATCTGCCAAAGTCCGCAAGTACCTTCCACGGCATCGTCCCAGGCAAAGCAGTGCTCCCAGAAGGCACCATACAACTCGATGTTACGTTTGGAGACCCTACTCACTTCAGAACCGAGTCGATTGAGTTTGAAGTGGTCGATTGGAAATCACAATACCATGCAATACTTGGGCGCCCCACTTTCGCTCGATTCATGGCCGTCCCACACTACGCCTACCTCAAGCTCAAAATGCCAGGGCCAAAAGGAGTCATCACGATCAACGGGAACTTTCAAAGGTCAGATTCATGTGACCGTGACTTCAGCAAAATCTCAGAGATGTACGGGATGGAGCAATCACTCGCCGAGCTTGAGGTCTCCAATGACCGTACACCTCTACCAGAAAGCAAGAAAATGGCAATCGACAGAGGGCTCAAGGTCATCAACGACGCGATGAAGCACAAGGGGCAGGCGAGTGAAGGTTCAGAGACGGTCAACATGTCGTCAAGTCACACTAGTATATAGAAGGACGCATCTGCGTCAGTTCTATGCATAGATATGTAATAGGCGCATAATATCGGAAGAACCAGCAGGTTTCAGACGCACTCTTTTCCCTTACCAGGGTACCTAAGGGGACTGGAAGGTTTTTAATGAGGCGGCTTGCTGGTCGAAAACACATTTCGAATAAAGATACATTTTCCTCATATATGCCTTTTATTGTTTACCCTATTCAAACACTCGGGGGCTCGAGCATAAAACCCAAGCCCCACTCGATATACTCGGGGGCTGGGTCAAGCAAAAATACTAAAAACCCCACTCGATATACTCGGGGGCTGGGTCAAGCAAAAATACTAAAAACCCCACTCGATATACTCGGGGCTGGGTCAAGCAAAATATACAAAACCCCACTCGATATACTCGGGGCTGGGTCAAGCAAAAATACTACAAAACCCACTCGATATACTCGAGGGCTGGCAAAACTACTCAAAAATCCCACTCGATAGACTCGGGGGCTGTCATAAATATACGCATATAAATATTTCGCCACAAATACAAGAGAACATATTTACATTCGGAGAATGCCCAGGATTTCAAAAAGTTTACAAGTTAAGAATCTGGCTCATCCTTTGTATCCAGTACAGACCAAAAAGCTGCTCCTTGCAGCAATCGATGAGTTCCTCAGCAGCAGAGCGTGTCTCGATCAAATGTGATTGGGATACAAGTGTGCCAGTTGCAGGAGGTCGAATCGAAAAATTTGGCTTACGGTCGCGGATGTAAGCCATAGTGGCGTTGGATCCAAGAATAGCAAGCTGCATCAAAGACTCTTTGACTGAGTCCGTCACTCGAAAGATATCGATCAAGGGAAACAAGCCTTGAGGTTGAGGCCCTGACGGGAAAAGCGCATAATTTAGGCGAGTGAAGATACGTCTGCACATCTCGAGCACTTGGGCGTTTCGCCATACTCGATCCTTCAAAGTAGCAAGTGTGCGAGCGTGCACCTTGTCCAAATAAAAATGCTGCCTGCCAGTAGTTGGTACATCAACAGCACTATCGAGGAGTCGGTTGACCCTCCTACTTTCTGCTGGGCATCGGGAACAAAACCTGCAAAAGGCCAAAAAGCTATTGGTCCAAAGCATAATGCAAGCAAATGAAAACTTTTTAAGCAAAAATGGTGTCATAAACTCACATTGGAGTTGCCTGTTTATGTGGTCCATCTCGCCAAGAACATAATCCTCGCGTTGGGTAGCAAAACTTGGCTTGGAACGCAGTAGCTCCAACTCAGATCGAGTGTTTTTGAGTTCTTGCTCTAGTTCACTCACTCGATTCTTTGCAAGAGCAAGTGCCCTCGTATCATCCCTTGCTCGACTAGATGTTCGAGTATGAGAAGGAGAAGGTCCACCAGACTCGCACTCTTGTGGCTGGTTCATAAAACGCAACATTCAGAAGCCCAGACACACGAAGTTGCAAAATTCAGATGATTCAGCAAATTTCATTCAAACAATAGCACCCAAAAGTATATACTAGCATAAACATAAGTAGCAAAAGCATACATGCCAGGTTCGAGTAATCAAATTACAGAATAAAAAGTTCCTAGGCCTGTGAGATGGATTCTGCCCTAGTTTTACGCGACTGAGCCCTAACAGCTTCAGCCCGGCGCTCCATAGTCTGGACGCAGATTTCGCTCAGACGAGTAGCTGGCTCGGTTACACCCCTGAATGATAGCGGCCTTCCATCAGGCTTTTTCGGGTAGTCCGATAAAGCACTGTCGAAATCGGCCTCTACACCATTGCCTAACAAAAGCCTGAGGGTGTACTCCGAGCCGCGTACCGTGAGTTCGCGGGCAAAATCCGCCACAATCGACGATCTTTCGCCAAAAGCTGCAGCCAGTCCTTCTGCAGTCGAGGGAGCGGCGGCTGTAGGACACATCCCCGCGTGCAAATTGCTAAGGGTGCTGGTCATGGTAGCCAGTTCGCCTTTGGTCTTGGACAACACAGACTCGAGTTCCGTTATTGCATCATCGAGTGACAGTGAGTCACTCGATGGCTTAGTGGAAGCCGAGGTGCCTTCGGAACCTTCAAAATTCAGAAAGCAGAAGTTATGAGCAAAAGCTGCTAAAATAACCAAAGAGCTACTCGCAAAAATAGTTCATTCACCTTTGGCAGAACGGGCCAAGCCCAACAGACGTGCAGCAAGCTCCTTATCGCGGCGAGTGGTTGCGTCCTGAGCATCAGCAAGTGCTTTCTTCGATTCAGACTGCTGGGTGGAGAGCTTGGTCTGCAAGTCCTGCACTTGTTTCTTCAGGCCTTCCACTTGCTCCTCAGCTGACTTCTTGTTTTCTGCGGAGTTCAAAAACATTCTCGATTAGTATCATAACTTCAAAAGAAGGGAAGAGTTTTTAGCAAAAAACACTTACGCGCAAGCTCAGTCGAAGTTGACTGCAGGGAGTCCCTCTCTTGCTCCACCCGAACAAAGGACTGGACCCAAGGGGCCATGGCGGCATACATAGGCTGAAACAGAATACGCATGTTATCGTCGAGTGCAGAAGAAACAAAATTTTCAAGTATAAGTAATAACAGAAGCACTCACGTGATCAGTCCAAGAGGCAGGCTTGGAGGAGGAAGCCACGACATCCGCGGTTGGGGCAGCCTTCTCCTTGTTCAAATCAGCAACCATCAGCTCAGTTGCGTCCTTGGCCGCTTCAAGAATAGTGCCTTGTGCTGCCTCTGGAAGGGTGGATGGCTGCGCCACAATCGACGTGTCCGCGACTGGAGGGGAGATGGCGATTTGCCACTGGTATCAAAAAGCAAAACACATGCAATCAAAAAACAAAAACCATAAAGGCGCGGCTGCAAATATAGGAATAGAACATTAAGCAAACCTTGGCTCATCTTCTTCATCGGAATCAGGTTCGTCACCAAGAGAGAAAACACCCAGTCGAGAGGTGTTACTCGAAGTGGCAGGAGGACGAGAGGCCAGAGGGGAGACAGTCAGGGGTGGCTTTTGGCAGGAGAAGGGATACCCGAATTACCGGTGTCCCCTTGCTCATCCTCTGTACTCGAAGACTCCGGAAGAACCAAACGCTGGCGTTTAGGCTTGCGAGGACCTTGCTCAGCATCTGATTCATCCGAAGCATCCGCTACAACCTGTTCCACCTCTTCCCCTGTTTCTTCTTCGGGATTCTCCTGAGGGTCGAGTGGGCAGAAGCAGGGTCAGCAATGGGCAGCTTGGTTTCCTCCTGTACTGCCGTCTCCACAGTAGGCCCGGCTTCGGGTAGAGGAGGGAGAGAGGTGGTAGTCGAGTGACCCTATATAGCAAGTACAATTCATAATCATAAGAACGGAAGCAAAAAGGATGCAAAGGCAGATGGTGAGGCATAAAAACGGCAAAAAAGAATCACTCACTGCGGGTAAGGCCTTCTCTGGCCCGTAGGGGACGTGGGAAAAGTTGAAGTCGATTTTTGTGGAAGCTTTGATGCTCGTGATTTTCTTCACCTGAGCACTGAGCTCCTTTGGCGTCAACTCGGAGGCGCTCATCCTGGTGCTGTCGAGTGGACCCTCATACTGCCACATCGGGTGGGCACGAAGGCGCATGGGCCACACTCGCATCTTCAAATAAGTGCTGATCAACTGAATACCAGAAACAGTCTTCAGCAACTTTCCAATCTCATTCAGCAAAGGGGTGGCTTCTTTGGCTTCAGCAGGAGAGATAGGGTGGTCCCAGGCCACCGTCTTCTTCGGAGGATTCTCAATCGAAAAAGCCGGGAGCACCACTTGGTCGACTGGCACATAGAACCATTTGGTCCGCCAACCTTGGGCAGAGTCGACTGTCTTCAAGCTAAAGTAATGCGAATCGCTTCGCACTTGGACTTGAAATCCACCCACCGGGCAAGGGCGTTTACCCCGGCAATTGTGGCGCACCTTGAAGATATGCTTCCACAATGCCCAGCTGGGGGACACTCCCAAGAAACACTCGCAAAGCACCATGAAACAGGCGATATGCATAATGCTGTTGGGAGTAAGATCATGAATCTGTAGGCCATAGGCGTACAGAAGCCCTCGCACAAAATCATGCAAAGGGAGAGAGAAGCCGCGGGGAAGGAATTCAGCGAAGCAGACGCGTTCGCCGTTGCGAGGGTCAGGGCGTACCTCCAGACCTGGAGCACGCGCGGCCAGCTGGTCAGCTGGTGGCAGCCAACCCTTCTGACGGTATCAGAAAGGGTATCCTCGGTTACACTGGATCTGGTCCAGTCACCGGGGATCTTCAAAAGCGCATCGGCAGGCTCACTCGCCGTGGCCGCATCCTTCCCCTTGTCCGATGGATCGGTGGCGGAGGCAGTTGCAGCGGCACGCTTGATCTTCTTTGGCGCCATTGCGCAAGGAGCAAGCAGCAAGGAGCTTGGGAGGCAGAGCAATGGTGTGCGGTGCGCGAGGAAGAAGAGGAACAGAGGAAGTGAATGGCAAGTAAATCAAATCTTGCGCAAATATTGCTACTTACCGCACAACGCAAAACCCATCGTAATCGTCCGTCCAAATGCACATAGCATCTGGCCGTACACGTGGCGGCGCAGAGAGCAACCGTCGCATCCCACGTCGCCCACTACGCACAAAACCCTAGGAGGTTATGATGGCGCGGCGAAAAATTCGCCACGTCCGGTCAAATCAAAGCTGAAACGGCGTCTTCTGCGGTCAAAACTCTGAACATTGGGCCCACACAGACACGTCTTGTCAAATTGGCGGGCGCACGCCAAAGACGTCATGAATGACGTCAGGGGCAGTGATAACGTCCACATTCGAGTGGTGGGTTCGAGACTACAATCGACGCAAGGATTCGACTAGCAAAGGTACTCCCATGGGAGCATATCAAAAATTTGTTGCGATTGATCAAAAAGGAGCAAAATTATTGAGATTATCCTCTACTTCAAACGAAATAAAGCATAATCTCGGGGGCTACTCCCATGGGAGCGCTGACGCGCTCCCATAGATTTCAAAGACAAAATATTTCGATTGACAAAAAGCAGAGTAAAAGGATGATTTGAGATTGTCCTCTATTGCAAGACAATAAACCACAATCTCGGGGGCTACTCCCATGGGAGCGCTGTCGCGCTCCCATAGATTTCCAAACAAGGTAAGAAAAATTCACTCGAATACAGGCTCGATTGAAAGCATTAAGTACTTCACAAAACAAAGAATCAAACTTCATAAATTCCCGAACTATGCCAATCGCAGATGTTTCGGATGCTGCATACGCAAATGCAAAGGTAAGACCCGCCGAGCAATCGAGATGGGCCGAGGGACGCTCCAACAGTGTTTTCCCTTGAAATTTTCCGTGTCAACAGACATGATGAAAATCCTGACGGACGCGTTAGGTATCAAAAGTTAAACTGCAGAACGAATCAGTAAGACCTACAACGGCCTGAGTCGAGTCTGTCCAGTATGTTCCAGCTTCGAGTCCGGGGACTCGAACCTGATTGAAGGCTAGTATGGTTTCGCCCAAATGTGCGGTTAACTGAGCTCGATTTTCGAGTGAGTCAGGCCTACTATGTCAATATCCCTAGGCAAAATTGCAAAAGTGTTCCAGCTTCGAGTCCGGGGACTCGAACCTGATTGAAGGCTAGTATGGTTTCGCCCAAATGTGCGGTTAACTGAGCTCGATTTTCGAGTGAGTCAGGCCTACTATGTCAATATCCCTAGGCAAAATTGCAAAAGTGTTCCAGCTTCGAGTCCGGGGACTCGAATCTGATTGAAGGCTAGTATGGTTTCGCCCAAATGTGCGGTTAACTGAGCTCGATTTTCGAGTAAGTCAGGCCTACTATTCAATATCCCTAGGCAAAATCTTTCGACTGTGTTCCAGGCTCGAATCCAGGGACTTGAGTTTGACTGGAGATTAGTAGGTTTTTTGCTCAAGTAAGCAGTTAGCTAAGCTCGGGATTCGAGAGTATAAAAGCAAAGACTATGATGTGCACGATGAAGGGAGCACATGCTCGATTCTTCGAGTCAAGCAAGTACTCGGGGGCTAATGACAAGGTTATGCTCTGTGGGTACCCCAGCTTAAGGATACCTGGTGCACATGATGATCAAAGAAGACCAAAGATTAATCGAAGCCCATGAAGGAAGGCCTAAAACGAAGAGTGTTTTCCAAGTTAGATCAAGTTATAGTCGGTTAAGGCTTTCCATATATGTAACCTTGGTCGGTTATGTTTCCCGAGACCCAGCCTCCTATATAAAGGCTGGGAGGGTGATCGATCAAGGCAAGCAATCCATAGCCACCAAAATCTCGACGAGATCTGCAGCTCGTCGAACCCTTGTAACCTCCATATTCAAATCATAAACACAGACAAGCAGGAAGTAGGAGTTTTACCTCACTCGAGGGCCCTGAACCTGGGTAAATCCAGCTTGTCAGCCGTCGATTCCACCAATACTACGCGTTCTCTACCACACAATCAACACTAGGTATAGCAACCATGGGACTTGCCGAGGGCACACCTCGACAGTACGCCTCCTTGACACCAACTCATCTCTCCTATAAATAGATGTTGTAGTAGTGGCTATATATGTACTTCAGTAGAGTCAAGGAAATCGAACGGAGAGAGCTAATTGCAGTGCCTACGTAGTTGGATTGTTAGCTAGACTGATGGCTGATGGGTTCATGTCGTATAACAATGTGGCACCCAAGATCTGGACTTATTCCTTTGTTCTTGATTCTTTCCAGTGTGAGCATGGGAGACCTCAGGATGATAATCTCTACTTT
Organism: Poa pratensis; assembly: GCA_947311845.1. NCBI lineage: Eukaryota > Viridiplantae > Streptophyta > Magnoliopsida > Poales > Poaceae > Poa > Poa pratensis. The sequence continues at coordinate 165,742,656 of CAMZMU010000063.1, forward strand.
TGCAGCCTTTCGCCGAAGATCAAACAACTCATATAGCCCTATGCACAAGCGCCAAGCCTGATACGATCCACTTCATACATCCTCAAAATCGAGCTTGGGATACAGAAGTGCTTAGCATGCAGAGCAACCACACGAATATTGTACTATGAGTGAAGATTCTGGTACTTGTAGCAACTTTAGTTTTTGTACATGTCGTGAGATCGTGTTGTTTATGCGAAGATGTGGGAATTATTCCCACCCATTCACCAGGTCCATTTTATCCTTCTGATGAGAAGAACACCGCTAGCTTAAGTTAACCACTGGCGCATAATTTATTTTGCACGAAATGAAATTTGTGTATTGCATAGCCCTGTTGCTTCATTTAATTGTACAAACACCAGCAAAATGTGCAAATTACATGTAAAAGTACGAAGTAACTTGTTATGTTTACTTGGGCCTAATCAACGTGCTTGTTATTGCTCCACTTCATCGATCCGTCATAATCACAGTTAGATTTGGTGCACTCCGTTTGTTAGCTCATTTATGTGTGGGTTGCGGTCTAGTGGCCATTTGTTGTTTCTGGCACTTCCTTTATTTTTACATATATGTGCACCTCTCCACCACCGAATACGTCAAGGGTGACGCAGAAACCAACGATTTTGGTAAAAATAGCTTATCTTAGTTATACTCTAAAGTTTGTCAGTAAAATTAGATTTATCTGATATAGATTGGGTTAAGTGCTAGCAATGTGCCTATGGATCCTCTCTTCTCCACCAATTAATTTGGGCTAGTACCTACCAATCTCCTTGCATGCCATTATCGTCATAATCTCATGACTAGCAGAAGGACCGAGCCGACAGTGTCATGGATCATCATGGCATGCGTCACGCTCTTGCCCGACGGCGCCAAGTCTGACAACTTGACTGCCATGGAACCGTACCATTCTAGTGAGGCGAGGTAATTGTCCTCTCGCGAATGCGTGTCCACCCTGAAGTTGGCATTAGATGCGGTGTTGTCTTAAATATATGATTATTGACACATATAGTAGGTAAAGGCCATTGAATTTGTGGATGTCCAAACGTGTGTAGTCGAACCAGACGACTAATGAAAATGAGTGCGGTAGCAGGTGGTTGTTCAGAACTTCACTAGCATTCTCTTTATCTAGTTGAACCAGACGACCTTATTTATCAAAGTATATGCTAGTTGCGAGTACCAGCTATAAAAGGAGTGCCTCTTTATCGAGAAGCAAGTGTGCTTTGCCTAGCAACTATAAATGCTTTTAATGGTTGTATTATATAAATAGATTATAGTAGAGCGATGGAATTTTGCCCAACATAGATTACTAATTGCAATGTCCACGAAGATAGTCTTGCTCCGCAGACATGTAACAATGTGAGATGCAAGATATATCTAAACCCTTTCCCCAGTTTTTAGTTCCTTCCGGCGTGAGCATGAGAGACCTCAGGATATTAACCTCTACCTTTGGGGCTAGACACAAAAGCTCTGAAAGGTCATTTGGCCCTATGTACAAACCCGGAGAGAGCTATAGTCCACCTCATCCATCTTCCTAAGCACGCTTGAGAGCTAGCAGTTTGTTGCACACAGAGAAACACCACATTGAGTATTCTATCAGTGCAACTTTTAGTACTGACTAGTGGATTCACACCTAGAAAAAATATATGTGGTACGTAATATATTGGGCTCAGAAAATATTTGTGTGTGAACGGGCATATAAATATTTGGAAAAACGCGCGATGAATGTCCAAATTGCATGTAGAAGTGCCCCTATCCCCCAAAAACCTGCAGAAAGAGTACGCAATGAGGGACTATCATCCTCCGACGGGACGGCACGATGGACCACACACATATATGGGTTATTAGATGCAGGGATGGACGGCTCCGAGTTTTGCGGAGCGGCGACTGAGGCGGCGACGCAGGCGATCGGTGGCCGTTTCTGGGTCCTCGGGGATGCCGGAGACGACGAGGATGAAGCTGGCGAGGCCTCGCCGGCTTCGCCACGTTCGCTTCGATACGTCTGCCGATCTCCATCACCGGACGTAGGGCGAGATGCATCTTCCGCATCTTCTCGGGCGTCTAAGCAGATCAACAAGCGTTTGAATCAAAGGTATGCGGCTAGAACCCTGGCGATAACCTCGTCAGATTTCAATTCCTTTGATTGTTCATCCAACTCTGCCGGAGGATCTCGATCTCCACGGAGATCAACCTTTTCGCATGCGCTACCAGCGAGGTGTGCTGCAACAACCAGGCTAAAGCTGGGACGGGCATGCGGCCCAGACCTTAAATTGCCTTTGCTATCACCGTCGGTGTTCATTGAAGATAATGACGGTGGCGGATGGACTGTGGTCCATGGCAAACGCCGGCGATGGCTCCGGCCATCTTCAACACCGCCGATGGGCGGATTTACCGGATCGCAGAATCCAGTAAAATTCAAAACTCAAACGGTTCATTCTGGCCATGCGGGCCTGAACCGAATTTGGGTTAAAAAATCTGAAAGAAAAAGCCCATCTGGTCATGCGGGCCAGGATCGGGGACGTATCGATCCTAATATATCAAAATTATCTACAGGACACGGGCTTCGTGCTTTGTTAGGGTTAACGAGAAAATCACGTCTGGTGGCTGCGCCGCCGGGTTCTGCCGTCTCTGTGATGGCGAACAATGGCGGGGGGCGTGGTGCTGGCGATGGCCGTGGCCGTGAATTCGGTCGCGGTGGTGGTGGGCCGCCTGGTCGGGGTGGCGCCGCTGGAAGGGGCAACTTCTTTGTCGGTGGTCCAAGCGGGACTGCTGGTTTGGCAGACAATCGGCAGAACAAGTTCTACGCTGGTCAGGCAGACAATCGGGACAATCGGCAGAACAACTTTTACGCTGGTCAGGCAGACAATCGGCAGAACAACTTCTACGCCGGAGGACCGGCGGGTCGTGGTGAGGCTGGTCGAAACAGTAACAATGGAGCCTTCAACAGTGGAGCTAGCTTTGGAAACTTCAATGCTAGTTCGGGGTTTAATAATGGACCTCGCTGGCAGAACAATGGAGGTAGCCCTGGGCATGGGCAGCCCGGCCCGAACGGCCCGACGCAACCCGGCCCGATAATCTCGGGCCGGGCCGGGCTTGCACATCGGGCCGGGCTCGGGCCTAAAAATCGGGCCCGATAGTCATGTCGGGCCAGGCTCGGGCCTAGCCAAAACAGGAAATCAGCAAGGGTCGGGCCGGGCCAGTCAGGCTTTTTGGGCTTTGTCGGGCTCGGGCCCAATTTCTGCAGCCCGACTGTCGGGCCGGGCCAGGCCCGGGCCTGAACCTTTCTGCGTCGGGTTTTTTTAGGCCCGGCCCGAGCCCGGCCCGGCCCGAAAAATGCCCAGGTATAAATGGAGGTGGTTATCGTAGGCCGTTTCAAGGAAGCTATGGGAGCAGGGGTGATTTCAATGGTGGGCGAGGACGCGGTGCTTTTGCTGGCCGGGGAAGTGCTTCGCCTACTAATTCTTCCGCGATGTCTGAGGAAAGTATCGCTGCAATGGCGCTTCAGGTGGCGGAGGCTTTGCGCAAGCAGGGAGTGCTAGGTCAGATGTCGGGTAAAGCTGTTGTTGATACGGAAACAACAACTCAAACCAAGGCGGCTGCTGTGAAAGAAGGAGCGCCTCTAGCTGCTGGACTTGGGGCGGCCGCGGCCACGTCCAGGTCTGCTTCTGTCCGACGGAGGATGACAATGTACCTGTCGAAGGTGTCGTCACAAAGAAGGCTAAGAAAAATGACAAGATGCGCTGCTATAGATGTGGGTTGCAAGGGCATCCCGGAGTTGATTGTCCGACGGAATTGTGTGATAACTGTGAGAGCAAAGAACATTCGTCTGAGGAATGCCCATTGCTTGATGCTCCTAAATCTCAGATGATCATGCATGGCATCATTGCTGAGGGACTGATTTTCTTTGAGCAGCCTGTTCTGGGGACTTATAAGCCAAAGATGGAGAGCACACGGCTAGCCATGGTGTCTGTAACCGGAGGAGAACTTACTATCCCCAGTATTATTTCTCAGCTCCAGAGGGTAGTCCCATCGGACCAGTTTCATTGGGATGTCGAGCAAGTGGGCCATAATATTTTTAAGATACCGTTTCCTTCAAAAATTGAGCTGGATAGGCTAACGAACTTTGGGCCTCTTCGTGTACCAAACACTACCTGCGAGATGTTGGTTGAACCATGGGGTGCTAAGGTTGAGCCGGTACATAAATTGCCTCAAAAGTGGATTTTAATTTATGGAGTTCCTCCGAAGGAGACTGGAGATTTCTTGGCAAATTGGAGTCTAGGTTCACTGTTTGGAAAAACTCTCAAGGTGGATATGAAGTACACTAGGAAGTATCGAGTGGTGCGTGTACTTGTGGGCTGTATTGATTATACTTTGATTCCTCCCGGATGGACAATCCTGATTAAGGACAACTTCTACAAGTTACGGTTTGTGGTGGAAAATCCTCAGGACATTTCAGACGGGATTGATGACATACCCCCTCCACCTGATTTTAATGATGATGATAGTGATGCGGAAGACGATCCTAGCAAGGACAAGAATGATCCTAAGGCTAAGAACAATGGTGACGATGGTGTTGAATCTGGGAAAGATGCTATGGATGTGCAGCAGCAGAACGATGAGGCAATTGAAAAAAAGGAGAAGCTTCAGCTGATAAAATGCAAGAGATGGTCACGGGGGTGCGTTTTTCCCCTTTGGTTCAGAAACAAATACAGTTGGCTAAGCAAGCTTTGATGGATTTGAGTGTTGAAGTGGCGAGGTTGCGAAGTGTGTCCGTTGATGAGGAGAGACTGCTGCAGCATGAGAACGAGGGGTCGCTAGAAGCTGGGAAGCGCCCGGAGTTTGGCGAGGGTTTTGGCTCGGCAGTCATTGTCGCGGCACAGAAAACTGACTTCTCCTCTAACACAGCACAGGATTCTGCTAAGCGAGCGTCTCCGGTTCTGGTAGAGAAGAATGCGATAGAAGAGAAGGTGCTTACACCGGAGGTAGAGGTCACACTACAGAATGAGGGGCTGGGTGGTGTTGTTGTTAGCGTTGATGACGCCATGGGTGCTCCGGAGGCACACAATGATGCTCCTGAGGTTTTTTCTGATGCTACACCAGTGTCAATGTTGGGTGCTGATGGCGGGCTGTACATGGATCGCCTAGGGAATCCGGTGGTGCCGCAAACTCAGTCAAGCGGGCTGGGAACTATCGGAGATGTATCAAGAGTGATGAAACCATCCGAGGCAGAAATCATGGCTTTTGGGGGAATGCACGAAGTGGAGGTGAGGTCCAGCCAAAGGTTGAGGGAGCAGCCGAATGCGGATACTCCTCAATTTGAGCGGGCGATGGACATGGCTTCACGAAGGATGTACGGCTCCCCTTTAGGTACTACAACACACTCGAACCTGTCTTTACTTTCTCTTTCTAATTCTGAAATCATGCTTAGAGCGGATAGGCTAGGAGTTTCTCTAGGGAAAACGGAGGAGCAAGCGGCTTCTTCTATTTCGGTTATTCTGGAATTAGAAAAAGAGAGAGAGGTCATTTTTCTTAAAAATTCATTACCTCTTGTTTCTGATGAGTCGGAATCAAGTCTAGTTTTGAAGAGAGCAAATAACTTAAGTGAAGACCTAGAAGATGATGATGTTGAGGTCCCTGTAGATCATGCGGATCTTAATGAGACCTTGGCATCAATTAAGAAACGTTGCAAGAAAAATAGCTACTCCAAACGTGCGGTTAGGAGAAGTATTAGAATTAAAAAGATCAATAAAGTTTAAAATGAAAGGTTTTGTTTGGAACTCGGATGGGTTTGGGGATTCAGCTAAACATCTTGCAGTTAGTGAGTCGGTAAAGGAGCATAAACTTGATTTTGTGGCCATAATTGAGACAGGGAGGTCGTCGTTTGCAACTCCATTTCTTAAATTCTTGGCTGGAGGTATGGAGTATATTTGGTATTGTATTCCTCCACGTGGGAGATCGGGGGGCATGTTGATTGGTTTCAATGATGCTACTTTGGCCATCCAGGAAGTTGTCACAGGAGACTATTGCGTTAAGTTTCATCTACGATCGAAATCAGACGGGTTTCGTTGGGCTTATGTTGTAGTCTATGGGGCGGCACAGGATGAAAAAAAACCTGATTTCCTAGCTGAGTTAGTGAGAATATGCGAAGGTGAGACTCTCCCAATGCTACTGGGAGGGGACTTTAACATAATTAGGAGACAAGAAGAAAAGAATAATTCGAATTTTAACGCTAGGTGGCCTTTTATTTTTAATGCTATTATCGAAAGCTTAAGTTTAAAAGAGCTGCAAATGTCTGGAAGGCAATACACTTGGGCAAGTAGACGAGAAACACCAACTTATGAGAAGTTGGATCGTTTTCTAGCTAGTGTCGAATGGGAACAAAAATATCCATTAGTCACGGTGCAGGATTTGACTCGAGCGGGGTCAGATCATACACCATTATTGTTGGATTCAGGGGAACAGGCACACGCGGGAAATAGAAGCCACTTCTCTTTTGAACTATCTTGGTTACGCCATGATGGTTTCTATGATATGGTTGTCCGGGAATGGAATGCGGTCCAAACCGGAAACTCACCAGTGGAGAGGTGGCGACATAAAATAAGACATCTACGCCAATTCTTGAGAGGATGGGCGAAAAATTTGAGTGGAGAATATAAAAAGATGCGAGATAAGTTAATTCTGTTGATTAATGAGCTAGATGTTAAGGCTGAGACTACTCCTTTGACAGTGGCCGAGCGGGCTGCTAAGAAGGATGCGGATGATAGTCTGGCAAAAATACGACGCGATGAGGAAACTAAGTGGGCACAAAGGGCGAAAGTTAAATATATTCAGGAGGGTGGAAGTAATACAAGGTACTTTCACATCATTGCTAATGGAAAACATAGGAAAAAAAGAATTCTACAACTAGAACAAGATGAGGGTACAATAGTTGGACATGAAAATTTAAAGGTTTACATTTCGGAATATTATAAAAAAAGTTGTTTGGAGCGCCGGCTACAAACAATTTTTCCTTAGATGAGGGAGTTACCCATGACATGCCTCAAATTTCCCCTGAAGAGAATGCAATCTTGACCCAAGACTTTACTGAGAAAGAAGTCTTCGATGCGATCAAACAAATGGAACATAATAAAGCCCCAGGGCCAGACGGGTTCCCTGCGGAATTTTACCAGAAATTTTGGGGTACTGTTAAAGTTGATTTAATGGCAATGTTTGCTCAGCTGCGTGCAGGAGACTTGCCTCTTTTTAAATTGAACTTTGGTATTATTACCATGCTGCCTAAAAAAGAGGATGCTAGCCGAATAGAACAATATCGACCTATATGCTTACTGAATGTTAGTTTTAAGATTTTCACTAAAGTTGGAACGAACAGAGTAACATCTATTGCGAGTAAGGTGGTTCGCCCAACTCAAACGGCCTTTATTCCGGGTAGAAATATCTTGGAAGGAGTGGTAGTTCTTCATGAGACGATTCATGAAATGCATAGGAAAAAATTGGACGGGGTTCTTTTCAAAATCGATTTTGAAAAGGCCTATGACAAGGTTAAATGGTCCTTCTTGCAACAAGCCTTACGCATGAAAGGATTCGTAGCTCAATGGTGTGAGTGGATTGCTAGGTTTGTTCTGGGTGGAAGTGTCGGAATACGAGTTAATGATGATATAGGTCATTATTTTCAGACACTTAAAGGACTACGACAAGGGGATCCGTTGTCTCCCTTGTTGTTTAACTTGGTAGCTGATATGTTGGACATTCTAATTTCTCGGGCAAAGGAGGATGGCCAAGTAGGGGGTTTAGTACCGCACCTGGTTGAGGGTGGTGTCTCAATCCTACAATATGCAGATGATACAATATTGTTTCTTGAACATGACATTGCGAAGGCCGTGAACATGAAATTAATATTGGCTTTATTTGAACAACTTTCGGGGTTGAAAATCAATTTCCATAAGAGTGAATTGTACTGCTTTGGGAAGGCTAAGGAAGATCAGGAGGAATATCGCCGTATTTTTGGATGTGAACTCGGGACTCTCCCATTTAGATATCTGGGGATCCCAATTCATTATCGGAAACTACTTAATAAAGAATGGAAATCTGTGGAGGATCGGTTTGAACGAAAATTGGCGGCTTGGGTGGCCAAGATGTTGTCTTACGGTGACCGTCTTGTGCTTATTAATTCTGTTTTAACAAGCTTGCCAATGTTTCTGTTATCTTTTTTCGAGATACCTAAAGGGGTACGGAAAAGACTAGACTTTTATCGTTCTAGATTTTTTTGGCAAAGTGACCAACATAAGAGGAAATATAGGCTCACAAAGTGGAACATTGTGTGTAGACCGAAAGATCAAGGAGGTCTTGGTATTGCGGTTCTAGAAATAAAAAATAAATGCCTCTTGAGTAAGTGGCTCTATAAATTGTTAAATGAAGAGGGAGTATGGCAAGAACTCCTAATTAATAAGTACTTGGGTGGTAAAACGTTATCACAGGTACAAGCTAAACCATTAGACTCTCCTTTTTGGAAAGGTCTTATGAAGGTGAAGAATGAGTTCTTCGAACGGGGTAGATTTACAATTGGAAATGGGGAGCAGGTTCGGTTTTGGGAAGACATATGGTTAGATCCGGTATCTCTAGAGCAGGAATATCCTTCCTTGTATGCCATTGCCTCAAATAAGAACGCTACGGTGGTAGATGTGATTGGGGCGGTTCCTATTAACCTTCCTTTTAGACGAACTTTAATAGGAAACCATAGAACTGCATGGTTGAATCTAGTAGAAAGACTAATGCGAGTCAATCTTATAGATGAACCGGATAAGTTTAAATGGCTTTTGAATTCCAATGGCGTATTTACGGTTAAGTCTTTCTACGAGGACTTATTAAACGGTCATACTAGGTATCTAAGAAAATACTTGTGGAAACTGAAGATCCCCTTGAAAATTAAAATTTTCCTCTGGTTTCTTAATAGAAAGGAACTTTTGACAAAAGATAATTTGGCTAAAAGGCAGTGGACAGGGTGCAAGAAATGTGTGTTCTGTGATGCGGATGAGTCTGCTGAACATCTCTTTATTAAATGTACTTTTGCTAGGGACATTTGGAGACTAGTACATTTTACTTTTAATGTTTACCCACCAACTAATATTTCTAATATGTTTGGAAGTTGGTTGAATGGGATAGACAAAGTCACAAAAGCTCGCATTCGTATTAGTGTTGCGGCCATCCTGTGGGCTATTTGGAACTGCCGAAATGATGTTGTATTTAACAAACAATCTTCTATTCACTATTTGCAGGTTATACACAAGGCGTTGTACTGGATCCATTCGTGGTCCTTCCTGCTTCCTGTGGATCAGCGTGGCCTTATGGATGCCGGATGTACCCGTATAATGACGGTTGTACGGGCTATCTTCATGCGGGGTGGATGGTTACATCCTAGAAGACTAGATGGTTAATGAGTTTTTTTTCGAGTGGCTGATCTTTGTAGCCACCTTAAGTGATCCTTGAATTGTAAACTTTGATACTTACGTATTTTTAATAATTGCGGATGGCTGTGTGCGTCATTTTGATGCAGAGGCCGGGGATCCGCACCCCCATATCTAAAAAAATATATGGGTTATTCGTCGCACACTTAAAAACATGGGTCACACATCGGAAATGGTGAAAAATATTTCCACGTGTGCAACAAGAAATGTGCAAAATGATCAAACTACGCCTAAGAGGTAGGCCACATCATATATATTGACAATTCACATTTCAGTAGGCTGTGTCGTCGGTTATGGGCCACGTAACAAACCTACATTTTTTATCCATGTGTCTGATGTGGGCGGCCAAAAGCCCATTTTTTGGTCCCTACATAAAAAACCTGCCCACTCCCTTGACCCTAGCCACCCTACAAACCTAACTACCACACCCTCTATCCTCTCAATTCCCCGCCCTCATATTGCCTACTTCTAGCCCGGACGTCATACGCCCCCGCACAAGTCCATGGCCCCATCGGCGCTACCTGCTCCTCATGACAATAATCTCTATCTTTTGGGCTAGACAATGAAGCTCTCTCTTCTTGCTTAGTACTATGTGGAAGCATGGATACTAGTACGATCCACTTCATTCATTATCAGAATCGCGCTTGCGAGCTAGATGTAATTTGCCCACTGTACGATCCACTATGGGAGTTTTCTCACCCACACAAAAGATTCATTTTAGCCTTCTTATGAGAGGTAACGCCATTAGCTTAAGTTAGTTGTTGGCACATAACTTATTTTGCACAAAGACAAATTTGTGAGTTGCGCACCATTGGTAGAAGTAAGAATTGGTGGAGGTAGAAGTACCAAATAATGTTGTGTCTAGATGGGCCTAATCGGCTTCCTCATTATTGATCCACTTCATTGATTCTCCATAATCACCATTAGGGCTTAGTGTGCTCCGTGTGTTAGCCCGGGCCGTGACCTAGTGACCATTTGTTGTTTGTTTTGTTTTTGTACTTCACCACCCTGAAATACGTCAAGGATGACGCAGAACCCGACAATAAGAAAACTTATCTCAGTTACACTGATAAAAGGTTTTAATTATATTGTGTATCTTTTTCTTCGGTGTAGTGTGTATGCAGGGTCACATACATGCTTAATTGTGCTTGAAATTGTTACGCATTGTTATCTTTAACGCTAACAATAGACAGGTCTTCCAAGAGGGCTTGCAAGTTTTCCTATATGCAACATGTTTATATGCGAACTGATGAAGCTATCTATGAATATATACAACTAAATAACCTTTACATAAGTTTCTCAATCCAGGAGTCCTGAAAATCCAAGTACATTTTGGTTACTTTGCAAGTAGATGAAATTTTATACATCTAAGATCTCGACCATGTATTCAGAAAGTCTGACTGCAACTACCGGAAATAAGTGCTATTTATCCGACAGTAAAGGGACTTTATCTAGCAACTATGTATGTTTGTAATGGTGGTATATAAATAGATATTGTAGTAGTGACTATGTACTTCAATAGAGTGAAGAAATTTACCGGAGAGAACTCAGTCGGAGTGTCCACCTAGATAGTGATGGCTGATAGATTTATGAACATATAAGAATGTGGCACCCAATATCTGGATTTTTTTTTTCCTTTTTTCCCCTTAGTTCATTCCAGTGTGGGCATGGGAGACCTCGGGGTGATAATCTCTACTTTTGTGGCTTCAGATAGAAGATTCTGGTCCTCATGTACCGCTATGCACTAGCGCCAAGGCTGGCCCGATCCCTGACATCGTCAAAATCGAGCTTGGGGATCCACAGGTGGTTCGCGAACAAAGCAATTAACCGCGCAAGGAGTGTCTTACATGTACACCCGTTTGTGTCTTACATTGGAGTATTATGTACAAGATTCATTTATGCTTCTTGTGAGAATATGTATATCAGTTTAGGTTAACTGTTGGGCCCTAATTTTATTCTGCACGAAGCATAATTTGTGTGTTAGGTGGCTATTGGTTCATCTGTAAAAACAACCCACCAATCAACGTGTTCTGTTTACATGGGCCTAATACGTGTTCATTACAGATCCACTTCATCGATCCTGCATAATCACAATGAGGATGAACGCACTCCGTTTGTTAGCCCATTATGTGAGGGTTGCGATCCAGTGACCATTTGTTGGTTTCTGCAGTCAGGTTACCTTTTTCTTTCTTTTTTGCTTTCTGCGGTTCACCACCACCAAATACGTCAAGGATGACTCACAAACCGACACTTATTGTAGAAAGATCTTATCTCAGTTATACTCATAGATTTTGTAATTGTAAGTAAACTAGATTTATATTATCTAGGTTGGGTTAAGTGCCAACAATGTGCTCATGGATCCCCTCTTCTCCTCCACTTAATTTGGGCTAGTACCCTCACTAATCTCCTTGTACGGCATTAATTGTCATGTACTCATGATAATGCACTTCCATCAGTGGGATAATCCTTTTCTTTGCTAGTGTGTATGCAAGGTCACATACAGGCTTAAACATGGCATAACCTTTATTTTCTAATTGCTTGAGAGAAAGAGTACTAGTTAGCATTAGTTACCACAAGGAAAACCACATCAACTCTAGTTGTCCCGCACATCATGCTTAATGCTTGCATTCCTCTTACTTAAGAGTCCTAAGGAAGTCCTTAAGTTTTTTAACGTACATGCTTAGCCAGTTGGCACTTGGCACAACTTTTTCCAGTTCTCTAGTTCTTCTGCTTAATCCCTGCAAAGATATACTGACACAATTCTGCAGTGGATTGAATTAATTAATTCATTCATGATGGATCGATGAGCTGTGCTTGTGTATACAATTAGGCCACCTTGCCTGTTGATCTGTGGATTAATCTCTGGAGCAAAGCATTGACTTGCACCCCCATCATTGCAAGTACCCCTACAAATCAGAATCCCCTCCCTTGCTACTGCATGTTCTTGGCTCACTTGTTTAATTGGCATCATATTTTGCACATCCCCATCATTCCCCGTTCTTTAATCATCGCCGGAAAATTAAAAGGTTTACAATTTAAAATTCATCTTCATATTTACATTAATCTAGAGGTTGTGACAAGAACTCTTGTAAGTCAGGGAGCTTTTCTCACCGGGACAGAAGATTCCTCACATCCTTCTCTTGTGAAGAATGCCATTAGTTTAACCAGTGGTGCACTTTATGGTGCAAGATGCTGAATTTTTATGGAAATTAGGTGCTTGCCCACATGCACTTGTGCCCAAGTCAATTTAGGTTTTTTAGTTTATATATGTGTCGGCTAATTACAAAGAGAGAGATCTTTAATCTCTGATTCTTCTCTTTGTCATCAGCAAATCCCCTAGTTTGATGCTGAGGAGATTAGGACGCTCTTCCCTTGAGGCTCACATGGGGCCGTCCTGTCCTGCAAGGTCATCGCTGTGTATTAAAAAGAAAGATAGGACCTCATGCCATATGATTAATCAGCACCTAGTCAAGGAATTAACAGATCGGAAACTTCGCCGATAAATGTTCTTTATTTCGGTGAATAATGCGCCGCGTACATGCTGGATCATGCTCTTTGTTTTCGGTTCTCGGGTTCCGCGAGAACAGCAAAATGTATGCGGCAGAGAGAGCTAGCAGCAGTAGGACATTCAGAACTTCCAAATCTGAAGACTTCCCATGAATCCTAGAGAAAAGCAGTTCCCATGAGACCAAAACTTGTGTTTTGTTCATCTGTCACTCTGGACAAGGTCTTTCTTTTTCATTAGTGAGCAGGTAAAGCAGAGACAAAAAACTGGTGGGCAGAAAGGACAAAGTCCCACGCACACTAATATTTCCTGAAAACAACTGGTGTGCAAGGACAGAGTCTTCAGGAATGCATAATGATGTTAGCTGCCAAACTGAAGCAGGTGGCTCCTTCTGCAAGTTTAACATAATCTCAGTCCTACTAGACCAATAAGCTATATACCATTCACTGACAGCTACAGAACATTTGGAGTCTTGCACGCAAAACCGTGTAAAACAGCTCGATTTCGACCGGTCTTCGTCTCCGAACTCAGTGTTACAACGCTGGCTGAATGTGAAATGGAGCACTGCGATTGGAAGCAAAGTTGCTCATCATGGTTCACCTGTGTCAGTAAAGTCCTTGTTTAGATAACAATTCCACCTTCTTGATCCTTGCGGTGCAAATCCTTCTGGATCCTAACTGGTCTGTCTGTTCTTGCTTGTGTCCCTGGCTCTCTATTCTTGGCCTTCCAAATGATTGACATGGAAAAGAGGGGGATTAATCAAGCCTTGTCATTGCTAATCCAAGAGCGTGTTCCATTGCAAGAACAGCTCATGTCAATGCTCCACCTATCATTGAGGAAGGAAAGTCCGACCTTCACTGCGACGATTATTGGATGACAATGTTTTCTTACTACAAACTTTGTTCAATATTCCCATCTGTTCACCGAAAACACGGTACATTCTCGGAGTAGTCGTAGTACCTGATGCCGATGCAAAAAATACTCTGGGTTCAGTAAAAGAAACTGGTTGACATTAACAAACTGATGATCCATGTGGCGCATGTATAAACAACTGCCGATTACAGAAACATCTCAGTTACTGACTCCGGAACAAAATGTGTGTCCTATCCTAGTGCCAGCAAGCATCCATCCACACATAATCATTAGCCCGAAGCCAAAACCGAGTGAATAACCCTCGAGAATCTCGAGATGGGGGTGGACATCCTCTGACCAAGCCCTCTAACTCATGATCTGAGGCCATGTGCAGAGGTATCACCAACTCAATTCCACAAAGAGTAAACTAAACCGGGCAGCGAAATGCAGCAGCCCTTTAAATCACAGGGAGCACATGGAGCCTGGGAAGTCTAGTGCTACCACTACTGAAACAGCTCATCTTCTTCTCTTGAGAGACAAGAGCAGGGGCAGCAAGTCAGGGAAGTATATCAGAGGAAGGGAGAGGCCGGCAATGGGGTGCCGGTCCTGCGACAAGCCGAAGATGAACTACAGGAAGGGGCTGTGGTCGCCTGAGGAGGACCAGAGGCTGAGGGACTACATCCTCAAGCATGGCCTTGGCTGCTGGAGTGCTGTCCCTGCAAAGGCTGGTGAGCTCCCTCATGCATACCTCCCTCTCTCTTCATGCAGGAATGATTTACTTCTTTCCAGTGTTGCATGACAATGCATGAGCAATCCAGGGCTGATTGTAAATTCTAGCAAGAATCTGATTGATAAATATGTAGTAACTTTTATGGTTTGTTTTTATTTGGCTTGGAGTTCCATTTGGAACCTGGCATGCATGATCTAGTCTTTGCATAGGTGAATTGTGAGTTGTAGGCACATCCACTATTTGGTTAGCAACAATTAACTTCAAGAAACAATTTCTTAGAGTTCCATTTGACCCTCTGATATGATCTAAACTTGGGTACAGTTTCCCGGATTGGCCGAAATTGTAGCACAAAATACCATATACCAATTAGAGTTAACTGCTATCTGTGAATAACATATTCACCTGAACTATGCCTGAAATTGTTTGCTTTATTTTCTGGTTTGGTTCCTTTTAGGTCTGCAGAGAAACGGCAAGAGCTGCCGGCTGCGTTGGATCAACTACCTGCGGCCCGGATTGAAGCGTGGAATGTTCTCTCAGGAAGAGGAGGACGTGGTCATCAACCTCCAAGCCAAGTTGGGAAACAAGTAAGGAACTTGAATCCTCACATAACTCATCTCTAACCATCTAAAAACATTCATAATCTAGAAACTACAATGCAACAATAAAAACACTGAAACTTCCCTGAATGCAAATCTGAATCACTGAATTTTCAACACGGTCGCGTGTTTTCGCTGCATAGAAGGTCAAGCTGATAGAGTTTGTTTTCCATGCTAAATCCATGGTGGTAGTGATGATCTGAGATCTGTTTATTTTGTTGGTCAGATGGTCGCAGATCGCGATGCATCTGCCGGGTCGGACGGACAACGAGGTGAAGAACTACTGGAACTCGTACCTGAAGAAGCGGGTGATGCAGCAGCAGCCCGGCGGCGCCTCCAACACCGGCAAGAGCCCGTCGCCGCTCACCTCCATGAGCGCAACCACCGGCGGCGGAGGCGGCAGCACGGCGACGTCGACGCACGGAGACCACGACGCCAACCTCAGCGGCGGCGGCGGCGTCGAGCCGTCGTTCGGCATCGACCAGCATGATCAGCAGGAGGCCAAGAACTTCGTGTTCGCCGACTGGATGCCGCCGTCTGCGCCGGCGGGGCCCGGGAGCTACTCGATATCTGCGCACTGGCCCGCATCCACGGCCAGCTCCGGCAACGTGACACCCTCACACGGCACGTTCGTCGGGGACCAGATGAGCGGCAGCAGCTACGGCGGCGCACTACAGCACCACCACCACCAGAGAGCTGCGGTCCCTCACGGAGCCGGCGCCGGAATGGTCGCCGGAGGCGGCTACTTCGACCTGCTCAACATGGGCGACATCTACGGCGGGTTCAGCACGACGAATGACGATCTGCTCTTCTGAAACTCGGCTTCACTCTGATGCTACATGTGTGCATGATACAAAAAAAAGCTTCTTGGTTGTGTTGATGTTGTCCATGAAAATGGAAAGAGATTAATTTCATTCTTCTTCTTCTGCTGTGTGTAAGGGAAATGTGTTGGCGTTAGAGGGAATTCCCTAGGTTGGACATAATTCTTTTGTTGTTGTTTTCTTTGCAATAAAAAGCATATTTACCTGTATATATTATGCAATGCGCAAATGTGAGATATCCCCACATGCATAAAAAACTCACAACTTGCCGGATCCATGTAAATTACTTAGTCGGCCATGAATTTTGTTAGATCGAGACCGAGTTTGGAACATAGGGAATTACATCAAAGTGTGACATGCTTTCTTGTGGGTACTCCATAAGTGGGTCATCCTCGAGGTTGTAGTATTCCAGGTCTTCCCTATGAAATTTAACCTTGACCTCGATGCCCTTTTGAGTCTGCAGACAGCATCTAAACAGGCGGTTCCCCGAGGCTTGGCACACGAGTACCACATCGTCAAGCACAGCCACCGGACGGAGGGACGTTCTGAGCCAGTCCCAGTGGATGGTGTAGCGTTTATCCCACTGTGGCACGTCGCCGCCGGCGGCGCTATCCAAGTCGGTGCACATCCACATATCCAGTGTTGCGGCGGTGCCCTTTCGTGGGCAGGCCGCACACAGCTCTCCGCATAGCTCGGACAAGGTGGACGCGTCGTTCTCAGACCACCACGAGAAGTCAGGCTGCGGCGGCGGCGGAACAACGCTGAATGTCTCCTCGTCTAATCTAAACCGGAGGAAGCCGGTGGTAGCAGCAGGATCGTACCTGCTGATGCACCACAGCAGGAACCCCTTGAAGAAGGCCGCGGTCTGCCACGCCACGGCGAAGTGCGGCGGTTGCACCGCTAGTTGGCGCCAGTGCTGGTCGGCTCCGACAACGCATGATGTCCGGACGATGCCGGTCGGACTATACTCAGTCTGCTGTAATAGGCGCACGATCTTGTATTCGCCGGTGCGAGGGTCGCGTCCGAGGCCGAAAGACGGGGATCCGGTGACCGTCAGGCAAGCGACCGTCCATGGCAGCGTGAGGTCGACGCGCGCTGTGGCCGGGTCAAGCACGCGCACCATGTCCAAGGTGGCCACCATCACCAGCCCGTCGCAGTGCGCGTACCCGAGAGCATGTCCGTCAGGGGGCAACTCCATGGGGTGCATGAAGATCGCGGCGCCTCCGTCGAGTTCCTCCCACCGGTAGAAGCCCGCCGTGTTTCTTCTTCCATTGTGCTCGGAGAATTGAAGCCGCGGGACGATGAGCAGGCACGGGCGGCCACGCCGGTGGAGGCCAAGGTCGCGGCGGAAGGTTTGGTCGTCGGAGATGGTGGCGCGCTAGGCCTTGCAGACGCAGCTGAACCGTGCAAGCGAGCTGACGGGCAGCCGGAGCAAGATCTGCGTCACCACCTCGTGCGGGACGTGCGGCATCGGGGTTGGCGGCTGGCGGCGTTCTCCTCGTTGTCGTCCGTGGCGTGGCTGGATAGATGGATCATGGACGATGGCACTGGTACGAGTCCACAGTTTAGGGTTTGTATATGTTTGTTTTTTTTTAAACCTTTTTAGGGTTTGTATATGTACGTATTTTTTTTGAGAATTAGGGTTTGTATATGTTAGTACTCTAAGTTACTATCTCCATAGTGGGGAGTAACATATACGTAGTGTCATATTTAATATGTTATATACTCATCTTGCCTTGAAATGTGTGATGTTACGGTAACATAGCTAGTTACCACAATCATCTCTCTCCTCATTAATTACCCGCCACATCAGATTTTTTGCCTATGTGGCACTGATGTTACTCCTATGTTACTCCCCATTGTGACTAGTCTAAAGCCCACCTACCATCGGTAAAACGGTTGGCATTATTTTACAACCTTCGATCCATATTAATGGACTCAACTTTATCTAGATACGGATGTATCTAGTTAAGTGTTTAGACTAGATGCATCCGTATCTAGACAATGTTGAGACCATTAATATGGATCGGAGGGAGTATTTTATTTTTTTGAAAAAAATCAACAAAGAAATACTACTACTATTATTACCTTTTTATGTTTTCCACGGTGATTGCAAGAAATGAAATTAGCAAATTGCTGAACTAACTGTTGGGATTAAATTAATCTTGTGTGGTTGCCTCGGCTCATGACGTTCCCACGAAAGAAGTCATCTCTCGATCATGTCTCTAGATCATCGATGGAATAGAAATGGTTTGAGTCATCTGTTCACCATCTCTCTCGTTTACAATTCACTCGCAACAGGTTAGCAACACAAAGATGCCCGTCGCCACCCTTGTTTTGTTCCAATCACCGCCATCGACGTGGCCTCGGTGGTGGTCTTCATCATTGGCGACACTTCGGTGGTAGTTTTCCCCGCAACCACAACGGTGGTGTCATCATCTTCATGGCGTCTTCATCTATCAAGTTCACACGATGCCAACTGTAGACGTTACCACAGACTTGGACATCCCTAATTCATATCACGTGTCAGATAATTGATTTCTTAGCAGCAAAGAAAAAGCAATGGCTTAAAATCTTTGTATTGTCCCTAATTGTAGTGGATATTTTTAGCCTTCCTGTGCATTTGCTCATGCCAAGAACAGATCGGCAAACTACTACATGTGTACATTTTGTTTGACATTTTCAGATGCTAGTTCGACATTGGTTTGTGAATGTTGTGTGGAACTTCAACATTGGTTTGTGAATGGTGTGTGGAACTTTTCCCTCGGATGTGCTGCATGTATATCCGTAAATGAACAATTATCGTATTCTTCAGGTCCTCATTGCATGTTCACATCGAGAGAGACAAGATTAGTTTGTGCAAATCAACATGGTAATCCACATTTGGTGAGAGTGTGAGACTACCAGGTCCATTGTGCTAATAAGCCAGCAGCACATCCTCTAGCTGGATGTCCTTTCATTTTCATCCCCAGGCCCATAGTCATCGGTGTCCCTGACAGAGCACATTACCCACCTCCATCGCACATTGTCACAAATGAGGATGAGTCGTTCATTACTGCTCCGATACATCTCGTATTCAAAGAGCTTGGATTCCACTCACTAGAGTGGTTACATATACGCAGCGATAGTATTCAAACACAAACCTTACATTTTTTGAACAAAACATAAACCTAGATATTCCTTTCAAGTAAACCTTACATGCTTGGAGTCTTAGACATTCTCCTCAATTGCCAGAAAAAGAGGTCTGGGTAACACTCTGGTTCACTCCCTACATAATTTAAGACTTACAATGCAATGGATGACAAAAGAACATAAGGCCAGAATGTTAATGAACTTAGGTCTTCTTGCGGGAAAAGTGATTGTCGTTCGGATTCCGTTTCCCGCTGAACATAGCAAGCGCCTTCCTTACTGGAGGTTTCAGCTCCACTTTCTTCTCGCCGCTGTGTGTGAATATGTCCTCGACACCCAGGAAATCATCACCCTATAGGAAACAGTAATGGTTATAAGAGTTGTTCCTCTATATCACTACTACCCATAACAAACTGAAGCATTCAAAACAAAGAAATAACAGAGGGAAGGCTGCAAAACTTTACAACCAAGATACTATGTTTTGATACATAAGATGTAACAGAGACACCATGATATTGCTGCGTGTCATATAAAGCAGTAGCAGGGGCACTAACCATCTTGCTTGACTTCTTCGATCTAGGATGCAGAACCTTTGAGGGAAGTTGGTCTTCACGTAAAATGGGATTATTGATTACGGCAGCTCTTCCACCTTGGGGCATTGGGATAGAAAACTGGAAAGCAAATATGCAATTAGATACAACATTGTCGACATCACTATATGAATCAACTCAGCAAAGGTCAGGTGGGCACATGGAATTTTTTTAACTCAAATATTCAAGACCAAGTCTTGAAATGAACATGAAAACCCACATGGAAAACCATCACACTGCAAGAAACTACAGTCTGCTTCACCAAAGAGAGATTGAATGGTCTAATATCAAGCCATGCATATGAAACTGTCGAAAAGCTCCTAGCAGAGTTCTGGTTGTTCATCACTATTTAATTCAAAGAACACGATGCTTCACTATTACACCCCTGACAGTCATGGAAACAAAATATGTATGATAACATTGTCCAATATGATTTTTTTAATTTCTTGGAGAACAGCAGACCATACAAAAAACAATCAACGACAATTGCCACACTACAAGGAAGTGACGAACAAGACAAGATCTAGGCAATATGGATAAAACTCCATTAAAGTGTGAAGTTGCCACACTCACTTTTGTTCCTCGGAGTGTAACACGCGGGCGTCGTGAAGCCATGGTGATCCCATTTTCACCGACTGTTACTGAAACCTTTCGCAAGGTACCACCATTGCCACACTTCGGACAAAATATTTTTCCAATCTCTTGGGTCACCTTGTAGCAAGCATGGCACCTCAGAACCCATCTGGCCAATCAGCATCGACACATTAGAGACAGATAAGAGTATGCAAGCTTCTATAAATAGGACACAAATCTAAATGGATGTTGAGTAGCCAAGGAAGTCCGACAATGTTAAATTCAAATACCTATGCAACTGACGTATTTGCATGCCACCTGGTGCCAAGAGACGGAGACCAATCTGCAGGATAACATTTTGCATGGCATAGTCACCAGTAATACATGCTACTGTAGATTCAGATAAGGACCTCAGTGCCCAACTCTGCTCACTGCTCTCATCATCTACAAAAGATGCCTCAAGGCCTTCCTCGGTCTCACTTTTTATATCTAAGTTATCCAATTGTTCAGCGCATACATCAGTAGCATCTCTCCCTTCAACAGTATCGGCATTGCCCACCCCATTCTCTTCAGCAATTTTGGGTTGATTCTCTTCCTGGGATTCCAAGCTATCAGTTTTTTTGGGAGCAACAGAAGGGGCATCCACTGGATCCAAAACATTCTCAGACAAGTCATTATCGTCATCAACTGATGTAGCCATAGAACTTGTGTCAAAACTTTGTTCAGATCCCTTGAGGGCATCACGCCTGGCCTTCCTCCGTAAGTATTTCCTGTGTGTGGTGCGGCTAACAGCAGGCAACCAACCTTCATTGTTCTCATCATCTTCCCAGGGAATGCATGCATCTTTCCTTGAAGGCTGAAACTCTTCTTCCCCTGGTGTCTCAGAAATACTATTGGTCTCACTTGTTGGGATATCCTGGTTCTCGAGATCCTTGAGTGGAAGTATCCGAGAATTAATATCCCCTTGTGCTTCAGACATCTTATCCAACGCTTCCCACTCTGCCAAGTTAGGCACATTAGAGCCCCAGCCTGGCAGTGGGGCCTCTTTCAAGCTGCGGACGCTGACCACATGCAGTGGAGGTGGGTGCTCCCGCAAATGGCTGGTCCCATGGACCTCAGCCTCCAACATGTAAGCTAAAGCGATAATCTTCATATCAACATCTGACAGTGTTTGGAGGTCTCCCGTTTCCCTGGCGAACTTGATAACTGCAAGCAAGGATAAACATGTTTACGAGAAAAATCTGAGAGTTAAAGATTAATTCTACAATGTAAAAGGCTAGTTATAGTCTACTGGATACCAAATGCCACCATATTGTAGTAGGAAAAAACAAACAACGATAAGGTCACATAGCTACATGTTTGCACCAAAGATCTATATAGCCAGCTTAATATTTTGTCACCCTCTAAAACCATTTGACAACTGCAAATAATGATGATGTACAAGTCAGTCTCTCCAATCAATATGTGATTGTTAGACAAGAGAAATTTAATAGCTAAGGCCTAATTCCACTCTGTACAAGGCTAGCTTTAGGCTACTTGCTGTGAAATGCCACCATACTGTAGCAAGAAAAAACAAACACTATAAAGGTTATTAAGAACTAAGCAGTGACTAAGCCACAAGAGCTACCAATCGTTTTCCAAAGTTCAATTCAAGTTCATATAGTGTCGCAAGTGTGACCGTTGCTGCTACTGGAGTTCTAATTTCTAACTACAAACATCAGACAAACAAGCCTATCCTATCAGGACGGGAGCATATTAATCCAGAAACTGCAGAGCTAAATGGTCTCGACCGACCTTTCTTGAGGAACTCGGGGGCGGGCTCGACGGTCTCGACGGGGTGGGCAGGAGCTCGAGCCGGCGGCGCGCGGCGGCGTCCCGCACCTCGTCGAGCACCTCGGGCACGGTGACGAGGCGGCCCGCGGTGGTGGCGGCGGCGAGCGCGAGGCCGCCCGAGATGACCGCGTTGGCGTCCACGACGGCCACGGCCACGCCGCCCGAGCCGGCGCAGCGGGCCACGATCCGGCTCACCGCCTGCGCCGCCGACTCCTTCGCCACCGTCTCGCGCCGCGCCGTCGCCACGTCGCCCCACGCCCAGGGGGCCGCGCCGCCAGGTGCGGGGGCGAGCGCGGGGGAAGGTGCAGGCG
Source organism: Poa pratensis (assembly GCA_947311845.1). NCBI lineage: Eukaryota > Viridiplantae > Streptophyta > Magnoliopsida > Poales > Poaceae > Poa > Poa pratensis. The sequence goes on from CAMZMU010000063.1 coordinate 165,765,069, forward strand.
GCGCGAAGGGCGTGGCGCAGGCGGCGGGGGCGAGGGCCGGCCAGGATTCCATCGCGGCGGAGAGGAGGATGGGGGCAACGGCGGCGCGCTAGGGTTTTGGGGTTCCGGTTTTTTCTGTTTTCGCTCGGTTTATTTTGGCGCTTAATACGCTGCTTCTCTTACATATGGGTCCTCAAAATGATAGGTAAATGTTCATGCGTCCCGGAAGGCGCAAAACCAGCAGAATGGTAGGAATAATGAGACAATGAGGCATCTCCGTGAATAATATCCAGCTCCACCACGACTATATAAGACGTCGTAGAGATTGATTTGATTCGACTCTATGGGCTTCTTCAGTGATACTAGCTACTATTCTTCTATCAACGCGTAGCGTACCGTCTGCTGCAGACAGTGGATATATGAAAGTGCGTACTGAGCTCCCTTCCGGACCTGAGCGACGGGCCTTCCCCTCACGTGACGATACTCAATCTGATACTGTTACCTGAGCGAATGTTCCACACGCTGTAGTGTGGCTCAGAGGCTCTATAAAACTTGGTTAGGAAATCGGGGCCTTGCCCTCGCCCCTTTAATCTTAGAAAGATGTTTCACTTCAGTTCAGCAGAACACGGCCTCTCTTGAAGGCGTGTTTCTTCCTGATTTTATTCTTAAGGTACTATATGTCCGACTGTGTTCATTTTTTATTTGAGCTTTTACTGTTTAATGCATCCTTATCGGTGACTTCTGTTTAGACTTGTTTGCTGTGATGAATCACAAGTGCGGTATCTGATTAAACGGCTCTTGAAAGGGGCTCCGTCATTGATAACGCGTCCTAAACTGATATATTATAAGGAAACAAACACTAATATTAATTTTAACAGCTAGTATCAACAAGCTGATTGTGCTTTTCGCGCTAGATTTTTATCTTTCAGTTGGCCACTTGGGCATGGTGTTTGTTTTCTTGTTGTGAATTTAGACCATAGTTTATTGGTTAATCCCTTGTCTGCTGCCTTGATTACACGTCCTAAACTGATCATATTCTGAGCAAACATGTGCAGCTTTGAAATGGAAAGTTATTCACGGGTTGGCGTGTTAATTTATCTAAAACTTTTAACTTTCAAGGGGTCTTCACGATGGTGTTCTGTTTTCTTTTTCTGCATTCAAATCATGCTCAATGCGGTTGCTAGGATGAAAAACAAGGACGGTATCTGAGTAAGGTAGATCTTGTAAAAGGTCTCCTTCCTGGATTATACACCCTAAACTAATCAAATATTCTGAGTAAACAGCAAATATGTACACATCTTTGTTTGATAGCAATGTTTGTGCTTTTTGTGTCTAATTGTTCATCGATCAGTGGGTCACAATGGTTCTTGTATTTTCATATGTGAATGTAGACTACATAGTTCACTTAGTTCGTGGGTACTTATTTTCATAGCAAAGCTGTTCGGCTTTCTTTTTAAGTTTATGGACTATTTTATTCCAAAAATAATACAGGAAGTGCGGAGCAAAATGCTCTCGGCATTTCTTGAGGAACTAGGAGGCAGGCTCGACAGACTCGATCGACTGGGGTGGGCAGGAGCGCGAGGAGTGCGGCCACGTCCCGCACCTCGTCGAGCACCTCCAGCACCGTGACTAGGCGGCCCCGAGTTGCTGGTGAGCATGGCTTTTGAGTCGCGGCTCATGAGTTGCCTCCTTGATTATCCGAGGAGTGATGGTTCTAACACTCACTTGATTGTACCAAATCTGAACGCAGAGGCTGCAATCTGTTTGTGTTTTTTGACTAGTTTAATCCTTCATTGGGTACCTTTGCAGCGTTGCTCTGTTATCTTTTTGTGCATTATTTCAAGCTTGATGTGTAGTGTAGACTATATGCTTTCAGTTCGTAGGTTAATTAAGTCACCCTTGTCCACTCGTTTGTTTGCCATGTTGAATAGCAAGAACCACAGGCGGAGCTTCATGGAGGCCAAATGGGCCATGGCCCCCCCAGGTTTGGAGTAATTGCTGAAGAACTGTATACGCCAGTCTGTCGATAGAAATAATTGATCCGAACACACAAAAGTCTTGTTGTCTATCTAAACGGTAATATAAATAATTAATACGCCGCTTCACTTACATATGGGTCCTCAAACCAATACGTAAATATATATACGTCTCAGAAGGCGCAAAACCATTAGAATAGTATGAATACTGAGACAATGAGGGATCTCCGTGAATAATATCCACCTCCACCACAATATAACACGTCTTAGAGACAGATCCTTTCTCACCTCCCTTTCTCCCCTGCCGCCTCAGCATCTCGCTTCCATGGCCGAACCTGACCACGCGGTAGACGTGAAATTTAGGCATGGGAGGTCTCGGCAGATGTAGCGTGGCTTCCATGGTAAGAGTGGCTTGTAAGTCTCTATCATCATGTAGCGTACCGTCTGATACGGACAGTGGATATATGAAAGTGCGTACGGAGCTCCCTTTCGGACCTGAGCGACCGGCCTTCCCCTCACGTCACGATACTCGATCGGACACCGTTACCTGAGCGAATGTTTTACTTCAGTTCGACAAAACACGACCTCTCTTAAAGGCGTGTTCCTTCCTGGTTTTGTTCTGAAGGAACTCCATGCAAGATTGCGTTCGTTCGAGTTGTTTTTTTTTTTTTGAGAGTTTTTCCATTCATATCACGAAACATTACAAAGTAATTGACCCTTACAAGCACACTGAAACGCAAACACAAAGGACCATGAACATCTAGAGTACCCTAAGAAAACCATAACACATGAAGATCTCCGGAGCCCTGTGTCATCATCCCTGAACCTTGAGAGAAGACCCCTGCAGCAGAAAGATCTGCAACCAGGCGCAAGCAGGTCATCATCTTCGACCACGGTACAATTGTCGCCACGCTGCTTCCTCCTGCAACAGCCGTCACCATCTTTGGCTTTGAGTACCGCGAAAAGTGTCCCTTCCGGAAGGAAGAGAACTCGAGTCAACCGACCGGTCCAGCACCGCGGCCGGGCCATCCGCCCGGGCAAAGCAGGATCTCCCTCCAGCATCAGCGCAGAGGAAGGAGAAGAACAGCAGCAGCACATCATACCGACAAGGAGGAAGAAGGGTCTTCGTCTCCATGCATCCATCGCCCATCTGAGAACCCAATCGGCCAGTGCCGATGGACCTCAAGACACCATAGCCCGCGACGTCCACGAGATCCGGGGATCCCCACCCCCGCTGGCTCCCAGACGAAGGCCGGAGCCCCGCCTGACTGCGACCGGAGCCTGGGGAACCTTATTCTGACGCGACACCACCGCGACAGCCTCGGCGGCGTCTCCCTCAAGCCTAACCCTACCGCGCACCCACCGCACGCACAGATCCGAGGTTCCCCCTCCCTCCCGCCGCCGGAGCAGCAGACGGAGAGAGAGGGAACCGGCGGCGGCGCCGGCGGCACGCAAGGGAACCACGTTCGCCCCTAGATCGCCTGTGCGATCTATTTCCTCCAGAGCGGTTTGTGGCTGTCTATGCGATTGATCGGTAGGAGGAGTGTCCGGTTGGTTGGTTGGTCTGGCCGGCGCTTCGTTCGAGTTGTTACTGTTTAATGCATCCTTAGCAGTGACTTCTGCTTTGGCTTGTTTGTTGCGATATATCAAAAGCACGGTATCCGATTAAGGCGACTCTTTAAAAAGGGCCCCTTCATTGATTAAGTATTCCTGAAATAACCATATGTTATGAGCAAACAAGTACAAATCTTAATTTTTACACCTATCAACATGCTGATTGTGCTTTTGAACTAAAATATTATTATCTTTCAGTTGGTCACTTCAGCATGGTGTTTGTTTTCTTGTTGTGAATGTACACCATAGTTCATTGGTCAATTTAATCACCATTGCCTGCTTCCGTGATTACACATCCTAAATTTATCATATAATCTGAGTAAACATGCGCAGTTTTGAAATGGAAAGTTGTTCAGGGGTGGTGTGCTTTTTAATCTAAAATGGTCTCAACCTTTCTTGAGGAACTCGACAATCTCGACTGGGTGGGCAAGAGCACGAGAAGCGCGGTCGCATGCCGCACCACGTCGAGCACCTCGAGCACCGTGACTAGGCAGCCTGAGGTGGTGGTGAGCGCGCGTGGCGCCACCTGAGATGACTGTGTTGACCGGCCTGCACGACGGCCATCGCCATGCCGCTTGAGTCGACACAGCGGGACCAGGACATGATTCGGCTCACTGCCTGCCCTGCATACTACGTCGCCACCGTCTCCCGCCACGCCGATGGCAGGGGCAAGAGGAGGCCACACTTCCATTGGAGGGATGGGGACAATGGTAGCGGCGCTCTAGGGTTTTGGGTTCCCTTTTTCTATATTCTCTCCATTATTCTCGGGCTTGATAAACCGATTCTTTTACATGTGAGTACCAATAAAATATGTTAATCTGCATACGTCTCGTAAGGCAAAGAACGACTAAAATGTTACGACTAATCAGACAACGAGGGGGCTGTACAAATAATATCCATCCCTTATCTGTACAAATAATAACCATACGCCACTTTTTTTTTTTTTTTTTGCATTTTCCATCACGTATATTCAACTCAGAACCACATACATAGTACACGGAGCAACAACGGAAAAGCAATACGAAGGGGAAAAAGAACAAGAACCGAGATCGGCAACATCACCGGCGTCGGAGACGAAGAACACCTGCCGCCATCTTGCCACTGTCAGGGAGAAATTTTCCCTATGAAAGACGAAGCCTAGCACGTCCGCCGCGCAGCGACGACGACGGAACCATACGCCACTTGCCTTCCTCTCCCAAGACAAGCGTGTTGTCCCGTTGGCGTACTCACCGGCGGTAGATACGTATTTACTTTACTTAGGGATGGGAGGTCTCGGGAGATGTGTTGTGCTTTGCTTAGCAGTAATCGTTTGTGCAGGAGAGACAGGAGGTATGCTCATGTCGTCAGCAGGTGGACGCGATTCACACGGGATAGCGGCGAGTCAGAGTGTCCGAGTTGCAGCCTCGGTGTTTAGGGCACGTTTGGTAGCCTGCAGCCAGCCGGGCCAGGCCCGCTGGCTGCAGAACCACCCTGTTTGTTTGCTTGCCTGCAGCCCGAAACTTGCATAGCGCGTTTCTTAAAGCACCCTTGGGGCAGGTCCAGTGGCAACGGCCGAATCGGCCGTTTCCTTGCGGCCAGGCTGCGGGCGGCTGACCTAGAGGAACGCCGCGCCGCCCAGCTGCAGGACGCGGAGATGGCGCGAGCGGGGAAAATCAGGCGGGAGGATTTCGGTCATCGCCCGCCAAAAATCACCACTCTATTTAGCTCACCTCCAAATCGAGTCCCGCCATTTGTTCCATTCGAGCTCTTGCAATGGCGGCTAGAGCGCTTTGTGTGACGGCGAAGACGACTTCGACGGCGACCTCCACCGAGGTGCTGACCTCGACGGCGAACTCGACGGGGACCTCCACTGCCTCCATGGCGACCTCTGGCATGAAGGCAGCCGGCAAGATGCAGATGCAGCCGTTGGATGTAAGATTTTCTGAACCTTATGCTTGTGCGTACCGTAGGTCTGTTGCTCGTACCGTAGATATGTTGCTCGTACCTTCGATCTGTTGTTCTTGCACATGTAGATCACGAATCCAAGTTGCTTAGGGTACATACCTTCGATCTGTTGTTCTTGCACATGTAGACCATGAATCCAAGTTGCTTAGGGTCCATACCGTTGATATGTTCTGCTTCCACATGTAGACCATGAATCCAAGTTGCTTAGGGTCCATACCGTACCGTTGATCCGTACTTAGATTGCTCCTGTTTCGTGGATCAGGTTCGCGGTAAGAAGAGAGTGCCTCTGCAAGCGCTATTCGAGAATGCACTGCCCGAGATGTTCGACATGAACCAGCTAGCTTCCAAGCCTCTCGACGTACTGTCTCTCAATGCACTCCCTATGGATTCAGTGACTGACTCAGATGTGCAATCTGACATGACTGCCAAGGGGAGTAACAAGAGAGTGCACTCTCAGATGACTAGTGCAGGTACTCCGAGGCTGACAATGCAATGGACAGCTCCTCTATCCCTGTTTGTTCTGAACAGGGTAGTGGAGCTAGTGGATTAGGGGATCCACTTTGACAAATGCTTCAAGGATCGGTACATCAGGAAGGTTAGCGATGCTATTCTTGAGTTCACTGGTCTGACTATCACCAGCACTCAAATCTACAACCATCTGAGGAGGTGGAGAATCAGGTGGGCTAGAATTAACGAACTAAAGCGCATGCCTGGAGTAGTTTGGTATGAAACCAGCACGACTCTGATGATGGATGATGATGTTAAGCTGCTTCATCACCTTCAGCTTTGCTTGCTGTTTTCCATTCAAACCAACTGTTGTACTCTTTTGTTCATTGCCAGCTTCAACTACTGTGTGCACTAACGATTTGAAATGCCATTACTAGAACTTCCCCAAGGACGAGGAGCTGCTCAACCATCCAATTACCAACTTCGCTCAAATGAAGGCCATCTTCAAGGTGAGGACAGTGCATCCGCGACGCATGTACGCTCCAGCGTTGATCATCAAGGCAATGGACTTCCTGGCGGACAACGCAGAGGAGCAGCTCAAGTACTCCAGCATGAGCAAGCCGGAGAGGTGTGCCTGTCTTAGGGCTTACCTGCGTGGCCAGTGCGTGGATGCATTCTACTCACTTCGGTAAAGTGGTATGTAATATGTAGGAGGAGGTATATATTAACCCCTCCGTTGACGAACTTCAGATGCAGCATGACCTTCTGTTTGTGCTGCGTAGACATGTTTCTGAACTCGGGATCCTATTATGCTATGCTATGTCATGGTTTGTGCTCCATTATTTGTCGGGTAACATCACCATAGGTGAAAGAGGTAGTCATAAGCAGTTTCTTTGCATACAACCAAACATAGGCATAGTTGCATATGGTCATGCAATGATGTAAACAGTCACGACAAATTGCCCAGCCGATGCGGCGTTCTTTGCTGCAGGCTACCAAACAAACCTAGCAATAGATTTCGGGGGCTGTTTTCCTTCGGCCATGCCCGCTGGAGCCTGCCCCCAGCGAGGTGGGAAACCCCTGCAGGCTACCAAACACGCCCTTAGCACACTGATGATCACACCGCGTCGTTGTGCTGTAGCTACTAGATAGCATGTTCTGTGGGTTGCTTCCTTGATTATCCGAGGAGCCATGGTTCTAACACTCTTGATTCTGCATAATCTGAGCGGACACACTGCCCCTTTTTTTATATTGCTAATCGCAAGCAGGTGCAGAGTGTGCACCTGCACAGTGCCCCTGATGAGTAAGATTTCAGAGCCTTTTTCAATCAATACTTACTAATCGACTAGTAAGTGTCACTTCCTAAGATCAAATATGCCGCCCGGAGCATCCAAGCATTTTCCGTTACTACTACCCCTATTCAACCGAACGCGACTTCGTGAGCAAACCATTTTGTGTTAGTAAAAAGACAGAATCATAAATATCAGCTGACAAATCTATATATTTCTATATACAAATAATCAATGATAACCCGGCAAAAAGAAAAGATAAAAAATACTATGATATCATTTATCTTAGAAGAAAGGTAGTAATTCTCGGGGGAAAATGTTACGTGATCACTCTTGATTGAAGTTTATTCGAAATAAAAAAATAGTCATGTCGGTGAACACTGCAGCGATTGTCTTCGGTAAATTTATTTCAGATATTAAAGTGTCACACACAAATTCAAAAAAATAAATAATTAAGTTATATTTTTGTTAGATTCGAGTGGAATTGAAATAAAAACTAATGAACCATGCCCGGAATAAAACCAGAATCACCAAAAGTTTGGAGATTATTTCGGCTACGGTCACTAATCGAAATATTTCTGAAAGCAAAACTAAACGGGAGTAGAGTTGTTTTTTCTTGGTTACATTTTCTACTATGCATAGGGCCGAATATGAAATTTTGCACATGGCCTCCAAATTCCCAGGTACAGCCCTGGTTACATGTTATGTGCAATTTGCTCTCACCAGCATGATATAACAGCGTAGAAACGGATCCGTTTGCCGAACACAAACCACGCCACTTGCCTTCCTCTCCCCGGCACCCATACGCCATCTACACTTCGTCTCTCCCCCGTCCGTCCACATCTGCTCTCGAATCTCCTCAGATCCGATGCGCCCGGGGCCTCGTTCTTCCTGCTGAGTACTGATCTGTTGTCCCTCGGCTTACTTACTTTACTTAGGGATGGGAGGTCTCGGGAGATGTATTGTGTTGTGCTTAGCGGGAATCGTTCGTATCCCAGGAACACTCCGTACGTTCATTTAATCAACAGGTGGACGCGATTCGTACGGAATAGCAACCACACAAGGTCTGCGAGTTGTAGCCTCGGTGTTTAGCAGAGGCAATCAGTCTCCACGTGTCATTGTGCTGTAGCTACCATGTTCCGTGGGGTTGCCTCCTTCAGTATCCAAGGAGTGACGGTTCTAACAGTCGCTTGATTTTACCAAGTCTGAGCGCAGGCACTGCAATATTCAACTAAAATTTAACCCTTCATTGGGTACCTTCACAACGCTGCTCTGTTTTCTTTTTGTGCATTCTTTCAAGCTTGATGTGTACACCATATCTTCCAAGGTTCATTAATTCACCCTTGTCTGCTTGTTTGTTTGACATGCATGATGAATAGCAATGACGGTATCAGAGTAAGGCCGCTCTTGAAAAAGCTTAATTCATTGATTATACACCCTAAGCTGATATATACTCTGAGCAAACATGTATTGTATCTGGGTATGTGTTTTTATGGTCTAAAAGTTAATCCTTGAGAGGATCGCTTCAGGGCAGTGTTTGTTGTGCTCCTTGATTCTAAACTGATCTACTATTCTTAGCAATCAAGTGCAGATTAAATCTACTAATATAATTTCCTAAATCATATATTTGTATGCTCCAAATGACACAGCATGTGGATATTATTCCACGGGCCAGGTCATTTATGCCGTCCTGTTTTGATATCCTTTTTTCTACTTGTTTGCTGGGATGTAACATAAGAGCCGTATATGAGAAAGATGACTCTTGAGGCCCTTTCGTTGATTACAAATCCAAAATTTATCAAATTTCTGAGTGAATGATTGAAGCAACTCTTATTTTCAGACTCTCTAACTAGAAACAACAGTACATTTATAATGTTCTTTGGGAAAACAATCTTCTTAATGGGGTCTACATGGAAATGCTGTAAAATTTGTGTTCCTACCGTTATTTAGCTCAACTAATCCAAGCAGGGCCCAGTTCAAAAAAAATCAAAAGCAGGGGCCATTTCCTGCTTTCATTTTTTTCTGCTTGTTTGCTGTGACGAATTAAAAGGACGGTCATATCTGAGAAAAGTCTCTTTTAAAACAGTGATCTTTACTTGATTATGCATCCAAAACAGATCAAAGCGGTTTCATGCATTCACTGGATCATTGTGGTGTCATCGTTCAGCCTTCAGTGTGCGTTTTGCAACAGATCATAGAAAGTAAAATCAGTTAATGGAAGTAGATCACAGAACTACCTTTAGCGCCAATTTTTCATCCTTTATTCTACCATCATGAGATTGTATTTTACAGGCAACAGAGAGTAGCTAGATAGGCTGAATTTAATGTTGTAGCCGAGAGCGGACGATTGAAGCAACTCTTATTTTCATACTCTCTAACCGGAAAGAACAGTACATTTATAATGTTCTTTCGGAAAAAAAATCTGCTTAATGTGGGTCTACATGGAAGGCAGCTTTTATAGTACGTACCTTTTACTGGTCAGCAAATTCGACAAGTATTGTTTGACCAAAGTAACATTGATGAATACAAATTTGCAGACAGATCAAGCAAAAAAAATTGGACACACTGTTTTTTTTTTTTTTGCAAGGAGAGTTCAGAAACATGACGCAAAGTCGCAAACAGACCTGTTGTAGGTATGTACTCTCCTGTCAACGGGAATACACAAAGAGAGCAGCTCAAGCGTCTGTAGTTGCGCAGCATGCCGTTGGCTGGCCGTTGGTCAGGTCATTATTCGCCGGAGAGGGGCACGTTGCCGTGCTGCTTCGTATGGCGGCGAGCTCATCACGCCGCCGATTTTGAATGGGAGGTCGCCGCCCAGCTGCCGGAAGAGGGGCAGCTCAAATCGCCGCCTAAGGCGAGGTGTAGGTCGCCGCGCCGCTGCCAAGTATTCAACGGAGAGGGGTACGTTGCTGCGGCTACTTCACATGAAGTTGAGCTCGCCGCACCGCCGATTTTGAGGGGTAGGTCGCCGCCCAGCTGCCAGAAGAGGGGCAGATCGAATCGCCGCTGATGGTGAGGTGCAGGTCGCCACGCCGCCGCCGGACTCTTGGTCAGCGCCTGATTTGGCGGATCGAGGAGCGGGAGGTCCGACGCCGGTTGGTTTGAGCGGCGAGGAGGCCGAGTCCTCCGCGACGCCTCCGGCAACATCCGTGCCGCATCGACGAACTAATTGCCGCTCGCCGCCGTAAGAACTGGAGTCTTCCCCGCGGAAGCCGCACCGGTGAGGAGCAGGCCAAGCTGCTGGGCGCTGGCCGCCCTCGCTCGCCGTCACCGCATCGGGAGGAGTAGGGCTAGCCGCCGCATCATCTCGTCGAGAGGATAGGCATTTCGGTTTTTTTTTCGTAATCGAATCAAACAATAATTTGTTGACCTTTGTTGGGCCAGCATCTCCAGACCTAATTGGGCCAGGGCCCATCTACGGGGACGCCCAGATTGACCACCAGTATAACTTATACTGGTCATCAATTTGTCACCAGTATGGAACATTTTGAGCCCTTAGATTAGCGAAAATAGATGGCTGATATTGATTGGGGGGGTACCACAAAAGGGCTCACATGGAAATGGTGTAAAATTTGTATGCCTACCGATATTTAGCTTAACTAATTCAAGTAGGGCCTCGGTTTATATGCCCTTAGAGTGTTTCATGCTTTCATTTTTTTTTCTGCTTGTTTGTTGTGACGAATTAATTAAAAGGACGGTGTCTCAGAAATGTCTCTTCTAAAAGAGTGATCCTTACTTTTGAATATGCATCCAAAACTTGCTCTCTCCGCGACGATATAACAGCCTACAACGGATCCATTCGTTGAACACAAACCATACCCCACTTGCCCTCCTCTCCCAACATCTCTCCCCGTCCGTCCACAGCTCCTCGAATCTCCTCAGATCCGATGCGCCCGGGGCCTTGTTCTTCTTCCTACTGCTCCGGTTAGAATGTGTTGTCCCTCGTACTCACCAGCGGATGTACTTTACTTAGGGATGGGAGGTATCGGGAGATGCATTGTGCTTTCCTTACCGGGAACCGTTGCAAGAGCCAGACTTATCAGTACGGCCCTGTCCTCTACAACTTGACGCGATTCTTACGAAATAGCGACATGGTAGAGTATTCGAGTTGTAGCCTCGGTGTCTAGCAGACACAGCCTATCTCACCGCGTCATTGTGCTGTGGCTAGCATGTTCTGTGGGTTGCTTCCTTGATTATCCAAGTAGCGATGGTTCCAGTACTCGCTTGATTATACCAAATCAGAGGAGAGCAGCGTTTTGGATGTTGAGCTATATGTTATATGTAGCTCGGTTTTCAAAACAAATTGAATCCACATTTTTCTATTTAAAAAATCTAGAAAAAACCCTATAAGTAGATAAAGTCGAGATCTACCACTACCTAAAGTTTCAAAGCGGAATTCGTAATATTTTGGTTGCACGAAAACGACAAGTCTGACAAAAATTTGAATTTTTCAGACTTTGTATTGTTTCGGATCTAGATGTGAGTATTTGTCTTTTTTGCCCAGCGCAAAATACAATGACTTTTTCACCAAAAATTTGCACAGTTGTAGATTTCAATATTATCTACACTTAAGAACTTTTTTAGAATTTTTTGAAATAGAAAATGCATTTCGTTTTTTTGAAAACCGAGCTACATATAGCCCGGAATCCATCTGAGCGCATATCTTTTTCTGCTTTTCGACTAAAATTTAACCCTTCTTTGGGTACCTTCACAACGTTGCTCTGTTTTCTTTTTGTGCATTCTTTCAAGCTTGATTGATGTGTACACAATATCTTCCTAGGTTAATCAAGTCACCCTTATCTACTTGTTTGATTGCCATGATGAATAGCAACGACGGTTTCTAAGTAAGGTAGATCTTGAAAAAGGCTTCCGTGGTTGATCATACACCGTAATTAAATTGATCATATATTTTGATCAAACATGTACATATCTTTATGTCCTAGCAATGTTTGTGCTTTTTCGTCAAAAACTTAATCCTTAAGTTGATCGCATCGAAGTGGAGTTTTGTTGTGAATGAAGACCACATACTAGACTTAGTTCATGGGTTACTTAAGTTACCTTTGTGTGCTTGTTTGTTTGTCGTGATGAATCACAAGGACGGCATCCAACTAAGGTAGCTCTTGAAAAGGTGCTACAACATTGATTATGCATCCTAAATCTTGCAACTTAAACTAATTAGGATTAAATATTACTTTATTCAGATTAAATGATAACTAAAAAATTCGGGTTATCACATAAAACCAAGAGTTCCAACTGCCACTCAAATAAACAAGATCACCACTGTAGCTTCGATTTTTATGCCAAAATACCACTTTCGTCAAATGCCAACGAGCTTCCTTAGCCATCCTATGAAAAAATGTGAGTTATCCGGTTATACCAAAATTGCCCAGTTCTAAATAACAATCAGCCCAAAAACCCTGACCAAACCTGGCAACCTAGCTCTCCCCGTCCCTCTTGCTCGTAGCCATGGCGACGCACCAAGATAAACATCAATCTGGGTTAGTTTTATTCAAAGTATGCAAATTAAATAACAAAACAATTGCAAAATTGTTTGAAAAATTAGTAGATATATTTTGGGATGTATCTCAATTTCACATTAGTTGATTCGGACCTCTATTTTCACTGGAATTCTTGGACCATACTTGTTTAGCCACTTTGAAGTTCCAATAAGTAAGAACAACTATAATAGATCCCCAAAAAAATCCAAACCACAAAAATGTAATTTTGTGGTTTGTGTGGTACACACTTGACCTTTCTTGGCGAACTCGGGAGACAGGTTGACGATGGAGCGGCATGAGCACAAGGCGTCGACATCACGAACCTCATCGAGCACCTCTGACACCATGACCATGCGGCTAGCGATGCTGCGAGCGTGCACCCCCCCCCCCCCCCCCCTCGAGATGACCGCCTGGCGTCCACTCTCCACTGCCACGAGTCGGCGCAACTAGACACGTTACGACTAACCACATATGTCGCCGACTCCTTCAACACTGTATCCCGGTGCGCCATCGCGACGTCGGCCCATGCCTAGGGGACCGCACTTTCAACTGATGTGACGGATGTGTGGGCGGTAGGAGGTTCTGGAAATCCGCGTCACCGGCGGCAGGGGCGAGAGCCGGCCACACTTCCATCACAGGGAGAAGTAGGGGGCTTAATACCCTGCTTCTTTTACATCTGAGTACGCTGAAACTAATAAGATGTACATTCATGATTTCAGAAAAAAAAGATGTACATTCATGATTCATCCCACAAGGTGCATAACCTAATTGAATAGGATGATTAGGGACCTGTACGAATAATATCCAGCTTCACCAGAACACCACGATATATAAGGCGTGGAGACGGAAACCTTTCCCTTCATTCATCCACTCGCCGCCGCCGCCGCCGCATCTCGCCTCCATGGCCGGACCCAAACCCTAGCCCCGCCGCCACTGCTCCGCTCCCTCCCACCTCGGCCGATACACACCAGTTCTACGGTTGCTCGCCGCTCCCATCCGCCACCTAACATCTACCACCCGTCGTTCCTTCCCACTCACACAGCTCGAGTCTCCTCAGATCCGATGAGCTCGTACCTTCACAAGGTGCGATTGATTTGACTTGGTATGTTTGGCATGGGAGGTCTCGGGCAATGTATTGCTCTCTGCTTAGCTGAAATTTTCCGTAGCATATGCACAATTAGTACATAGCGCCTCTGTGAAGGTGTACGCAATTCGTATGGAATAGCGACTTGTCGGAGAACGCGAGTTGTAGCGTCTGTGTTTAGTCGTCCAACTTGCTTCCATTGTAGCCTGCTTTCATGAGCAAGCGGATGGGGGCTGTGTCAAGTTTCGACCACTCCTGAACATCGTGTTGTATCGCTGTAACGACGATGCTGCTCTGAGATTTACTGTGATGGTATCTGAGTGACCCCGCGTGGTTATGCACATATGCTAATCTGCGTTCACTTTTTCTGATTTATTAGTATTCATTGCATCCTAGGTGTGGCTTTTTTTGGTTTTCAGCTTGCTGTGTGATGAATCACAAGGACGGTATTTGAGTAGTTGCGCTTGAAAAAGTGCTCCTGCCTTGATTACACACCCTAAACTGATCATATGTTCGGAGCAAAAATTCACATATCTTATTTTTGACAGTAATCTGCAAACTTTTTGTGCTCTTTGAATAAAACTTTTATCTTCAGTGGCTCACTTCGCAATTGGTATTATGTTTTCTTGTTTTGCATTCAACGTGCTTAAAATGTGACATATACTTCAGCTACTTCATGAGTTAATTAAGTAACCCTTGTATGTTTTTTTGGTTTGCCATGATGAATAACAAGGACGGTATCTGAGTAAGGTCGCTCTTGTAAAAGGCCTCCTTCCTTGATTATACACCCTTAACTGATCATAAATTCTGAGCAAACATCTACAAATCTTCATTGGATAGCAAAGTTTGTTCTTTTCGGCTAAAAGTTCATCCTTCATCGGGTTGCTTCACGTTGGTATTTTGTTCTCTTGTTGTCAATGTAGACCACATAGATTACTTGTATTGCCGGAAGCAGTCTTGTAGGAATATGGAATGCTGTCTTTGAGACCCCACTTATACATGGTCTCCCTAATGAGATTGCTCTTCTTTGGTTAGCAAGGGTTCCCTGGCAGTTTCATAATGCTCTCAGATGCGTCTCAAGGAGATCGAAGGACTGGTTCCTCCGGGCACTCATGGAGCATGGCTTCCCACCAGAGAGATCCAGCGTCATCAGTATCTGAAAGGATAACAGAATAATTTACCTCTATATGTACGTCTACCCGTGGGTGCAGGGTGTTTGGTGCACATATAAAATAAGTCAAATTTGCCCCATGTGATTTATAGCTGTGCGTGTAGGGCTGTATATCTGACTTTTTTTTTTCTTGAGATGACTGTATATTGACCAACTTTCAAACATGATAGTTCAGTTTGTGTATTGCCGCCACACCACACGTGTATGTATCTGTTTGTGCTTTGAGAATGTCGCCCTGTTGCATTTTCACTGGAAATGAGTAACTGTCATCATTCAGGATAAATCGTAGAACTAGTTCAGTGCCAATTTTTGGCCTGCAAATAAATCTTGTTTGAGGGTGCAACTGCTGTCAGTGGTTTTCACCTTAACCCATGCAAAAAATGGCAAAAACATGCCATATTATCAAAGCCTTCTAAGAAGTTCTAAGAGTGTGGAGGCAGCTATGTTTGTGGATTGTATTTTGTAGGCAACAGTAGTGGGAAGGTTGAATTTACACATTGTCAAATAGAATATTGCTTATGAACCCTCGAGTTGTTTCTTGCATAATTTGATGATATAACTACTATATTATTATTGTTTATAAAGTTAGCCATGATGGTCTTCCCTACAAAAATTCCAACTTCTTCATTCTGTTTCATCTTGGAAATCGGTAAATCAAACATGTCAATTTGTTTAAATTGCCCTGGCAGAAATAGTTAGTTGAGTTGTGGCAGAAATAGTTGTCTTGAAACTATGAGCGCTACCTTATTTGATGTGATGAATCAAGAAGGACGGCATCTGACCATGCATGGTACCTCTTAAAAGGGTGCTCCTTCATTGATTATATATCCAAAACTCATCATATCTTCTGAACAAACATGTGCAGTTTGTAATGAACCAGTTGCAATATGCTTGTCATGTTTTGGGCATGTTTCTTATATTTTAGAAACATGTTGTCTAACTTGAACTAATGATAAATTCGTTGCCTATTGGGCCATTTTTCTCTGGAGCAATCAGAGTGCATAGTTCAGATGATAAAACCTTAATTACGTGAACAAAATAGTCTGTCATTGCCTAAATTTTACTTGCATGTGTCGGGTAATCCCACACATGGTTGGTCCCATGGACCTCGGCCTCCAAAGCTAGAGCGATAATCTAAATAGCAACATCTCTCCTCCTATCAATATGTGATTGTTAGATAAGAGAACATTTGATAGTTATGGCCTAATACTACCATGTACAAGGCTAGTTTTAGGCTACTTGTTGCGAAATGTCACCATATTGTAGCATGTAAGAACAAACAACCATAAAGTTAATGGCACATGTTTGCCCCAAAGATCTGCAACAAGCTTGATATTTTACCACCCTCTTAAACCACTTGCTGGGTCCATATGTATAGCCTAATAACCTCAAGGTTCTAAAATTCTCAGGAGAACCTGAAAACGCCCCTCGGCGCTCCCCATATCTCACAATTACCTTCCTAAATAATCAACGTCTCAGATTGCTCCAGCTACCATATGGCATCGCGCTATATTGTATGTACTCCCTCCGTCTGAAAATAAGTGTCTGAAATTTGATCAAAATTGGATGTATCTATACATGAAACATGTCTAAATACATCAACTTTTGGTTCGTATTTTCAAGAGGGCGTTAAATGACATTAAAGTTTCATTACTCTTACCTTTAACCAATGCCCTAACCTGTTAGAGATTGAACTAACTCATCCATCTAACTTTGTAAAACTTGTCACATATGTTAAATCTTTCGAATAATTGTTTTAATGTCATATCGTAGTAATTACAAATATGATGTTTTAACCCGTTAGGCTGCTCAAAATTCCTGGCATTACAACTCGGTAAAACTGCAAGTTTAGCTGTTAAGTGTTGTAATTCATATGTTTGGGCCAAGTGCAACTAATTAGACCAACACCTGGGTCAGCTCGAAAACAAGTTTGCTTTTTTGTGCTTTGTACAACTATGTTACGTGTAGCCCCGTATCGCAAGCAGGTGCAGAGTGTGCACCTGAATCAGGGCCCACTATTGATTAGGGCCCCAAATCTTATTCAACCGTACGTGAGTTCTTGTGTAGACCATTTTGTGTTAGTAAAAGGACAGAATAATAAATATCAGCTGACAAATCTATATATTTTTATATGAAAATAATCAATGGTAACCCGGAAAACAGAAAAGATAAAAAAATACTATGATATCGTCTATCTTCTGAGAGAGGTAGTAATTCTTGGGGGAAATGTTACGTGATCACTCTTGATTGAAATGTGTTCGAAATATTAAAAAAATAGTCATGTCGGTGAACACTGAAGCAATTGTCTTTGGTCAATTTATTTCAGATATTAAAAAACCACACACAAATTCAAGCAACTTACATTAAAATAAGTTATATTTTTGTTAGATTCCAGTGGAATTGAAATAAAAACTAACGAACCATGCCCAATCACCAAAAGTTTAGAGATTATTTCGGCTACGGTCACTGATCGGAATATTTCTGAAGCAAAACCAAACGGGAGTAGAGTTGTTTTTTCATGGTTACATTTTCTACTATGCATAGGGCCGAATATTAAATTTTGCACATGGCCTCCAAATTCCCGGGTACAGCCCTAGTTACATGTTATGTGCAATTTGCTCTCTCCACCACGATATAACAGCGTAGAAACGGATCATACGCCACTTGCCTTCCTCTCCCCCGGCACCCATACGCCATCTACACTTCGTCTCTCCCCCATCCGTCCACAGCTGCTCGAACCTCTTCAGACCCGATGCGCCCGGGGCCTCGTTCTTCCTACTGATCCGGTTACAATGTGTTGTCCCTCAGCATACTCACTTTACTTAGGGATGGGAGGTCTCGAGAGATGTATTGTGCTTTGCTTACCGGGAACTGTTGGTATATGATGAACAATCAGTATGGTCATGTCGCTGGTAGTTGGACGCGATTCTTACGGGATAGTGGCGAGGCAGAGTGTCCGAGTTGTAGCCTCGATGTTTAGCAGACTCATCTGATCTCGCCGCGTCATCGTGCTGTAGCCACTATAAGAGAACCTATTATTAGAGGCATTTTGCTTGCGGCACTGCTTTGAAATGCCCCTAAAAATCATTTTTAGTGGCATTTCAGTCAAAGTGCCTGTGTAAATGCCATATTTAGTGGCATTTTTTCCAAATTGCCTCTGTAAATGGCATTTTTAGTGGCATTTTAGTTGTAGTGCCTCTGTAAATGGCATTTTTAGTGGCATTTTAGTCAAAGTGCCATTAAAAATGCCATTTTTAGTGGCATTTCTTCAAATTGCCTCTGAAAATGCTATTTTTAGTGGCACTTTGAAGAGTGCCTCTGAATATCTGACGCATAAGGAATGAAAGGAACATACAGTACTACTTTCTCAACATAGGAAAAGCATTAATCTACTTTCTGAACATAAACTGCAATTTCTGAACATTACATATTAGGATTACAAATAAAACCACTGTTTTCTCTGCACAGATGCATCAAAGAACTAGTCCATCACAGAATAGCAAAATAAAGCATCCCATCTTAGCATACTTAACAGCACCACACAGTTCACATATTATACTTAGCAGTCTTGCACAACCATACTTAGAAGTCTTACTTCATAGACTCTAGTTACTGACTTAGCATACTTAGCATAGGAGTTCTCAAGGAATACACATATACCATTCCTTATCATGACTCCAGAGACACTAGTTACTTACAACCTCTTCAGAGGGGCCAGATCATGACGTCAAGACCATAACGCCGGCATGTGACGAAGTCGAACATGTAGATGCGCCCTGGCTTCAGCTTGAATCCTTTAACAGCTGTGGCCCATCCTCCTGAAAGCATAGCCTTGTTAGTTCCCCATCCCAGCTTCATTGTAACCAGGAAAGTCTTCTCCTTTCCTGCACACTCAACAAGGATATCTTTTGGTTTCTTGATGTGCTTCCTCAGGTTGGCTTTTGTGTAGCCAATAGCAAACTCCTGCCAAATAAGAGACATTGGAACATTATCTATCTCTTTTTTGCGATCACTAGGCAAATTTTCACTGGTACATGCTTGCACTTTACATCAACCAACATGTCTATTTAATCAAATCAAATCAAGCAAACACAGTTATACACAAACACAAAATAACGCTTGTACCAGCTACCAAGCAGAACAGCTAATTCATGAATGTGCTAAACAGTTCACAAATACTACTACTCTGATGGATTAAGGTTCATTCTTACCATCTTAACTTTTTTTATCCACTGCAGAAGGTGTCATTTTGTACACATAGGGTTTAATTAATGTCTCGTTATGACCCTTGACCAGATCGTTGAGAATATTGCATTGGGCCTTGGTGAGTCCCATGTTGTTCCCAAAGAAGCAGTACTTGTCAAATGGCCTAATACCTCCATAGGAAGGGCCTACAAGCAACAAATACATTCCAAGGTGTTAGTAAAAGTACATTGTTCTTCTCCTTTTCATCTATGCTAACTTAAACACTTCTGCAATCAAAAGATGGAGGAGGATGTTCTTCATACCTCTCCAAACCAGATCTTCTGGTTTCTGCACTACAAGCTCTTCTTCACCGAAGCTATCATCATCAGAGCTATCATCATCAGAGCTTTCATCATCAGAGCTTTCATCAGTGGAGGAGTAATACTCCTGCTTCACTACAAGCTCTTCTGGTTTGGGCTCATCATCAGAGCTCCCATCACATGTGAGATCGATGATCACCTCTTGGTTCCCATCTGAAACAGTAAATACACTGCATTAGAAATATTGCAGGAATACAAGCACCAGTAAATACTACAAGCACAAGTAAAATATACTCCTACTTCTGCAACAGCACTACTCCACTTTACCGTGTCCTCCCTCAGACACCCATACAGTAATATTCTACAACTTATCTAGAAAACAAATCCAAAATACTAGAAGCCCTAAACCAATTCATCCAAACAAGCAAGATCAGCGATAGATGAAAAGATAACATGCGTGCTAACCCTAACCATATTCATCCAAAAATGTTCCCAGGACCAAATCGATCAAAGGAACTACCAAATCGAACAAAGGATCTACCAAATCGAACAAAGCACCAATAAATACTAGAAGCACCAGTAACCCTAACCCTATTCATCCAAAATAGTATAATCTTCCTCCAGGATGGCGACGGCGGAGCGCTCGTGGATGAGATATAGTGGGGATATAGCTAACCTTGCTCCCTCCTGGATGGCGACGGCGGAGATCTCGTGGAAAGGGACGGCGGAGAGCTCGTTGATGGCGACGGCGGAGCGCTCTGGTCAAACCCTAGAAAGAGATGGAGAAATGAGTCCAGGGTCTCCGAGATGTGGACGGTGGCGGTTTATCCTTTCCCCTTTTGCATCTTAGTCCTTCCATTTTATTTATATTAAAATGATATCCCTCCACCTGCAGTACTTTTTCATTAAACACCCTGGTTTAATACCGATGTCATATTCTAAATTTGGTCAAATTAAATTTTTTTTTGAAATACAAACCTGCGTACAAACAAAGGATACAGAGACAAGTACATACGCAAATTAGTACAGAAAGTACTCTACTCACAGCACTACAGCAGCGAACTGCTGAACCACCAGAGCTCCTCGACGCCGACGATCGCCGGAGAAGAAGAAGCCGACCACCACCCGCCTGGCAGAGGGACGACCTCCAACGTTGAAGAAGACCGCAGGAGCCACTCGCCGCAAGCAGCGAGATCTTGCCGATTAACACGCACGGCCAAGCCATCCCACGACCAGCTCCAGCACCACCCGCCGCCGGGACGGCCAGGCCGTGCCAGAACCACCACCACTACACCACCTTTCCCAGCGCCAGAGCCGAGCACCGTCCCAGAGGACCTCGCCGCGATGGGGAAGAAGCTCCGGCCACACCCCCTTTATTCCACAGCGCCGTCGCCACCACCACCCTGCCGACGCCGCCGGAGAACCCTACTCTACTTGTAGTAAAAAAAAATATAAAGCAATATATTTTATGTTTACTAACTTAGCATCTTTAGCACATTTTGCAGTGACTGATTGACAGTTTGATGTGCATATTTGGCTGGAAAAACACATTCAACAATTAATAATATTCATAACATTTAAGCAGTTCACAAAGATGCATTAGTACTACACATACAACTCTATTACTGTTAGCCTACTTATTACACAAAGGACTCCACATACAACTTTGTTATCTCTCCCTTTCTTTGAGTAGACCCTCTCGTCCTTGAAACTGAACATGCAAACTTCACCCTCTTGCAGCCTGAATGTTTCCACAGCTTTCTTCCATCCACCTATGATGGATGCCTTTCCCAACTCACCAATCTTAATTCTGCAGTAACAATTATCTATGCTTTCGGTGCAGTTGACAACAAGACTGACATGCGGCAAACTGGTGTATGGTGACCTTAGGATCTTAGTCAAGTAATAGCTTGTAAATTCAGCTGTAAATTCCTGGAAAAATCCAAACACATCAAGTTAGACCAACCAAGTCAGTGATGTACTAGTTCAAGTGTTAGCAATCTGATCAAGTATGTTACAAAAAAAACTAACCATTTTACAATCAGGATGAACGTTTGTTTTCATAATCTGGCACACGTACTCCTTGATTGTAGGTCTTGGTATTACCTCTACCAATCTCCTAAGTTGTTTTGCCTGACTGTAGTTCATCTCTACTTTGTTTCCGAAAACACATTCCTTGTCAAATGAATCATCTCCTAGTAGGCCAGGTCCTATTTGAGTGTAAATGAATCATGTCTTAGTAACATTGAAAGGAGGTTGTACATACATGATAGCTGTCCTAATGCAAAACATACCTCGGATGGTTAGCTTCTGCATATCATCCTCATCTTCATTGTTTGTGTTGTTAATAGCAATACTGTCCCTATAGTGTAAATTATAAAACTGTCAAACTGAATAATGGTTAGGGTATACAGAAACAAGCATAAGTAAATATTGATCACAGGACTCACTTCTCAAGCTTCAGTACCAGAAGCCGTGTCTTTATTCCAAATGGATCTGGATCTCTTACTGTCATACCACTCTCATCCTGAAAGCTAAACATACATATGTCTCCTGCCTTTAACTTGAAAGCTTTTACAACTGCTATCCAACCAGTGTTTATTACTGCCTTTCCACTATGAAGAATCATCCTGCAGTACCTATTTTGGACACCTGTTGCTTCTACGTTCTGCACAACCACACGTGAAAGAGGGTCGGGGCTAGTTGGTTCTTTAAGTAATGGCATAAGATACTGATGGGTAAACTCTGCTGAAAAGTCCTGCCAAAAACAATTCCATAGTATCATTGACAATACTATAGTAGAACAGAATGTACAACTAGCATTTAAGTTGTACATACCATCTTGCACTCCTGGTCTTTGGTCTGTGATTTCAATAATTTGCTCACATAGAGCTTGATGGGTGGCATTGGTAAGTCCTGCACATACTTACACAGCTGGCCCACTTGTTGATAGCAAAAGATTTTTCAACAAGTTACCTAATTTAATAGTGGTGCAGGAGTAGCAACTACTAACCTAGTACGAGATGGTGGACATAGTACTTCAGCAACAAATTACCTCTTATTGTATCTCTCTTTGGTGGGAGGTATCATCGTCATCAGAGCTAACATATTCCCCATCCAAGCTCATGCCATCAACATCCTTTTCATTGCTTCCCATGACTCTGAAAGAATTTAAATGATGAGCTAATATTCTACAGAATCTAGTGTCCTGACTACAAGACTGAAGACAGAAGAGGAGCAGCAACACATTACACTTCGTCAGTTAACAGACGCTGGAGATTCACTCAAGCTTAGATCAACGGTGGAGAAACAAGATCGATCCACTTATGGGATTGTGTGTGGCGGTTGCCCGTGTGGCCCTCCGTGTGAAGACAGAAGAAGGACAGTGAAGCACGGAATGTTACCCGTTCGCCGGAGAGGAGGAAGAACACCGCCGTGGCTCCCGTTCGCCAGAGAGGAGGAAGAACACCTCCGTGGCTCCCGTTCGCCGGAGAGGAGGAAGAACACCGCCGTTCGCCGCCGCCGCCGCCGTTCGCCCCCAGAACCCTATCCTGCGCCCCTTGTGATCGATTTGAAGCCTGCGCCGCCGTTCTTTCGCTATAGTCCTTTGATGTCTACGTGTGCTTCTATTCTTGTAGACAGTGTTGGGCCTCCAAGAGCAGAGGTTTGTAGAACAGCAGCAAGTTTCCCTTAAGTGAATCACCCAAGGTTTATCGAACTCAGGGAGGTAGAGGTCAAAGATATTCTCTCAAGCAACCCTGCAATTAAGATACAAGAAGTCTCTTGTGTCCCCAACACACCCAATACACTTGTCAGATGTATAGGTGCACTAGTTCGGCGAAGAGATAGTGAAATACAAGTGATAGGGATGATTATAAGTAGTAACTGCAATCTGAATAAAATGGCAGCAAGCAAACATGTAGCAGAACTTGTTGTAAACGGTGTTTCAATGCTTAGAAACAAGGCCTAGGGATCATACTTTCACTAGTGGACACTCTCAACAATGATCTCATAACTGAATAAATAAAAGCTACTCTTAAACACTCTCTTGTTGGATAACAAACACCATTCATTGTGTAGGGCTACAAAAGCACACCTCAAGCCGGAGTAAACAAGCGCCACAACGTCATAAAGGAGTCACACACGGTGCACACACTGTCACCTTTACACCGTGGAGAGTACCGGAGTTCATATTAAAGTAACCTAGAGTGCATAATAGATAAAGAGTAACATCTACATATTCAACTAGATTAGCACAACTGAACACAAGTAAATACTATCGGGATTATTCTCCTTCTTGATGAAGCAAGAGTACTATGCGTAGGGCTGCAAAAGCACACCTCAAAGTCTGAGTAAACAAACACCACAATTCCCAAGAATAAGCCATGATAAATGTCTAAATTATTCATAGAGTCACACAAGTACCCACACTGTCACCTTGATACCGTGTTGTCACAATGACTCCAGAAACTAGACAAAATCACTTGAGTAGCATAAACATTATTAATGTATTCAGCGATACTAGCAATACACATGATCACATAAAGATCACACCATGGGAGAGAGAGATGAACCACATAGCTACCGGTAGAGCCCTCAGCCTCGGGGGAGAACTACTCCCTCCTCATCATGGGAGTCAGCAGCGGCGATGAAGATGGCGGTGGAGTCGATGGAGATGACTCCGGGGGCAATTCCCCGTCCCGGCGGCGTGCCGGAACAGAGATTCTGTCCCCCGAAACTTGTCGTCGATGGCGGCGGCGCTGCGGAACTCTTCGTGGAAATTGGCTTGTTTTTAGGGTTTTCGCGTCTGAGGCAATATATAGGCGAAGGGGCGGCGTCGGTGGAGTCCCGAGGGGCCCAAACCACCAGGCGGCGCGGCGGGCCCACCTGCCGCGCCGGCCTGTGGTTTGGCCTCCTCTGGCTCTCTTCGTCTCTCCTTCGGACTCCGTGTACGTGTTGGAAAAATAGGGACGTGGCCTTTTGTTTCGTGCAATTCCGAGAATATTTCCAGAAGTACTTTTCTGAAACCAAAAACAGCAGAAAACAGGGAACTGGCACTGTGGCATCTTGTTAATAGGTTAGTCCCAGAAAATGCATAAAAGTGATATGAAGTGTATATAAAACATGTAGCAAATGGTATAATATAAGCATGGAACAACAGAAATTATGGATACGTTGGAGACGTATCAAGCATCCCCAAGCTTAGTTCTACTCGTCCTCGAGTAGGTAAAACGATAACAACAAATAATTTCTGAGGAGACATGCTTTCACACAATCTTGATCATAATATTGTAAGACATGTAAGCTGTGATCAAATCATTCAAGGCAAATGTATATAGTTGATATCAAAAGACAAAGCAAGAGTCAAACAAGCTAAAAGTTTTCATGAACTATTGCTTCAAAGACATGAAACCGTACAAGGTTCATTAAAGATGATTTAAGTATCCAGCATAGGAGTTCTATCCTTCAAACCAAGCATCAAGTAAATTTTCATAACATAGAAGGATTCAGCCAAGTAAACATAAACATGAACGTCATGAATCAACTGTTTCGAAGTCTACTCAACCGGTGAGCGCAAGCATTTGGTATTGGCACCATGATGTTATGGCAAAGAGAACATTAATGGGGGTTTGGAAGGCCAAAGGAAGAAAGTCTCACAAAGCTATAAGTGATCATTAGACAAGAGGAAGTCTTATGATCGAAGCTATGTAAGGAGTAGTGATTGCCATGCAACGGATGCACATAGAGCTATATGTGTATGAAAGCTCTCTAATGGAACTAGTGGGGGTGCATCCAACTTGGTTGCTCATGAAGACCTAGAGCACTTTTGAGGAGGCTCATCATTGGAATATACAACCCAAGTTCTATAGTGTAAATTCCCCACATAGTTATACAAGTAGAACATGAAAACTCTCTCACATGGAGTATAGGTGCTAAACATGAGCACAAATGATGACTATGAATAATGCAGGTGCCATAACATGAGCACAAGTGTGAACAAAGGATAGTAATGTTGCCCCCTTTTTCTTTATTCTTTTTTTTTCTTTTTTTCCTTTTTTCTATTTTTTTTCTTTTTCTGTTTCTCTTTTCGATGGCTCAATGGCTCTTTTCACATTCAGGGGCAACATCCTAATACAACAACACACTTTTTGGTACAAATAACTCATAATAAACTAGACATGATGTATGAAACTGAATGCCTCTGCCAGTGTAGCAGGATATGCAATGATCTAGCGTAACATGGGTAAACCACACATCAGCTGTATAGAATCATGCAAAGCAATATGTATGTGATGAATGACAACAAGTCATGTAATGTAAGATGGATGTTGCATGGCAATATATCTCGGAACAGCTATGGAAATGCTGTGGTAGGTAGGTATGGTGGCTGTTTTGAGGAAGATGTATGGGCTTATGTGTAGGAGAACAAGAGGAAGTTCTCCCACGGGGTTGGATGTACTGGCGAAGTATGCACAACTCTCAATGTGAGCAGAAGGCAATGCACAGCACCGAAGAGGCTAGCAAAATATGGATGGTGGAAGTGCCAAAAACCGTAGCTTAACATTAGTCAAAAAGAACTCACAAGCTTATTGCAAACAACTAGCAGGTTCAACATTAAGAGCATGATTAAAATTCACTCCAAGAAGGGCCGTTCACGGCGGTACAAGTACCCCGTTAGATCCCTCGACCTTCAGCACAACTTAGTTACTACGATGAACTTTCAGACATGGAAAGCTATCAAATCCAACTACACCTTCAACAATTTTAGTATAGTTTGTAGTACGGTACAAGCTCAAAGACAACAATCCACTAATGTTTTTAACTTAATTAACCAGCAAGCTTTACCATCTAATACCTCAAAACATTTGCAAAGAATCAAGTTATCAAAGTTTCAATGATCTACAAGACTATGCAAGTTTTTCATCATACCACTACCACATGTAGCATTTTCTTTTTCCAAGCAAACACCAATCAACTTATTTAAACATAAACTCTCCAAATGATAATATAATGCAGCAAGAGAGTGTTTATAAACACGTGCTAACAGCTCGAAGAGATGCATGAAAAACAGGAGCTAAAAGCACTGCAGTAGCTAGTTAAGAATACTCAACAAATATAAGTGAAGAACATGAGTATTCACATGAAAAAGCGGAGCGTGTCTCTCTCCCACACAAGGATTGCTAGGATCCGAATTTATTCAAACAAAACAAAAATAAAAGCACACAGACGCTCCAAGTAAAGCGCATAAGATGTGAAAGAATTAAAATATAGTTTCACTAGAGATGACCTGATAAGTTGTTGATGAAGAAGGGGATGCCTTGGGCATCCCCAAGCTTAGACGCTTGAGTCTCTCTGAATATGGTTGGGGATGAACCACGGGGGCATCCCCAAGCTTAAGCTTTTCACTCTTCTTGATCACATAATATCACCCTTCTCGCTTGATCCTTGAAAACTTCCTTCACACCAAACTCAAGACAGTTCTCATTAGAGGGTTAGTGCATAAACAAAAATTCTCATATTCTGTAATGAAACAATCATTCCCAAAGCTTCTGGACATTAGCTACAGCCACCAATGCTTTGTGGAGCAAAGAAATCCACACAAACATCGTAAAAGAGCGAATGCAAAACAAAAGGCAGAATCTGTCAAAAACAGAACAGTCTGTAAAGACGAATTTTTCGAGGCACTTAAGTTTCTCAGATGGATCTGGCCCAAAATAATGAAAGTTGCGTACATATCTCAGGAAGATGCGTGATTTTTCGTAGAATTTTTCGAATTTTCTACAGGGAGAAAAGCTCAAATTCGTGACAGCCAAAAATCTGTTACTGCGCAGAAATCCAAATCTTGCATCAACTTTCAATATAGAACTTTACTTGGCACAACAATGCGATAAAATAAAGATACAAAGGAGTTGCTACAGAAGTGACAAAACTCCTTGACTCAAAGAAAATAAAAATAACAGCAAATAAAAACGATGGGTTGTCTCCCATAAGCGCTTTTCTTTAAAGCCTTTTAGCTAGGCATAGTGATTTTGATAATGCTCTCATATGTATAAGAGTTGAATATAAGAGAGCATCAAAAAGCAAATACCAAACACATTTAAATCTAACCCACTTCCTATGCAAAGGAGTCTTGTAAGAAAATAAATCAATAAAGCATAAAGTGACTAGCATAGGAAGGCAAAACAAGTGCAACTTCAAAAATTTCAACATAAAGAGAGGAGACTTAATATTATTGTGATATATGAAGCCGTGTCTCCCTCTCTCATAAGAACTTTCAGTAGGTCTTAAAGTACCCAGCAAATAAAAGCAAATCAAGAGAAAGCTCAAAACTTTCATCATAAAGAGAGGTGGTTTAGTAACATAAAGATTTCTATAACCATACTTTCCTCTCTCAAAATAATTTTCAGCGGCATCATGAATAAACTCAACAATATAGCTATCACATAAAGCATTCTTATCATGATCCACATGCATAAAAGTATCATTACTCTCCACATAAGCATGAACATTATCATTAGTAATAGTGAGAGTAAAAGTATCACATCCATCATTGTAATCATCATAAATAGGAGGCATAGAATAATCAAAATGATTTTATCCTCAATAGTAGATGGACTGAGAATATCATATTCATCATTGTAAACATCATATATAGGAGGCATATCATAATCAACATAAACTATATCCTCAATAGTAGGTGGACTGAAAATATCACAATGATTATAATCATCATATATTGGAGGCAAAGTATCATCAAAGCAAATTTCCTCCTTAAAGCTTGGGGGACTAAAAATATCATATTCATCAAACCAGCTTCCCCAAGCTTAGACTTTTCCATAGCATTAGCAATAATGGTGTTCAAAGAATTTATAGTAATACCATTGCTACCATCATGCAAACAAGCCTCCATAGGTTTTTTAATTTTCTCTTCAAAAGCATCATGTCCTAATTCAATATAAAGTTCATAAAGATCTCTAATTTTTTTGTTGTTTTCCATTAAGCCTAACTAGTGAAAATAAAAACAAGAAACAAAAAGATATAATTGCAGAATCTAAAGGAAATACCTTCGAGCACTCACACACTAGCAACACTAGAAAATAGCTTAGTAGCCAGAGGATGTGAATACCTTTTACCTTACCTCCCCGGCAACGGCGCCAGAAAATAGCTTGATGTCTACGTGTGCTTCTATTCTTGTAGACAGTGTTGGGCCTCCAAGAGCAGAGGTTTGTAGAACAGCAGCAAGTTTCCCTTAAGTGAATCACCCAAGGTTTATCGAACTCAGGGAGGTAGAGGTCAAAGATATCCTCTCAAGCAACCCTGCAATTAAGATACAAGAAGTCTCTTGTGTCCCCAACACACCCAATACACTTGTCAGATGTATAGGTGCACTAGTTCGGCGAAGAGATAGTGAAATACAAGTGATAGGATGATTATAAGTAGTAACTGCAATCTGAATAAAATGGCAGCAAGCAAACATGTAGCAGAACTTGTTGTAAACGGTGTTTCAATGCTTAGAAACAAGGCCTAGGGATCATACTTTCACTAGTGGACACTCTCAACAATGATCTCATAACTGAATAAATAAAAGCTACTCTTAAACACTCTCTTGTTGGATAACAAACACCATTCATTGTGTAGGGCTACAAAAGCACACCTCAAGCCGGAGTAAACAAGCGCCACAACGTCATAAAGGAGTCACACACGGTGCACACACTGTCACCTTTACACCGTGGAGAGTACCGGAGTTCATATTAAAGTAACCTCTAGAGTGCATAATAGATAAAGAGTAACATCTACATATTCAACTAGATTAGCACAACTGAACACAAGTAAATACTACTCGGGATTATTCTCCTTCTTGATGAAGCAAGAGTACTATGCGTAGGGCTGCAAAAGCACACCTCAAAGTCTGAGTAAACAAACACCACAATTCCCAAGAATAAGCCATGATAAATGTCTAAATTATTCATAGAGTCACACAAGTACCCACACTGTCACCTTGATACCGTGTTGTCACAATGACTCCAGAAACTAGACAAAATCACTTGAGTAGCATAAACATTATTAATGTATTCAGCGATACTAGCAATACACATGATCACATAAAGATCACACCATGGGAGAGAGAGATGAACCACATAGCTACCGGTAGAGCCCTCAGCCTCGGGGGAGAACTACTCCCTCCTCATCATGGGAGTCAGCAGCGGCGATGAAGATGGCGGTGGAGTCGATGGAGATGACTCCGGGGGCAATTCCCCGTCCCGGCGGCGTGCCGGAACAGAGATTCTGTCCCCCGAAACTTGTCGTCGATGGCGGCGGCGCTGCGGAACTCTTCGTGGAAATTGGCTTCGTTTTTAGGGTTTTCGCGTCTGAGGCAATATATAGGCGAAGGGGCGGCGTCGGTGGAGTCCCGAGGGGCCCAAACCACCAGGCGGCGCGGCGGGCCCACCTGCCGCGCCGGCCTGTGGTTTGGCCTCCTCCTGGCTCGTCTTCGTCTCTCCTTCGGACTCCGTGTACGTGTTGGAAAAATAGGGACGTGGCCTTTTGTTTCGTGCAATTCCGATAATATTTCCAGAAGTACTTTTCTGAAACCAAAAACAGCAGAAAACAGGGAACTGGCACTGTGGCATCTTGTTAATAGGTTAGTCCCAGAAAATGCATAAAAGTGATATGAAGTGTATATAAAACATGTAGCAAATGGTATAATATAAGCATGGAACAACAGAAATTCTGGATACGTTGGAGACGTATCATCCTTCCAAGTTTTAAGTTACGCATCCAAGTCCTTCCACCAACGCGTTGTCGTGGAATTGTGCCAAAACCCCCCTGTCAGGTTTGGAGACTTCATTCGCATCCAAGTCCTTCCACCAACGCGTTGTCGACTGGAAGGTGCTCCGCCGCTGGCGACGGCGACTGCGAAACCCTAGCCGACGGGAAGGTGCTCCTCCGCTGGCGACGACAACGGTGAAACCCTAACTGACGGGAAGGTGCTCCGCCGCTGCTTCGACGCTGCTCCGCCGCTTCATCAACGAATTCGACGGAAGAGGCTCACGGCGACGAGGAGCGCCACCGCTGACTCTACTCACCGCCGCTCTACTCCCCGGAGGTAAACTCGCCGCCGCTCCGGTTCATTTTCCCGCGGCCTCTCTCCTCGCAGCTGCTCTACTCCCCGCTGCCTCTTCTCCTCGCAGGGCTAGGACGACCAGAGGAGAAGACCACCTCGCAGGCGCCATGGATCCGCGCAACAGCTACTTGTCCAAAGCCAAGCGCGCTCTAGAAGGAAGTACATCTGGTAAGTACTTGCCCACGCTGTTACTCTGAATTTCTACAGAAATTCTTCTTGTCTGATGCGCATAATTGATTGAATGATTATGTTCTGAAACTGAGCCCTGGTTCTGAAACTGCATCATCTGTTAAACTGTGTTCTGAAACTGCATCATATGATTGAATGATTGAATGACTGCGTTATTGTTTTGTTTTGTGCATGATTCCTGTTCTGAAACTGAGCTTCGAGCTTCGGTTCTAATTGCATGATTCCTGTTTTGTGCCCATAGGAAATGCATCATCTGTTCTGGACAAGGGGTGGCTAGGAGCACCTAGATGTAGTTCTGAATTTAAACTTGGTGTCACTAACTTCATACAGTTTGCAATGACCAATTCAGAAAGGGACAATACGATTTTATGTCCATGTAAAACATGTGGGAATAGGTTCTGGTTAGCTCAGAAACAAGTTAATGAACACTTGATATGTGAGGGCTTTATGAGTGGGTACACCACATGGATTTTTCATGGGGAAACACCAGGAATGGTAGACATTTCTGATGGCTCAGATGGTTCAGATAGAGATCCTGTTCATTATGGTCCTTCAGATGAAGAGGAGTTTGCTAACACTGACGACATGTCACAGATGCTCATGGATGGTTTTGGTATGTATGATAATACCAATTTAGGTGAAAATTAAGAAGAGGAAGAGGACTCTGAAGAGGAAGATGTTGATGCTGAAGGATATGCTGAGTTAGTGAACGATGGCGGCAGAGAGTTGTATACAGGCTGCAAGTCATTCTCGAAACTGCACTTCCTTGTGAGAATGATGAACATAAAAAAAATTAGGAGAGTTTCGAATTGCATTTTTGATGAATACCTTTCACTTTTTAGAGAAGCACTTCCACAAGGTCACAACCTACCCAGAAATTTTTATGAAACAAAAAAGTACATCAGGAAAATAGGATTAGGCTATGACACAGTACATGCATGCAAGAATGACTGTGTTCTGTTCAGAGGAATGCATGCTAATGCAGATGAATGTCCAACATGCCATGTTAGTAGATGGAAAAGCAGTAAACCAGGAATAGATGGGAAGAGAGTTAACAAGGTTCCCCAAAAAGTAGCAGTGCATTTTAAACTGAAAAGGAGAATACAAAGGCTGTTTTCATCTTCACATATGGCAGCAAACATGAGGTGGCATGCAGAAGGTAGAACTAAAGATGGAATGCTGAGGCATCCTGCTGATTCCCCTGCCTGGAAAAGTTTTGATGTTTTGCACAAAACATTTGCTGCAGAACCTAGGAACATTAGATTTGCCTTAGCCACTGATGGCTTCAACCCATTCAAGACAATGAACCTTACATATAGCATCTGGCCAATTCTTCTAATTCCTTACAATCTCCCTCCCTGGATCTGCCTGAAACAGTCCAACATCATATTATCTGTCATAGTGCCTGGTAAGAAGGCACCAGGAAAAGAAATGGATGTCTACATGCAGTTAGTAATTGATGAACTGCTTGTACTTTGGAACCATGGTGTGCTAACACATGATGCATCTTTTGGACAAAATTTTTGGCTATACGCAGCTCTGTTATGGACAATTAGTGATTGGCAAGGTCGTGGAGTCATAAGTGGTGAAAGCACATCTGCATGCTCTCACTACCTTATTCAGACTAGTTCACACAGGCTAAAGCATGGACAGAAAACGTGTTTCATGGGTCATCGAAGGTTCTTATCTGCAAACCATGAATTCAGACAAGATGCAGATTCCTTTGATGGAATTGTAGATACCAAAGATCCTCCCGTCCAGCTAACAGGAAAGCAAATTTCGAAATTAACCAAGCATATGGTTACTGACTATGGTAAAATGCAGAAGTCTAAAAAGCTTGAAAAGAAAAGAAAGAGGAGTGTTGACAATGAAGGTGTTGAGATTGAGGGTGTAGATGTCGAAGGGGAATATATTCATACTGTTCAGACAACATTCAGGAAACGAAGTGCATTCTTTCAACTGCCTTACTGGAAGAAATTACTGGTCAGGCATAATCTAGATGCAATGCACATAGAAAAAATGTATTTGAGAACATTGCCCACTGACGAGGCGTGGGCTCGGCAAATCCCTGGGTTGAGCACCCCGGGTTGATTGAGGGGGAGAGAGATGAGCGCTGGTGATCACGACGGCTGACAAGCGAGGCGTTTTACCCAGGTTCAGGCTCCCGGAGGATAACACCCTACTTCCTGCTTGTCTGGTTATTGATGGTGAGTTGTGGCTACAATGGCGAGATGGCAATCTCGCTAGGGTTTGTGTGGCGGCTATGAGCGTACCCTAGACGAAGGACCCTCCTAGCCTTTATATGGTAGGCTAGGTCTCAGGTGAACGGTGCCGATGGCGCCTACAAGCATGGCGGGGTCGCATGACCTAGCGTCGACTATCTTGGGCCGCACGTCGTCCTCCTTGGGCCTTCCTTGGGCCCTCGTCATAAGGTTGATGGGCTTGGCGTGACCCAGGTATCCCCACCGTGGGGTAGTCGAAGAGTGACCCCACGACAGGAGCCCCCGAGTGCTTAGTCGAATCGTAGAGTCGGGTAAAGGACTCCATTCTCCTGGGCACGCTTTCGAGTTCCTGAAAGGGACAAGTAAAATTAGTCGACTCCGGCCGTTCAGGGCTTACGGAGGATTCCTTAGTCGAATCGTCGACTGCAGGGTTAAATACTGTGAATCCGGCCTTAGTCGGTGATTTTTCGACTGCTATTGTTCTGAGTCCCTCGGGAGCGCGAACAGCGCTCCCGATGGGAGTAGCCCCGAGATTAAGCTGAATTGCTTGCAATTGAGGTTAAACTCAATTTTTCTTCAGTCGAAAAGCCTGCTCCCGATGGGAGTAAAGGAGGGACTTAACTTGGAGTCGCGACTGGCTTTGTGTGACTTACTGTGTATTCAGCCGGTTTGGCTTACTGCGCGAGTTTGCTCAGCATTTGGAGCTTACTGGATGCTCTTTCACTCGAATGAAACGTTCGAGTTCTCAATCAGCTCGTTGGCTTACTGTATGAACTTATTCAGCTCTGAGAGCTTACGGAATCTTCTTGTACTCGAATGGACTGTTCGAGTTCTCCATCAGCCCTGTTGGCTTACTTCCTACGCCTTCGTGGTTGACGTCAGTGCTGACGTTTTTGACGCACTCTGTGTCCGATGGGACGTGACAGTGCGGTCCCACTGTCAGTATTGACTGGAGACAGCGGTTGCCGCTTTTTTCTGACCGTTGGGCGCGAAAATTTCAGTCAGAAAGAGAAGCACCTACAACAGCTACAACTGAACTCAAGGGTCAGTCAGAATCATCAGGAGCATGTTCACAAAGAAGTAACTCCAGAACAACTTGGAAAGCCAGGTGTCAGTAGGAATCAGCCACAGAATTCACAGAAAGAAGGACCTCCGAAGCAAAAAGGAAAGGCAGGAGTCATGCAGAGCCATCAACAGCATGATCAGAGAGAAGTAGCGCCAGAGCAACAAGTAAAAGCAAAAGTCGTGCAGAGACAAGAACAACAAGGTCAGATAGAAGAACCACATGATCCAGAAGGAAATCAACGTCACCAAGGTACTGTTGCAGACCAAATAAAGAAGGCAGGCAACCCTCTGCAACAGAAAGCAGATATGGAGATGCAAAAGTATAAACCATGCTTCACCATTTATGCAAACACAAGGAACAAGAGGACTCCTGTAGTTAGTTCACAATTTGAAGACTCTGAGACTCAGCAAACTGATGACCAACATAACAGAAACAAAAGCAACAAGAGGGAAAGAGAAGAAGAGAGGACTCCTGTAGTTAATTCAAAATGGCAAGACACTGAAACTCAGCATTCTAAACAGAAAAAGGCCAAGAAGAATGTTGAGCAGAATATGTCAAATGGAAAATCCAATAAGATGATGAAAGCTCCTACATCGCAGCAAAGTGAAGCACAGGTCCTAGCAAAGCTGAAAGCTCCTAGCTCGCAGCAAAGTGAAGCACAAGTCGTAGCAAAGCTAAAAGCTCCAAGGTCGCAGCAAAGTGAAGCACAGGTCCAAGCAAAGCTGAAGAAAGTGAAGTTAGAGAAGGCAGATGAGCATATTGCAGCAAGATCAGTACAGAAGAAGGTCAGTTTGAAGAAAGGAATGGAGGTAGGCTTAACATCTCCAAACAGTCTACAGGTGGTGGCATATGGGACAATACAAAATACGGATGAAGAGTCAGACTTCATCGAGGTGTTGGTTAACATTGTGCTCAAGGATACCACTGTATTACCACGTTCACAAGGAAGAATTACAAGCTTGGGTGCTGCTACATCCCAGTGTATCCCTTGGCCAAGGAAAAATGTGAGTAATCCCAAACTTGACATCATTCCATAGTGCTAATATGATACTCTGTTTTTTGTCTTGGTACTCTGTTATTTGTCTATGTATCTTTGTACTGTGCTAATATGATAGCTTACTACTGTCTATGTATCAGTTGGTGGAAGAGTCAGACGCTGAATCTACAGTGGTGCAGCCATCTGGGAGAACAAGTGGTAAACCAAAGAAGCCATCACGTTTGGAGTCTGATTTCTGTCAGTTTGATTCCTGAATGTTTTCTGTCAGTAGGCATTTGTGCTTACAAATGATGATATTTGCTCCGTTTGATGTAGATGATTCCTGAATGTTTCCTGTGAGCTTTCGGAAGAATATGTTATGAATGCAATTACTGAATATTGAATTCCTAAATGTATGTTATGAATTCCGTAATGTATGTTATGAATGTATGTTCTGCTATGCAACTACTTTTTAGAGGCATTTGAAAAACAGTGCCCCTAAAAAATATAGAGTCATTTCTGGAAATGCCACTAAAAATAGTTAGAGGCATTTGAAAAACAGTGCCCCTAAAAAATATAGAGGCATTTCTGGAAATGCCACTAAAAATAGTTAGAGGCATTTGAAAAACAGTGCCCCTAAAAAGTATGGAGGCATTTCTAGAAATGCCTCTAAAAATAGTTAGAGGCATTTGAAAAACAGTGCCCCTAAAAAGTATAGAGGCAAATCTGGAAATGCCTCTAAAAATACTCATTTTTAGTGGCATTTTACTTCAAATGCCTCTATACTTTTTAGCAACACGATTAAATGCAACGCTTTTTAAAGTGCCACTAAAAATACTTAGAGGCACTTTGGGAATTTTTAGTGGCATTTCAAAGTGCCTCTAAAAACATGTTCTCCTGTAGTGAGCTAGCATGCTATGTGGGTTGCCTCCTTGATTATCCAAGAAGCGATGGTTCTAACACTCGCTTGATTATACCTAATTGTAGCAGACACACTGCCTTTTTTTGTTCTCATTTATCTCATTGTAATTGGGACTGGTCTGGTTTTGTTTGCCGTGATGAATCTCAAGAACGGTATCTCAGGAAGGTGGCTGTTGAGAAAGTTCCACAGGCGCAAATATTATTTTTGACAGCTATATGCAATCTGTGTGTGCTTCTCGACTAAAATTTAACCCTTCGTTGGGTAACTTCCACAACGTTGCATGCTATGTTTTCTTTTTGTGCATTCTTTCAAGCTTGATGTGTAGGCTATATCCTTTCAGTTCCTAGGTTAATTTAGTCACCATTTGTTTGCTTGCTTGTTTGTCATGATGAATAGCAAGGAGTGTCCGACTAATGTAGCTCTTGTAAGAGGCTTACTTCATTAATCATACACTCTAATCTGATCATATATTATGATAAAAATATCCTAATTAATGGAATTATTACTCAGAATATTACATTCATTCTGACATATTACTCAAAATATCCCAATGCAAGATAACTGCGCTTTAGAAAGAACCAATGAATAATTCCATTAATTTGAAATCATTGCTCAGAATAACCAATGCAAAAAGGCTTCATTGGTTCTTTCTAATGTGCTTTTAAATTTAATAAAAGACAATTGCGACAACAAATCTTATATTCTAAGCAAAACACGATTATACACCCTAAGCTGATCATATATTCTGGGAACAGCGCTACGAGCACGTGCAGACCTTATCTTATGCTTCATGATTTAATAGTTCATTGTTTTGTTTTGTCTCAATTGTCTTTGATATCTCTGAATTAATGGAATTATACACACCTTTTTGAATCAACCTCCACCTTAAGTTGCATGTCTTCGATCTATCCTAATTAATGGAATTATTCACATCTTTTTGCATCAACCACCATCTTAAATTTCATGCCCTTGTGTCAATAATCGACTCTTTAGAAAATTTGAAGATAAAAAAAAGTTAATTTGGAAAAAGATTTATAAAAAATAAGTTGGTGAAAATTTCTCTTGCTCGTAGCCAGGGCGCACCAAGATAATTCCGCTGAAAACATCAGTCTAGGTTAGTTTTAATCAAACCATACAAATTAAATAGCAAAAAAATACAAAATAGTTTGTAAACGTAGATACGGGATGTATCGCCTACAAATAAGCAATAGAGTCCTCGTACTTCTTGCTAGATTAACAACCCAGTTGTATTCTCAATTTCTAAGTAGATGATATGAACGCCCATTTTCACCGTCTCAGAATTCTCGGACCATACATGTTTAGCCACTTCGACGTTCGAAGAACTAAGAGAAACTCTAACATATCTCACAAAATTCATACCACAAAAATGGTTTGCGGTTTTCGCGTGGTACCCGCTTGACCATTCTCGATGAACTCGGGAGGCGGGCTTGATGATAGGAGACCGAGGCAACGGCCCCCGGTAGAGTCACAGACCTCATCGAGCACCTCCGACACCATGACCAAGCGGCCTACAGTGGTGGCGAGTCCCCTACTCCAAGATTACCGTGTTGGTGTTCATGTACACGAGTCGGTGCGGCTAGACACCTTACAACTTACCACATACGTTGCAGACTCTTCGCCGCTATGTCTCCCCACGCGCCATCGTCGTCCCGCGCCCAAGGGGACCGCACTTCCGATGTGGCGGATGTGTGGGGTACGTCGCCGGCGACAGGGGCGAGAGCCGGCCACGCTTCCGTGGCTAGGGATAGGGAGGGGACTGCGGTGCGACGCGCAAGGGTTTTGGGTTTTGATTTTCTCCCTTCTCGGAGAAAATTGCACGCAACACCAGCCTTTGGTGCAAAAGTTGCACATAACACAGAATTAAACCATGTTTTGCAGCACACCCCATATTTTGGTCTAAAAAGTTGTGGCAAGCCCAAAGTGGGTAATTTAGATCCTTAACAACGTATTTGACAGGTGGGCCCATACTTATATGTCGTATTCCCTAAATTACCACAATTATATTGTATTCCACGATTATACAACAATTTTATAAAAACATCATAAGGGAAGAAAAAAATAGAAATTGGGCACATACAAAATATTTAAGCATCAATAGAACATCATGTATATCAGAAGGAGCATCAACATAATACATCCTATATAACATCTGACTATACATGCAAAATATGGAGCTTTAAGATTATATGGAGTATAAATTAAATACGATGATGAACTGAACCCAAATCATGAGCACGCTCTACCTATATCGTAGTACTACTCCAGTCCTGCTTTGACATTTGACAACGACGAGAAGGTCTGCTATATCGTAGTACTACTCCAACACGCTCACTGTTGCCGCTGCTGCCATCGCCCGGTAGCAACTGCTGCAATCCATGTTTCACTGGTTTCGGTCGAGACGGGATCAAGGCTGTTCTGTACGACCACTGTGAGCAGATACAATTATTTTTTGAGAATGGGATACGGTACATAAAGTATGGGTCCATCTGTCAGATACGGTTTAAGGCCTTAAACTACCAATTTGGGCTAGCTGCAACGTATGACACCAAAATGTGGGGTGTGCTGCAAAAAAATGTTCTCCCCTTCTCACCCTGTTATTTTGGCGCTTAATACCCTGCTTCTTTTACATCTGAGTACCCCTCAAACTAATTAGATGTACATTCACCCCGGAAGGAGCATAACCTTTTTTTTTATTGAAGGTGCATAATTTTTTTTAATTGAATTGAAGGTGCATAACCTAAGTGAATACCATGATCATTAGGGACCTCAGCGATTAATATCCACTCTCCACCACGATATAACGGCGTAGACCCATTCCCTCCCTCCACTCGCCGCCGCCGCCGCTGCATCTCGCCTCCATGGCCGAACCCAAACCCTAGCGCCGCCGCCACGGTGCCACCCCCTCCTTCCTCGGCTGATCCCTGCCAGATCCACTCACACAACTCGAGTCTTGTCAGGTCCGATGAGGACGCACCTTGTCAGGTCCGTTGGTACTGTACAGATCGCTTGTGACCTCGTTGTACGCGGTAGAAGCTGATTTTAGGCATGGGTGGTATCAGGCGATGTAGTGCGCTTTGCTTAGCCGGAATCGTCCGTAGAGTCCGGAGAACTAGTACGGACCGCCATCATGCAGGTGGACGTGATTAGTGCGGAATAGCGACCGTCCTGCGTGCGCGAGTTGTAGAGTCAATGTTTAGTCGGTGTACCTGCCGTCATTGTACATGGTCCTTTGCAATCTGAGGCGGGATGTTCGGAGGTTCAACAATTGCCTGTCATTGTGCTGTATTGTTATCACGACTATGTTTTGGGATTTGCCGCTTTGAATATTCAAAGACGGTATATGAGCAAAGTGTCTAGCCTGCGTGTGATTATACCCAATCTGAGACTAGTATCTGAGCGAACATGACTTATTCTTGTATGTCTTGTTTTTAGGTTAATTAGGAAACCATATGCTGAATTGTGCTCACTTTTTTTTGATGATTTGTTAGTATTCAGTCTTTTTCGGTTTGCTGTGATGAATCACAAAGGACGGTATCTGAGTAAGGTAGCTCTTGTAAAAGGCCTCCTTTTTTGATTATACACCCTAAACTGATCATAAATTCTGAGCAAACATGTATGTTTGTGCTTTTTGTCTAAAAGTTCATTCTTCAGTGGGTTGCTTCACATTGGTCTTTTGTTATCTTGTTGTGAATCTAGACCACATAGTTCAATTTGTTCATGGGTCACTTAAGTTACCTTGCCTGCTTGTTTGTTTGCTGTGATGAATCACAAGGATGGTATCTGAGTAAGTTGGCTCTTGAGAAGGGCCCCTTCATTGATTACACATCCTAAACTGATCATATATTCTGAGCAAACATGTGCCTTTCTGAAATAAAAACAATTTCGCGTTTACAAATCTTAATTTTAACTGAATCTGCGACCTGTTTGTTCTTTTTTTATCAAGAACATTACCCATCTGCTGGTCTCTCGCTTATAATGATGTTCTGTTTTTTTGTGCAATCGTTCATCCTCGAAATCGTTTACGAGGGTGTTCTGATTTTTTTTGCATTCAATCATATTGAAATGTAAACCACGTACTTCGCCTAGTTCGTGGGGTAATTA
Source organism: Poa pratensis (assembly GCA_947311845.1). NCBI lineage: Eukaryota > Viridiplantae > Streptophyta > Magnoliopsida > Poales > Poaceae > Poa > Poa pratensis. Next base: position 165,805,198 of record CAMZMU010000063.1, read on the forward strand.
GGCTATTATTTTTTGGCTTGTTTGGTTTGTTTGCCATGATGAATCACAAGGACGGTATCTGAGTAAGGTTGCTCTTGTAAAAAGCCTCCTTCCTTGATTATACACCCTAAACTGATCATAATTTCTGAGCAAACATGTACAAATTTTTATGGTAGCATTGTTTGTGTTTTTGTCTAATTCATCTCTCAGTGGTTGCTTCACCATGCTGTTTTGTTTCTTGCTGCGAATGTAGACAACATAGTTCACTTAGTTCATGTTTTACTTAAGTTAAACTGTCTTTTTGTTTGTTTGCTAGTGATGAATCACAAGGACGGTATCTGAGTAAGGTAGCTCTTGTAAATGGCCTCCCTTCTTTGATTATACATCCTAAATTGATCAAATATTCTGAGCAAACGTATGGAATTCTGAAATGCAAAGCAATTCATTAGTTGTTTGAGCTTTATGACCTGACTGCTATCTTTTATTGTCGTGTTTCTTGTATTTAAATTATGAGCACAACAACCATATTTGCCGTGATGAACGGTATCTGAGTAAGGTACCTCTAAACGGGTGTTCCTTCATTTTTTTTTTGAAATCGGGTGTTCCTTCATTGATTATACATCCAAAAGTGATTGCATATTCTAAAGCAAAATGCACAGTTTGTAATGAACAGCTAGCGATATCCTTGTCAGCTTCTTGGCATGCTCCTGCTATTGTATAAACATGTTATCTTCCATAAAATAGGGATAAATTCGTGGCCCAAATTTGGTCTTTTTATCTTAGTATTTGGTTTGTCTAGGCTGAATGATTATTACAAGTGCATAGTTCAGATGACCAAACTGTGATTACTTGAACAAACTAGTCTTTCACTCCTATCTGATGGCCTTCACCACAAATCTTCTTTGTGCAATCAAACATTTGTCTTCCTTGATATTTTTTTTGCTATACACTGTCATTTTGCTAAAGCCTTGTTAATTTCAAATTCCACAAATAGTGCCTCAGACAGTCTTGTGGTGGTAGGTACTAAGGGTCATGGTCTGAACTCTGAACAATGCCTTGCTCACAATTGCTAACCGGAACTCTGTATTAGCAACTTGTTGCGAGGGAATTCTGGAGAATTCAACATGCACATTTGAAGTAATGTGTATTATCTATGGATAAATCCTTCTCTGTTTTTTCGCAGAGGGAATTTATATTAAAAAAGAGCATATTTCATCCTTTTTCCTCACCAAGCAAGTATAAACAATTAATCTACTGATATAACCTACTAATTCATATATTTATGCTTAAAATGGTAAAAAAAATAGGTCATTTAAGCAGTCCTTTTTATCTGCTTATTATTTGTTGTGATGATACACAAGGACGGTATCTGAGAAATATATTTCCAAAACTGATCAAAGAGTCTGAACCACATCATGTTTATGTCATTTGTAAGGATAATTGCCTTCACACATTTACTGGATCCTTTTGGTACTCTCTTAACTTATCCAAGAATTACTACTCCCTCCATCTCGGTTTATAAGGCGAGTTAGCAATTCTCTTGGACCTATGCGTTTATTGATAGGGCCAACAAGATACAATAGGAAGAGCATGCATTGGCCTAATTAATCCACCATTGGCTAAACTGCATGCCTATTGTGGAGAGAAAGTGGTTGGGAGGAGAATTAATGCTAATTGCGCCCTACTCTTGAGATTTTCTAGTTTTGGAGATATGCCTTATAAACTGAGATGGAGGGAGTACTATGTAACTTATCAGTTTAAACACAGAATGCCTGCTTGTTTGCTGTTTGTAAGTCAAATTTTGGTATTCGACAATTGCCCTGCCATTGCAAAAATAGACTCCATTCCAGGGAATTTTGTGTGCATATGCAAAACTTTTTCTGTTAAGATGATGGTCTCAAGACTTTATGGGTTAGGGGGCTAATTAGCCAGTTACACACTGCAGCCACCATGGCAGCAATATCTGTGTGAATGGTCAGTAAGCTCACCTACATTAATGCGTTTTATTGTGTCTATTTAAGGAATAACTCTTCACATGGTTACTTCTTTGATACAGCAACTCACACAATTGCATGAAAAGCTAAATTTCAGTTTTGTGGAAGTTCGTTAGGTCTCTAGGAACCAATTTTTGTATATTAGTTGCACTTTTGTTATTTTTTGTTACTTTCTATATCACAAATGTTTCTATGAGTACATCTATTAATTAGTCCAGCATTGCTCTTCTCGTCTTTGTTCTGTGTTAGGATGACCTATCATCTTTAAAATAGAGCATTGTCGGAAGCAATCTTGTAGTAAGATTGAATCTGCTGTCTTCGAGACCCGGCTGTAATTGCTCTTCTTTGCTTAGCAAGGGTTCATCGGGAGTGAAGAGTGACACTCTTACTGCAAGAGGAATAGCTTGGACGAGTCTTCAATTTATGTGATATGTAGGGCTACAGAGATGCTATGTTCTTGCTCCTGACCCTACAAAGTCATCAAGGTCATGGAACCGCGTGAAGGCATTTCCAGAGATCTTAGACAAAGGTTGTTCCAATGATGAAGTATATTGTTACGATGCTGATTCAAATATCTGGAGCTGAGCAGCCCCCATGCCTATTGCTAGGTACTATTGACAGTCCGTCAGCTTCTGTAGTTTGTATTGTGCAATATTTTTTTGTTTTTTCGATCCAATGCACAACTCACTTAAGCACTGTTTCTTTTAATTTCAGATGCTATTTTGTAGCTGCTTCTTAATGACAAGCTTTATGTTACTGCTGGACTTGGTTTGACAGACATATGCATAAGGTTGCTTGGAACAGAATGTACTTCGCAGGCATATACAACCCTGTCGACCAGGAGAACAGCAAACGAGATTGGCCTCTTTGTCACGAAGCTGATGATGTAGCTGAACGGGAGAAAGGGGTGGGTGATGCTGGGTAGACTTTCTGCAAGCTAATAACGTGACCACCGTGTGAGCTCTTGGCCGTTGGCAGGAAGATATACGTGATTGGACCGAAGTAGTTCTATATGTGATTGGGCCACTGATGGAGCAGGAGAGATGCAGTGTATCACCATCTGAAAGGATAGCATAATAATAAACCTCTATATGTGCGGTATCAAGTCAAATTTGCCCCATTCAATTTATAGTTGTGCATGTATTTTTGGCTGTATATCTGAGTTTTAATTTGTACGACTATATATTTACTAACTGTAACTAAGAAATTTCACTTCGTGTATAGCTGCCACCTACTTTATTTTGTGTGCCCTGTGAATGTCTCCCTGTTGCATTTTCACTTGAAATGAGTTATGTCATCATTCAGGATTTTCAAAAAAACTGTAGAACTACTTCAATCCAAAAAAATTGCCTTCTCTTCTATAAACATACTTCATCTGGTTTGAGGGCGCAACTGCTGTTAGTGGTGCTCAGTGTGGAGGCAGCCATGTTTGTGGATTGTATTTTGTAGGCAACAGATAGTGGGAAGGTTGAATTTACACATTCTCGAATAGAATGATGCTGATGAATCCTTAGTTGTCCCTTTGCATAATTTGATGATATATCTATTGTATGTCATTACTGTAAATAAAGTTAGCCATGATGGTCTTCCCTACAAAAATGCCAATTTCCTTCATTCTGTTTTATCTTTGAAATCGTAAGTCAAATATGTCCATTTGTTCAAATTGCCCTCGCAGAAATCGTTGGTTGAGTTGTGGAGAAGGTGCCATTGCCGACTCCGAATTCTGTTGTCATACTCATCCAAGGTTAAATTTATATTTGACTTATCATCTACTCGCTCCGTTCCAAATTAATTGATTTGAGTTTGTCCAAATACGAATGTATCTATACTTATTTAGTGTCTAGATATATCCATATTTGGACATACCCAAGTCAATTAAATTGGAACGGAGGGAGTAGATTAGAGTTTGGGTGGTGTAGAACGCAAAGTTTGGTCCAAAATTGTTCTCTTTGTTGTGTAGGCAAGTTGAATAATCGGTATTTAAGCATCGAAAAATGTGCATTTACTCCATCATTTGAGAGTAGGGCTGTAAGCATTAACGGATGATAAGCGCCCTAGAATTCCTTGACTTATGCTTCACGATATTTGCTTTTGGTCTTTGATCTCTCCAAATTACTGGAATATGAGTCTTATCTTTTTGTCTGAACCACCACCTTAAGATCCATGTGCTTCCCTAAATACTAGTAACTATATTTTATAGAAGTAACTTAGAACCCAAAGATAAATAGAAAAGGTAGAAAAACTAAAATTTACAAGTTAGTTCTGTAAATAAGAAAAATAAAAGGGCAAATAAAGTTTGGTGCCAGACTTTATACCAACTCACCAACTCTGAGTACGGTAGCTCTTGAAAAGTGGATCCTTCATTGATTGTACTAGGGATATTAGCGCGGCAATGCCGCGCCTGTTTGATGAATTTCAAATGTTTTTAAAAAATTGTTGCAATATGAATATTATTTGAATTTGGAAAAATTTGCGCTTAGAAGAGTGTTGAGATTTTGAAAATTGTCCGTATTGGAATGTATTCAAATTTGTGTTATACAGTAATTCCTCACCATTCTTCCCTTCGAGTGCAGCTGCAATATATGCCATAAAAAAGGTAAACAAAAAATGTATATGATGTGATTCATGACTGGACCAAACAATGGTCAATAAGTTTCCAACCAGTTGCATCAATAATGAAACATAATCATCCTACACAAAATCGCTTGTCAACAATAATAAATTAAACAAATTTCAACATTTTCCTAGTTGAAACAACGTGAGTTCAGAGTATATGCTGCCCTTTCGGGAAGCAAAGACACACTAATTAACATATGTTATCAAATTTATTTCTCAATATAATGCAAACGTAAATCCACAATATACAAATCACTATTGTGTTATATCGGTTACGGGGTATCCAAGAGAATATGCAAACAGTAGAGAAATGTTCAAATGGGTAGCATTCTGTTTCATCTGAGAGGCACACATCTACTTGTTCTTTATGTGTCCGATATTGTGGCTTCTCAATGAACTTCTTTCTTTCACACAGACACACTTCATAGTGTTGTAGGACCTGATGGACTTTTCATCGTCTCCTTCGACTCTGCCGCAATTTTACAATACACTGAGAGCAGATTCAATAAGACATCTATTCATGTACCATATATTGCATACATAATTTTTTTATTGAACAAACATTATATAGTCTGACACAACAAAAGAATCAACTGCGATGTAAAATGCTCCAGAATCAAACCATTGGTATATCGAATCCTTATATACTTATGTAGGTACAAAGGAAATAATGTATGCATGCTAAGTGTGACATGAAAAAGAGAAGGATTATCATCCACGTGTGTATGAGTTTAATTGGCACCAAATTATCTAAGATTTTCATCCAGAAAGCAGGACACACCATGTACTGCCAGGTTGTAACAACATCTTGAGAATTGTAAGAAAACATTGTATGAAAATGATTGCCATGGTGAAAAGATTGAAAATTTACTTGGCAGCGCGCAGTATCAAGATTATTAAATAACAGAAACGAACAAACAATTCCCTTTGTACTTGATTCTATCAAGGTTTATGATGCAGTATACAGCTGCTGTTCTATCGCCAAAATTAACGGGCACGACACCGCCCGGCATAATGATTCTGAGCGAACAGCTTCATAGAACAACCATAACTGACAGTAACTTGGCATGAATTACAGTGTCCGTACTAAACACATTGCTATGATATGATGTTAACAAAACTCCAAGTTCATCTAAAACAAACCTCACTACTATCATATTGATCGGAAATTTGTGTATTTATGAGCAATTTCAAAATAACATGGTTGCAGCTCTATGATATGATGTTAACAAAACTCCAAGTTCATCTAAAACAAACCGCACTACTATCATATTGATCGAAAATTTGTGTATTTATGAGCAATTTCAAAATAACATGGTTGCAGCTCTAGTAATGTCACTGTACGTACACATATACATGGATACTTGTATGAAGTTTGGTCAAATAGATGAGGTATATGAAAAATACAAAAGGTATTGACCTGGCGGTCAGCCATTGCAAATAGTCAGTTGAGGAATTTGACATTCCCATAAATCAGATCAGACACTAATATCTGACGGAACAAACTTACCAGAAACACGATGAACACAGCCTGCAGAAAACTATGAGATTGCAACATTAGGCTTTTTTAGCTCATATGTTAGCACACAAGTATCTGTTCCTAATAAATAGTAGCCTCAACCTGTGCATCACTGGTAGAGGCAACAATTTAAATCCTTTACAAAGGCACTTAGAAATATCTTGCAATCACACACTCAAGCCAGCAGCTATATCCAGCATGTGAATTGGTGGGCAGTAATCCCAGAGGAATTAGCACCTCAAGCAGAACATGACACACCCAAATCCTACAACTAATCCTTAGTAATACAATTGCATCTTATTAAATCATTTTCGTAGAATTAAACTCTACGAATCATGGTTTATATTTATATCAGGAAATCATTTGATGCATAATTGGAACCTAGGTTCAGTTAACACTCTAGCGACACATCTTTGAACCTAAAAGTTCAGAGTAGCACTCACATATGAACATGACCATTCACAGTTAACTGAAACAGGCATAATCAATTCCAGTAAACCATTCAGGAGACATAGGGCAGCACGACTGGAGATTTTCCAGCGAACAACACCAAGCATCACCGAACAACAATAAGCCAGCATGAATAAACCATTGGCATCAGTAGTGCATCACAGGTAGTAGTTCAGAGTAGCACTCACATATGAACATGACCATTCACAGTTAACTGAAACAGGCATAATCAATTCCAGTAAACCATTCAGGAGACATAGGGCAGCACGACTGGAGATTTTCCAGCGAACAACACCAAGCATCACCGAACAACAATAAGCCAGCATGAATAAACCATCGGCATCAGTAGTGTGTCACAGGTAGTAGAACACCTAAATAGCAACAAAACCTAGGTTACAGGAAATAAGCTGTATACGGCAGAGCATGGCTCGAAGGCCAGAAGGAAGAGAGAGAGAGATGAGAAGGAGGGGAAGGAGTGCTTACCAGCGCCTGAGCGCAACCATGACAGCGTGGTGGAGTAGTGCCTACGCGGCCGCCATGGCGTCACAAGGACGATCTTGGCGACGACGTGCTGTAGGACGGATGTACACGTCCACAAGGATGGCAAACTTGGCGTTGATCCGGGGCGGCTTCCTGCCCGGCTGCTGCAGCTCGGACGTCGGCGGTGAGGCGGCGGTTCCATCCCCTGCAACGGGAGAAAAAATCTGTGTCGTGCGTTGCAAGGGGACACAAAAATAATAAACTTAGAATCCACATGGTTTGTCATTTCATGGGATAAATTGACGTCTTAGTCCTATCGGTGAAATATTTCGGGCAGAAATTAAAACGGATGCTGCAAATTTACAGGAACCTCTTCTTAAGGGATTTCAGGAAAAGAAAGTTGCATTGCTTACCATCTGTTGCCGTGCTTTGATTACTGTCTGTTGCCTTCCCTTGCTTACCATCTGCTGACAGTTCAGAATTCCTTGCTAATTCTACGGAAGCCATCTGTGGAAACTGCCTGCAAAGGAGGAACACAGTTTACCTCAAGATAATTAGGAAAGAAGAAACTTCCGACAGTAAGTTTCAGGTAGCAGGTTAAACAAATACCAAATGGACATAAACATGAAGAAGTAGAGAACTGATTCAGTCAGATTATTTGAAGAACTAAAAGTAACTTAGCAGTGTTCACACGAGTAGTTTGCCATCTTTAGACGGTTAGTAAAGAATCTTAATAATGTCCCAGACTGAAACAGATATTTTAATGTTAGGGGATGACAATATATCACATATTCATATGATTGCCCTTACTGCAGGTTTGTGTATTAAAGCATCTTCACCAGTCCATACTTCATACATCATTGTAATTTTCAGATCCACACATATCCCTATTCGAGCGCTCACTGTAGTTTGAACAGACATAAGCGCAGTACTATGCCAGCCAATGACCATAGTCCTTTACAATACCAACACAAACAAGATGATGCAGCACCAGGTACAGCTGATTTCATATGCAGGAAACAATATGGAGTCGTCGCAGGCAAATAAGATTAGAACACACACCTTATCCTTGCATTCATTTCAAGCATCTGGCTGATGAACTCGTCTCTGAAACAACCAACACAGGCGCATGTATAATTCAGTTGCTACCAGGAATGTTATCCTACTGGAGCACAACAGAAACAGCGCAATAGACAGAGTTAATCCTACTCACCTCTCACCGTCTTCCTTGCTCTTCAGGTCCATTACATCAAGCAAAAAAAGCGCAACCCCGCAAGTTCCAGAAGTTCCAATCATACAGACAACATGAACAACACAAGCGTGTGTAATATGAATGCAACAGACGGGGACCGTAATATGCTGCGATTTTCGAGATTTCTGACCTTAAGATTCTCCATTTGTGAGCCCACCTTCGTGATTTCCTCCTGGAGATGTGCAATCGTCGCCTACACGCACCAAAATATGGCGAAATTCGGATCAAATCAGACGAACCGGCAGTCTGGCAGTAATAAACAGAGACACGATTCGCCGATTCAGAGTGTGGAAGATGGGGAGAGACCTCGAGCGCCTGGATGGTTGAGGCGGCGATGGAGGCCTGCAGCTGGCTCCCGCGCAGGTCTGTGTCCGCCGCCTCCCGCGCGCGCTTCGCGGCCTCGAGCTCCGCCGTGACTGCGTCGGCCGCGAGATGGCAGAGGGAGGCGACGCAGCAGGAGCAGCGGGCATGGCAGCGTCGTAGCACCAGCAGGAGGCGCGGGAGGTCGAAGTTGAGCGCAGGAGCACGCCGAAGCAGCCGAGCCATGGCAAGCACCGAAACCCTAGCCGGGGAGTAGGGTTGCGCGTCAGCCAGAGAGAGGAAGAAATCCAGATCGAGCTGGGTAGGAAGGAGGAGCAGAGGGCGGCGCATCGTTTGCGGCCGAGGCGGCCGGAGCCGGCGGTGGAAGCAAGGCGACGGCAGCGGCGATTTGGGGATCGCGAGAGAGAGGGTCGGGCACGAGGCCGAGCGGAGGAGGAAGAAAGTCCACTTACGGGTTTTTTTGCAGGGAAGTCCTTGGGGTTTTCGGAAAATGCAAATAGGTCTTCCGCAGCGGTAAAATGTGGACTGCGGGTTAATTTCTCGCTTTGCGAGTTTGTTTTTGCAAAATGGCGCCGTGCGCGCGCTCTGATTGGTAGAAACTCCAGTGCTACAGTAGCACGCGTTTAGGGAGCGACGTGGATCAATCGTGAGCGTCCATTCGCAGATCGGACGGTCAGAAGAATTGGGGCGACGTGGATAGCGAAATGGAGCGCGAATCCGACGTACTTTTATATATAGGGGACATGTCTAAAACTAATAATAAATTTGATGCCTCGTTGTACTCATTGATTCAGTAAGAATGCGTAATATATATGCACTTGGTTTGACGGATTCATCCGTGAAGGATGCAGAATTAGGGATAAGAGGTCTCGGGCAACGTAGTGTGCTTTACTTAGTAGGAATCATGCATGCCTCACATTAGAACAACCAGTAGCGTACTATCTTGCATAGATGTATGCGGTTTCTCTGGACCTACACTTTATAGAGTTGCTTTGTTGTTTAATTTAGTTTTTTGAAACGGGGGCAACAACTTAGCCCACATTATTTAATTAACAAGGAGTTTTCTTTGAATATTCATAAATAAAAAGAGTACAAAAGGCTACCCTCCCGGTATACAACAACAACAATAACAAAGCCTTTTATTTCCAAACAAGTTGGGGTAGGCTAGAGTTGAAACCCATAAGATCTCGAAACTAAGTCATGGTTCTGGCACATGGATAGCTAACTTCCACGCAGCCCTATCCATGGCTAATTCTTTGGTGATATTCCAATCCTTCAGTTCTCTTTTAACCGACTCCTCCCATGTCAATCTTGGCCTACCACGACCCCTCTTAACATTCTCATCCCGCTTTATCCGTCCGGTATGCAAAGGCGCTTTCGAAGGCCTACGTTCTATATGAGCAAACCATCTTAGACGGTGTTGGACAACCTTCTCTTCAATCGGTGCTATCCCAACTCTCTCACGTATATCATCATTCCTAACCCGGTCCTTTCTTGTGTGGCCACACATCCATCTCAACATGCGCATCTCCGCTACACCTAACTGTTGGATATGTCGTCTCTTGGTCGGCCAACATTCTGCGCCATACAACATCGCAGGTCGAATCGCCGTCCTATAGAATTTGTCTTTTAGCTTCTGTGGCACTCTCCTATCACAGAGGACGCCAGAAGCTTGGTGCCACTTCATCCAACCAGGTTTGATTCGATGAGTCACATCTTCATCGATATCACCATCCTTTTGGAGCATAGACCCCAAATATCGGAAGGTGTCTTTCTCAGGTACCACCTGTCCATCAAGCCTAACCTCTTCCTCCTCGTGCCTAGTAGAACTGAAACTGCACCGCATGTACTCAGTTTTGGTTCTACTAAGCCTAAAACCTTTCGATTCTAGAGTCCGCCTCCCATCTCAACCAGCTACCCTCCCGGTATGATTTCACTTAATATTTTGAACCCTTAAAACCAAAAGTCAAGCTTCCTTCTTGATGTGTGCAAGTATGACAAATGGAGGGCATGCTTGTTGCGAAAGACACACATGTTTCTTTCATTCCACACATCACAAGAGACAGGGAGAGAGAGGGACGCCATAGCCTTCCCGTTTCACCAACTTGGAAAGGGTGGGTGTCGACCATTCTTAGGTATAAATTGACGCAGAGACAGAGCAAATCCTTTATGTGCCCCCAAATTCTAACTATGAAGCAACATGTGAAAACAGGTGCGAGACCGATTCCGGGACATGCTTGCAAAGTGGGCATAAACCACAAAATTAGGCCAGGCCCGCTTCACCAAACGGTCAGCCCACCAAAGTTAGTTTTGAATTGCAAGACAAGTGAAGAACTTAACCTTTGGAACACCATTGTGTTCATCATGGTTAGCAGAGCCCCAAAGAATCGCTCATTATATGCGGAAGCCGTCAATTATTGCTTGTTTGCCGGAAGCTTCCAAATAGTGGCGTCCTCAATGTTGGCATCAAGTTGCATATGTCTTACCATGGAGCCAAAGCTCGACCAATTGTGCGGCACGGCTGCACGAGCCATCATAATTTTTTTCATATAATGCCACTTTCCCAATCCTAGCGTCACCATGCATTGTACTCTTGATACTCCATTTTTACATCTTAGATACCACACAAATGAGAAGAGTAATGTCTTTCGGATACATCCAATTGAATCCATGCAGCATCCAAAAAGGGATTTTGAACACACACCCCCACACACACACACTGTCATGGCGACGTAAAATAGCTGCATATCCAACTTCGAACCAGTCAAAGAAGGTAAAATCATTAGGGTACCCGGTTCATCAGATCCCTCAAAACTCGCACTAATTTTATTGTTTTTCACTCCAACTTCGTACCTTGACTGACCTTAGACCCACGGTGCCACCCTCCCAGCCTCCCTGGCCCCGACAGCCCGTGCCTTTTCGCAACTCGGTAGTCCCGCACCTGCCGCATACAACATCACCCCTATGAACAAACACGTGGCTACCCTACCCCGATGAGCACCTCTGTGAGACTGAGCCATGAGTCTTTAAATTGGCGAAGTCATCACAAGCGTCTTGCTATCGACGGAATATCGTCTCCCACTAAAAAAGAATCCACCTTTAATGAAAAGACCAATGCCAAATCTGGGATTTAAACTTTGGTGTGTTGTGGGTATCCAACCACGTGTTGGTTCTATCCATTGTTCCTATGTTTGTACGGCATTGTGGGTTCCAATGTGAAAAAGTTGGTCGGTGCCCATAGCGCCTCTCGAACTTGATATAAGTTGCACCGGCCAACAATGTTCACGTGGCTGTAAATCCCAACTGCTTGTGTTACATATATATGCCAACAACAGGGCAAGCAAGATATCTCGTTGCGTTGTCTAAGGATCTGTGGTGCTTTAATGCTTATGTGGTGACCCAAGGGATTCTTTGTCGCAAGGCGCCATTGATTCCCCTCTGATGGTCCGCTTAGAATGTGCTGCCGAAGCTTGTTTTCAGCGGATTTACTTAGGGATGGGAGGTCTCGGGCGATGTAGTGCACTTAGTTTAGCCGGAATCGTTCGTCTACGACGAACTTTCAGTACACAGCTATCTTGTGCTGCTCCATGCGACTCGTACGAAATAGCGACACTTCCGCGCGAGCGAGTTGTAGCGTTGATGTTTAGTCGAGCCAGCGTACGAGCCTGTACGTTCAGTTGGTGTGAGTCGATCCTACGGAGTATTGACCATTCTTCGTCGTTACCCTGCTGTAGCTACAATGTTATGAGATTCGTTGTGATGATTATTCAATGACAAGGACGGTATCTGAGCGATGGGTCTAACCCTTACATGATTATACGGTTATACCAACCCTTTCGTTTCAAAAATAAATAAATATTATAGTCACTCTTAAACTAATATTTGAGCGAGCACATGGTCTTATTTTTGTATGCTTGTGGACACCATATGCGAAACTGCGTGCAATTATTTTATGATTTATTAATATGTAACTCATTCTAGGTGTGACTTATTTTGTTTTGTTTGCCTTGATGAATCATGAGGACGGTATCTAGTTACGGTGGCACTTGAAAAAAATGCTTCCCAAAATTATTGACTCTAGAGATATGGTAATATGGAGAAAACAAAATTGTTTGAAACACGCACATAACCAGAATCCCCCCTTGTTTTAAAGAGAGGAGGAGCTTTTATTTTAGTGCTTATCCTAGTTGTCGGTTTAGTTTATGCATGGCGAAAAGGAGCCATGGTCTTAACTGAATATTTAGACAAAAAAAGAAGCAAAAGATTCCATTGAGACAGTTATGAATTTAATTGAGTTTCCCTTGCTTGACGAAACAAGTTCCAATTATATTATTTCAACTACACCAAATGATTTTTCAGCCTGGCCAATTTTTTTTGTGAAAATGTATGTATCTTTAAATCGCACATTAAAAAATCTGGCCAAATTTTTATCTCAGCAAACATGTACACATCTTAGAGCATTTCCACGGGGGACACCAAATTCGTGTCCGACACCCCCCAGTTGAGTCCCAATTTGGGTGTGCCGGACATGTGTCCGGCTAATTGGGGTGCAGCCTACAACGGCGCAACCCAAACTAAAAAACAAACTTGATGAATTCAAAGAAATTTAAAAGCATTTCAAATTTTATTCATATTTTTTATATATTACAAAAAGGTTTGAATGAAATTTGGAAATAAAAACCTCACTAATCGAAGTCCCAGTCGCTACCGCCGGTGCCGTCGTCGAGCACCACGTAGGTGTAGGAGGAGGTGGCACGACTGGTGGAGGCGCCGTCATGGGCGCACGACTGCAGAAGGCGCCACTGGAGGAGGAGGACGTCGTTGTGGCCTTGGGTACGTTGTGGCCATGTACCCAAGGCCGCCGTGCTCGATGGTGGCCACCGCCTCGGCGACCACCTCCACTAACCTGGGATCACCTCCAATGGCAGCGGCGACGACATCGGGGGCGGCGCAAGTGCAGGCAGCCGCGCGGTGGGGATCGGGCTTGGCGAGTGACCTCGCGGTCGCGGATGACGATGCCGCCTCCTCCTCCACGACGCGGATTTGGATTTAAGACAATTTCTCAGGAACAACTCCAATGTCAAAGCCCCTCTTTGTGGATTACATCTTCATGGATAGATCTTGGTAGTTGCCTAAGGGAGGAAAATTTTGTTTTCCGGTGCAAAATCCTACAATGATTTTCATTTTTTTTGAATTTTTTAAATATATAGTTTGATTGTTTTTGAAATAGCGGGAACAATAAAGCTCGGCTGCAAGAGATCTCTACTCTCTTCAAAGCTCTGTCGTTGATTATGCATCCAAAACTTATCAACTATTAGAGCAAGAGACTGAAGCAACTCTTATTTCCTGTACTCGGACAAAGTATCCCGTTTTATAATTTTGCACGTCTATACATCAGTGAGAAGATGCATACATGGATTTTTCATATACTCTTGAAATTTCTGAATATATATTTCTATTTTTTAAAATAGCGGGACAGTAGAGCTCATCTGCAAGAAATCTCTACTCTCTTGAAGGCTCTCTCGTTGATTATGCATCCAAAACTGATAAGATTGAAGCAACTCATATTTTGTACTCTAACTTGAAAGAACTGTACATTAAAATTTTCATTGCAAATATTAATGACACTCCGCACCTCGTTGAGAACCTCCGGCACCGTGACCAGGCGACCTGCGGTGTGCTAGCGAGCGCGGCATAGCCCGAGATGACAGCGTTGGCATCTATGACGACTACCACCACACCGCCCAAGAACATGATCCGGCTCACCGCGGCGCGAGTCCTTCGGCACCGTCTCCCGCCGCGCGGTGTCGCCCCATGCCGAAGTAACCGCGTCGCCGACCTGCGTGGAGGCGAGGGCAGAAGCCGGAGGAGGGGGCGAAAAGGCCACGTCACCGACAGTGTGGGCGAGAGGCGGCCACGATTTCATCGCAAGAGGAGGGGGTTGGCGCGGCGGCGGCGCGCTAGGGTTTTGGGTTCGGGTTTTTCTCTTCTCGCTCGATTATTTTGTCGCTTAATAGGCTGCTTAGATTTACATCTGACTACCCAACACATTAGGTAACCATAAATCCATGTTGGAAGGAGCTAACCACCAGAATTATATGAATATACGATGATCAAGAGGGACCTTTGCGAATAATACCCACCTCCACCGCGATATAACGGCGTGGAGACGAAAACTTTTCCCTCTCGCCGCCGCCGCATCTCGGCACCCTCGCCGCGAATGCTCCACTACCTGCCACCCCACCGATGGTACTCTACTGCTTGTGACCGCGTTGTACCTCCGATTAGAATGGATTGTCCGACCTCGTTTTTGGCGGATGCGCTCGCCGTAGATGTGGATGTTTGGCACGGGAGGTCTCGGGTGATCTATTGCGCTTTGCTTCGCTGAAGTTTTTCGTATGATATGGGCACTAAGTACGTAGCTCCACTGTGAAGAAGTACGAGATTCGTACGGAATAGCGACTGGACAGATTGCGCGAGTTGTAGCGTCTATGTTAACTCGTCCAACCTGCGTACATTGTAGCCTACTTTCTTGAGCAAGTGGATGGGGCTTGTATCGGGTAACAGGTGCTCCTTCATTGATTATAGATCCAAAACTGATCGTATATTCTGAACAAACATGTGCAGTTTGTAATGAACAGCTAGCAATATGCTTGTCAGGTTCTTGGCATGCTGCTACTATTTTATAAACATGTTCCCTTACTTGAAATAATGATAAGTTCGTTGCCTAAATTTGTTCGATTTTCTTTTTAATAATAGGTTTGTCTAGGTTGAATGATGATTACAAGTGCATGGTTCAGATGATTAAACTGTGATTATTTGAACATAATTAGTAGTCTTTTGCTCCTATCTGATAGCCTTCATCACAAATCTTCTTTCTGCATTAGAACAATTTTTGTCTTCCCCTTGATTTTGTTTTTTGCTATACACTGTCATTTTTCTAAAGCCTTATCAATTTCAGATTCGACAAATTGTGCCCTCCGACAGTCTTGGGATGGTACTAAAGGCCACTCCTGAGAAGTGCTATTTCCTTGATTACACATTCTAAACTGATCTAATATTCTGAACAAGCAAGTGTAAACATTGGAATCTACTAATATATCTTAGTGATTGATATATTTTATGCTCAAAATGACAGAAAAATTAGGTCCTTTAAGCTGTTTATCTGCTTGTTTGCTGTGATGGTACACAAGGACGGTATCAGAGAAAGATCGCTCTTCAAAGCCCTTTCGTTGATTATACATCCAAAACTGATCAAATTTCTGAGCAAACTCTTATTTCCACACTGAATTGAAAAAAGTACATTTATAACTTCATGGTGTTAATTTTGTGTGCTTACCAGTATTTAGCTCAACTAATTCAAGCAGGTCCCGAGTTTTACACCCATTCCAATCAGGCCCACAGTTTATAATCCCCTTTGAGTTTCTTGCTTTTGTTTTTTCTACTTGTTTGCTGCGACGAATCAAAAGGACGGTCCATGAGAAATATCTCTTTTGAAGAAGTGATCCTTGATTATATATCCAAAACTGATCAAGAGTCTGAACTGAACCACCTAATGTTTCTCATTTGTAAGAACAATTGCTTTCACACATTCACTGAATCCTTGTGGTACTATTATAACTTATCTAATAATTACTGCAATGCAAGTTATCAGTTTAAGATTTAAACTTTATAAGTCAATTTTTGTTATATGACAACTGCCCTGCCATTGCAAAATAGACTCCTTTCCAGTGAATTTTGTGTGGATATGCAAAACATTTTCTGTTAAGACGATGGTCTCAACTCCCAAGCCTTTATTGGTTGGGTGGCTAATTAGCCAGTTACACATTGCAGCCACCATGGCAGCAATATCTGTGTGAATGGTCAGTAAGCTCACCTACATTAATTTGTTTTGTTGTGTCTATTTAAGGAATAACTCTTCACGTGCTTCCTTCTTTGATACAGCAACTCACACAATTGCATGAAAAGCTAAATTTAGTTTTGTGGAAGTTTGTTAGGCCTCTAGGAACCAATTTGCGTATATTAGTTGCACTTTGGTGTTTTTGTCACTTTCTGTATCACAAATGTTTCTATGAGTATACTATTAATTAGTCCAGCGGTGTTGTTATCTTCCTTCTTTGTTCCGTGAAAGGATGACTTATCATTTTCAAACTAGAACATTGTCATAAGCAGTATTGTAGTAAGATGGAATCTACTGTTTTTGAGACCCGCCTTATTAATGGTCTCTCCCTGATGAGATTGCTCTTCTTTGCTTAGCAATGCTCTCAGGTGTGTCGACACCTCAATTTATGAGGATATGTCTGCTAGTGCTATTGGTCCGATCATCAGGGATTATCAAGGCCAATTCATTGCTGCCTCTACTAAATTTATTCCTCAAGTTGCGACTGCTGCAATGGTGGAAGCAATTGCTATGAGAAAGGGATTAGCACTTGCATTTAGGCTAGGCTGTAATAGTGTTGTTGCTGAATCTGATTCAACGGAGACTATTGAAGCATGTACTGGCCAAGAGGTTTGGTGGATCAATGCATCTGCTGCAATCTTTGCTCATTGTGTAGACCTTGCATTTTTTTATTCGAAGTGTTACATATCAACATTGTTGAGGGAATCAAATAAACTGCTGATGAGCTAGCTATAGTGTGTTTTCTCACAAAAGTTTCATATAATCAGGACGATGAGCCCCTAGTTTTTTGTTGAACATTCTTATAGATTATGTAATCGTGGTTGGTAATTAATAATGCTTGTATCAGATTGAGACCTGACCTGGGTGTTTCTCTCTCAAAAACAAAGTGGCACTCCTACGGCAAGAGGATGAGTTATGATAGGGAGAGTGTTCACCGCTGTTAACTGTGAAGCCGCATGTGTGAGACTGATTTTGGGACATGCTTGCAAAGTGGGCAACCAAAATTCTTGCAAAGTGGGCATAACCCAAAATTAGGCTAGCGTCGCTTCGCTAAATGGTCGTCCAAAGCTAGTTTTGAATTGAAAGACAAGTGAAGATCTTGACCTCCAAAGTCCTAAATCTTCCAACACCATTGTGTTCATCAAGGTTAGCAAAGCCCCTAAGTGCTCCTTGTATGTCGATTCCGCCTAGTATTGCTTGTTGGTCAAAAGCTTCCAAACAATGGGCGTCCTAAATATTGCATCAAGCTGCGCCTCTCTTGCCTTGGGCAAAAGATCGACAAATTTTGTAGCACGAGCCATCGTGAAATTTTCATGTAATGCCAATTTTCCAATCCAAGTGTTGCCATGCATGGCACTCTTGATATTTCTGACGGGAATTAAATTTCCTCACAAAAAAGAATGGAATTTATATCCCATCCACCAACATTGCCAGCAAGTGCAATGAGGAACCTGTGCGAATAATATCACACTCTCAGATATATAATGGCGTAGAGACGGACGGAACCATTCCCTCCCTCCGCCAGCCGCCGCCACTGCCCCGTCTCTCCCTCCACGCCCAATCCCCGCCAGACCTAGGGTTCCTTGCCGCCCTCATCCACCACCTACCCTTCGTCTCTTCCCGGTCACACATCTCGAGTCTCCTCATATCCGATGAGCAAGCACCTTCACAAGGTGCGATTGATTTGACTCCACCTCCAATGGTACTGTACTGAGCGCTCGTGAGCTCGTTGTACACGTTAGAATGTGTTGTCCGAGCTCGGTTAGGCGAGGTAGAAGCTGGTTTTTGGCATGGGAGGTCTCAGGCGATGTAGTGCGGTTTGCTTAACTAGAATCGTTCGTCCACTAAGCAGAATCTGTACGTAGATGAACACTGAAGGTGGACGTGATTCGTGCATAAGGGCAACTGTTCTTGGTTCGAGAGCTGTAGGGTCGATGTTTAGTGGACAGAGCTGTTGGCATAGTAATTCGCTATCTTGTATTGTGCTTTGCTTAGCTGGAATCGGTTGTACGCTGAGGAAAATCAGTACGATGATGGACGGTTCAGCTGGACGCGATTCTTGCGGAATTGCGACATTGCTGAGTAAGCGAGTTGTAGCGTCGATGCTTAGTGTTAGAGTATAGGATTAGGCTCTAAAGTCGGCTAGGTTTCCTAATAGTACGCATAGTCGGTTTGTTATACCTAGATTAAGTCGGTTTGTACCAATATATAAAGCCATGTACGCTGCACCAAATCAATCAATATACAAGTTCTATTACAATCTATCATGGTATCAGAGCAATTCGCTCCACGGCCTAGGATTTAGCCACCAAACGCTTCCGCCGCGCGCCCCCGGGGAGATTCGTCTCCGCCGGGGGCCGCGCAAGTAGATTAGATCTTCGTCCATCGAAATTTTCTCGCCGCCACTTGACCGGCGTTTCTTCTTTTTTCGCCGATCATAGATCGGATTGCGTCGCCCACCGCCGCATGTCGTCCTCGTGCGCCACTACTTCAACAACGTCGTCGACTAGTTTCCGGCAACACCTCATCATCGACCGCGTGAAGGACAACCTCTGCACGTCGCCATCACGCCGGATCGTCTTCGACAACATCGACCGGGACAAGCTTGTCCCCAAGTAGGCGCCTCGCCATCAACACAAGGGCTGCACCACAATGCTTGTGGTCATCATCGCCGTCAAGAAACTTCCCGGCATCTTCTACCTCGCCGCAAGCTCTACGCCAACAATCTTCGCCAACAATGTCCCGACAACTACTACCTCTAAACCGACAAACGTCTTCAACAACCACCACGCCGTCTTCGTCCACCACAAACCGCGCCGTCAGAGTTGCAATCTATTTTCTTTTACACAATTTTTTTTCTCAACTTTCGTCTACTCCGGCAACAAACGGCGGAAATCAGCGCTACGCACCGACCGAATTCGAAGATCTTCTGCTTCTTCATCCGGCTCTGGCTCGCAAGGTTCATGGTGGTCCTGTCTTCGCATGCCCGACACTGGCAACGCCGGTGCGTGCTTTCGTCCCCGACACACTCCCAAGCCTGGCAAGCTTGCAAGGCGTGCCGCCTACCTCATCTACACCAACTCCAGCAAAAGTCTACCTCTACTACCCAACAACGGCAACATCGACCACGACAACAACGCC
Organism: Poa pratensis; assembly: GCA_947311845.1. Lineage (NCBI taxonomy): Eukaryota > Viridiplantae > Streptophyta > Magnoliopsida > Poales > Poaceae > Poa > Poa pratensis. The sequence continues at coordinate 165,824,850 of CAMZMU010000063.1, forward strand.
CACAACTCGGCTACATCGACATCGGCACCAAGGGCTATCATCTCGGCTTCCTCTCCAGTTTGCGACTTCGGATTATGCTTCAGTCAGACCGTCCGCGACGCTCCAGCTGTTCGCGTCGCTACGATCCGACTGCGGGGGATGTTAGAGTATAGGATTAGGACTCCTAAAGTCGGTTGTTTAGGTTTCCTAATAGTACGCATAGTCGGTTTGTTATACCTAGATTAAGTCGGTTTGTACCAATATATAAAGCCATGTACGCTGCACCAAATCAATCAATATACAAGTTCTATTACAATCTATCACTTAGTGGACAGAATTGGTGTCATTGTACCTTACTATCTCGGCAAGTCGATGAGGGTTGTAGGGTGCTTCTGCTAATCCTTTCAAGTGTGCAGCATTGCTCTCACTTTGATGATGTTCTGAGATTTCGCGTGATGATTATTCAAGGACAGTATCTAAGAGATGGGTCTCAACCTCGCGTGATTGTAACCAATCTGAGACCAATATCTTAGCGAGCACGGCAATTTCTTGTATGACTTGTCTTTGGGTTAATGCAGGAACCATATGCTAATCTGTGTTCAACTTTTCTGATTTGTTAGTATTCAACACATACTAGGCGTGACTTGTATTGGATTTCGGTTTGCTGTGATGAATCACAAGGACGGTATCTGAGTAAGGTGGCTCTTGAAAAAAGTGCTCCTGTCTTGATTACACGCCCTAAACTGATCATATATGCAGAGCAAACATTAGCAAATCTCAATTGTTGATAGAAATATGCAAACTGTTTGTGCTTTTCGAATTAAACTTTAGTCTTCAGTGGGTCACTTCACAATGGTGTTCTGTTTTCTTGTTTTGCATTTCATCATGCTCGAACTGCAGACTGTATCCTTTAGCTAGTGGGTTAATTAAGCTGACCTTGTATCCTTTAGCTCGTGGGTTAATTAAAGATGGGTCTACACGTGTTAGGATGACTGGTCATATTCAAAATAGAGCACTGCCAGAAGCAGTATTGTAGTAAGATGGGGCTGTCTTGGACACCCGCCTTATTAATGGTCTCTCTATTGAGATTTCTCTTCTTTGCTTAGCAATGCTCTCAGATGTGTCGACGCCTCCTTTTATGAGGATATGTCTGCTGGTGCTATTGGTGCAATTATCAGGGATTATCAAGGCTAATTCATTGACGCTTCTACTAAATTTATTCATCAAGTTGCGACTGCTGCAATGGCGAAGCAATTGCTAAATAGGGACTAGCACTTGCATTTAGACTGGACCGTAATGATGTAATAATGTTGTTGCTGAATTTGATGCAATGGAGACTATTGAAGCATTTACTGGCCAAGAGGTTTGGTGGAATGCATCTGCTGCAATCTTTGCTGATTGTGTAGACCTGGCATTTTTGATTGCAACTGTTACCTATCAACATGTTCGAGAGAAGCAAATAAAACTGCTCATGAACTAGCTAGAGTGTGTTTTCTTAGTAAGTAATCAGGATGATGAGCCCCCCTAGTATTCTGTTGAACAATCTTGTAAACGATGTAATGTGGTTGGTAATGAATAAAGCTCGCAGCAGATGGAGACCTGGTATATCTCAAAAAAAAATTGGCACTCCTACCGCTAGAGGAACTGATTGGACGACTAGGGAGAATGTGACATTGTGTATATGACACCGTGAGGGTGCCAAACTGAAGGCTGGTGGGTCACCATAAGCAACACGGATCGTTGGACAACAGAAAGGAGATATCTCTCTCTGATCTCTTGCCATGTTGTGTGGCATTAGATGGGATTTAAATCACTTGACAAAAAATGATGGAATTTCAATCCGATCAACCAACATTGCCAGCTGGTGCTACTTATATAAAGCCCGATGAGGCGCTATAGGCACCAAGGTTTTATTTGCCGTAATAGTAGGATTCACTTCGACCGAGCTTGTCCCGGCAGATTCGGCAGCGGTAAAAATTTGGGCATGGGAAGTTTCGGGCGATGTAGCGTGCTCTGCTTAGTAGGAGCCGTTTGAAGCTTTGTACCACTAGTAGCTAGCATACCGTCTCGTGCAGACGTATGTGATGAGTATGGTGCTACGACCATCCTTGTTAGCGTAGCTTGTCATGATGATTATTCAAGGATCCGACCCGAGCGATGGTTCTTACCCTAGCTTAAAGATACTAGGGCGGTCTTGTACCTCAACCAACCTGCAATGTTTCACTGCGTTCATTTGTCAATTGAGTTGTTTGTCAGTGCTCGGTGCATCCTTATTTCTAAGCTTGGCTTCTCTTTTGGCTTGGTTTTTCTGCTGTGATGAATCACAAGGACGTCATCTAAGCAAGGCGACACTTAAGAAAAGTTATGTCTACCTTGATTACGCATCCTAGATCATACTACCTGTTTTTTAATATAAGATGTTCTATGTGGTGTACATATTGTTTAAATAACACCAAAATAAGTGACCATACACACTAAAATATGTCTACATACATTTGTGTATGCATGAATGTGGACAAATGCTAAAACATTTTATATTAAAAAACAGAGGGAGTATGTTCTGAGCAAACCTGCACAAATCTTAATTTTGATAGCCAGCTACAAGCTAATTGTGCTTTTCAACTAAAAGTTTATCCCCAAGTTGGTTGCTTCGTCATGATGTTTGTTTTCTGGTTGTGACCCTTTAATTTATTACTTCAGTCACCCATGTACGTTTGTTTGTTTGTTTGTTTGATGTGACGAATCACAAGGACGTGCATTATCCCTCCGCGATCTGGTGTAGATGGTGTAACAACTTAGTTGCATTTTCGTTAGCCGATCCCAACGCGTCTAGTTTCACGGTGTCGGAAATTTTCAGACCACATCGGTTTAATCACTTTGACATTTAGAGAACTGAATCCCAAATTCTTCATTCTTTGAAATCGATCAAGACAAAGCATGTCTGCTGCAGAAAAAAAAAGGCTGGTTGCGCCGCGGAGAAGGCGACAGTATTCCTAGTTGTACGTATGTCACCGTGAGGGTGCCAATTTGAAAAGCTGGCCGGTCACCATAAGCACCACAGGTCATAGACATCAGATGGAGATCTCCTCTCTTGCCAGCTTTTTGCATGGGATATATGCACGGACCAAGAATTCAAGAGGATTGGGTGGAATTTAAAGCCACAACCACATTGCCAGCGCTACTTAATAAGCACTAGGGGATTCTTTGTCATAACAGTAGGACTCGTTTTTGCAATGCCTATAGAAAGGCATAAAAATTAGGAAATAACCCAAACCATAGCCCCACCACTAGTTCCTTGCTCCCTCTGCCATCCATGAGGGTTCTCCTCCTCCCCATCCGCCACCACCACACTTCGTCTCTCCCCACTCCCAACTGCTTGAATATCCTCATATCAATATTTAGGCATGGGAGGTCTCAGATGATGTAGTTTGCTTTTCCTGCTAGGATTCGTTCCTAGTTCTGCTTTAGTAGGCAGCGTACAGTCTTGCGCAGGCGCCTGCAGTTCGAATGGCGCTACAGCCTTCCTTTGTCGGGTACCTTGCCGTGATGATTATTCAAGGATCCGACTCGAGCGATGTGTCTTCCCCTAGGGTGAAGATACTGTGGAGGAGTTCGCTCCTGAGCCAGCCTACAATGTTTTTGTGCGTCCATTCGTCATTTGAGTTGTTTTTCAGTGTTCAGTGTATCAAAAGCTTGGCTTCTGTTTTGGCTCGTTGTTTGTCTTGATGGGTCTATCTTGAAGAAGTGTCCTGCTCTAATACACAACTAGTATGATCATATGTTTTAAACAAACAGGCACAATACTTAATTTTGAGAACAAGATACAAGCTGATTGTGCTTTTCGACTGAAATTTTTATCATTGAGAAGGTCTGGCTTCTTCATGCCGTTTGTTTTCTTGCCGTGAGCCTGTGAGTATAAACCATATGCTCCATTACATAATTTGTTAAGTCAGTCACCCTTGTATAATTGTTTGTTTGCTTTGATGAATAGAGTAAGCTAGCTCTTGGAAAAGGCCACTTTGTTTGAGTACACAACCTAATTTGACGATATTTTCCGAGCAAACATGTGTAATCCTAAAATAAGAAGCAATTCATGGATTTCAGAGCAGAGTGCTATCAATCTTTATTTTGTGCAAACGTGCACACATCTTAATTTTTACAGAAATGATGTGTACAAAGCGTGCAAAATCTCAATGCATAAATCTAAACTATAGTCTGCAAAAAGAGGTTTGAAGATTTGAAACTATAGATTACTGACTATACTCAGATTTGTAAATTTGTCATTCCTGTGTAGATCAGAAGGCAAAATATTTCGTTTTGTGACTTTACACGTTTATACATCACACAGACATATATGATTTTTGATATTCTTTGAAACTTTCAAATATATTTTTCGATTTATTAAAATAGCGGGAACATTGGACGTTGAATGCAAGAAATCTCTACTCTATTGAAAGCTCTCTCGTTGATTATGCATCCAAAACTGATCAAATATTTTTGCAAAATATTGAAGTAACTCTTATTTTTGTACTGACTTGAAAGAACGGTATATTTGAAATTTCCATTGCTATCAGAGAAAGGTCCATTGCAGATGTTTTTTTATGCTTAATGGGGCCTGATTGAAATGGGTCTAAAATTGTATTCTAATGCTATTTAGCTCAACTTTATGCCAACTACCAGTAGGAACATAAATTTACATCTATTCCAAGCAGGGTCTAAGTTTATAATGCTAGAAGGTATTTAACTTTCATTAGTTCTGCATATTTTCTCCGAGAAATCAAAAGGATGCTACCAGAGAAAGGTCTATTGTGAAAAAATGATTCATACTTGATTATACATCCAGATAGATAAAGAGTCTTAGCAAACCTCCTGGTATCTCATTAATTTGCAAGAACGATATGTCTCGTTTATTCACTGATCGTTGTGCAAGTCTTTTAACTAGTTCAAGAATTACTACTTTGTAAGTTATCAAGTTAAAGAAACAATGCTGCTTGTTTGTTGTGAAAAAAAGTGATAAGAACGGTCTACAAATTGCCCTGCCATGGCCTAAATAGACTCCATTACAGAGAAGTTTACGTCGATTTAACAAGCATTTATGGATTGTGTTGGCTCAGCTACATTTTTCGTTCGGCGCTTAATATGCTGCTTATTTACACCTGAGTACCTCAGAAACTAATTAAATCTATGTTTATCCCTGAAGTCCGACAAGCACTAGACCTATGTGAATACGATGATAACGAGGGACCTGTCCCAATAATACCACTCTCCACCACCACGATATAACGGCGTAGAGACGGAACCATTCCACCCTCCCTCCGCCAGCCGCCTCCATGGCCGAACCTAGCCCGCCAGCCGATCCGCGCCAGATCTAGGGTTTCCCACGCTCCAGCCACCGCCCCCGGCCTCTTCAGCCAGATCCGTCGGGCACGCGCCTACCTACACAAGGTGCGATTGGTTTCCCCTCCGATGGTAAATCCTAAACTCGTTGATTTAGGGATAGGAGGTCTCGGGAGCTGTAGTGTGCTTTGCTCACGGGCAATCGTTCGTTGAACAAACCGAACCCGTACGACGGTGTCGAGTGTAGGTGGATGCGATTCGTACGGGGTTGCCTGGGTGCTCCGTCGTTCTGCCGGATCTCCATGTCCATCCAATGGGTATGGTGGACCTGGCCCTTGTTGTTTTAGTCTTGCTGGGATGACTGAACAAGGACGGTATATGAGCGATGGGTCCACCGTTGCTGTGGCTATTCCCAATCTCAGACTAGTATCTGTGCAAACGTCCTTTAGCTGTACATCTTCTGTAAAAAAATTGTATGTCTCAAGATTTGTTCGATATACTAGCATCTGTTACACTTGGTTCATTGGTTATTTGGTTTATTGCTGGTGAACGCATGCCAGTTTTAGTTTTGTTCCTGCTTGTTTGCTGTGATGAATCACAAGGACGGTATCTGAGTAAGGACCCTCTTGAAAAAGGGCGTTCTTCATTGATTATGAATCCTAAACTGATCATATATTCTGAGCAAACACTTTGCAAAATCTTAGCAATGCACAAGCTGTTTGTTTCTTTCACCTAAACCTTTATCCTTTGGTGGGTTGCTTTACAATGCTGTATATGTGTTCTTTTTGTTGATCCTTTCGTGCTCAAAATCTGGACCATGTACTTCGCCTAGTTCATGGGTTAATTTAGTTGCCCTCGTCTGATTGTTTGTTTGCTGTGATGAATCACAAGGACGGTATCTGAGTAATGTGGCCCTTGAAACAGTGCCCCTGCATTGATTACACATCCTAAACTGATCATATTTTCTGAGCAAACATGAACAACTCTTAATGTTTACCTCAATCTGCAAGCTGTTTGTGCTTTTGATTTAATATGGATCCTTCTGTGTGTCACTTCGTGAGCTAGTTAAGTCACGCTTGTCTGCTTGTTTGTTTGCTGTGGTGAATCGCAAGGACAATTTTTGAGTAAAGTTCTCCTGCCTTGATTACCTGAATTGATCATATTCTGAGTGAACATGCTCAAATGTTAATTTGGACAGCAATCTGCAAGCTGTTTCTGCCTTTGGACCTAAACTTTATCCTTCAGTTCGTCGCTCAAACCGGTGTTCTGTTTTCAATTTGTTCATTCTTTCGTCCTTGATATGTAGACAATACATATACTTTCTGTTTCTTGGTTAATTAAGTCACACTTGACAGCTTGCTTGTTTGCTGTGATGAATCACAAGGACGGTGTCTGAGTAAGGCAGCTCTTAAAAAAGGTCTCCTTCCTTGATTATTCACCCTAAACTGATCATAAATTCTGAGCAAACATGTACAGATCTTTATTGATAGCAATGTTTGTGCTTTCTGTCTAAAAGTTCACCCTTCAGTGGGGGTCTTTTATTCTCTTGTTGTGAATGTAGACCACATAGTTAACTTTGTTCATGGTTTCTTAAGTTACCTTGTCTGCTTGTTTGTTTGCTGTGATGAATCACAAGGACGGTATCTGAGTATGGTTGCTCTTGAAAAAGGCCTCCTTACTTGATTATACACCCATGGTTTGTAAGGCGGCCTAAGGCGCTGGGGGGGGGGGGGGGGGGGGGGGGGGGGGGGGGGGGGCGCTCTGACTCTTAGGTGACGCCTAAGCGCCTAAGGCGGACAAAAACCTAAGGCGCTGGGGGGCGCTCTATCGCCTAAGCGTCCAAGGCAGGACGCCTTAAAAACAATGATACACCCTAAACTGATCGTATATATTCTGAGCAAACGTGTACAGATCTTTATGTGAAAGCAATGTTTGTGCTTTTCATGTCTAAAAATTCATCCTTCAGCGGGTTTTTCCACAATGGTATCCTTTTTTCCCTTTTCTGCATTGTTACATGCTTGATATGTTGAACATATGCTTTCAGTTGCAAAGTTAATTAGGTCACCCTTGCATGCTTGCTTATTGCTGTGATGAATCACAAGGACGGTATCTGAGTAAGGTTGCTCTTGAAAAAGGCCTCCTTCCTTGATTATACACCCTAAACTGATCATATATATTCTGAGCAAACACATACATATCTTTTTTATGTCTATAAAAATTCATCCTTCAGCGGGTTGTTCCACAATGGTATAATTTTTTCCCCTTTTCTGCATTGTTACATGCTTGATATGTCCAACATATGCTTTCAGTTCCAAAGTTAATTAGGTCACTATGCTTGCTTGTTTGCTGTGATGAATCACAAGGACGGTATCTGAGTAAGGTAGCTCTTGAAAAAGGCTTCCTTTCTTGATTATACACCCTATACTGATCATACATTCTGAGCAAACATGTACAGTTTGTAAGTAGCTCCTGCTATTTTATAAACATGTTGTCTGACTTGAGGCCAAATGATGATCACAAGTGCATAGTTCAGATGATCAAACCGTGATTACTTGAACAAAATAGTCTTTCGCTCCTATCTGATGCACAACTTTTGTCTTCCCTTTTGATTTTTTTCGGTATTCACTTGTTATTTTGTTAAAGCAGTCTGGGATGTTATCTGAGGACGGTTGCTCCTGCGAGAGTGCGTCTTGATTACATATCCTAAACCGATCTGATATTCTGGTTGTAATCAATAGAATCTGCTAATAAAAGTTACTAATTCATATGTTTGTATGCTTCAAATTACAAGATGTCTTTTTTCTTTTCTTTTTCTGCTTGCTTGCTGTGATGAAACACAAGGACGGTATCTGAGAAAGATTGCTCTTGTAAGTTCTTTTGTTGATTATACATCCAAACCTGATCAAATATCTGAGCAAACGATGAAGCAACTATTTTCTTCATACTCTCTAAATTGAACGAACAGCACATTGGTAATATTTTTTCTGCTTAATGGAGGCTGCTTGTAATTTGTTAAAAAATTGATCCTCCCTTGATTATAAACATAAAACTGATAAAAGAGTCTGAGCAAACCTCATGTTATCTCATGCAAGAACAATAGGTTCATGCATTCACCGGAGTATTGTTGTACCCTCAACTAGTTCAAGAATTACTATGGAAGTTATCGAGTTACAACAGAGATATTGCTTGTTTGCTGTGAATGTATCTGAAATGCCCTGCCATTTTAACAATAAATCCCATTACAGGGGATGTTCTTTGTGGAACAATCCTATGTGAACTTTTCTGTTAATATGATCTTCTCAAGCCTTTCTGGGCTGGGTGGCTAATTAGCCAGTTACACACTGCAGCCACCATGGCAGCAATATCTGTGTGAATGGTCAGTAAGCTCACCTACATTAATTCAGTTTGTTGTGTCTTTAGAAGGAATACTTTCTTCACACGATTCCTTTTTTGATATATAAACTCACAATTGCACAAAGTATAGTTCTTTGTGAAGTTATTTTAGGTCTCTCAGAGCCAATTTTTTTCTGTATATTTGTTGCACTTTGATGCTTCGAATTTCATTGAAGCTTATTAAAATTATTTCATTAAAACTTACTAAAATTATTTCATCTTTATTTTTTGTATATTTGTTGCAATCTGATGATTTGATTTTCATTCAAACCAATTTGTTTGTATATTTGATTTGTTATTTTATATATCGCAAATATTCCTATCAGTACATCTTCAATGAGTCCAGTAGCATTGTTCTCATCCTTATTTATTCTGTGTTAGGATGACCTACCACCTCCAAAATAGTGCATTGCCGGAAGCTGCCCTATAGGAAGATGGAATCTTCTGTCTTTGAGACCCCACTTATTAATGGTCTCCCTGATGAGATTGCTCTTCTTTGCTTAGCAAGGGTTCCCCGGCAGTGTCATAATGCTCTCAGATGCGTCTCAAGGAGATGGAAGGCATTGCTATGCAGTGAAGAGTGGCACTCGTACCGCAAGAGGAACAGCTTGGACGAGTCTTGGATATATGTGATATGTAGGGGTACGGGCTACAAATGCTATGTTCTTGCTCCTGACCCTACAAGCCGTACCTTGAAAGTCATCCAAGTCATGGAACCTCCATGCTCAGCACGTGAAGGCATTTCCATAGAGACCTTAGACAAGAGGTTGTTCCTTTTGGGTGGTTGTAGCTGGCTAAAAGATGCCAATGATGAAGTATATTGTTATGATGCTGCTTCAAATTCCTGGAGCAGAGCAGCCCCCATGCCTACTGCCAGGTACTACTGACAGTTCAACAGCTTTTGTATTTTGTTTCGTCCAATACTATTTTTGTTCTTGATCTTGTGCACAACTCACTTACCCACTGTTTCTTTTGATTTCAGGTGCTATTTTGTAACTGCATCTCTTAATGATAAGCTTTATGTTACTGGTGGACTTGGTTTGACAGACAAGTCGCCAAATTCATGGGACATCTACGACAAAGGCACCGGCTCCTGGTTTGCGCACAAGAATCCCATGCTCACCCCAGACATAGTCAAGTTTGTAGCCCTGGATGGTGAGCTGGTGACCATCCACAAGGCGGCCTGGAACAGGATGTACTTTGCTGGCATATACAACCCTGTTGACCAAACCTGGAGGGGAACAGCAAATGAGATTGCTCTGTGCTGGTCTGGACCGACGGTTGTTCTTGACGATGGGACACTCTACATGCTGGACCAATCCCTTGGCACGAAGCTGATGATGTGGTTGAATGAGACCCAGGAGTGGGTGATGCTTGGCCGGCTGTCGGACAAGCTCACACGCCCTCCTTGCGAGCTTGTGGCTGTAGGCAGGAAGATCTATGTGATTGGGCGGGGGCTGAGCGTGGTAACGATTGATGTGGACACGGCGGCCAGGGTGGATGGATTCCTGGTATCCTCGTCGACGGGCCCGCTGATGGAGCACGACTTCCCACCGGAGAGATGCAGGGTTATTACCATTTGAAAGATAACAGAATAATTGACCTGTATATGTATGTCTACCTCGGGTTTTGTTGCACATACAGAAATAAGTCATGTTGTGAGAAAATTTGGCTGTACATTGACTTCTCTTGAGATAAGTGTATATTGATTTCAACTAACAAAAGAAAAGTTCAGTTTGTGATCTGCAACCTATGTCGTGTCTGTTGTGCTCTATGAATGTCGCCCTGTTGCATTCTCAGTCGGTTTATGTTTTATATTATCTCTCTTCTATCAACATGTTTATCTGGTTGGAGAGTCAGAATTACCATTCTTTGAGGCGTCTATCTGGTTAGAGGGACTGCTGATTCTGTTGTTCACCTATCCCCTGTTGCAAATGCAAAGAATGGTGGATGCACAGCATATTGAACTGTGATTCTTCCGAAGTTATCCATTCTTGCTCTCGAGAAGATTTTTTGTTGATGAGCTATGTTCGTGGATAGTACTTTGTAGGCAATAAAGAGTGGAAGGTCGAATATATGCATTCTAAAAAAAACTAATTTGTTCTAGTTTTTAGTTGATGAGCTATGTTCGCGGATAGTAATTTTCGGTTGATGAGCTATGTTTCCTACAAAAATATCAATTTCGTCGTTCTAGTTTCATCTTTGAAATAAAAAAAGTCAAACGTGTCCATTTGTTTCAGTTGGCCCTCCAAGAATGTATGAGCTGTGGCGAAGGTGTCATTGTTACGTACTTGCAGACTCATGGTCATACTCACCCAAATGAAATTCTCTACTTTGGTTCAGCATCCACATTAGAATTTTTTTTTTGAAACTGAAAAAAAAAAAATTGTCGGTGGAGAATGCAGAGCTTGGTAATTCTCTCAGTTGTGCACGTAAATTCAATAATCGGCACCACACCTTGTGATTAGGTGTCAGAATTCCATGGCACTCCATTGTGTGAGAGTAGTAGCACTGGCGAATTTTCCTTATCTTTATGTCTTGTGCTTCACGATCCGGTGCTTCTTTGGTTGTGTTTATGTCTCAACTGCTTTTGTTATCTCTCCTAACTAATGGAATGTTTCACGTCTTTTTGCCTCAACCGCCACCTTAACCTCCATGTCCTTGAGTTAGTCCTAGACTCTTTCCAAGAGATGGACAAATAATTCAGAATGCAAAGATATACATAAAGAGAAAAGATGGACAAACTAATACTCCCTCTGATCTGGTTTTAATGTCGGAAGTAAAGAACTGATCACGTACAAAACAACAGTACAACTCAAGACAGTTTATGAGATCGGAGGGAGTAAGTTAATTCGGACCACGAAGAAAAATAAATAGAAAAAAGTTTAGTAAAATAATTTTTACCAATTCTAAAGTACGGTAGCTTTCGAAAAGGTGATCCGTCATTGATTGTACGTCCAAATCTAAATCATATATTCAGTGCCCTCATTGTACGTATTCGATTAAGTGAGAATGTGTAATATGAGTTTGGTGTGGAAGATTCAAGATTTGCCAGTGAGGATGCGGATAAAGGGATGGGAGGTCTGAGGCGATGAAGTGTGCTTTGCTTAGTAGGAATCGTTCGTCCACTAAGAATAGCAAGTAGCGCAGCTGTACCATCTTGCACAAGATGGATGCGGTTCCTATGGAGCTACACCTTTGAAATGTTGCATTGTTGTTTAGTTTGTTGCGAGAATTATAAAAGGACAGTATCTGATGATGGATCATACCCCTCGTGTAATTATACCCAATCTGCGTCTAACATCTGAGTAACACCCTACGATGGTTCACTTCTGCATAGCGTGGTTTTTCTTATCCAATTATAGTTGTCTTGATAAGCAAAGTAACAAACCACAACCAAAGGGTGGCATTAATTGTTCCTGGTTTAGCGACACCCTTTGGGTGCCAATGTGAAGAGGCTGGTCAGTTGGCTACACCACTCACCATCCGTAAGCTAGCAGGGTGGAGGTGATCTCCTCTCTCTTGCCATGCTCGTTGCATGGGATTTATCAAGCTCATTTTTGTGACATCCTTTTCCGAACGGAGGGAGTATATGGAACAAGAGGATTGCCAGCGCGCGTCAGGCTATGGCATCAGGGGATGCTAATAAGCACCAAGGGTTTCTCTGCCATAAGAGTAGGCTTCGCTTTGCAATGCTTATATAAGCCCTAGCCCTGCCACCACCGTCTTGCTACCTCCGAGGCCGATCTAGGCCTGCTCTAGGGTTTTCCTCCTCTGTCATACATCACCTACCCTTGAGACCATCCTTCTCCTCCACCCGCTCCAAATCTGCTCAAATCTCCTCTAATCCGATGCGCTCGTACCATACTGCACGCTCGTGCCTTCTTTGTACTTGTTGACCGGCTTCGAATTCTTTGTCCGAACTCATTTTCGGTGGATGCACCCGCGGTAGATATGCACAGATTTTAGGCATGGGAGGTCTCGGAAGATCTAGGGTTGTTTAGATAGTAGGAATCGTTCATTCCAACAACACAGCTAGTAGTATACCATCTTGTGCAGACACTTGGTTTTTCGGTGATCCTACACCATTGCTAGGTTTGCCTTGATGATTTTACAAGGACTGTATTTGAGCGACGGGCCTTCCCTGCGCATGACGAACTCAATGTGAGACTGCTACCTGAGCGAACATACAATATTTCACTACGGTTCAACAAAAGCGACATATTTTGTACAACTAATAATTATGTCTTATTCTTTTCTTGATGTGCAATATTATTCCGAACTGTGTTCATTGGTTGCTTTTAGTTGTTACTATTCAGTAAATCCTAAGCATGACTTCTGTTTTGGCTTGTTTGTTGTGATAATGTAGAGAGATTATGGGAGATTGCACAGCTCCAATAGGGCCGGCTGTCACGTATATATATAGGAGCAAACAGATTACAAGCCTTGGTGTACAAGGAAACTACCAAGGAAACCTATACAGACAAGTATATCTCAACACCCCCCCGCAGTCGAAGGGTCGGCAGCGACACACAGACTGGACCGAAACTCAGAAAAAGTCGAAGTCGGTAGCCCCTTCGTCATGATGTCCGCAAATTGCTGGGAGGTCGGTACGTGAAGAACTCGAACGTGACCGAGAGCAACCTTCTCACGAACGAAGTGGATGTCCAGCTCGATGTGCTTGGTGCGACAATGATGAACGGGGTTGGCGGAGAGGTAGACAGCAGAGACATTGTCGCAGAAGACAACTGTGGCCTTGTCAACAGGACAGGCAAGCTCAGAAAGGAGCTGACGAAGCCAAGTGCACTCTGCAACTGCATTGGCCACAACACGATACTCAGCTTCAACACTAGACCGGGAGACGGTGGGCTGGCGCTTGGACGACCAGGAGATCAGCGACAAGCCAAGGTAGACACAATATCCTGAGGTGGAGCGCCGAGTGTCAGGGCACCCTGCCCAATCCGCATCCGAATAAGCCACAATGTCCACGGAGGGTGAAGCGGAGATCGTGAGCCCGAGGTCCATAGAGCCGCGGATGTACCGAAGAATCCGTTTCACCGCGGTCCAGTGAGCATCACGAGGCGCATGCATGTAGAGACAGACCTGCTGCACGGCGTACTGGCTCCGGGCGAGTAAGCGTCAGGTACTGTAAGGCACCGACGATGGAGCGGTAGTGAGACGCATCCGTAGCCGGCGATCCAGCGGTGGCGGAGAGCTTGGCATTCGTGTCGACGGGTGTGGCCGCAGGAGAGCAATTAAGCATCCCAGCGCGCTCGAGTATATCATGAGAGTACTTGCGCTGATGGAGAAAGAACCCGTCCGCTCGGCGTATCACCTCAAGGCCGAGGAAGTAGTGTAGCAGGCCGAGGTCCTTGATGGCGAACTCAGCACGAAGACGATCTGTGAGCTGTCGAAGAAGAGCGTCGGTGCAGGCTGTCAGGATGGGGCCGCAGCTGCCGGCGCAAGGGGCGCGGGCGCTGGCGGGGCGGCTGCCGCATGCCATCGTGCAGGGGCGCGCGTAGAGGGGGCGGGCGGCGCTGCAGGAGTCTCCAAGATGCCCTGCTTAAACGGAAACAACAGCTCATCAAAGTAAACGTGTCGCGACGTGATCACCCGGTGAGAGACTGGGTCATAGCAGCGATAGCCCTTAGTGTTAGCCGGATAGCCGATGAATACACACGGAAGGGAGCGAGGGGCGAGCTTATGCGCAGCAGTGGCGGCTGTACTGCGATAGCAGCGACAGCCGAAGATGCGGAGGTCATCGTAGGAGGGTGGTGTGCCGAACAGAAGATGGTGTGGTGCATACTGCCAACGGGAACGACAGAGCCGAATGTTAATGAGAAGAGTAGCTGTGGCGAGGGCGTCCGGCCAGAAACAGGGTGGCATGTAGGCATGGAACAAGAGGGTGCGGAGGATGCGTTCAGCGCGACCGTTTTGTTGAGAAGTGTAGGGACACGTGAGACGGAAAACAGTGCCGTGAGTAGCAAGTAGGGTGCGAACGGCGAGGTTGTCAAACTCTTTTCCATTATCGGTCTGGAGGGCATGGATGGTTCGACCGAACTGGGTGGAGACGAAGGAGAAAAAGGAGGTTAGGGTGGCGGAAACATCGGATTTACGGCGTAGGGGAAAAGTCCACACAAAATGCGAATAATCATCCAATATCACAAGATAGTAAATAAAACCAGAATTACTCGGAACAGGAGATGTCCACACGTCACTATGAATTAACTAAAACGGAAAAGACGCGACAGTAGAGGATGAACTAAAAGGTAGACGAACATGTTTGCCTAGACGACATGCTTCACAAGAGTGGGACGCTGTTTTATTACAAGTAAAGGAAAATCCATGCATTATTTGACGAAGTGCGTTGCAGCTGGGATGGCCGAGGCGCGCGTGCCAGAGGTCGACACCGGCGGAGAGGGCGATGTGGCTGGAGGCGGTGGAGGAGTGCTGAACAGGGTAGAGGGCATCGCCGGGGCTGTCACATCGGTGGAGAAGCATACGGGTAAGACCATCCTTCACAGAAAAACCGACATCGTCAAATTCAACCGTCACAGAGTTATCACGAGTAAGACGTTTAACGGAAACTAGATTCTGAATTAGAGAGGGAGAAACTATGACATTATGGAGAGAAAGAGGCCTAGAATTAGAAGGAAACTAGTGGAACCAGTGTGGGTTATAGGAAGAGCTTGACCGTTACCGACGATGATACGGGAAGAAGTAGTGGTGGGAGAAGAAACCGAGAGGTTACCGGGGTGGGAGGTCATGTGGGAGGAAGCGCCGGTGTCCATGAACCAATCCCCACCGCCACCGTACGCGCCAGTGGTGGGGGCGTAGTGGAGGGCGTGCAGCAGCGCGGGGTCGACCTGCGTCGTCGGAGGCGCGCCATTGTAGCCGGGAGGCACGCCGTGCTGAGGGGCCGCGAAGAGGGCCTGGTGGGTCGCTGGTCGAGGCCCCAGGATGCCGGGGTGCGGGGCCCGGGGCACCGGCATGGTGTAGGCGTGGACGACTGCAGTCCAGGGGTTTTGACCCGTGGTCCATGGCGGTGGCGGCGTGTACTGCTGGGGAGGAGACGGGTGGGCAGGAGCACCGTGGCGCGGGCCGCCGTTGCCGCCGCGACCGCGTCGACGCTGACGGCCACCGTTGCCGCCTGTGGCAAGAGGAGTGGGCGCGCGTGGGCCGTTCCCGCCGTTGGGAAGAACGCTGTTGCCGCAGGCCCAAAGAGCGGTGGCCGGCGGCTGGGGTGGGGGCGCCGCTGTTGAGGTCGCGGGCGCGCCGTGGGAGAAACCAGCGGCGAAGGCGGTGTGGGCCGCACGAGCCCGGAGGTGCTGCAGCCGCCATTCCTCGTTGCGAAGATAGGCCACGGCCTGCTCGTAGGTCGGCGTGGTGAGCAGCGTGAGGTTGGAGGCGGCGTGGCTGAGATCCTCGCCGAGGCCGGCCGCGAGCGTGGAGAGGAGGAGGGCGTCGGTGACCGGGAACTCCAAGTCGCGTAGCTCGTCGGAGAGGGTCTTGAGACGCAGGCAGAAGGCGTCAAGCGAGAGGTCGTTCTGGTGGAGGCCGAAGAACTCCTGTTGGAGGAAGGTGATGCTCTTGAGCTTGTTGTCGGTGAAGAGGCCGGTGATCTTCGTCCACACTTGGCGTGCGGTGTCGCCGTCGCGGACAACTGTGTGAAAGATGTCGGTGGAGACGGTCTGGAAGAACCAGCGGATGATGGTGGCGTCGATGGTGCTCCAGTCGGGGTTGTGCGGCATGGCGAGGAGGTCGACGGTGCCGTCGATGTGGTCGAGGAGATCATACTCACGGAAGAGGAGACCGAAGTAGGTCTTCCATGCGAAGAAGTTGGCCGCGGTGTGGGAGAGCTTGATCGGCACGCGCTCGAGGACGGGGACGTCGCGGATGACGGCGACGGAGGGGCCGACGAAGGGGTTGGAGCTCCCAGATCGCGAGGAGGCGAAGGGGTTGGAGTTGGAGGGGCCGGAGCTGGAGAACTCGGCCATGGTGAGCGGGAGCGAGGCCGCGGCGACGCCGAAGGGAGGCGGCGCGGCTAGGGTTTTGGGGAGGAGCCGGCGGCGGCGGCGACGCCAAGGAGGAGGGCGGCGGCGGCTCGGCTGGTGCTAGGGTTAGGATGTTTTGATAGGCTGATACCATGTAGAGAGATTATGCGAGATTGCACAGCTCCAATAGGGCCGGCTGTCACGTATCTTTTACTATATAATATGGCTACAGGTGATGGTTGGTACGTTTTTTAAGTTTCCGATTTTACCCCTGTGTGTTATGAGATTTTACACTGCTGCCACCGTCAAGTCATCAATACCGGTTTGGTGATATCAAAAAGAATCCCAATCCTGGCGACAGAATCCGTCCGCCGTCGACCGACCGAGAAAGGGATGGAAGCCGCCACCACCACCACCGCCGGCGGCGACGCGGCGTCCGCGCGGGGAGCGGCAGGATCCGGGCGGTGGGCCGTTGGCGCGGTGTGCGGGGGGCTGGTCTACTACCACTGCGCGGTGCAGCGGGCGAGCGTGGTGTCCCTCGCCGCCGACGTGCTCCTCGTCCTCCTCTGCTCCCTCTCCATCCTCGGCCTCCTCTTCCGCCACCTACACATCTGGTGAGTTCCTACCTTCTGCCGCCCGCCCACGGCTCGTGCCTCCGTCCCGCTTTAACTGCAGCGGCATAGTCTCCCCATCAACGGCGGCCACCGGCTGTGAGGACGAGATCCTTTCTTCTCTTCAAATAATAATAATCTGGATTTGTATTGCTTCTCTAGCAGAGGTGACGCAGATCCTTCCTTCAGCGATTTATTTGTGTTGCTTCCATAGCAGAGATTTATTATGTGCTTTCATGTGTCTTGCAACGCTACAGAATGGGTGATGCACTGATTAATACAACACATATGTTCCTGATTGTAATGACCTATGGATTTTCCGTTATTGCTTGTGATTAGTGTAGCGTGAAAGCAGATATAGTATTCAGCTGGAATGTCTTATTAGTGTGTGCTTCCCGTATCTGGTTGATGGTTACTATCGCGGTGATCTGATTTGTGCATCTCAGAAGTTAGAAGAACTGATTAGTTAGAAGAACTGATTAATCTGACGTTGATCTTTTTTCTGCATTAAATTGTTATGCAGATCCAATCATGTCCAAGCAGGTAGGAGTAGTTGGAACTTGGAAGATGAAAAACGATTGCATTTTCCAGTTTAACAATTTCGAAATTTAAAACTTGACAAGTACTTTTGCTTTTATGTTATTGTGAGAACAAAATCTGAGTGAGAATGGTGGTTTGTCTCCACGGGGTCCTATTCCGGGCATGGCGGCCTCAAGCTATGCCAGCAAAATTTATAGATTTTTTTAGTGTCTTAAGGAGTATACTTATTCATTCAAACAGTCGAGTGTGGATAAGCACATTGAGATAAAGTTTAGGTTCATCGACGGTGGCAGAGTGAAAATAAATTGTTGTTATAATCATGCATCAGAGTGTATATACCGATTCTGTACCATGCATCAAAGGGTTGGTTTTCGAATGTAGATGCAATTTTTCATGAGAATGTGTGACTTTTTTAGCTGTCGTGCTCGCAACTCGCAAATTGAGTTCATGCGAGTCTGCTTTATGCAGATATTTTTCAAGCGAGCAAAGGATATATGGTATTTGTGTTCTAGATAGGTTAGACTCACTGATTCGACAAATGTAGTTTATAGTTGTATCTTAAAGTTTCCAATCCAAACACGTGAACGAGATTGGAAAGATTCAAGTATAAGCTGCTTGAGAACACCCCGACCTGATCATTGAGGTACCAAATCGATTTTTTTTTTTTTTTGAGTTTACCAAATCGATATTTCATGAATCACTATTTACTTGGTACTCGTGTTTATATTATTCCTAGACTTTCAGGGTAAACAAGACAACAGAAGTAACATGGTTTATTGACTATTTATCAGTTTATTTATGTGAATTATTCAGTTATATTGAGATTATGTTGTATCAAATGTTTGTGTATTTTAGATAAATAAAATTTCACTCCTGATTTTAGAATTTGAACCCGTTGCAACGCACGGGCATTTTGCTAGTATATATAGGAGCAAACAGATTACAAGCCTTGGTGTACAAGGAAACTACCAAGGAAACCTATACAGACACGTATATCTCAACAGATAAATCACAGCGACGGTACCTGAGTGAGTGGCTCTTGAAAAATGGACCCTTCATTATTAATACATACTAAACTGATCATATAGTCAGAGCAAACATTTTTTCTTCCCTATGATTTTTCCCCTATTATTTATTGTCTTCACAGTCACATTATTTAGCGTTATTAATTTTGAAGTTAACAGAAAGTACCCTTACGATTTCAGGTTTAAAAAAGGATCTCCCAAAACTGGCTTGACCTCTGTAAACAAACTCGGATCGATATAACACGAAAAAAAATGTTGTCCATCTAAAAATACAAAAACTTACATATTGATCACTTTTTAATCCCGAACCATCTTGAGAGGTTATTTTCACTCGAATTCAGATCTATTCGGCTGAGTCGGCTTTTGAGGACCAAAACAACCTCGGATCGATTTCACGTGAAAAGCAAAAAAAAATCATCTCGAATAATCAAGAACTCTCATGTCAACAGTTTTTCATCGGGATCCGTATTGACACCTTGTTTTCAATTGGAAGCGCTCCGATACAGTTTGGAGGTTTCCAAGTCACTTTGGGCAACTCCCTCGTGCCTCAGGACATACGCTATTTTTTTAGATAAAGAGTGTATATTAATATTGCGGAGATACAAATTACACCCAGCCTCTGCAACAACGCAATAACCAAAGCTACTACGGATGCACACAGCCGAAAGACAATAAGAAGAAGAAATAAAAAGAAAAGTCCCGCTACAGAGTTACAGTCCTTGCAGCAGCCGCACAACCACCACCAAAACAACACCTGATGTCCAATTCTTCAAAAGCAACGCCTTCAAGAAGAACAGTGCCAGGCACAACCAATTAAGGCCAGACCTTGGGCTTTCACCCTGAAGATAGTCCTCGCTCTCAAAACAATGTCTTCAGCAAGACCACTGTTAGGCACAACCAATTAAGGCCAGACCTTGGATTTTCACCCTGAAAGGTAGGACTTCGGACTTCACGTATGTTGTCGCCCCCACTTACATGCCGCTGCTCCAAGTCATGAAACACCAAGCCAATTCCTCATCGCCACCAGGAATCGAACCACCGTAACTAGTCTTCAAATCTAGGCCTCCATGTCCTTCTCCGCAGTCTGACTTCACCGGAAACAGAAAGGCATGTCCCCAATGGCAACCGACTGCAGAGTTTCGCGACGCTTCCTCTGAAACCAAACTGTCAGAAAAAACATACGGTATCAATCAGACAGTTTGGACTTCCGTAATATTTTTGATTTATGGGTGGCATATGACCCTGATTAAAATGGTCCAAAAATCAAAGTTGTTCATCTCGACGAGACACCTAACTTTCGTCCTGGATGAATCACAATAACGTTATCTGAGCAAGGTGGCTCTTAGAAAGGTGCTCCATCGTTGATTACACATCCTAAATTGGTCATATCTGAGCAAACATGCACATATCTTAATTTTGACACCGATCCGTGTAGTTGCCAGAACGGCAACCCTAGCTAGCTCTCCTCTCCCAGCTCACTCGCTCAAACAAGGAAGAAGGAAGAAGAAGCACACGAGACAAAGGTTTTTCCGGCCGGCGACGAACGCCGCCACGGGCGCACCAACGCCCTAATCTTCTTGTATTTTTACAGTGGCTACATGGTTTGGCAACTTGATACAATCAGTACACGGGGGGAGTTTTATACCCAGCTCGCACACACGTAGCTGCACCCCACTCCAGCCTGCTCTCCACGAACAGCTGCCACGCGCCCACGATCAGCTTGCTCAGTCCCAACTGATCGACGCGGTCACCCCGGCCTAACAAACTAACAGACACACACCCAAACGCACGCACCATGTGGTCACTAACCCCATGCACTAACTAACTAGCAGCCCACGACCAGGCAATCTCACACACACTCCAACGGCCAGCACTTGACCCGGCCACACGCATGCATGCTAACAAACCTTATCATGATTAGTGCTAACAATCACCCCCTAATCTTGATATGTTCTTGACGCTGCTTCACCGCGCCGTTGCGGCCTCTACGCCACCATGCAGGTCCTCAGTGGCCTCCTTGCCGCGTCGCCTACGCGGCCTTCATGCTCGTCCCACGTACGACGCCGCCACGGACTCGACCTGGCGCACACACGCCGGTCTCCTTCACCTTGGGCGACACACGCCGAGCTGCTCTGCCGGTGACACACGTCGAGCTTCTCGGCGACACACGCCGAGCTCCTCGGCGACACACGCAGACTCCGCCACCAAGCTCCTCGGCGACACACGCCGAGCTCCTCGACGACGCCACGCCCTGCACACCCCGGCTCGCGCACACGATCACGCACTGACGTGATCGACGCGGCCGTCCTGCGCTCCGCTAGACGTGTTCTCCTCCGGTGATCCGCACGCCCTCGGCTCACGCACATGCCGCGCTCTGACGCAAGCAACGTGGCCGCTCGAGCTGCCTCACCCGCCGCACGAACGGCTTCTCCTCACGCCACGGCCGCCGTCGCTACGACCTCCGTGTACGCGCAGCACCTCCACGCCGCCGAGCCACGCCGCGCCACCGCAGCCTCTGCGCCACCACGCAGGTCCGCCGCGCTCCCGGCATGCACGGCATGGCCATGCTCCACGGACTCAGGCCATGAAGGCTCTGATACCAATTGTTGGTGCAGCCTCGAGCTGCGCCTCTCTCGACAATCCCTCGCAACTCGCACTCACAAGCTCTGGAGGTGGAAGGCGGGAGGACCGGAGTGGAGACACAAGATATTTGCCGGCCGGCGCACATAGCGCCGCCGCGGGCGCACGAACGCCCGAGTTCTCTATTCCTTAAACTCACGGTACTCACGAAATTACAGAGGTGTGGGCTTTATAGCCAGTGCACACACACCAGCACACGCACGCACTCAAGACCCGGCCACCACACTGGCCACTAAAACACGCATGGCAACATTGTTAGCACTAACTAACTAGCAGCCCACGACCAGGCAATCTCACACACACTCCAACGGCCAGCACTTGACCCGGCCACACGCATGCATGCTAACAAACGTTATCTTGATTAGTGCTAACAATCCGCAAGCTTCTAGTGTTTTTACTAAAACTTTTCCTATCCGTGGTTCTTGCTTCACAATGTTGTTTTGTGTTTTGTGTGTGTTCTTTCGTGCTTGATATAGATACCACATGGTTTCAGTTCCTAGGTTTTTATGTCACCTTTTCTGTTAGAACGACGCCTTGTGAAAAGATGGTGGGTCACCAACTTACCATAAGCACCACGGATCCTACAGAGCAGAAGGAGATCTCTTCTCTTGCCATGCGTGTTGGGTGGGATATATATATATACGGAAAAAGATGATTGGATGGGATTTAAAGACGCATCAACATTGCCAGCGCTATTTAATATCGAGTCCGAGCGAGGAGGCAATACATGCATCGGTGGATGCTAAGAATCTCCCCCATCCGTTACCTCACCCTTCGTTTCTACCCACTCCTAAGATTCGTGAGCACCAGTGGTATAGTGCTGCGCCCTCGTTTCCTCGTAATACTTGTTGATCCATTTAGAATGTCTTGTCCAAGTTGGATTCAGCTGATTTGAGCGCGGTAGATGCAGATTTTAGGCATGGGAGGTCTCAGGCGATGAAGTGTGTCTAGCTTACAATGAGTTGCTAGTAGCCCCTTTACAACATGTAGATATGTTTGAACAGTCTGTAGCGTACCGTCTTCTGCGGTTGCCTGAGGATCGACTGGCGCTACGCTGTTTCCCTGAATTGTAGCTTGGTGTGACGGTTTTCCAACTACGGAACCTGATCCACAGGCTTTCGCCCCGCGGGACTATACCGACTCCGCGTCTGCAACCTGAATGAACTGAAACTGTTGCACTTCAGTAAAACATGAAGCGACCTCTCTTGTATGCCTGATCTTTTTCTTGATATTGCGTTCATATGTGATGTCAGTTATTGTTAGTGTTCAGTGCATCGTGAGCATGGCTTCTGTTTCTTTGCTTGTTTGCGAATCACAAGGGCGGTATCTGAGCAAGGTGGCTCTTGAAAAAGTTGCTTCTGACCTGATTACACATCCTAGTCTGATCATATGTTCCAAGCAAACATGCACAAATCTTAGTTCTGACAGCAAATTACGAGTTGTTTGTGCTTTTTGGTTAAAAGATTATCGTCCAGTGTACCGCTTCTTCATGTTGGTTGTCCAACTCAAATGAACATCACAAGTGAATAATGTGCGCAAGTACTTGTTTTTCTGTGATGAATCCTTAACGACGTTATATGAATAAGGCAATTCTTGAATAAGTGCTCCTTTATTGATTATGCATCCAAAACCGATCATATTTTTGACCAAACAAGTACCAATCGTAATGAAGAGCTTATGGGACTGTTTCCTAAATTTGGGTCGATTTATTGGGAGCTATCAGTTTGTCCAGGTCAAATGATGGGCACAAGTGTATAGACAGATGATAAAATTGTGATTACTTAAACGAAATAGTCTTTCGCTCTTATCTGATGACCGTCACTGCAAATCTTGTTAGAAGAATCAAACAAATTGTGTCTTCCCTATGATCTTTTTTTGCTTCACAGTCACATTATTTCGCGTTATTAATTTTAAAGTTAACGAAAGGTGCTCTTGGTGTTTCTGGTTTAAAAAAAGAACACCAAAAACTGGCTTGACCGCTGTAGGCAAACTCGGATCGGTATAACACAAAAAACAAAAATTTCCATCTAAAAATAAAAAACTTTCTTGTTGATCACTTTTAATCCGGAATCATCTTGAGAGATTATTTTCACTCGGATATATTTGGGCTGAGTTGGCTTTTGAGGACCAACAAAAGTGAAAACCAAAATTGTTCATCTCGGAGAAATTAAGAATTCTCATGTTAACACTTTTTTTGTCTGGATCCGTCTTGATACCTTATTTTCAGTCGGAAGTGCTCCGATACATTTTGGGGGTTTCCAAGCCGCTTCGGGAAACTCGCTCATGCCTCAAGACATAAACTTTTTGTGGTAGGGCGATCCGGTACGGACACATAGTTTGGACTTCTACAATATTTTTGATTTATAGATTACATAAAAATCTGATTAAAATGGTCCAAAATCAAAGTTTCCTCTGCAGCAAAGAGAGAACTAGGGAGGTCTGTTTTAGCTAGTATACCAATCTACCGTTTGTCCTTTTTTAAATTCCCTAAATGGGCCTTGAAATTGATTAACACTCAATTAGCAAACTGCCTGTGGGATGATTATGAGGGCAATCGTAAGATTCACCTAGCAAACTGGGCCTCAGTTTGCATGAAAAAAAGAGTATGGAGGGTTAGGGATTCCCAATCTGCAAGATATAAATCTGTGCATGATTGGTTCCTGGATCAAGAGATATATACAGGGTGAAGGCACCCTCTGGAAGAGAGTGAAAGATGCTAAGTACAACACTAAGAGTCCAAATGTTTTGTGTTGTCATGATGCTCACCCATCCAAATGAAAGGTGTGATGTGGGCATCAAAAGCTATTAATGTAGGATACAAATGGAAAGTGGGTAATGGTAGAATGATTAAGTTTTGGGAGGTCATTTGGTTTGGCAACTCTCCTCCGTCCTCTCAATTCTAGGATATCTACATTATCTCCAATCAACAAACTAAGACAATAGATGAGCTCTAGGATGGTACCCAACTCAGATGTAACTTTAGAAGAACTTTTACAGATGAGCTTATGATTAAATGGCTGGAGCTAATGAGCATAGCCAATACCTTAGTTTTATCTGAGGAAGAAGACCAACTTATTTGGCAGTATGAAACAAATGGCGTGTACTCATCTAAATCTATGTATGCCCTGGTAAACTTTAGAGGTGTAACTCCTGTCTATTTACCTGCAATTTGGGAGCTGAAAGTTCCACCTAGGATTCAGATTTTCTTATGGCTTTTCTCACAAAACAAAATAATTACTAGAGATAACCTCCGAAGGAGAGGCATGCCCAAACCTTTAGAATGTGAGCTTTGCAAAGAAATTGAATCTGTTTCACACCTGTTCTTTGAATGCATTGTTAAAAAAAACCTGTGGGAACTAGTTGCTCAAGTTTTTGATGTAGACATTGTAGATTACAAGTCACTTGCTACGAAATGGATCAGTAATACTAAATATCTGCACCTTAACATAGTTACTGCTTGTGTACTCTGGAGCATTTGGAATAATAGAAACAATATAGTGTTTAACCGTTGCACTTGGGTCAATCTAAAACAGGTGTGGCGGCTAAATCTGGAGTACCTGAAGCTGTGGCGGCTAATTTCTATATTTTAGTTAGAACTAATCTTGGTTTGTTTTAAAACAAGAGGGTGGCATCAAGGATGTCGAGAAGGCTGTGATGTTCTCTAAGATCGTTTTTTATTGTCCGGTACCATGCTCTAACCTGGTCGAAAGAGTAGATGTGGGAGGTCATGACGACTTGTGTTATCATGCAGCAAATGATCATCTAGAGTGAGCGAGCTTCTCTGGTGGACGATGAACATTCGTATGATTTGCAGGGTCCTCTTACCCAGATTGATCATGACGTGCCGGGAGAGTTTACCAATCCCTTACCATGCATGTCAATATCTTAAACAAACCTATATACTTACAACCAGATGCAAAATGATCTAGTTGATCATTTATGGGTGCGCAGAGAACAACATGTAGCCGTCCCAATTGAGTGCAAATTTAATTTAACATGAATAATTGTATAACTTACTTTATTTCTTGTCATGAACCATTTTGTGTTTTTGAAACTATAAATTATGATTTATTTTATATATTTTAGGTAGAATGTCTTATTTGCAAAACAAAAGAATTAAATTGTATTGGAACAGTCTACTGGGAGCCGTCGGTGCAGGAAGCCTGACCCAAATAGATGGACAACCTGTGTCTGCGCTCATAATAGCAGTTGTTCCACACAGTTGTCTGACGCTTCTATGTGACGGCAGAAGGTGATAATCTCCTCTCTTACCATGCTTGTTCCGTGGGATGTATATTTGGAGCAAGAGCATTGCATGGAATTTAAAGCCACATCAACACTGCGGCCCACGTTCAAAAAATAATAATGCCGGCCAGTGCTACTTATACCAGCACGGGATTCTTTGCCGTAAGAGTAGGATTCGCTTGCAATGCTACTAGAAATTCGGAAAGAACCCAAACCATAGCACCGCCGCCATCCTCTTGCTCTATCCGCGGCCGACCGACGCGACATCGAGGGTTCCTCCAATGCTCCTTACTGCACCTACACTTGCCACCACCCTTCGTCTCTCCCAGCTACACAGAACACAGCTGCTCGAATCTCCTCAGATCCCATGGTACCGTACCTGCGATCGTCTCAATGGAATGTGTTTTCCGAGCTCGGTTTCGAGAGATTCGCCCGCTGTAAATGCGAATTTTGGGCATGGGAGGTCTCAGTCAATACAGTGTTGTTTAGATAGTATGAATCGTCCGTCGATCTGTTACAGGATGTAGTGAACCATCTTACAGGATGCCTGTCTTAGCATATAGAGGCACAACGAGATATAGACCTTGGTGGAAGGGAAGGAAATTTTCGTATCCATGGATGTTCTCAAGTAGTGCAATGGTCCATCTGAGTATAACTGCTGATCAGCGAGTGCTTATCTCATTGCTATAGAAGAGCTCGGTGTGACATGCAAACAGCACTGACAACTCGAAGACACATGGGAACGCCAACACCACCCACCGTAGCGTGCTATAATTAGAATCTCTGCTAAGCTTTGCTCGCTACGAAAATGTCCTATTCCTATACACTGGGTAGAATCTACGATTTATGATGTGCTGCTCATGAAAGACAATTCGGCGAACTATGTAAAACTGAGTCCAAGTGAATGTGCATTCTTAACGTCATCACCTACCGCTACTGCTAAAAATACATTGCAAGCATCAATGACGTCTCACCGGCGAACAAGAGGACTAGATGGAATTTAAAGCCACATCAACACTGCCGGACGGTGGCACGGTGCTACTTATATGAACAAGGGATTCCTTGCTGTATGAGTAGGATTTGCTTTTGCAATACTAATTAACGGCAATTCGGAAAGAGCCCAAGCTATAGCCCCGCCGCCATGTTGCTCCTTCTGCGGCCGATTTCCACGCCAGATCGAGGGTTTCCTTGCCTCCTCCTTCCAGTACCTACCCTTCGTAGAATCCATTGCTTCTCGAGTCTCCTCAGACCCGATGCGTACACACCTGCGAGCTGCGATTGGTTTGATTTCCCCTGCATGGTACCGTGCTGCACGCTCGTGACCTCGTTGTATGTGTTCATCCGCCCGGAATGTTTTGTTCGAGCTCGGTTTCGGCGCTTTCGCCCGCTGCAGGTGCGGAATTTGGGCATGGGAGGTCTCGGGCAACGCAGTGTTGTTTAGATAATATGAATAGTTCGTCAATCCGCTCCTCTTTGTAGAGTACAGTCTTGTGCGGATGCTAGCTGTTCTTATGGCGCTACTCTTTTGCTACCTCACGTTCACCTTTCATCGACGATTATACAAGGATACTTCCAAGCGAAGGGCCTTCCCCTAGCGTGAAAATACGAAGTCTGGGTCAGGTACCTGCGCCAACGTACAATGTTTTACTGACGTTCATCACACCGCGTCCTCTTTTGTGTGCCTGGTTTTTCTTTTTATATGCTATAAACTGTGTGCGTTCAGTGGTCACTCAAATACTGTTCTGTTTCGACTTGTTGTTTGCCTTATGAATCACAATGATGGTATCTGACCAAGGTGGCACTTGAAAAAATTGGTCCTGCCCTGATTACGCATCCTAATATGATCATATGCTCGGGGCAAACATGCACAAATCTTAATTTTGACAGCGTATAACCTGATTGTGCTTGTCGACTAAAAGTTTGTCCTTCAGTTGGTTGCTTCGTCATGGTGTTTGTTTTCTTTTGCGAATGTAACCATATACTCCACTTATTATTAATTCAGTCACCCTTGTATGCTTGTTTCGTGTTGTGACGAATCACAAGGACGGTATCTGAATAAGATGGATCTTGAAAAATGCCACTTTCTTTTACTGCACATCCTAATCTGATCATATTTTCTGAACAGACATGTGCAATTCTTAAATGTAAACCAGTTTACGTGTTCCTGCTTTTAGAGCAGACTGCTATATTTCCTTTAATGTCTTTTATCTTGGAACTAAGACATGTGATCTAATCTTGCCCGTTACCATATGCTTTCTTTCGTTTGATGGCTGCTGACTGACGTGACCTAATCTTGAAACTGTGTGTACGCACAAATGGTTTAGATCAACATCGTTTCTTTCGAAGTATCGAAATTATCTTGTCACATCATAATGTACTATGTATTGTCACATATACCGTAAGACAAAATATGTAGTACCCGATAATTGTTGAAGTGATTTGATAGTGTGTATAATAAGACCCCCTTTTTTTTTGCTTTTCCAAGGAGGTATAAATTAGTACTCCCTCTGTTCCTTAATGTAAGATGTCTAAGTTTTTTATTTTTTTTAAATATAAGGTGTATTGCGATTTATAGACAATTTTACTCATAAAAAAATGAGTCATAATCTAGACTTGAGGAATTTGATGTATTATTTTCAGTTTGTGCCTAATAGGGACTCATTTTTCTCGAAACAGTTTAGTAAAAAATTAGTGCACCACATACAAAATACTGGCGTCTTAATATCCGTGCCAAAACATTATACGCCTTATATTACGAAACGGAGGGAGTATAATATTTATGGTGATACTTATAACCATTCTCACATTGCAGACCCCAATATACATGGGCCTCAACTATTTGGGCCGGGCCTTCTAACTTTTCCAACTTCACCCTGCTCAGCTCATTCTCTCTGCTGTGCTCTGCTCCACGCCGGACTGGAAGAAACGAGCGGCGGCGCCGGTGACCTGAGCCCTTCCCCAGCGGTCGAAGCTTCTCCGATTCGATTCAGGTGAGCTCTTCTTCTGCCCATCCTCCCCGAACACCTTAACATTTCATCTCCAGTGGGAAACCCTAGTTGGATTTTTCTCCCTAAACCCTACCTAAACATTTTCTTGCTGGGGGCAGCGGGGCAATCGAGGAAGCTCAGTTGAGGGAAGAGATTGGCGATGGATGACGCCCAGGAGATCCCACGGCCGTAAGCTCCGATCTCTACCGATTCCCCCCAGATTTCGTTCCGGACAGTGTGTTTGTAGTATGTTGTGCTGTTTTACAATGGCAGTTTATTGAATGAATTATCTTGCACCACATGGATGTACATCTGCATCATTTGTTCCTCACCACATGGATGTTCCGGACAGTGTGTTTGTAGTATGTTGATCACGTATTCTGAGCAGACATGCGCACGTCAGAAATGAAAAACAATTCATGGGTAGTTCCGGCTTTTACAGCAGACACTGCTATCTTATCTTCCCATGTTATATGTCTTTCAATAAGGTGCTCAAGCACTCGTGTTGCTGTGATGAATCTACCATGACAGTATATGAACAAGGGCTCCTTCATTGATTATACATCAAAAACTGATCATATTTTGTGAGCAAACAAGTACAAATTGTAACGAGCAGCTTGTGGGACTCTTACCATTCTCCTGCTACTTATAAACATGTTGTCCAATTTAATATATTGATAAATTTGTTACCTAAATTGGGTCGCTTTCTTGGGAGCAATCAGTTTCTCTAGGTTGAATGATGATCACAAGTGCATAGTTTAGATGACCAAATTGTGATTACATTGAAATCTTCCCTATGATTTGACCGCTGGTCTCCTTTTTGATATAGTACACAAACTCAGATCCATATAACACAAAACAAAGTTGTTCATCTAAAAATACAGAAAAACTTACATGTTGATAACTTTTTAATCCAAACCATCTTGAGAGCCTATTTTCACTTGGATCCAGATATATGCGGGCCGAGTTAGCTTTTGAGGACCAAAACAATCTTGGATCCATTTCACGTCAAAAGCAAAGTTGTTCATTTCGAAAAAATTAAGAACTTTCATGTTAACAACTTTTTTTCATCTTGATCCGTCTTGACACCATATTTTCAGTCGGAAGCGCTCCGATACATTTTGGAGGTTTGCGATTAATAGGAAATTATACTTGCTTGCTGCAGTTAAGTATGCGCAACGAAGAAGGAGCATTCTCTCAGGAGTGACCCTTCTTAGATACCATCTCGAGGCTCTAAGGGCACTATTTGTCAACTTTGAAATCTTTGAAGCTTTAACAAATTGACATAGTGTATGGCACAAAATAAATCAGATGGCCAGACAAAAAATTGTTTGATTGTACGGAAAAATTGTGGCGGTGGCCATGAGGTAGGAGCCGAAGACTATTCCGTTCAACTAGTCACAATTTGATCATCTGAACTTTGCACTTGTGATCAGCATTCAAACAGATTACTCCAAAGAAAAATGACCCAGTCTGGGAAACGACTTTATCATCATTTCAAGCCAGAGAGTATATTATAAACAGTAGGAGCGTGCCAAGAACCTGACAAGCATATGTTTACTCGAAATATATCATCAGCTTTACATGCAACCTTACTCTGATACCGTCCTTGATTATACATTCTAATCTGATCATATGTTCTGAACAAACATGCACAGTACTTAGTTTTGAAAATTAACAAGCTACAATCTGATTGTGCTTTCGACTGGATTTTTATCATTCATCAGACGGTCTTGCTTCTTCATGTCAAGGTGGATAGACTTATTTGCTCCTGCCCTGCCCTGCCCTGATTTTTTTGCTCATTCTAGCTGACCAAGGAAGGACGTAGCACCATTCGAACTGCAGGCGCCTGCGCAAGACAGTACACTGCCTACTAAAGCAGAACTAGGAACGAATCCTAGCAGGAAAAGCACACTACATCGTCCGAGACCTCCCATGCCTAAATTCAGATATGAGGATATTCAAACAGTTGCAGAGTGGGGAGAGACGAAGGGTAGTGGTGGTGGATGGGGGAGGAGGCGAACCCTACATCTTGCATGGATCGCAGAGGGAGCGGGAACTACAGCGGTGGGGCTATGGTTTGGGTTATTTCCTAATTTTTTATACTTTCTAGTATAAGCATTGCAAAAACGAGTCATACTGTTACGGCAAAGAATCCCCTAGTATTGAGCATCCGCTCATGCCCATCCCGCCTCCTGGCACTTGACACTACTCATTAATAGCGCTTGCAATGTGGATGTGCCTTTAAATTCCATCCAATCTTCTTGTTCCGTGCATTCATATATCCCACGCAACAAGCATGGCAAGAGGAATAGTGTCGCCTTCTCCGCAGCTCAACCAACCCTTTTTCTGCAGCAGACATGCTTTGCCTTGATCAATTTCAAAGAACGAAGAATTTGGGATTCAGTTCTTTGAATGTCAAAGTGGTTAAACCGATGCGGTCCGAAAATTCCGACATTTTTGTTGGGATCGGCTAACGAAAGTACAGCTAAGTTGTTGCACCGTCTACACCGGATCGCGGAGGGATAATCCACATCCTTGTGATTCATCACATAATCCACATCCTTGTGATTCGTCACAGCAAACAAACAAGCATACAAGGGTGACTGGATTAACAAATTAATTAAGTGAAATATATGGTCTATTTCCCAACAAGAAAACAAACATCATGATGAAGCCACCAACTGAGGGACAAACTTCTAGTTGAAAAGCACAATCTGTAGCTGGCTATCAAAATTAGTATTTGTTTATGTTTGCTCACAACATATGATCAGAATAGGATGCGTAATGACGCCAGGGGCAACTTTTTTAAGTGCGACCTGTCTTAGATGGCGCCTAAGGGCATGTACATTGGAAAGGCGCTTATACAGGCGCTTACGCAAGAAAAAAAATCAAGCAGTCCCGTAAGCGCCGCAGGTTCCAACGGAGAAGTCAATTTAAAGACGCTAATTAATGGAAGAGGAGCGCTGAGCGTCCTCCGGAGGATAAACTCCCCCGATCCTCCGCCTTTAGAGGCCGACACGTGTACTACTCGTGGTCAATGTTCCCCTCCACAGAAAAAAAAACGCAATAATAATCCGAACGCTCACCACGCTCATGGCTGCGGCCGCGCCCGCGCGCCTTCAGAACCTGTAATGGCCCCGCGGCTCCGCCGTGATCTCCAACCGCTGCAGCATCCTGGTCTCCTGCTGGTAGCACCGACGATGGTCGGTAGTACGATTGCCCACGATCAATTGCAGCATCATGAAAAATTGGATGGCAGCGCCGCAGCTAGCGCCACCCACTTGTAGCAGCACCTCCCGCCGCTGGCTACAAACCTCTTGCTGCTGGGAGCAGCACCTCCCTCCGCTGTTAGCATACCCTCTCACCATTGGGAGCATATCCTCCCGCCGCTGGTAGCAGAAGCCCTCGCCGCTGGGAGCATACCCTTCCGTCGCTGGTAGCAGAAGCCCTCGCCTCTGGGAGCATACCCGCCCGCCGCCGGTAGCAGAAGCCCTCGCCGCTGGGAGCATACCCTCCCGCCTCTGGTAGCAGAAGCACTCGCCGCTGGTAGCAGAAGCACTCGCTGCTGGGAGCATCACTTCCCGCCGCTGGCGGAGCACCACCTCCCGCCAATTGGTGGTCACATTGCAAAAGATCACCGGTTTCCAACGAATTCGCAAATCACCACCACTATTCGCTGACAGTGTTGCAAAAACCACCGAATTTTGCTGTGACCTTGTTTATCTAAGTTAACTCTCGTTCTGACAAGTATGGCCCACTGTCAGGCGTGACGTGGCGAGTGAAAATTTTGCAAAAAAATCCTCCATAATTTTTTTCTCTTTTTTCTTTTGTTTTCTCTCTCTTGACCCAATCTCAGGGTCATGGCCCAGTGCGGCGGCGGGCAGGGGTGACACGGGCACGGCCACGAGCGACGGCTCCGGCGCGGGCGCCAGCCACAAGGGCGGCCACGGCCCTGAGCACTGGCCGGCCGCCGCCGTGGCGTGAGCAGCCGACGCGGGAGGGAACCAGTCGCAGAGGAGGCGTGTACCACGGTCCGGCCACCGGCAAGATCCGTCGGGTCCGGCCACAGGCGGCGCCGCACTGCAGGTAAGATTCCCTCGTCCCGTCCCATCGTTTTCTTCTCCGGGTGGTTTGCCGTTTTGGGGCCTGGAGAGGTGACCGCTCCTTCCCTCGTTCGTTCCATGAATGCTGCCTGCTAGGAGGAGTAATGGATCGATGAATGCTGCCTGCTAGTACCGCACCAGTAACGAACCAATCCACTACGCGATCCATCCATCCACGGGGATGTAAACAGGCACCAATCCACTACAGAGCTGCTGGTGGCGAGGCGCAGTGGTGTGGGCTAGTTTCTCCAGTTCCTTTTTTTGGCTTAGCTCCTAGTTCTCCTGGCTCCTGCGTGAGCTTCTGTAGCTTTCCCAGCTTGTGGGCGTAGTTTCTTGCTTGTTTTCCTGCTGCCTGGGTGGCGAAGCTGTTGGTGGATCTGGTCTGGTTTGGGGCGCGCTGCGCATGTCATGGGGTGGTGTCCTGTTACTTTTCTGCTTTGGTTTGTAAACAGCGGTTGGTGCTCCAACCTAACTGCCTGTGGTTTATGCTTTATAAAAGCAGGGCCCCTTTGGGGTCTATTCTCTCATCCATCCACGGGGATGGGGACCATCCCATCGCAATTGCCCTTCTTCGCTCAGGCGCGGCCACGGCCACGGCCACGAGCTCGGGCACGGCCTCGAGCGCCGGCGCGGCCACGGGCGCGGCTAGCTCCGGCCAGGCACGGCACGGGCGCGGCCACGCGCACGGCCGAGCGCCGGCCGGCCACGGGCGCCAGCCACGGGCACGGGCACGCGTGGGCTTGAGGAAGATAAAATGGCAAAAAAAATTGTGTAGGACTTTTGTGAAAATTTGCCTGCGCCACATCATTCCTGACAGTGGGCCCGACCTGTCATAAACAGCGTCAGTTCATCTAAAACATTGTCACAGGAAAAAACGGTGGTTTTTGCAACACTGTCATTCAATAGTGGTGGTGATTTGCGAATTCGTTGGAAACCGGTGGTCTTTTGCAACATAACTACCAATTGTGGTGTTTTTTTGCAATTTTCTCCCAATGGGAGCATCCCCTCCCGGCGTAGGCAGCACCACCTCCCATCGATGGGAGCATCAGCTCCCCCCGAAGGCAGCACTACCTGCCGCCGCTAGGAGCATCCCTCACGTCGCTGACAACAGCTGTTGTTCGCAGCAGCGACGACCACGCCACTGCTCGTCGTACCGCCGTCGAGCATGAAGGACGCATCAGATACGCTCGGCGGCACAACCTCTCATGTCGAGGGCCTCCAGCTAATTCTCCTTCCTTTCACCGACCACACACGGACGGTGTTGAGGAGATGCTCCCCGTACCAAGCACTATCTCGTGGGGACACAATTTTCCACCCCTTGGAGGACCCTGAGGATGCGCGACGTGGTGGCGGCCATGGTGGGAGAGAGGCACGGTGGAGGTGGGTGGGAGGATGCAGCAACAGAGGAAGCGTAGAAGCGTTTTCCTTAATGGAAGGGCCCACGTCTTCATCCACCCTAAAATTCCCATAGGTCATGTTAAAAGAGTTATGAAAAATCCATTTATAGGTGATGGAACTAAGTCTGCACGTGAACACATGGAGTTGATTGAAGCCATATGTGGTTTATTTAGACTTCCTGATATTCCTGAGGATGAGGTAAAGAGAAAGTTACTATATTTGTCTTTATCTGATAACGCTCGTGATTGGTACAGGTCTCTAGATGAAGAATCTATTATTGACTGGAATATCTTGAGGAAGGTTTTCTTTCTTAAATACTTCACACCTAAAGAAGCTTATGAGAACCGCTGCTACATATTCAATTTCTGGCCACATCTGGGAGAGAGCATCACTCAAGCTTGGGGGAGATTGAAGGAACTCCTTCGCAAGAATCCTTGTCATGATCTTACAAGGAAACTTAATTGATAAACTTTTATGTGAGGTTACCTATGAAGCACAAGGAAATTCTGGATAATTCATCTGGTGGAAGTTTCACAAATAATACTGAAGAAGAAGCATGGAATTTATTGGAGACTATTTCTGAAAATACTGGACATTGGGATCTCGATAAAGGTAATGAGCCTTATTTTGATTATGGATATTCATGTGTAGAGAACTTCTCTACTTCTATCTGTTTAAAAATATGAGTGATACATTTAATCTTGATCCTTATGTTATACTTGAAATAGCTAAATCTTTTGCTGAATATCTGTGTTCCTAAAAGTGGATTTGAAGTTTATGTTGAACCTGTTAAACAATCTATTGTTGTTCCCAAAGTTATTAAACAGGTTAAACCGGTGTCATCTGTGACAATTGAGGAGTATGTTGAAGCACCACCTTTTCCAAACCAAGTTAAAGAGAATTTACTTATTGCTGTTACTAACAAAAGTAATAGAAAATGTTCTCAGCCATATGAACAGGTGGAAGTCAACACTCAAATTTCTGTCATCAAGCAACTTAATGAAGAAGACCCGTTGATGTTTATTTATGTGAAGATGCTACTAAAGTCATCAAAGGTAATTCGGCCAAGGTGGGAAACCTGTTATATCATGCTCTATTGGGACTTCAAGTTATCATGGTCTATGTGATATTGGGTCAAGCATTAGTGTCATTCCATATTCTCTCTATCTTGAAATCAAGCCTGATATTGATCCTATTGCTATGGAAGAGACAGGTATGACAATTCAACTTGCTAATAAAGATATATAGTCCATTTGGAATTGTTAGAGATGTTGAAGTATTGGTTGGCAAAATAAAATATCCTGCTGATTTTATTGTGCTTGGTTGTCCTCAAGATTCATTTTGTCCTATCATTTTTGGTAGACCTTTCTTGCGTACTGTTGGTGCTGAAATCAATTTGCTTAAAGAGAAAGTGTTTATTAAATGTAATGGTGAGAAACTTGAATTCAACTTTTCTAAGTTTGCTGATAAACATGTTGTTAAAGAGCCTGTTTCTGAAGATTTAATTGAAACTCTTGCTCATATAGCTGTAGCTTCAACAGATGTTGTAGAACGTTATATGCTTAATCAAGATGAACCATTTAATGATGAGGAAAAAGAGGCTTTGGAACAAATATTATGGCAACAACCACCACAATTACAATTGCATATCCACCTGATAATTTAGGAGTGCTACCACCACCTAAAGGGGATCCTAGTTTTGAATTAAAACCTTTGCCTACAAATCTGAAATATGCATATTTGGATGATAAGAGCATATATCCTGTCATTATTAGTGCTAACCTTTCAGCTGAAGAAGAAGAGAAATTACTTGATGTGCTAAAAGCTCACCGACCAGCCATTGGATACTCTCTTGATGATCTTAAAGGTATAAGCCCAGCTCTATGTATGCATAAAATTAATTTGGAAGAAGATGCAAAACCTGTTGTTGATTATCAACGCCGTCTCCATCCAAAAATGAAAGAAGTGGTAAGAAAAGAGGTAATAAGACTTATTGAAGCTGGTATCATTTATCCTATAGCTGATAGTAAGTGGGTTAGTCCTGTTCATTGTGTTCCTAAAAAGGGTGGAATGACTGTTGTTCCAAATGATGAGGATGAACTTGTGGCTCAACGTACTGTTGTTGGTTATAGGATGTGTATTGATTTCAGAAAATTAAACAAAGCAACTCGAAAAGATCATTATCCATTGCCATTTATTGATCAAATGTTAGAAAGGTTATCTAAACACTCTCACTTTTGCTATCTAGATGGTTATTCAGGTTTCTCACAAATTCCTGTCCATAAGGATGATCAAGAAAAGACCACTTTTACTTGCCCATATGGTACATTTTCTTATAGGAGAATGCCATTCGGTTTGTGTAATGCTCCTGCTACTTTTCAAAGATGCATGAATGCTATATTTGCTGATTATATTGAAAAGATAATGGAAGTTTTATGGATGATTTTTCTGTGTATGGTACTTCCTTCGATAATTGCTTGTTCAACCTTAACAAAGTTTTGCAGCGTTGTGAAGACCAACACTTAGTTCTTAATTGGGAGAAGTGTCACTTCATGGTTACTGAAGGTATTGTTCTTGGGCATAAGATTTCTGGAAAGGAATAGAAGTTGATCCAGCAAAGATAGAAGCTATTGAAAAGCTACCATACCCAAGGGACATCAAAGGTATAAGAAGTTTTCTTGGGCATGCAGGTTTTTACCGTAGGTTTATTAAAGATTTCTCCAAAATATCAAAACCTCTAACCAATTTTGCAAAAGGATGTTCCTTTTCTTTTAATGATGATTGCATTGAGTCCTTTAATATTTTGAAGAATGCTTTAATAAGTGCTCCATTATTCAACCTCCTGATTGGAAATTGCCTTTTGAAATTATGTGTGATGCTAGTGATTATGCAGTTGGGGCTGTTTTGGGCCAACGTGTTGATAAGAAACTGAATGTTATTTATTATGCTAGTAGAACACTTGATGCTGCTCAAAGAATTATGCTACAACTGAGAAAGAATTTTTAGCAGTATTATTTGCTTGTGACAAGTTTAGACCTTACATTACTGATTCAAAAGTCACATTGCATACTGATCATTCTGCTATTAAATACTTGATGCATAAGAAAGATGCTAAGCCTAGATTAATAAGATGGGTACTTTTATTGCAAGAGTTTGATTTACATATTGTTGATAGGAAAGGGGAAGATAATCAAGTAGCTGATCATCTCTTAGAATGGAAAATATACCTGATGATCCTATTCCTATTAATGATAGCTTTGTTAATGAACAACTTGCAATTGTTAATGTTTCTAGTGCTAAAGTTGCATCTCCTTGGTTTGCCAATTATGCAAATTTTATTGTTGGTAAAGTTTTACCTCCACACTTCACTTATCAACAAAGAAAGAAATTCTTTATGATCTTAGACATTATTTTTGGGATGATCCTTTCCTTTATAAGAAAAGTGTGGATGGTATTATTAGACGTTGTGTACCTGAGCATGAACAACAGGCTATTATAAGAGATTGTCATGATAGTCCCTATGGAGGGCATCATGCAGGAGATCGCACAGGAGCAAAGGTATTACAATCTGGTTTTTATTGGCCTACTTTATTTAAGGATTGTGCTGAATATGTTAAATCTTGTGATAAATGTCAAAGAGTAGGAAATATTGGTAGGAGAAATGAAATGCCTATGAATTATTCTTGCCACTTGAACCATTTGATGTGTGGGGTTTTGACTTTATGGGACCTTTCCCAGAGTCAAAGACAAAGCATACTCACATTTTGGTTGCAGTTGATTATGTTACAAAGTGGGTGGAAGCAATTCCAACCAAAGTGCAGATCATGCCACAGCAATGACGATGCTCAAGGACATCATTTCCCCAGGTTTGGTGTTCCTAGGTTTTTAATTACTGATGGTGGTTCTCATTTCTTGCATGGTGTTCTTAGAAAAACTTTGGCAAAATATGATGTTAACCATAGAATTGCATCACATATCATCCTCAAACAAGTGGACAAGTTGAATTAAGTAATAGGGAAATTAAACTCATTTTGGAAAAGACAGTGAATAAGTCTAGGTCTGATTGGCCAACTAAAATTAATGATGCATTATGGGCTTATAGAACTGCTTTTAAAAATCCTATGGGAATGTCTCCTTATAAAATGGTTTATGGGAAAGCTTGTCATTTACCTGTTGAGTTGGAACATAATGCTAGATGGGTTGTTAAACAATTGAACTTTGACTTTAAGACTGCAGGAGAGAAGAGAATTCTTGACTTGAGCCTACTAGATGAATGGAGGAATGAAGCTTATGAAAATGTTAAAATGTTTAAATAAAAGTTAAAATTTGGCATGATAAGAAAATTAAAAGAAAGGAATTCAAAGTAGGTGATCAAGTTCTATTATACAACTCTCGCTTTAAGTTTTCTGCAGGAAAGCTAGCTTCAAAGTGGCAGGGACCATTAGTGATACAAGAGGTGTACCGTTCAGGAGCTATCCGTCTTCACGGTGACATGAAAGGTAAACCTCATGTAGTTAATGGACAACGCCTTAAACCTTATATTGCAGGAAAAAACTTTGTCGGAATGGTGGAAGAGTTTGATTTACAAACACCGGAAGAGGTAATTGAGAGAGGACGTGCAGTTTCAGAAACCCAAAATCCATAAAAGAAAATTATTATGAAGGCAATAGGAAGGAAGAGAGGGAATTCTAGCAAGACGTCAAGCTTGGGGGAGTTTCACCTAGTCTTTACCTTTACTAGTCTATCATATCTATCTAGCCATGATGTGCTTTGCTTTTATCGTTTAAGTTATCAATATCTCATAGGCATGTGTGAG
Source organism: Poa pratensis (assembly GCA_947311845.1). Taxonomy (NCBI): domain Eukaryota; kingdom Viridiplantae; phylum Streptophyta; class Magnoliopsida; order Poales; family Poaceae; genus Poa; species Poa pratensis. The sequence continues at coordinate 165,863,921 of CAMZMU010000063.1, forward strand.
CTCATGGAGCATTATCATGTATCCCTATCTTATGGTTTATCAATGAATATTAAAGTATGGTGTCATCCATGATTCTCTTGTTTGGAGATTTATGGGTAACACTCATGCAAATGAGTGTGGCATATTTAGAGTTTCAGTCACATCTTGCCTTGAACTTAATTAACTTGAGTGTGTTGGACAATTGTAGAATCACCCCATTATGAAACAAGTAAAACTGATAGTTTAAGGTTGAGATATAGTCTTGTAGGATAAAAAGTTGGGAAGGGTTAATGAAAAGAATATGAAACACTCTTGTTAAAATCTAGTATCTTTTGAGCAAATTAATGATCATGGATATTTCAATACTTATCCTCTTGAAAGTGAATGAAAAGGAAGGCACCTGAAAATTCAGTTAGCCATGGAAAGTGTATGATAAAGGTTGTATGGAGCATAGGAACTTGATTGAAATATCCATGACTAAAGTTTGCACTAGTTACTAGTGAAGCAAGAGTGCAAAAAAAAATTTATATTTGTCTTTTCATTTGTCTTCCTTGAACTTGTTATCCAATGAGAGTTTATCTTATTCTTAAATTTCAGCAAGGTATAAAATATTAAGATGCTTGCCATAAAGAGCAAAAGCATGTGAAAAATAGCAAGATTCAATTGTCCAACATACAATGGTTATTTGCCTTCAAAGAGTAAGGGGTGATTGCTAGACCTTCTACTTATGTTGCACTCATATGTATGAGTTTTAGTTCATTAATCTTTCATTGCAACTAAATATGATGATGATGCAATGCTCGTATTTATTTATCAACCATAAGTCCATTGATGCATGTAATGATCCATGTCCTTACTTACTCGAGGACGAGTAAAGGTTTAAGCTTGGGGGAGTTGATACGTGCATTTTATATCATCATTTATGCAACTATGAGAATCATATTAGCATGTTATGTGCATCATTACATCATCATTTTAACATGTTTTATATGATTTAGAGGACTTTCACACAAAGTCCCTATTTTTGGTATTTAATATCTGGGAGGCAGAAAAAACCCCCTTTTCTTGTTTTATTGTTTCAGGAGTTTCTGAAACCCAAATAATAAAAGGAAAAATACCACGGAAGTTTTTCATCGGAAGGAAGGCAATGGAAAGAAGATCGAAGCGAGGAGAGCCACGAGGGCCAAAAGGGGGTGGCCCACGCGGCCCAAATTCTTGGCCGCGTGGGGCCCACTAAAATCAACCTCGGGCACCTCCTCGCCTGGTGCTTTTTATCGACGCCTTCGTCCTCCCCGAAAAGTACGCCCTAATTTTCCCAAGTCCATCCGAGGTCGCGGCGGCGGCGAAACTCCTGATTCCCTTCGAGGGGGGTCAGATCCTGCTACTCCGGAGCTCCGGAGAGGGGGAAATCATCGCCATCGTCATCATCTCTCCTCCTTGGCGTGGGAGGAGGCCTCTACATCATCACCCCCATCAAGACCAGCACCATCTCCATCATCATCTCCGTGATCCACTCCGTTCCCCTCATAGTTTGAGAGTTGCTATACCCTAGATACTTGTCTTGTGCTACTATTCATGTTTGTGATTGAGTACTTGTCATTATTTGTTGGTGAAGTTATATTTTCAGATTGTGTTGTACAACTTATGCCACTGATTAAGATAATGTTTGCACGTTGTGAGTAGTTCCCATATGTTCCTGAGGGCATAGGATGAATTGGCAATGATTTATATATAACATGTGTTGGTATTTTGTCAAGAGTTTTATCTTTTATGTGATTCTATGATGGTGTTGTGCGAACGTCGACTGCACTAGACTTCACCTTTATGGGCTCATAGGAGAACACCGTAGTATAATGAATTGAGGAAGACTTAGGAGGACAAGTAAACCTAAGACCGAATCATGAAGTTATATTGTGAGGGTATTAGTATCGGGGACCTTAGAGTGTAATGCTATGGTGGGACTCTATGTCTTAATAATTCTTGTGCAGTCATTTACTTGGCCACATGATCCATCATAAGGGGTTGTAGTCTATTTATTTAGCTATACCGAATTATGGTTCCGTCCAAAGAAGATTAAAACTTGACAAGATATTCAACGTGTTGTTTAATAAATCTCTATGCCTAGTGATATCCAAGCCGCCCTCGGGAACGTTTCCACATATAAGTGACACATCACTTGAGCTTGTCCTCTTGCACATAAGAGGATTGGGCTTTCTCTCTTTGAGAGCTTTCACTTGCTACTGTTACTTGCTGCATTGGAATTATACAACCGAAAATACCAAAAACAGTTGCATCTTTCATTGTTTTATTTATCAATCTTACTAACCAATACCTTCTGCTCCTCGTGGGTTCGACAACCTTTTTCTAATTGAAAGGTACTACAATTGATCTCCTACACTTGGGAGTCATCAGATACCGTCCTTGTGATTCATCACAACAAACAAACAAACAAGCAGATCGACAAGGTAATTTGAGCAACCCTGAACTAAGTGAACTACGTGGTCTACATTCACAACAACAAAAAAGGACCTCTCACGGAAGGATAAACATTTAGGGGAAAAACACAAACATTGCTATCAAATAAAGATCTGTGCATGCTTGCTTGGAACTTGTGATCAGTTTAGGTGGTAATCAAGAAAGGATGCCCTTTTGAAGAGCTACCTTACTCGGATACCGTCCTTGTTATTCATAATCGCAATACAAACAAACAAAATTAACTTAATTAACCCATGAACTAGCTGATGTATAGATTCTATACTTCGATTAAATTGAATGCACAAAAGGAAAACAGAACACATGTGTTAAGTGAGCCACTGAATGAAGCTGACACAGAATGGTCAAATACTCTATACGACCCACCCGCATCAACTCAATGTACGCCCTCGCAGTCTGCTTCTACTAAACATCAACGCTACAACTCGCTCTCAAAGAAGCTCTCAAAGAAGTGTAACTAGTCCGTACGGATCACAACCTCCTGGAAACAATAGCTGTGTACAGGTTCTTTAGAATCCACCAACGTTTCCAGCTAAGCAAAGCGCACTACACCGCCGAGACCTCACATGCCTAAAATCCGTATCTACCGCGGAAGATAACTGCCAAAACCGATCTCGAAGGGTACCATGAGAGGAGAATCAATCGAACCTTGTGTAGTGTAGGTGTGTGTGCGCATCTAATTTGAGGAGAGTGGAGCAGCTCTGGAGCGGGTAGAGACGAAGAGCGGTGTCAAGGGACAGTGGTGGATGGGGGAGAAGAGGTGGCGTGGATCCTCCTCGTTGCACAAGTACATGATGCTGCTCTGCGATTGTACCCGCGAGGCCTATGAGGACGAGGCGAAGTTTGCCGTATTCCAGGCCTGGGTCCGCAGCGAGTGCGCCTCCAAGGGGTCCATGCGGGCATGCCCCATGGAGGTAGACTACGACTACTTCGGCGAGAGGACAGAGGCGACGAGGCTGAGCAAGGAAGCACGGGAGGAGGTGTTCAAAGACAGGGATCTTTCTTCAGACAGCGAGGACGACGATGTGGAGGCTCATCAAGAGGATTGTTCGCAGCTTTGTCTGAAGAATGTAGTACTATTATTATTTTTAGATCACGGGACGTGATGATGGTGCTTGTGGCTTGTCACTGCATCATCACACTTTCTTCTTGTTTGTAACAACAGCTATTTCCCTGCTAAAACAACAATTCAATGCATAACAGAGTGAGATTTACAAATCCAGCCAGTCTTGCATTGATCTTCTGCTGTCAGGCCACCCAATATCTTGAGTTGTTCGTGGTTAGCGGTTTAGTATGTTGCAAGAATCGAATCCTCTTTCAGTTAAGAGGTCAGGTAACACCAAAGCCCGATCTTTGTAACTCGTGAGTTAAACCTAGAATCGCACAGACAGATAGCGTCCTTGTTATTCCTCACATCAAACAAGCAAAAAACAGAAGCCGTGCTTAGGATGCACTGAACACTAATAACAACTCAGATAGCCAATGAACACAAGTAGACAGTTTAGCATATCAAGAAAAATAATCAGACATACAAAAAAAAGGGTCGCTTCATGTTGAACTGAAGTGAAATATTGTAGGTTCGCACTCAGGTGACAGACTCAAGCAATGTATCGCCACCAGATGGAAAAGACCATCGCTCAGGTACGGTAGTTGGACAACCGGCACATCAAGCTAAATTTAGTTTTGTGGAAAGTTTTGTTAGGTCGCTTGAAACAGGCTTGCGGACATGCTCGACGGTCTTCATGGGTATCGGCAGGAGCACGAGGCACTAGCGTGTGGCGGCTTTCCGCACCTCGTCGAGAACCTCTGACACCGTGACCAGGCGACCCACGGTGCTGGCGAACGCGACACCGCCCGATTGAGATGACTGCGTTGACATCTATGACGGTCACCGCCACGCTGCATGAGTCGGCGCAACCGGAAACGATCCATCTCACCGCCTGCACCGCCGACTCCTTCGACACCGTCTCCCGCCGCGCCGCGCGGTGTTGCCCATGCCCAAAGAACTGCACCATCGACCGTCGTGGATGCGAGAGAAGGAAGAGGGGGGGGGGGGGGGGGGGGGGTGTGAGGAGCGGGAAGGCTGCGTCGCCGTTGGTGGGGGCGAGAGGCGGCCACACTTCCGTGGCAGAGGAGATGGGGTTGGCGCGGCCGCGGCCCACTACTCCACTACGGATTTGGGTTCCGGTTTTGTCTCCTGGCTCGATTATTTTCACGCTTAACAGGCTGATTTTACATCTAAGTACCTCAGAAACTAAATAAATCTACCTTCATTCCTAAAGGCGCAGAAGCACTAGACTTATGTGAATATGACAAGAACGAGGGACCTGTCCGAATAATACCACTCTCCACCACGATATAACGGCGTCGAGACAGAACCATTCCATCCCTCCGCCAGCCGCCGCCGCATCGCGCCTCCATGGCCGAACCCAAACCCTAGCCCCATAGCTCCATCCTCGGCCGATCCACTTGCCCACCGCCCCGGCCTCTTCAGCCAGATCCGTCGGGCACGCACCTACACAAGGTGCGATTGATTTGATTTCCCCTCCGATGGTAGATCGTATTGCGCGGTCGTGAACTCGTTGATCCGTTGCTAGAATGCGTCGCCTGATCCGCCCGCTGTGGGTGCTGATTTAGGGATAGGAGGTGTCGGGCGATGTAGTGTCCTCTGCTTACCGGTAATCGTTCGTTCCATTTGAAGTCCCAGTACGTGAATGCCTATTTCAAGCAGATGCGATCCGTACGCAGTAGCCAAGTTCCTTTCTCTCGGTGCTTGTTTATCCTGCTCGGCTGATGGTTCTGGTGAGCTTAGCGATGGCTGTTTGGGGTTTGCTTGCATGAATGAGCCACCACGCTATATGAGCGATGGGTCCACCCTTGCTGTGATTATACCCAATCTGAGACTTGTATCTGCACAAACGTCATTAAGCAGTACTTCTTCAATATTTTTTTATGTCTCAGCTTTTGTTTGATATAGCCATTTTTACACTTGTTCATTGGGTATTTGGTTTATTACCGTTGAACACATGCCAAGTTTTAGTGTTGTTCCTGTTCGGTTGCTGTGATGAATCACAAGGACGGTATCTGAGCAAGGACCCTCTTGAAAAGGGTGTTCTTCGTTGATTATGAATCCTAAACTGATCATATTTTCTGAGCAAACACTTGCAAAATACTCAAACTTGGGAATAGGAGGTCTCGGGATCTGTAGTGTGTTTTGCGTACCGGCAATCGTTCGCTGGACGTTTGCCTTACTACTTCCTGGTTCTGCGTGTTCTCCATGTTTATCCAATGTGTATGATGAACCTAGCCCTTGTTGTTTTAGACTTGCTGGGATGACTGAATAAGGACGGTATATGAGCGATGGGTTTAGCCCTGTTGTGTTTCTACCCAACCTGAGACTAGTATCTGCGCAAACGTCCTTTAGCAGTAGATATTCTGTAAAAAAAATGTATGTCTCAAGATTTGTTCGATATACTAGCATCTGTGACACTTGGGTTCATTGGTTATTTGGTTTATTGCTGGTGAATGCATGCCAAGTTTGAGTTTTGTTCCTGTTCGTTTGCTGTGATGAATCACAAGGACGGTATCTGAGTAAAGACCCTCTTGAATAAGGGCGTTCTTCATTGATTATGAATCCTAAACTGATCATATATTCTGAGCAAGCACTTTGCAAAATCTTAGCAATGCACAAGCTGTTTGTTCCTTTTCACCTAAAACTTTATCCTTTGGTGTGGTTGCTTCACAATGGTGTTATGTTTTCTTTCTGTGCATCCTTCCGTGCTTGAAATCTGGACCATATGCTTCGCCTAGTTCATGGGTTAATTTAGGTACCCTCGTCTGCTTGTTTGTTTGCTGTGATGAATCACAACAACGGTATCTGAGTAAGGTGGCCCTTGAAAAGGTTCAACTGCATTGATTACACATCCTAAACTGATCATATTTTCTGAGCAAATATGAACAAATCTTAATGTTGACAGCAATCTGCAAGCTGTTTATGCTTTTGATTTAATATGTATCCTTCTTTGTGTCACTTCCTGAGTTAGTTAAGTCACGCTTGTCTGCTTGTTTGTTTGCTGTGGTGAATCGCAAGGACAATATTTGAGTAAAGTTCTCCTGTCTTGATTACCTAAATTGATCATATTCTGAGTGAACATGCTCAAATGTTAATTTGGACAGCAATCTGCAAGCTGTTTCTGCCTTTGGACCTAAACTTTATCCTTCATTGCGTCGCTTCAAACTGGTGTTCTGTTTTCAATTTGTTCATTCTTTCGTCCTTGATATGTAGACAATACATATACTTTCTGTTTCTTGGTTAATTAAGTCACACTTGTCAGCTTGCTTGTTTGCTATGATGAATCACAAGGACGGTATCTGAGTAAGGTAGCTCTTGAAAAAGGTCTCCTTCCTTGATTATACACCCTAAACTGATCATAAATTCTGAGCAAACATGTACAGATCTTTATTGATAGCAATGTTTGTGCTTTCTGTCTAAAAGGTCACCCTTCAGTGGGGGTCTTTTGTTCTCTTGTTGTGAATGTAGACCACATTAGTTAACTTTGTTCATGGTTACTTAAGTTACCTTGTCTGCTTGTTTGTTTGCCTTGATGAATCACAAGGACGGTATCTGATTATGGTTGCTCTTGAAAAAGGCCTCCTTACTTGATTATACACCCTAAACTGATCATATATATTCTGAGCAAACGCGTACAGATCTTTATGTGAAAGCAATGTTTGTGCTTTTCATGTCTAAAACTTCATCCTTCAGCGGGTTGTTCCACAATTGTATCCTTTTTTCCCTTTTCTAGATTGTTACATGCTTGATATGTTGAACATATGCTTTCAGTTCCAAAGTTAATTAGGTCACCCTTACATGTTTGCTTGTTTGCTGTGATGAATCACAAGGACGGTATCTGAGTAAGGCTGCTCTTGAAAAAGGCCTCCTTCCGTGATTATACACCCTAAACTGATCATATATATTCTGAGCAAACACATACATATCTTTATGTGAAGGCAGTGTTTGTGCTATTTTATGTCTATAAAAATTCATCCTTCAGCGGGTTGTTCCACAATGGTATAAGTTTTTCCCTTTTCTGCATTGTTACATGCTTGATATGTCCAACATATGCTTTCAGTTCCAAAGTTAATTAGGTCACTATCCTTGCTTGTTTGCTGTGATGAATCACAAGGACGGTATCTGAGTAAGTTAGCTCTTAAAAAAGGCTTCCTTTCTTGATTACACACCCTATACTGATCATACATTCTGAGCAACCATGTACAGTTTGTAAGTAGCTTCTGCTATTTTATAAACATGTTGTCTGACTTGAGGCCAAATGATGATCACAAGTGCATAGTTCAGATGATCAAACCGTGATTACTTGAACAAAATAGTCTTTCGCTCCTATCTGATGGCAGCCGTACAGTCAAACAACTTTTGCTGTGAATTCACCGGAGTATTGTTGTACGCTCAACTAATTCAAGAATTACTATGGAAGTTATCGAGTTACAACAGATATTGCTTGTTTGCTGTGAATGTATGTGAAATGCCCTGCCATTTTAACCATAAATTCCATTACAGGGGATGTTCTTTGTGGAACAATCCTATGTGAACTTTTCTGTTAATATGATCTTCTCAAGCCTTTCTGGGCTGGGTGGCTAATTAGCCAGTTACACACTGCAGCCACCATGGCAGCAATATCTGTGTGAATGGTCAGTAAGCTCACCTACATTAATTCAGTTTGTTGTGTCTTTAGAAGGAATGCTTTTTTCACACGATTCCTTTTTTGATTAATATACTCACAATTGCACAAAGTTTAGTTCTTTGTGAAGTTATTTTAGGTCTCTCTGAGCCAAAAATTTTCTGTATATTTGTTGCACTTTGATGCTTCGAATTTCATTGAAACTTATTAAAATTATTTCATTGAAACTTACTAAAATTATTTCATCTTTATTTTTTGTATATTTGTTGCAATTTGATGATTTGATTTTCACTCAAACCAATTTGTTTGTATATTTGATTTGTTATTTTATATATCGCAAATATTCCTATCAGTAAATCTTTAATGAGTCCAGTGGCGTTGTTCTCATCCTTATTTATTCTGTGTTAGGATGACCTGCCACCTCCAAAATAGTGCATTGCTGGAAGCTGCCCTATAGGAAGATGGAATCTTCTGTCTTTGAGACCCCACTTATTAATGGTATCCCTGATGAGATTGCTCTTCTTTGCTTAGCAAGGGTTCCCCGGCAGTGTCATAATGCTCTCAGGTGCGTCTCAAGGAGATGGAAGGCATTGTTATGCAGTGAAGAGTGGCACTCGTACCGCAAGAGGAACAGCTTGGACGAGTCTTGGATATATGTGATATGTAGGGGTACGGGCTACAAATGCTATGTTCTTGCTCCTGACCCTACAAGCCGTACCTTGAAAGTCATCCAAGTCATGGAACCTCCATGCTCAGCACGTGAAGGCATTTCCATAGAGACCTTAGACAAGAGGTTGTTCCTTTTGGGTGGTTGTAGCTGGCTTAAAGATGCCAATGATGAAGTATATTGTTATGATGCTGCTTCAAATTCCTGGAGCAGAGCAGCCCCCATGCCTACTGCCAGGTACTACTGACAGAGCTCAAGAGTTTTCGTATTTTGTTTCGTCCAATACTATTTTTGTTCTTGATCCTGTGCACAACTCACTTACCACTGTTACTTTTGATTTCAGGTGCTATTTTGTAACTGCATCTCTTAATGATAAGCTTTATGTTACTGGTGGACTTGGTTTGACAGACAAGTCGCCAAATTCATGGGACATCTACGACAAAGGCACCGGCTCCTGGTTTGCGCACAAGAATCCCATGCTCACCCCTGACATAGTCAAGTTCGTAGCCCTGGATGGTGAGCTGGTGACCATCCATGAGGCGGCCTGGAACAGGATGTACTTTGCTGGCATATACAACCCTGTTGACCAAACCTGGAGGGGAACAGCAAATGAGATTGCTCTGTGCTGGTCTGGACCGACGGTTGTTCTTGACGATGGGACACTCTACATGCTGGACCAATCCCTTGGCACGAAGCTGATGATGTGGTTGAATGAGGCCAAGGAGTGGGTGATGCTTGGCCGGCTGTCGGACAAGCTCACACGCCCTCCTTGCGAGCTTGTAGCTGTAGGCAGGAAGATCTATGTGATTGGGCGGGGTCTGAGCGTGGTGACGATTGATGTGGACACGGCGGCCAGGGTGGATGGGTTCCTGGTGTCCTCGTCGACAGGCCCGCTGATGGAGCACGACTTCCCACCGGAGAGATGCAGGGTCATCACCATTTGAAAGATAACAGAATAATTGACCTGTATATGTATGTCTACCTTGGGTTTTTGTTGCACATACAGAAATAAGTCATGTTGTGAGAAATTTGACTGTACATCGACTTCTCTTGAGATAACTGTATATTGACTTCAACTAACAAAAGAAAAGTTCAGTTTGTGATCTGCAACCTCTGTCGTGTCTGTTGTGCTCTATGAATGTCGCCCTGTTGCATTCTCAGTCGGTTTATGTTTTATATTATCTCTCTTCTATCAACATGTTTATCTGGTTGGAGAGTCAGAATTACCATTCTTTGAGGCGTCTATCTGGATAGAGGGACTGCTGATTCTGTTGTTCACCTATCCCCTGTTGCAAATGCAAAGAATGGTGGATGCACAGCATATTGAACTGTGATTCTTCCGAAGTTATCCATTCTTGCTCTCGAGAAGATTTTTGGTTGATGAGCTATGTTCGTGGATAGTACTTTGTAGGCAATAAAGAGTGGAAGGTCGAATATATGCATTCTAAAAAAAAACTAATTTCTTCTAGTTTTTAGTTGATGAGCTATGTTCGCGGATAGTAATTTTCGGTTGATGAGCTATGTTTCCTACAAAAATATCAATTTCGTCGTTCTAGTTTCATCTTTGAAATAAAAAAAGTCGAACGTGTCCATTTGTTTCAGTTGGCCCTCCAAGAATGTATGAGCTGTGGCGAAGGTGTCATTGTTACGTACTTGCGGACTCATGGTCATACTCACCCAAATGAAATTCTCTACTTTGGTTCAGCATCCACATTAGAATTTGGTCGGTGGAGAATGCAGAGCTTGGTAATTCTCTCAGTTGTGCACGTAAATTCAATAATCGGCACCACACCTTGTGATTAGGTGTCAGAATTCCATGTCACTCCATTGTGTGAGAGTAGTAGCACTGGCGAATTTTCCTTATCTTTATGTCTTGTGCTTCACGATCCGGTGCATCTTTGGTTGTGTTTATGTCTCAACTGCTTTTGTTATCTCTCCTAACTAATGGAATGTTTCACGTCTTTTTGCCTCAACCGCCACCTTAACCTCCATGTCCTTGAGTTAGTCCTAGACTCTTTCCAAGAGATGGACAAATAATTCAGAATGCAAAGATATACATAAAGAGAAAAGATGGACAAACTAATACTCCCTCTGATCTGGTTTTAATGTCAGAAGTAAAGAACTGATCACGTACAAAACAACAGTACAACTCAAGACAGTTTATGAGACCGGAGGGAGTAAGTTAATTCGGACCACGAAGAAAATAAATAGAAAAAAGTTTAGTAAAATAATTTTTACCAATTCTAAAGTACGGTAGCTTTCGAAAAGGTGATCCGTCATTGATTGTACGTCCAAATCTAAATCATATATTCAGTGCCCTCATTGTACGTATTCGATTAAGTGAGAATGTGTAATATGAGTTTGGTGTGGAAGATTCAAGATTTGCCAGTGAGGATGCGGATAAAGGGATAGGAGGTCTGAGGCGATGAAGTGTGCTTTGCTTAGTAGGAATCGTTCGTCCACTAAGAATAGCAATTAGCGCAGCTGTACCATCTTGCACAAGATGGATGCAGTTCCTATGGAGCTACACCTTTGAAATGTTGCATTGTTGTTTAGTTTATTGCGAGAATTATAAAAGGACAGTATCTGATGATGGATCATACCCCTCGTGTAATTATACCCTAACACCCTACGATGGTTTCTCTCTCCAAAAAAAAAAAACACCCTACGATGGTTCACTTCTGCATAGCGTGGTTTTTCTTATCCAATTATAGTTGTCTTGATAAGCAAAGTAACAAACCACAACCAAAGGGTGGCATTAATTGTTCCTGGTTTAGCGACACCTTTTGGGTGCCAATGTGAAGAGGCTGGTCAGTTGGCGGGTCACCAGGGGCGGAGGCAGAAATGCTCAATTTTCAAAGTTAGGGGGGGCCGGTTTAAGCAAAAATTTCTAAAAAATTACTGTTCATAATTTTTAAGGAACAAATCCATGTGATTAGGGGGGGCCAGGGCCCCTGCTGGTCCCCCCCTGTCTCCGCCAGTGCGGGTCACCACTCACTATCCGTAAGCTAGCAGGGTGGAGGTGATCTCCTCTCTTGCCATGCTTGTTGCATGGGATTTATCATATATATGGAACAAGAGGATTGCCAGCGCGCGTCAGGCTATGGGCATCTGGGGATGCTAATAAGCACCAAGGGTTTCTCTGCCATAAGAGTAGGCTTCGCTTTGCAATGCTTATATAAGCCCTAGCCCTGCCACCACCGTCTTGCTACCTCCGAGGTCGATCCAGGCCTGCTCTAGGGTTTTCCTCCTCCGTCATACATCACCTACCCTTGAGACCACCCTTCTCCTCCACCCGCTCCAAATCTGCTCGAATCTCCTCAAATCCGATGCGCTCATACCATACTGCACGCTCGTGCCTTCTTTGTACTTGTTGACCGGCTTTGAATTCTTTGTCCGAACTCATTTTCGGTGGATGCACCCGCGGTTGATATGCAAATTTTAGGCATGGGAGGTCTCAGAAGATCTAGGGTTGTTTAGATAGTAGGAATCGTTCGTTCCAACAACACAGCTCTAGTAGTATACCATCTTGTGCAGACACTTGGTTTTTCGGTGATCCTACACCATTGCTAGGTTTGCCTTGATGATTTTACAAGGACTGTATTTGAGCGACGGGACTTCCCTGCGCGTGACGATACTCAATGTGAGACTGCTACCTGAGCGAACCTACAATATTTCACTACGGTTCAACAAAAGCGACATATTTTGTACAACTAATAATTATGTCTTATTCTTTTCTTGATGTGCAATATTATTCCGAACTGTGTTCATTGGTTGCTTTTAGTTGTTACTATTCAGTAAATCCTAAGCATGACTTCTGTTTTGGCTTGTTTGTTGTGATAAATCACAACGACGGTACCTGAGTGAGTGGCTCTTGAAAAATGGACTCTACATTATTAATACATACAAAACTGATCATATAGTCAGAGCAAACATTTTTTTTCTTCCCTATGATTTTCCCCCTATTATTTATTGTCTTCACAGTCACATTATTTAGCGTTACTAATTTTGAAGTTAACAAAAAGTACCCCTTAGGATTTCAGGTTTAAAAAAGATGTCCCGAAACTAGCTCGACCGCTGTAAACAAACTCGGATCGATATAACACGAAAACAATGTTGTCCATCTAAAAATACAAAAACTTACATATTGATCACTTTTTAATCTGGAACCATCTTGAGAGGTTATTTTCACTTGAATTCAGATATATTCGGCTGAGTCGGCTTTTGAGGACCAAAACAACCTCGAATCGATTTCACGTGAAAAGCAAAAAAATCATCTCGAAAAATCAAGAACTCTCATGTCAACAGTTTTTCATCAGCATCCGTCTTGACACCTTGTTTTCAATTGGAAGCGCTCCGATACAGTTTGGAGGTTTCCATGTCACTTTGGGCAACTCCCTCGTGCCTCAGGACATACGCGCGCTATTTGTGGTAGGGCAATACGGTATCAACCAGACAGTTTGGACTTCCGTAATATTTTTGATTTATGGGTGGCATATGACCCTGATTAAAATGGTCCAAAAATCAAAGTTGTTCATCTCGACGAGACACCTAACTTTCGTCCTGGATGAATCGCAAAGATGTTATCTGAGCAAGGTGGCTCTTAGAAAGGTGCTCCATCGTTGATTACACATCCTAAATTGGTCATATCTGAGCAAACATGCACAGATCTTAATTTTGACACCAATCCGCAAGCTTCTAGTGTTTTTACTAAAACTTTCCCTATCCGTGGTTCTTGCTTCACAATGTTGTTTTGTGCTTTGTGTGTGTTCTTTCGTGCTTGATAATTGATATAGATACCACATGGTTTCAGTTCCTAGGTTTTTATGTCACCCTTTCTGTTATAACGACGCCTTGTGAGAAGATGGTGGGTCACCAACTTACCATAAGCACCACGGATCCTACAGAGCAGAAGGAGATCTCTTCTCTTGCCATGCGTGTTGGGTGGGATATATATATACGAAAAAATATGATTGGATGGGATTTAAAGACGCATCAACATGGCCAGCGCTACTTAATATCAAGTCTGAGCGAGGAGGCAATACATGCATCGGTGGATGCTAAGAATCTCCCCCATCCATTACCTCACCCTTCGTTTCTACCCACTCCTAAGATTCGTCAACACCAGGGTATAGTGCTGCGCCCTCGTTTCCTCGTAATACTTGTTGATCCATTTAGAATGTCTTGTCCAAGCTGGATTCAGCTGATTTGAGCGCGGTAGATGCAGATTTTAGGCATGGGAGGTCTCAGGCGATGAAGTGTGTCTAGCTTACAATGAGTTTCTAGTAGCCCCTTTACAACATGTAGAGTTGTTTGACCAGTCTGTAGCGTACCGTCTTCTGCGGTTGCCTGAGGATCGACTGGCGCTACCCTGTTTCCCTGAATTGTAGCTTGGTGTGACGGTTTTCTAACTACGGAACCTGATCGACAGGCTTTCGCCCCGCGGGACTATACCGACGCCGCGTCTGCAACCGGAATGAACTGAAACTCTCGCACTTCAGTAAAACATGAAGCGACCTCTCTTGTATGCCTGATTTTTTTCTTGATATTGCGTTCATATGTGATGTGAGTTGTTGTTAGTGTTCAGTGCCAAGGTTTTGGGTACCGGTTTTAATTTTTTCTCGGAGGGGGCCGGGATTTCCGGTAACCGTGGTTACCGGAAATTACCGGCCGGTTACCGGACAAAATTCCCGGACAGAATTCGAAATTCAAACATAAATCATCAAAAAGAATCAAATAAAGATTTTGGGAGGACGAATTCAGCACAAATTCAAACACCCCGAGAATTTTCGTCCGATAAGATCATTTACCGGAGGGGGCCGAGATTTCCGGTTACCGCGGTATATCGGCCGGTAACCGAAACCTTGTTCAGTGCATCGTGAGCATGGCTTCTGTTTCTTTGCTTGTTTGCGAATCACAAGGGTGGTATCTGAGCAAGGTGGCTCTTGAAAAGTTGCTTCTGACCTGATTACACATCCTAGTCTGATCATATGTTCCGAGCAAACATGCACAAATCTTAGTTCTGACAGCAAGATACGAGTTGTTTGTGCTTTTCGATTAAAAGATTATCCTCCAGTGTACCGCTTCTTCATGCTGGTTGTCCAACTCAAATGAACATCACAAGTGAATAATGTGCGCAAGTACTTGTTTTGCTGTGATGAATCCTTAACGACGTTATATGAATAAGGCAGTTCTTGAATAAGTGCTCCTTTATTGATTATGCATCCAAAACTTATCATATTTTGTGACCAAACAAGTACAAATCGTAATGAAGAGCTTATGGGACTACTGCTATTCAAACATAAATTTGTTGCCTAAATTGGGTCGATTTATTGGGAGCTACCAGTTTGTCCAGGTCAAATGATGGGCACAAGTGTACAGACAGATGATAAAATCGTGATTACTAACAAAATAGTCTTTCGCTCTTATCTCACGACCGTCACTGCAAATCCTGTTAGAAGAATCAAACAAATTTTGTCTTCCCTATGATCTTTTTTTGCTTCACAGACACATTATTTCGCGTTATTAATTTTAAAGTTAACAAAAGGTGCCCTTAGTGTTTCTTTAAAAAAAATAACGCCAAAAACTGGCTTGACCGCTGTCGACAAACTCGGATCGATATAACACAAAAAACAAAGTTTTCCATCTAAAAATACAAAAAAATCTTATTGATCACTTTTTAATCCGGAATCATCTTGAGAGATTATTTTCACTCGGATATATTCCGGCTGAGTCGGCTTTTGAGGACCAACACATGTGAAAACCAAAATTGTTCATCTTGGAGAAATTAAGAATTCTCATGTTAACAGTTTTTCGTCCGGATCCGTCTTGATACCTTATTTTCAGTCGGAAGCGCTCCGATACATTTTGGGGGTTTCCAAGTTGCTTCGGGAAACTCGCTCATGCCTCAAGACATACACTTTTTGTGGTAGGACGATCCGGTATGGACCCGACAGTTTGGACTTTTAAATTTTTTTGATTTATAGGTTGCATAAAACCCTGATTAAAATGGTCCAAAAATCAAAGTTGTTCATCTCGACGAGACACCTACCTTTCGTCCTTGATAAATAACAAGGACGTTAGCTGAGCAAGGTGGCTCTTATAAATTTGTCCTTATTACACATCCTAAACTGATCATATCTTGAGCAGACATGCACAAATCTTAAATTTGACACCAATCCGCAAGCTTCTAGTGTTTTTACTAAAACTTTCCCCTTAAGTGGGTCTTGTTTCAAAATTGTGTTATGTGTTTTGTGTGTGTTCTTTCGTGCTTGATATACATACCCCATATTTTCAGTTCCCAGGTTAATTATGTCACACTACAGGAACAACTCGCTACACCGACGTCTTTTTGCCGTCGGCACAGGCTACACCTTCGGCCGCTGTCGATGTAGGTCCCTCGGCGTACCAGCCCTCGGCTTACCCCAAATAGCAGTCGGCGTAGCAAAAAGCTGTCGGCGTAGTCCTGTGCCGACGGCCCAGCCAAGCCGTAGGTGTATAATCCGTCGGCACCAACCAAGTGGGCCCCACGTCGAGCCGCTGAGGATGGCAGCCGCTACACCAACGGCAAAGCCCTCGACATAGCCTTGCCACGTCATGTTAGAACGTGCCTTCTAAAAGTTGGTGGATCACCATAAGCACCACAGATCCTAGAGAGCAGAAGGAGATCTCCTCTCCTGCCATTCTTGTTGGGTGGGATATATATACTGAACAAGGAGATTGGATGGGCTTTAAAGCCTGATCAACATTGCCTGCGCTACTTAATATAATATAAAGTCCGAGTGAGCAGGTGATGCATGTAAAATGTATACATGAACTTTGCACTATATCACTTATATTCCAATCATATTTGCATCATATAAGGGTTATATTACCGTTATTTAATGATTTTAGGAAATAAATCAATTGTTTCCTATTTTTATGGAATTAACTCTGCGCAGGCAGAAAACCCTATTTCTTTCCTTTTATGTTTCAGGGACCCAAACGACGTCCAAAAATTATGGAAAAATACAGGCATCATTATTTTGGAAGGAGGAAGACCTCGGAGCGAAGGAAGCAAGCAAACGGAGCCAGAAGGCCAAAAGAGGGTGCCCACGCGGCCCCTGTACCTGGCCGCGAGGGCCCACCTCTTTTGGGCCCCGGGGCTCCGCAGCCGTCGATCCTTTCTCCACCGCCTTCGTCTTGACCTAAAAACGCCTATAAAAAAGGTCCCTGGCGTGCCCGTACAGAAGCGCCGCCGTATCACAGAAACACGAAAACGAAGACCTGGAGCTGCAGATTGGAGGGGGAAAACTCCGGCGGGGTGCTGCCGGCGTGGTCTCCTTCATCTCCATCGACATCTCCACCGTCTCCACCATGAAGAGGGAGTAGTCCACCTCTGGACTATGGGTTTGTGGAAGTAACTTATGTATCTCTCCTCTCTCTTGAGCTTCACTAATGAGTACCGTATGAGCTGCTGAACATGATTACGGTCATATTTGTATTACCTATGTGGTGGATCTTTTTGTGAGTTAAGATATGTTGAGATTGCAAATGTTTGTTTCAGTTATGAGTATAGATGCATATTATGTACCCCGTTCTTGTCTACTTGTTATGATCAAGCATGTTTATGAGAGCGTGTGTGGGGTGATGTGTGCATTAGTTGGAGTAACGGGGAGTGGTGAGTGCGGTAAGCTGACAACTGAAATATCACGATCCACTTGGGTTTTTACCTTAATTTGTTACCTCACTAGGGATAAACAAAAATACCATGCTTCAAGGGTTGAGGGTGACTAAGCTTCTTCCTGTGACTAGATCCAACATGTTCTTATTTTCACTTCATGTCATGAAACTTATTGCTATACTCTGAGTCATCTTAATTACCGAGGTGTTATGATTTAGTTCGCATCTTGGTGGAGTATAAGTGAGACTAATAACCAAAAGGACTCTATGTTAGGACGTGATGCCCATATAATTGTCAACTTGATATCAAACTTTGTGCTTGCAATATCATATGTCAACTCTTTGTCCACTTGTCTGCCACACCATTTAAAGAGAGAGTGCATAAGTGAAACCATGAACCCCGGTCCATTTTTAATCATAAGAAACACCTTTCCAACCACTTTTGCCACCTTGCCATTTCTGCCATTTATAAATCCGAAAATACAAAAACACTTTTCCACCTTGTATCCATCATAAAAACCCAAAAATATATCATATATCATTGCCATCATCATCCTAGCATATTCATCACCCATCATTGCATATTTATCTTGATATCATTCTACACCTTGTGCTTGACAACCACAGGTGAGGTTGAGGACCAAAACACTTAACTTTGTTTTGCAGGTAACCCAAAAGAAGGATAAGGAAGATAAATCTATCACTTCTGATTCCCCGAGAGTTCGATATTAAACCCTCGAGTCACCCTCGTGGGGAAAACACTTCTTCCACTACTACATACTCTGCACTTGGAGGCTCAACCTAACCCCGTATACTTTTCACTGCAGGTAGCTACTACGGGTATCAAGACTGTTGTCTGGCGCCGTTTTCAGGGAGATAGAAGCAACACCGCAAAATATCCCCTAGTCAACTTAACGTTCAACAAGGTGTTTTCTGGCGCCGTTGCCGGGGAATCGTAGGTGAAAAGATTTATCCAAGGGTGCAGCCTTGAAGATCTAACTCCACATCAACAGCTGTTTTCTAGAGCCGGATGATTCAAGGATATCACAACAAAGTCAACTTCATCACCAACTTGTGCTAACACCTAGGCTTGGGGAGGTTGCACCTACGTGAGCATCATGTTATCCATCTTTACCTTCAAAGCAAATTCATTTGTTTTGTCATTGTCACTGCATTGTGTCTTGCATTAGTAATTCGGTTTGCATTTGTGAGTCATATTTATTTTCAGTTTTGCATCATAAAAATCAAAAACACATAAAAACTTGCTAAAATGGGAGAAAGAACTAAGTTGTGTGACTACACAAACACTCCTAATGATCAATTCATGGCTAGGCCGATTGCCACACCTGAGATTAAAACTGATAGTTATAGAGTGAGTTATGGTTTATTGCACTCGATAACTAGGAAACAATTTGGTGGTAAAGGATGGGAAGATGGTCTTGAGCATCTTAATATTTTTACCGGCTGATACGTCTCCAACGTATCCATAATTTCTGCTGTTCCATGCTTATATTATACCATTTGCTACATGTTTTATATACACTTCGTATCACTTTTATGCATTTTCTGGGACTAACCTATTAACAAGATGCCACAGTGCCAGTTCCCTGTTTTCTGCTGTTTTTGGTTTCAGAAAGTTACTTCTGGAAATATTCTCGGAATTGCACGAAACAAAAGGCCAGTCCCTATTTTTCCAGCACGTACACGGAGTCCGAAGGAGAGACGAAGAGAGCCACGAGGTGGCCAAACCACCTGGCGGCGCGGCAGTGGGCCCAGCCGCGCCTGCCTGTGGTTTGGGCCCCTCGGGGGTCCGCCGACATCGCCCCTTCGCCTATTTATTCCCCGAGACGCGAAAACCCTAAAACACCGAGCCTTTCATCCAGAACATATTCGCTGCCGCCGCCGTCGTCAACCCTAACTCGGGGGGTTCTGAAGCTCTTCCCGGCACCCTGCCGGAGAGGGGAATCATCACCGGAGGGCTCTACATCGCCATGCCCGCCTCCGGAGTGATGCGTGAGTAGTTCATCCTTGGACTATGGGTCCATAGCAGTAGCTAGATGGTTGTCTTCTCCACTTGTGCCATCATGTTTAGATCTTGTGAGCTGCCTATCATGATCAAGATCATCTTATTGTAATGCTACATGTTGTGTTTGCTGGGATCTGACTTATATTGATACCTATGTGGAGCTGAATATTATATTATCATGTCTATGTCATTTGTGATCTTGCATGCTCTCCGTTACTTGTTGAAGCCTTGGCCAAGTGAATACTTGTAACTCCAAGAGGGGGTATTTATGCATGATAGTTGGGTTCAACCTCTATTTAACCTGGGATAGTGACAGCAAGTTCTAAGGTTGTAGATGTGTTGTTGCCACTAGGGGTAAAACAGCAATGCTTTATTCAAGGATGAATGTATTGTTTACATTACGCACATTACTTAATGCAATTGTCTGTTGCTTGCAACTTAATACTGGAAGGGGTACGGATGTTAACCGGAAAGTGGACTATTTAGGCATAGATGCATGCTGGATAGCGGTCTATGTACTTTGTCGTAATGCCCAAATGAATCTCATAGTAGACACCACAGCTCACACATGCATGTTATATGCACTTATCAATTGTCAATTGCCCAGCTGTAATTTGTTTACCCAGCATGTTAGTTATCTTATTGGAGAGACACCACTAGTGAACTGTGGACCCCGGTCCATTCTTTTACATCTGAAATACAATCTACTGCAATCATTGTTCTCTACTGTTTTATGCAAACAAACATCATTTCCATTCGATACGTTTAACCCTTTGTTTTCAGCAAGCCGGTGAGATTGACAACCTCACTGTTAAGTTGGGGCAAAGTAATTTGATTGTGTTGTGCAGGTTCCACGTTGGCACCGGAATCCCTGGTGTTGCGCCGCACTACACTCCTTCACCAACACCTTCGAAGCAAACCTCGTTTTCCTACTGGTTCGATTAAACCTTGGTTTCATACTGAGGGAAAACTTACTGCTGCACTCATCATACCTTCCTCTTGGGGTTCCCAACTGACGTGTGACGTACAAGCATTGTTTCTGGCACTATTGCCGGGGAGATATTCCCTCGTCAACTTAGAGCCACCAACACGTTTTCTGGCGCCGTTGCCGGGGAAAACCGAATTGCTTCTGCAAGGGGAGTCTCTCACACCCAATCTCTTTACTTTGTTATTTGTCTTGCTTAGTTTATTTTTATTTAGTCTTGTTTGCTCTCTTTATCAAAAACACAAAAAAATTAGTTACTTGTTTAATTCAGTTTGATTTTGTTTTTCAAAATGAGTACTCCTGAGAACACTAAGTTGTGTGACTTCACTAGCACAAACAACAATGATTTCATATGCACTCCTATTGCTCCACCTGCTTCTACAGCAGAATTTTATGAAATTAAACCTGCTCTATTAAATCTTGTTATGAAAGAGCAATTTTCTGGTGTTAGTACTGATGATGCTGCTGCCCATCTTAATAACTTTGTTGAACTTTGTGAAATGCAAAAGTATAAGGATATGGATGGGGATATTATAAAACTGAAACTTTTTCCTTTCTCCTTGAGAGGAAGAGCTAAAGAATGGTTGCTTTCTTTGCCTAGAAATAGTATTAATTCTTGGACAAAATGCAAAGATGCTTTCATAGGGAAATATTATCCTCCTGCTAAGATTATATCCTTGAGAAGTAGCATTATGAATTTTAAACAACTTGATAATGAACATGTTGCTCAAGCTTGGGAAAGAATGAAATCTTTGGTGAAGAATTGTCCCACTCATGGACTGACTACTTGGATGATCATCCAAACCTTTTATGCAGGATTAAATTTTTCCTCAAGGAACTTATTGGATTCAGCCTCTGGAGGAACCTTTATGTCCATCACTTTAGGTGCAGCAACAAAGCTACTTGATGATATGATGATCAACTATTCCGAATGGCACACCGAAAGAGCTCCTCAAGGTAAGAAGGTAAATTCTGTTGAAGAAACCTCCTCTTTGAGTGATAAGATTGATGCTATTATGTCTATGCTTGTGAATGGTAGATCTCATGTTGATCCTAATAATGTTCCTTTAGCTTCATTGGTTGCTCAAGAAGAGCATGTTGATGTAAACTTCATTAAAAACAACAACTTCAACAACAATGCTTATAGGAATAATTTTGGTAGCAACAATTATAAGCCTTATCCTTCAAATGGTTATGGCAATTCTTATGGTAATTCCTACAGCAACAATAGAAGTGTGTCCTCTGATCTTGAAGCTATGCTTAAAGAATTTATTAGCACACAAAAAGCTTTCAATAAAACTGTTGAGGAAAAGTTTGAAAAAATTGATGATCTTGTTCTAAAGTTGATAGTCTTGCTCATGATGTTGAAATTCTAAAACTGAAAGTTATGCCTAATGAAGTTAAAGATACTAAGTCATTTGCTACAGCAAATGCCATCCAAGTTCGAATTGATAATAATATTAGGATGTTGGCTGAATTGCATGCTAGGTGGGAAAAAGAGGAAGAACTTGAAAAAGAGAATAGTATAGTTAGAGTTTGTACTATCACCACCACTAGTAATGCTAATGTTTACATGCTAGTAACCTCCTACTATTGATGGTAATGTTATTGGTGTTGGTAATGTCTCTACTACTTCTGCAAAGCGTTTGAAATTGCCTAAAACTGCTGAAACTTTTTCTGATAAAAGTGCTGAAATTTTTCAAACTATTGGAGACAATGGTTCCACCACCATTGACAATAATGATTTTGATTTTGATGATTGTAACATCTCTGAAGTTATTATGTTCTTGCAAAAATTAGCTAGAAGTCCCAATGCTAGCACTATTAATTTGGCTTTTACAAAGCATATTACAAATGCTCTTTTGCAAGCTAGGGAGGAGAAGTTGAAACTTAAAGCTTCTATTCCTAGGAAATTAGAAGATGGTTGGGAACCCATCATTAAGGTAAAGGTGAATGATTTTATTGCAATGCCTTGTGTGATCTTGGTGCAAGTATTTCGTTTTGCCCAAGAAGCTTTATGATATTCTTGATTTGCCACCTTTGGAACATTGTTATTTGGATGTTTTTCTCGCTGATAATGCTATGAAGAAACCTTTGGGGCGAGTTAATGATGTTTTTATTACAGTAAACAATAACCTTGTCCCCGTTGATTTTATTGTTATGGATATTGAATGCAATGCATCTTGTCCTATTGTTTTGGGAAGACCTTTTCTTCGAACTGTTGGTGCCATCATTGATATGAAAGAAGGTAATATAAGGTACCAATTTCCTCTCAAGAAAGGTATGGAACACTTCCCTAGGAAGAGAATGAAGTTACCTTTTGACTCTATTGTTAGAGCAAGTTATGATGTTGATGCTTCTTCTCTTGACAACACTTGATTTTCACTTTCTGCGCCTAGCTGAAAGGCGTTAAAGAAAAGCGCTTATGGGAGACAACCCATCGTTTTTATTTGCTGTTATTTTTGTTTTCTTTGAGTCAAGGAGTTTTGTTACTTCTGTAGCAACTCCTTTGTATCTTTATTTTATCGCAATGTTGTGCCAAGTAAAGTTCTATATTGAAAGTTGATGCAAGATTTGGATTTCTGCGCAGTGACAGATTTTTAGCTGTCACGGATTTGAGCTTATCTCCCTGTAGAAAATTCAAAAAATTCTGAGAAAAATCACGCATATTCCTGAGATATGTACGCAACTTTCATTATTTTAGGCCAGATCCATCTGAGCAACTTAAGTGCCTCGAAAAAATTCGTCATTCCAGACTGTTCTGTTTTTGACAGATTCTGCCTTTTGTTTTGCATTCGCTCTTTTACTGTGTTTGTGTGGATTTCTTTGCTCCACAAAGCATTGGTGGCTGTAGCTAATGTCCAGAAGCTTTGGGATTGATTGTATCATTACAGAATATGAGAATTTTTGATTATGCACTAACCCTCTAATGAGAACTGTCTTGAGTTTGGTGTGAAGGAAGTTTTCAAGGATCAAGCGAGAAGGGTGATATTATGTGATCAAGAAGAGTGAAAAGCCTAAGCTTGGGGATGCCCCCGTGGTTCATCCCAACCATATTCAGAGAGACTCAAGCGTCTAAGCTTGGGGATGCCCAAGGCATCCCCTTCTTCATCAACAAACTTATCAGGTCATCTCTAGTGAAACTATATTTTAATTCTTTCACATCTTATGCGCTTTACTTGGAGCGTCTGTGTGTTTTTATTTTTGTTTTTGTTTGAATAAATTCGGATCCTAGCAATCCTTGTGTGGGAGAGAGACACGCTCCGCTTTTTCATGTGAATACTCATGTTCTTCACTTATATTTGTTGAGTATTCTTAACTAGCTACTGCAGTGCTTTTAGCTCCTGTTTTTCATGCATCTCTTCGAGCTGTTAGCACTTGTTTATAAATACTCTCTTGCTGCATTATATTATCATTTGGAGAGTTTATGTTTAAATAAATTATTGGTGTTTGTTTGGAAGAAAGAAAATGCTACATGTAGTAGTTGGTATTGGAAAAGACATATGCATTCTTGTAGATCATTGTCTTGTTTTGATTTGATGCTTTGCAATTGTTTTGAGCTCTCAAGTAGATCATGTTTAAGCTCTTGCATCATGTAGTTAAAGCCTAGTAGTGGAGAACTACCGTAGAGCTTGTTGAGACTTGGGATGCATATTTGTTCTCTCTAAGGTCTAGATATTTTCTGGTAAAATGTTTGAGCAACAAGGAAGACAGTGTAGAGTCTTATAATACTTGCAATATGTTTTTATGTGATTCTTGCTGTACCGGTTTATACTTGTGTTTGCTTCAAACAACCTTGCTAGCCTAAACTCTGTACTGAGAGGGAATGCTTCTCGTGCATCCAAAACTTGAGCCAAAACCCATGCCATTTGTGTCCACCATACCTACCTACTATGTGGTATTTCCTGCCATTCCAAGTAAATATTTCATGTGCTACCTTTAAACTATTCAAAACTTTATTACTCCTTATTTGTGTCAATGTTTTATAGCTCATGAGGAAGTATGTGGTGTTTTATCTTTCAATCTTGTCATTTACTTCTGACAGACTTTCACCAATGGACTAGTGGCATATACATCCGCTTATCCAATAATTTGCAAAAAGAGCTGGCAACGGGGTGCCCAGCCCCAATTAATTACAACTTTCATTAATAATTCTCTTCACATGTTTTGCCCTGATTTATCAGTAAGCAACTTAATTTTGCAATAGACACTCCTCCATGGTATGTGAATGTTGGAAGGCACCCGAGGATTCGGTTAGCCATGGCTTGTGTAAGCAAAAGGTTGGGAGGAGTGTCATCTATAAAGAAACTAAAATACATGTGTAAACAAAAGAGAAGAGGGATGATCTACCTTGCTGGTAGAGATAACGTCCTTCATGGGAGCCGCTCTTTGAAAGTCTGGTTGACAAGGGGGTTAGAGTGCCCACTACCATTCGTTGACAACAACAAACACCTCTCAAATACTTATTTTGTGCTCTCTATATGCTTTCGAAAACTTAAAAAGCTCTAGCACATGATTTAATCCCTGCTTCCCTCTGCGAAGGGCCTATCTTTTACTTTATGTTGAGTCAGTTTACCTACTCCTTTCTATCTTAGAAGCAAACACTTGTGTCAACTTTGTGTGCATTGATTCTTACATATTTACTTATTGCACTTGTTATATTGCTTTATGTTGACAACTATCCATGAGATATACATGTTACAAGTTGAAAGCAAATGCTGAAACTTAATCATCCTTTGTGTTGCTTCAATGCCTTTTACTTTGAATCTATTGCTTTATGAGTTACCTCTTATGCAAAACTTTTTGATGCTTGTCTTGAAAGTACTATTCATGAAAAGTTTTTGCTTATATGATTCATTGTTTACTCTTTATCTATTTGTTAGCAAACTATAGATCATTGCTTTGAGTCACTTCATTCATGACATGAGCCTTGCAATATATTGATCAAGATTGTGTGAAAGCATGTCTCCTCAGAAATTATTTGTTGTTATCGTTTTACCTACTCGAGGACGAGTAGAACTAAGCTTGGGGATGCTTGATACGTCTCCAACGTATCCATAATTTCTGCTGTTCCATGCTTATATTATACCATTTGCTACATGTTTTATATACACTTCGTATCACTTTTATGCATTTTCTGGGACTAACCTATTAACAAGATGCCACAGTGCCAGTTCCCTGTTTTCTGCTGTTTTTGGTTTCAGAAAGTTACTTCTGGAAATATTCTCGGAATTGCACGAAACAAAAGGCCAGTCCCTATTTTTCCAGCACGTACACGGAGTCCGAAGGAGAGACGAAGAGAGCCACGAGGTGGCCAAACCACCTGGCGGCGCGGCAGTGGGCCCAGCCGCGCCGCCTGTGGTTTGGGCCCCTCGGGGGTCCGCCGACATCGCCCCTTCGCCTATTTATTCCCCGAGACGCGAAAACCCTAAAACACCGAGCCTTTCATCCAGAACATATTCGCTGCCGCCGCCGTCGTCAACCCTAACTCGGGGGGTTCTGAAGCTCTTCCCGGCACCCTGCCGGAGAGGGGAATCATCACCGGAGGGCTCTACATCGCCATGCCCGCCTCCGGAGTGATGCGTGAGTAGTTCATCCTTGGACTATGGGTCCATAGCAGTAGCTAGATGGTTGTCTTCTCCACTTGTGCCATCATGTTTAGATCTTGTGAGCTGCCTATCATGATCAAGATCATCTTATTGTAATGCTACATGTTGTGTTTGCTGGGATCTGACTTATATTGATACCTATGTGGAGCTGAATATTATATTATCATGTCTATGTCATTTGTGATCTTGCATGCTCTCCGTTACTTGTTGAAGCCTTGGCCAGTGAATACTTGTAACTCCAAGAGGGGGTATTTATGCATGATAGTTGGGTTCAACCTCTATTTAACCTGGGATAGTGACAGCAAGTTCTAAGGTTGTAGATGTGTTGTTGCCACTAGGGGTAAAACAGCAATGCTTTATTCAAGGATGAATGTATTGTTTACATTACGCACATTACTTAATGCAATTGTCTGTTGCTTGCAACTTAATACTGGAAGGGGTACGGATGTTAACCGGAAAGTGGACTATTTAGGCATAGATGCATGCTGGATAGCGGTCTATGTACTTTGTCGTAATGCCCAAATGAATCTCATAGTAGACACCACAGCTCACACATGCATGTTATATGCACTTATCAATTGTCAATTGCCCAGCTGTAATTTGTTTACCCAGCATGTTAGTTATCTTATTGGAGAGACACCACTAGTGAACTGTGGACCCCGGTCCATTCTTTTACATCTGAAATACAATCTACTGCAATCATTGTTCTCTACTGTTTTATGCAAACAAACATCATTTCCATTCGATACGTTTAACCCTTTGTTTTCAGCAAGCCGGTGAGATTGACAACCTCACTGTTAAGTTGGGGCAAAGTAATTTGATTGTGTTGTGCAGGTTCCACGTTGGCACCGGAATCCCTGGTGTTGCGCCGCACTACACTCCTTCACCAACACCTTCGAAGCAAACCTCGTTTTCCTACTGGTTCGATTAAACCTTGGTTTCATACTGAGGGAAAACTTGCTGCTGCACTCATCATACCTTCCTCTTGGGGTTCCCAACTGACGTGTGACGTACAAGCATTGTTTCTGGCACTATTGCCGGGGAGATATTCCCTCGTCAACTTAGAGCCACCACCGCATTTGTGTGGCACAAAACTTTAAGGAACTGATAGCGTGATGTCAAAATTATTCCCTTTTTCGCTAAAAGGAGAGGCAAAAGAGTGTATGTATTCACTACCTCTTGCTATAGTTAAAACTGGAGAAAACTAGAAAAGGAATTCCTTAGAAAATATTATCCATTTTTTGGGCACATAAACCGGTCAATTCTATCCATGTCAAGAAAAAGACTAGAAGTGAGGAAGCACCCCTGTTAAGAAACAAGTTTGGGTTAAAAAGGAAAAGAAAGTTGAAGAAGTCAAAATGCTTAGTGAAGTTAAGGATCCTTTGCTTGACTTAGTAAATTGTAGCTTGCATGAATTGATATCTATCCTACAAAAGTTTACAAGTGATCCTTCTATCAACATTAATCAAGCTGGCTTTGGTTCCTATATTGCTAATCATGTATTGAAAGAGAAAATTTCTAGGTACAACCAAGAGGTCATGATACCACTAAGCTTGGGGATATATGGATCCCCAAGGTGCTAGTAACTATTGGAAAAGAGACACACCATGCCATACTTGATTTAGGATGTAGTGTCTCTGTCTTGTCTAAAGAACTATATGAAATACTTGAGTTGAAAAATCTTGAAAAATGCTCTATTGAACTTGCACTTGCTGATGATTCCATTAAACATGCTTTAGGTAAAGTAAGTGATGTTACGGTAGAGCTACATATGACTTTTGTGCCTGTGGATTTTCTAATCATGGACATGGGGAATAAAACCTCTAGTCCTATTATTCTTGGAAGACCTTTTCTTCGTACCACAGGTGCTATCATTGACTCAAAGGAAGGGAATGTGAAGTTTCAGTTCCCACACAAGAAGTGCATGGAACACTTCCCAAGGAAGAGGGCACATCATTCAAGCTCCGTCATGAGCTTCATCTTCGATAAACAACAAGTAAGAAGCCTAGCTATATGGCTATAAAGAAAGCGATTTGCGGGAGGCAACCGGTTATTTTTATGTGTGATTTTTCTTTGTGTCCTCTTGCTGTAACAAGAGATTTTGTATCTAGTTTGTTTCTGGAGTTTTTAATAAAGTGCCAAGTTTTATCCATTTTGGTCTTGAAAAGTTGCTTATTGAGTTCGGAGATTTTATTTCTGCACGAAGCTGTGCACAGTATGATTTTTAATTCTTATTCTGTAACTCCGAATGAGCTCATCTTTGAACTGTAGTTGCAACTTTTCATCCTCTATATGCATGAAGTTTTTCGGAATTTTTCGACAAAGTTCAGAAGGTAGAAAAATACGTTTTGCTGCTGCTGTTTGACGAGGGGTGGACTCGGCAAATCCCTGGGTTGTGTACCCGGGTTGATTGAAGGGGAGAGGGATGAGCGCTAGTGATCGACGGCTGACAAGCAAGGCGTTTACCCAGGTTCAGGCTCCCGGAGGATAACACCCTACTTCCTGCTTGTCTGGTTATTGATGGTGAGTTGTGGCTACAATGGCGAGATGGCAATCTCGCTAGGGTTTGTGTGGCGGCTATGAGCGTACCCTAGACGAAGGACCCTCCTAGCCTTTATATGGTAGGCTAGGTCTCAGGTGAACGGTGCCGATGGCGCTTACAAGCATGGCGGGGTCGCATGACCTAGCGTCGACTATCTTGGGCCGCACGTCGTCCTCCTTGGGCCTTCCTTGGGCCCTCGTCATAAGGCTGATGGGCTTGGCGTGACCCAGGTACCCCCACCGTGGGGTAGTCGAAGAGTGACCCCACGATAGGAGCCCCCGAGTGCTTAGTCGAATCGTAGAGTCGGGTAAAGGACTCCTTCCTCCTGGCACGCCGTCGGGTTCCTGAAAGAAATGAGTAAAATTGGTCGACTCCGACCGTTCAGGGCTTATGGAGGATTCCTTAGTTGAACTGTCACTTCCAGGGTAAAATACAGTGAGTACAGCCTTAGTCGGTGATTTTTCGACTGCTTTTGTTCAGAGTCACTCGGGAGCCCGAACAGCGCTCCCGATGGGAGTAGCCCCCGAGATTAAGCTGAATTGCTTGCAATTGAGGTTTAACTCAATTTTTCTTCAGTCGAAAAGCCCGCTCCCGATGGGAGTAAAGAAGGGACTCAACATGTTGGAGTCGCGACTGGCTTTGCGTGACTTACTGTGTATTCGGCCTGTTTAGCTTACTGCACAAGTTTCTTCAGTTCTTGGAGCTTACCGAATCTTCTTGCACTCGAATGAGCTGTTCGAGTTTATTCGGCTCTTAGAGCTTACTGAATATTTTTGCACTCGAATGAGCTGTTCGAGTTCTCGATCAGCCCATTGGCGTACTTGCTACGCCTGCGCAGTTGACGTCAGTGCTGACGTTTTCTGGCTCACTCTGTGTCCGACGGGACGTGACAGTGCGGGCCCACTGTCAGTATTGACTGGAGACAGCGGTTGCCGCTTTTTTCTGACCGTTGGGCGCGAAAATTTCGCGGTGTGATGATGGCGCCTTGATTCCCGCGCGTAGTGGGCGGCGTGGCCGTCGACGGTTGCTATCCCCGCGCGACACGTGGACGGCCAGATGATGTTGCGGAGAGCGGTTTCAGCAGGGATGGCCAGGATTGACTGACCGCGCGGTATATAATTTTCACCGCGGCGGTGAACAGTTCATCCATCCCCATTCCTTCATCGTCTCCACTGCTTCTGTTCCGCCATTGTTGCGCTGCGTGCTCTCTGTCAGCTTCTAGTCTTCACCCTCCATGAGCAAGGCCGCGATGAAGAGGGGGAAGGCTGCTGCCGGCGCCGTCGCCGCCGCCGAGGCGAGCGTGATGAAGAAGCCCGACGGCGACTGGGTCAAATCGTCGGTGAAGAAGGCCGACCTCGAGGCCCTCCGCGCGCAGGGCTGCTGCCGCCGGTAGACCAAGCGACGGTGCGCGCTCCTGGGAAAGAGGTGTTCCCCGCTCCTCGCGAGGGGGAACGCGTTTGCTTCGTGGATTTCCTTCCGCGGGGTTTCGGTTCCCCCTCTACGATTTCGTCCGTGGTCTCTTGTATGCTTATGGGATTCAGATCCACGATCTGACTCCCAATAGCGTCTTGAGCATCGCGTGCTATTTCGTGCTCTGCGAGTGCTTCCTGGGGATCGCCCCAACTGGCTGTTGTGGAAGTCGCTATTCCTCGTCAGGAGGAATGTGCGGAAGAGCAAGCAGGTGTACCCAGTCGGCGGCTTCGGCATCCAGGTGCGTGGCGACACCTCCTACTTTCAGATGAAGAAGTCCAACTCCGTCCAGGGCTGGCGGAAGAAGTGGTTCTA
Source organism: Poa pratensis (assembly GCA_947311845.1). NCBI lineage: Eukaryota > Viridiplantae > Streptophyta > Magnoliopsida > Poales > Poaceae > Poa > Poa pratensis. Next base: position 165,894,364 of record CAMZMU010000063.1, read on the forward strand.
CATCAGGTGCGACTAAGCAGGGCTTCCTGAATTCGCGGCTGATCGCGAGTTGCGGAAGACGAACGCGTGGGCACACCCGCTGTCAAAGGAGGACAGGGAAGCGACTCAGCCCTTGCTGACGCTACTTCGTGGCCTTCTGAAGAGTCTCGGGCGCGAGACGGGTGGAATTCACCTCATCGCCACCTTCTTCAGGCTTCGGGTGCAGCCGCTGCGCAGTCGCGTCCACCCCATGTGGGCGCGTGAGGATGCTAGCAATGAGCTTGATGATGACGCAGTCGAGTCGAAGGTGAGGAGCATCACTAGTCTCTGAGCCGCTGACCCGTGCAACGTCAAGTGCCCAGTCGAGCCATATGGGCCGAATAATCCTGTGCCTGAGGTGAGCTTCATTTGCTTTGTCTTGTATCTTCTTCTGTCGAATCCTTTTGCCTTACTCGAACGCTTCATTTTGCTGACAGGGTCGTTCGAGCTACGTCAGTCTCCCTCCGCTGATGGAGAATGGACCTCATGAAGAGGCAGAGTTCCCTGAGGAGAGGTTGATGACGATGAAGTTCCCTCCGCCACCTCTCCGAGTGAAGAGTTGGAGGAGGATGATGAAGATGAGGAGCCGCTGCGGAAGCAGCAGAGGCGAAAGGGTGGCGACTCTGGTTCTGCCTCGTCGCCTGTGAAGGAGGCGGGCGTGAATGAGGAAGAGACGAGCGAGTCCTCTTCGGGTGCTAGGCACCCGACTGACCTGGCTGAACCTTTGGTTGTGCCTCCACTCGGCTCTGCACCGCCGACCGAGTTCGCGAGGATGGCCTCCGTCTCCTTGGGAAGTGAAGATGATGATGTCGTCAGGTTAGTCGCATAATCATTGCTTCGTTTTTGTCGAGTGTGCTTTTTCACTTGCGGGTCCTTGAATTGAGTTTACTTGTCGCAGCGACCGTACTGGCGCTGCTGTTTCTTCCCCTCGTGAGATGGAGCACACTTCTGCTCCCATGATCGAGCAGACTGCGAGGACGACCGGAGAGGAGGCTCTGGCGGGTGACGTTTTGGCCTTGAAGGCTTCGACCTCCGCCATGCCAGAGAGGCCTGCTGATGCAACTCCGGGTGACGCTGGGCTGCTTGAGCATGTAAGTGTTCTTCGACTCCTTCTGCAAGATCTGTATCGGGTGCGCGTACAGCGCTCCCGATGGGAGTAGCCCCCGAAGATGCCCGTGACTAGAATAGTCGGGCGTAGATTAATGTCTTGTGTTTCCTGCAGCCATTTTATCGCCAGCAGATGGAAGGAGCCGCAGCCTTCGTTCGCATGGAGCAGGAGAGGGTCAGCTCCGCACTGCTCTGGAGCAAGCGAATAGTAAGTGTGAACCTTGTGTTCGAGGGGTGCTTCGACTGCCTTTATTGCTAACTTTGCTCTGTTGATCCGTAGGCGAGAAGGAGAGCATGAAGACGCGGGTCGCGGAGCTGGAGAAGTCGCTGGGTGAAGCCCAAGAGCGGGAACAAGCTCGGGATGCTCTGGAGAAGACCCAGGTCGACCGCTTGCTCGCACTCGCAGATGTTGTTGGAAGTAAGTTTTTCGGCTCAGTGCCTACTTTGCCTTTCATCGACTTCTGACGTCTTACGGGTGTGGATTTCTTTTGAACAGAGACTTGCGGAGGTGCTCCTCCAGAAGGGACTTCCAGCGAGAGTGTCGGCTTGGCGGAGGCTGTTGGCTTCGTCGACCGCGTCTGCGCGTATGCATCGGCAGCGCTGCAGCAGTCGACGGCGGCACTGCAGAAGTCGACGGAGGCCTTAGCGACTGTGCACCGGAGTATCTTTCCCAGCAAGCCGCCACCAGCTGCTGTTGACGCACTCGCGGCTCCATTCGAAGGCAATTCGAATGTCCTGGCGGACTTCACGCGCGCGCAGACGGTACGCGGCTCCGAGCTCACTTTCCAGCTACTTCTTGGTCACCAAGTCGTAGGTGATTTTGAGAAGGTTGTCAGCGACTTCCCTCAGAAGCCTGATGGCAGGACCGCGTCCCTTAGCGGTGTGAAGGTGCAGGCGAGCCAGCTAGCTGCGAAGTTGGTCGCCACCTTCGAGAGGAGGATTGCCAAAGCTGCAGAGTTGGCTGCTAGGAAGAGTCGTTCCCAGTCGGAGTCTGTAGTGTAGACTTTTTCCTTTTAGGACTATGCTTCTGCTTTTGGGCTTGAGTCTGTAATGCACTTTATATTGTGCGAGTGAACATGCTGATGATGAAATGTGAATTCACTCCCTCGGGGGTGCAGTCGCCGAGTCTTTTTTGATATCTGGCTTGGATGAATTATGTTGATTCTTTTCCTGGCTTGACGCTGTCAATTCTTGGCAGTCTGACATGGGCGAAGCTCCTGACGTTGCTGGAACGACTGGCGCGGACGATGAGGAGGACACCACTTCGGCTGCGCCTACTCGTCGCCGCCGTCAAGCTCCTCCAGCTCCTGTGCGAAGCGTGAATGATCAACGAGTGATCACCTTCATGAGGAACAAGGTTCTTGAGCTCGAGTCGAAGTTGAAGAGCGCAGAGCTGGAGTTGGAGCGCTTGAGGTCGCGGCCCGTTGCGCCGTTCTCCCAGCGAGAGGAGTTTCTGCTAGGCGAGATAGACTTGATCAGTCGACAGCTGCAAGGTTGGCCTTCTAGCGTTTTTGCTTCGGCTTCTGTGTCTTCCTGCTATGCTTAATGCTTGGCCTTGATGCAGATGTGAACTCTGACTTGAAGGCTGAGCAGCTTCGAGTGGACGAGCGAGTAGAGAAAGAGGCCGCCGGTGACTCACCCGAAGCGCGCCAGTTTTGGTCGAACAAATCCAGAGGTAGTGTACTGGCACGAATGCTGGATCGCACCTGGCGGGCTGCTGTGCTCTTGGAAGGTTGCAGAAAAACCCTCTGGCAGATCAACAAGGTGTACTTTCCTCACAACGAGCAGCCGAATGGACTGACTGCGCTTCTGGAGAGGTTCCGTGAAGGCGGTGCGTTGAAGGAAGTCGTGCACGCTCAACTTGTTGCCGGGGCGAACGTGGCGTTGGCGTACGTTCGAATGCACCGGCCTAATCTTCCATTGCACAAGGTGCTTGACGGCTTGCCTGGAGAGGGTGACTATGCCGATACTCTTGCGGCTGCGCGCCAGATGATTCAGCAGGTTCAGAACTTCAGCGAGCACCTTGTAGGGCCACTTGATGCGCCAAAGGGCGAGCCTGTAGAATAGAGCAGTAGTGCTGTTGCATAGCGTTAGCTTGTAAAAGAAATTTTCCAAGTGGAAATATGAGTGTATGTATGTCGAGGTGGGGGTAGCCCCCGAGTTAGTAAATTGTATCCTGTAGACGTCTGTAAACCTGTATGGCGCAGCCCCCGAGCGGATCGAGTGCGGCCTAGGATTTTGAATTAGACATGTGCGGCGCAGCCCCCGAGTGCTTCGAGTGCGGCCGAGGTGTGGCGAGTCAGACCTGTGCGGCGCAGCCCCCGAGTGCGTCGGGTGCGGCCTAGGTTTTCGAGTTGGACCTGTATGGCGCAGCCCCCGAGTGCGTCGGGTGCGGCCGAGGATTTTTCGAGTTAGACCTGTATGGCGCAGCCCCCGAGTGCGTCGGGTGCGGCCTAGGTTTGACTTAGACCTGTGCGGCGCAGCCCCCGAGTGCGTCGGGTGCGGCCTAGGTTTTTGACTTAGACCTGTGCGGCGCAGCCCCCGAGTGCTTCGGGTGACGGCCAAGGATTTTGCGAGTGACCTGTGTGGCGCAGCCCCCGAGTGCGTCGGACGCGGCCTAGGTTAGACTTAGACCTGTATGGCGCAGCCCCCGAGTGTGTCGGGTGGCGACCTAGGTTTTCGAGTTGAACCTGTATGGCGCAGCCCCCGAGTGCGTCGGGTGCGGCCTAGGTTGACTTAGACCTGTGCGGCGCAGCCCCCGAGTGCTTCGGGTGGCGGCCTAGGTTTTTGAGTTGAACCTGTATGGCGCAGCCCCCGAGTGCGTCGGGTGCGGCCTAGGTTTTTGACAGACCTGTGCGGCGCAGCCCCCGAGTGCTTCGGGTGGCGGCCTAGGTTTTTGAGTTGAACCTGTATGGCGCAGCCCCCGAGTGCGTCGGGTGATGGCCTAGGTTTATGTTGCTTTTTGACTTAAAAAGTAAAGGGGAGAGCTTGTTCCACGAATCACTTCATTGATTTTTGCGAGCAGGCCGCCTCATTAAAACCCTTCCAGTCCCCTCAGGTACCCTGGTAAGGGAAAGAGTGCGTCTGGAACCTGCCGCTTCTTGAGATAGTACACTTTGTTACAAGGGGGAGTCGATTAGGCGTAGAAGCGGCGCAGTTGCGCCACGTTCCACGGGTTGCTGCAGACTGTCCCTGTCTTCGAGTCTTCAGGCGGTAAGCTCCGCCGCCAATTGCCTCTGTCACGATGTATGGACCTTCCCACGGGGAGGCTAGTTTGTGCACCTTCTTCTGTTTGAGGCGGAGGACAAGGTCTCCGGGGACGAACGCTCTGGGCCGCAGTCGCCGTCCGTGATAGTTGCGTAAGTCTTGCTGATATACGGCTGTGCGGGTAAGGGCGATGTCGCGTGCTTCGTCCAGGGTATCCATGTCGTCCTCGAGTGCTTCTTCTGCCTCGGACTCGTCGTAGGCCACCACTCGGGGTGCATCGAACTTGATGTCGCATGGCATGACTGCTTCTGCGCCGTAGACCATGAAGAATGGCGTGTATGAGTGGATCTGTTTGGCGTAGTGCGCAGACTCCACAGCACGGATGGCAGCTCTTCGACCCAGGCGCCTGCAGCGCGCCTCAGTGGTACTCGCAGACGCTTCTTGATGCCCTTGCAGACTAAGCCATTGGACTTTTCGACTTGCCCGTTGGACTGCGGGTGCGAGACAGATGCGTAGTTGAGCTTGATGCCTTGCTCGGAGCAGAAGTCCTTGAACTCTTCGGCTGTGAAGTTCGTGCCGTTGTCGGTGATGATGCTGTGTGGCACTCCGAACCTGAAGATGATCGACCTGATGAAGTTAACTGCCGAGGAGGCAGTCGAACTTGTGATAGGCACGGCTTCGATCCACTTCGTGAACTTGTCGACTGCCACCAGGAGATGCGTGTGTCCTCCTGGCGAGGACTTCTTGAGTGGACCCACCATGTCGAGCCCCCATTGAGCGAAGGGCCAGGCAAGTGGGATGGTCTTTAGTGCTGAAGCTGGTGCGTGCGGCTTGTTGGCGAACTCCTGGCAGCCGAGACATTTCCTCACGAGTTCCTCTGCGTCTTGCATTGCGGTGGGCCAGTAGAATCCGGCTCGTAAAGCTTTGGCCACTAAGGCTCGACTGCTGGCGTGGTGCCCGCAGATGCCAGCGTGGATCTCGAGTAAGATGGCTTGACCGTCGACTGGGTCGACGCACCTTTGGAGTACTCCTGAGATGCTTCGCTTGTATAGCTCCCCCTTGATGATGGTGAAGCCTTTCGAGCGGCGAATAATGCGCTTGGCTTCGACTGAGTTGACTGGCAGTCTCTGGTGCAGCATGTACGCCAGATATGGGCTCGTCCAGGTGGGCTCGATTAGCAGAACCTCCATTGGCTCCTTCTCTTTGCCCGGCGGGTCGGTGGTGCTCGTTGATGGTGTGGAGGATCCGGGCGTGGGTCGAAGTTTGACAGACCGCTGCGTGATGCGCTCAAGGAAGACGCCAGGTGGCACCTGCGCCTTGTCTGAGCCCAGGTTGGCGAGGGCGTCGGCTTCCTCGTTGCTTTCGCGGCCGATGTGCCGCAACTCGCAGCCGTCGAAGGTGCCCTCCAGCTGGTTGTACAGGTCTCTGTAGGCGATCATGTTGTCGGCGATGGCGTCACAGGCCTTCATGGTTTGCTGCACGACGAGGTAGGAGTCGCCGTAGATCATGAGGTGAGTAGCGCCGCAGTTCTTGGCCATTCGCATGCCATGGATTAGGGCTTCGTACTCAGCCTCGTTGTTGGAGGGTGTTGGGAAGTCCATCTGTAGCACGTACTTCAGCTTGTCGCCTTTGGGGGAGATGAGGATGACTCCTGCCCCGGCTGATCTGAACTTTTTGGAGCCGTCGAAGTACATTGTCCATGCGTTGGACAGGTCGGGGACATCTGGCAGCTGGCCTCTATCCACTCGGTGGTGAATTCTGGGAGCACTTGGGCCTTGATTGACTTCGGGTGAGCGTATTTCAGCCCCCAGGGTCCTAGCTCGACGACCCACTTAGCGACTCGTCCTGTCGCGCATTGGTTGGTCAGGATGTCGGAGAGCCCGGAGGAGCTTACCACCGTGATCGGGTGCTCGGAGAAGTAATGGATTACTTTCCTTGAAGTCATGAAAACTCCGTAGGCCAGCTTCTGGTAGTGCGGGTAGCGCTGCTTGGACAGGGTCAGCACCTCGCTGAGGTAGTAGACAGGTCGCTGGACAGGGTGGCTGTGCCCTTCTTCTTCTCGTTCGACTACGAGTACCGTGCTGACCACCCTGTTTGTGGCTGACACGTAAAGGTATAGCGGCTCGTTCTCCAGTGGGGCCACCAGTACTGGGGAAGTCGTGAGTGTTTTCTTGAGTTGGTCGAACGCGACTTGCGCTTCTTCTGTCCACTCGAACTTGTCTGTCTTTTTCATCAGTTGGTAGAAAGGCAGGGCCTTTTCTCCCAACTTACTTATGAACCGGCTGAGAGCTGCGACTCGGCCGGCTAGGCGTTGCACCTCGTGAAGCTTGGTCGGTGCTGGCATTGCGAGTATGTTTTGCACCTTCTCAGGGTTGGCTTCGATTCCTCTTGCAGAGATGAGGTACCCAAGCAGTTCCCCGGCTGGCACGCCGAAGACACACTTGTCTGGGTTCAGCTTGATCTGGTACTCGTCGAGGGCGGCGAAGACCTTGCGGAGGTCGGTGATGAGGGTGTCCTCCTTGCGGGTGGTGACGACGATGTCGTCGACGTAGACTTGGACGATCTGCCCGATGAGCCCTTTGAGGCATGCTTGCATTGTGCTGGTACGTGGCACCAGCGTTCTTCAACCCGAAGGGCATCGTCTGGTAGCAGAAAACGCCGTCGGGTGTGATGAATGCTGTCTTCTCCTCATCGTCGACGTTCAGTCTGATCTGCTGGTAACCTGAGTAGGCGTCCAGGAAGGACAGGCGTTCGCAGCCTGCAGTCGAGTCGATGATCTGATCTATCCGCGGGAGCGGGAAATGGTCCTTGGGGCAGCATTTGTTGAGGGCGGTGAAGTCGACGCACATGCGGAGCTTCTTCGTCTTCTTCTTCTCCACTAGGACTGGGTTGGCGACCCAGTCCGAGTCCTTGATCTCTCGGATGAACTTGGCATTCAGCAGTCGATCGATTTCTCTGCTGATTTCGTCTCGCTTGGGCCCGGAAAAGCGTCACATGGCCTGTTTGACGGGTCTGGCGTCCTTGTGGACCTTTAAGGAGTGCTCGGCGAGGTTCCTGGGTATTCCTGGCATGTCAGAGGGTTGCCATGCGAAGATTCTCCAGTTCTCACGTTTGCTTCGTGGATTTCCTTCCGCGGGGTTTCAGGTTCCCCCTCTACGATTTCGTCCGTGGTCTCTTGTATGCTTATGGGATTCAGATCCACGATCTGACTCCCAATAGCGTCTTGAGCATCGCGTGCTATTTCGTGCTCTGCGAGTGCTTCCTGGGGATCGCCCCCAACTGGCTGTTGTGGAAGTCGCTATTCCTCGTCAGGAGGAATGTGCGGAAGAGCAAGCAGGTGTACCCAGTCGGCGGCTTCGGCATCCAGGTGCGTGGCGACACCTCCTACTTTCAGATGAAGAAGTCCGACTCCGTCCAGGGCTGGCGGAAGAAGTGGTTCTACATCAGGTGCGACCAAGCAGGGCTTCCTGAATTCGCGGCTGATCGCGAGTTGCGGAAGACGAACGCGTGGGCACACCCGCTGTCAAAGGAGGACAGGGAAGCGACTCAGCCCTTGCTGACGCTACTTCGTGGCCTTCTGAAGAGTCTCGGGCGCGAGACGGGTGGAATTCACCTCATCGCCACCTTCTTCAGGCTTCGGGTGCAGCCGCTGCGCAGTCGCGTCCACCCATGTGGGCGCGTGAGGATGCTAGCAATGAGCTTGATGATGACGCAGTCGAGTCGAAGGTGAGGAGCATCACTAGTCTCCGAGCCGCTGACCCGTGCAACGTCAAGTGCCCAGTCGAGCCATATGGGCCGAATAATCCTGTGCCTGAGGTGAGCTTCATTTGCTTTGTCTTGTATCTTCTTCTGTCGAATCCTTTTGCCTTACTCGAACGCTTCATTTTGCTGACAGGGTCGTTCGAGCTACGTCAGTCTCCCTCCGCTGATGGAGAATGGACCTCATGAAGAGGCAGAGTTCCCTGAGGACGAGGTTGATGACGATGAAGTTCCCTCCGCCACCTCTCCGAGTGAAGAGTTGGAGGAGGATGATGAAGATGAGGAGCCGCTGCGGAAGCGGCAGAGGCGAAAGGGTGGCGACTCTGGTTCTGCCTCGTCGCCTGTGAAGGAGGCGGGTGTGAATGAGGAAGAGACGAGCGAGTCCTCTTCGGGTGCTAGGCACCCGAGTGACCTGGCTGAACCTTTGGTCGTGCCTCCACTCGGCTCTGCACCGCCGACCGAGTTCGCGAGGATGGCCTCCGTCTCCTTGGGAAGTGAAGATGATGATGTCGTCAGGTTAGTCGCATAACCATTGCTTGTTTTTGTCGAGTGTGCTTTTTCACTTGCGGGTCCTTGAATTGAGTTTTCTTGTCGCAGCGACCGTACTGGCGCTGCTGTTTCTTCCCCTCGTGAGATGGAGCACACTTCTGCTCCCATGATCGAGCAGACTGCGAGGACGACCGGAGAGGAGGCTCTGGCGGGTGACGTTTTGGCCTTGAAGGCTTCGACCTCCGCCATGCCAGAGAGGTCTGCTGATGCAACTCCGGTGACGCTGGGCTGCTTGAGCATGTAAGTGTTCTTCGACTCCTTCTGCAAGATCTGTATCGGGTGCGCGTACAGCGCTCCCGATGGGAGTAGCCCCCGAAGATGCGCGTGACTAGAATAGTCGGGCGTAGATTAATGTCTTGTGTTTCCTGCAGCCATTTTATCGCCAGCAGATGGAGGAGCCGCAGCCTTCGTTCGCATGGAGCAGGAGAGGGATCAGCTCCGCACTGCTCTGGAGCAAGCGAATAGTAAGTGTGAACCCTTGTGTTCGAGGGGTGCTTCGACTGCCTTTATTGCTAACTTTGCTCCGTTGATCCGTAGGCGAGAAGGAGAGCATGAAGACGCGGGTCGCGGAGCTGGAGAAGTCGCTGGGTGAAGCCCAAGAGCGGGAACAAGCTCGGGATGCTCTGGAGAAGACCCAGGTCGACCGCTTGCTCGCACTCGCAGATGTTGTTGGAAGTAAGTTTTTCGGCTCAGTGCCTACTTTGCCTTTCATCGACTTCTGACGTCTTACGGGTGTGGATTTCTTTTGAACAGAGACTTGCGGAGGTGCTCCTCCAGAAGGGACTTCCAGCGAGAGTGTCGGCTTGGCGGAGGCTGTTGGCTTCGTCGACCGCGTCTGCGCGTATGCATCGGCAGCGCTGCAGCAGTCGACGGCGGCACTGCAGAAGTCGACGGAGGCCTTAGCGACTGTGCACCGGAGTATCTTTCCCAGCAAGCCGCCACCAGCTGCTGTTGACGCACTCGCGGCTCCATTCGAAGGCAATTCGAATGTCCTGGCGGACTTCACGCGCGCGCAGACGGTACGCGGCTCCGAGCTCACTTTCCAGCTACTTCTTGGTCACCAAGTCGTAGGTGATTTTGAGAAGGTTGTCAGCGACTTCCCTCGGAAGCCTGATGGCAGGACCGCGTCCCTTAGCGGTGTGAAGGTGCAGGCGAGCCAGCTAGCTGCGAAGTTGGTCGCCACCTTCGAGAGGAGGATTGCCAAAGCTGCAGAGTTGGCTGCTAGGAAGAGCCGTTCCCAGTCGGAGTCTGTAGTGTAGACTTTTCCTTTTAGGACTATGCTTCTGCTTTTGGGCTTGAGTCTGTAATGCACTTTATATTGTGCGAGTGAACATGCTGATGATGAAATGTGAATTCACTCCCTCGGGGGTGCAGTCGCCGAGTCTTTTTTGATATCTGGCTTGGATGAATTATGTTGATTCTTTTCCTGGCTTGACGCTGTCAATTCTTGGCAGTCTGACATGGGCGAAGCTCCTGACGTTGCTGGAACGACTGGCGCGGACGATGAGGAGGACACCACTTCGGCTGCGCCTACTCGTCGCCGCCGTCAAGCTCCTCCAGCTCCTGTGCGAAGCGTAAATGACAAGAGTGATCACCTTCATGAGGAACAAGGTTTGAGCTCGAGTCGAAGTTGAAGAGCGCAGAGCTGGAGCTGGAGCGATTGAGGTCGCGGCCCGTTGCGCCGTTCTCCCAGCGAGAGAGTTTCTGCTTGGCGAGATGGACTTGATCAGTCGACAGCTGCAAGGTTGGCCTTCTAGCGTTTTTGCTTCGGCTTCTGTGTCTTCCTGCTATGCTTAATGCTTGGCCTTGATGCAGATGTGAACTCTGACTTGAAGGCTGAGCAGCTTCGAGTGGACGAGCGAGTAGAGAAAGAGGCCGCCGGTGACTCACCCGAAGCGCGCCAGTTTTGGTCGAACAAATCCAGAGGTAGTGTACTGGCACGAATGCTGGATCGCACCTGGCGGGCTGCTGTGCTCTTGGAAGGTTGCAGAAAAACCCTCTGGCAGATCAACAAGGTGTACTTTCCTCACAACGAGCAGCCGAATGGACTGACTGCGCTTCTGGAGAGGTTCCGTGAAGGCGTGCGTTGAAGGAAGTCGTGCACGCTCAACTTGTTGCCGGGGCGAACGTGGCGTTGGCGTACGTTCGAATGCACCGGCCTAATCTTCCATTGCACAAGGTGCTTGACGGCTTGCCTGGAGAGGGTGACTATGCCGATACTCTTGCGGCTGCGCGCCAGATGATTCAGCAGGTTCAGAACTTCAGCGAGCACCTTGTAGGGCCACTTGATGCGCCAAAGGGCGAGCCTGTAGAATAAGAGCAGTAGTGCTGTTGCATAGCGTTAGCTTGTAAAAGAAATTTTCCAAGTGGAAATATGAGTGTATGTATGTCGAGGTGGGGGTAGCCCCCGAGTTAGTAAATTGTATCTGTAGACGTCTGTAAACCTGTATGGCGCAGCCCCCGAGCGGATCGAGTGCGGCCTAGGATTTTGAATTAGACATGTGCGGCGCAGCCCCCGAGTGCTTCGAGTGCGGCCGAGGTGTGGCGAGTCAGACCTGTGCGGCGCAGCCCCCGAGTGCGTCGGGTGCGGCCTAGGTTTTCGAGTTGACCTGTATGGCGCAGCCCCCGAGTGCGTCGGGTGCGGCCGAGGTTTTCGAGTTAGACCTGTATGGCGCAGCCCCCGAGTGCGTCGGGTGCGGCCTAGGTTTGACTTAGACCTGTGCGGCGCAGCCCCGAGTGCGTCGGGTGCGGCCTAGGTTTGACTTAGACCTGTGCGGCGCAGCCCCCGAGTGCTTCGGGTGACGGCCAAGGATTTTGCGAGTGACCTGTATGGCGCAGCCCCCGAGTGCGTCGGACGCGGCCTAGGTTGACTTAGACCTGTGGCGCAGCCCCCGAGTGCTTCGGGTGGCGACCTAGGTTTTCGAGTTGAACCTGTATGGCGCAGCCCCCGAGTGCGTCGGGTGCGGCCTAGGTTTTGACTTAGACCTGTGCGGCGCAGCCCCCGAGTGCTTCGGGTGGCGGCCTAGGTTTTTGAGTTGAACCTGTATGGCGCAGCCCCCGAGTGCGTCGGGTGCGGCCTAGGTTGACTTAGACCTGTGCGGCGCAGCCCCCGAGTGCTTCGGGTGGCGGCCTAGGTTTTTGAGTTGAACCTGTATGGCGCAGCCCCCGAGTGCGTCGGGTGACGGCCTAGGTTTATGTTGCTTTTTGACTAAAAAGTAAAGGGGAGAGCTTGTTCCACAAATCACTTCATTGATTTTTGCGAGCAGGCCGCCTCATTAAAACCCTTCCAGTCCCCTCAGGTACCCTGGTAAGGGAAAGAGTGCGTCTGGAACCTGCCGCTTCTTGAGATAGTACACTTTGTTACAAGGGGGAGTCGATTAGGCGTAGAAGCGGCGCAGTTGCGCCACGTTCCACGGGTTGCTGCAGACTGTCCCTGTCTTCGAGTCCTTCAGGCGGTAAGCTCCGCCGCCAATTGCCTCTGTCACGATGTATGGACCTTCCCACGGGGAGGCTAGTTTGTGCACCTTCTTCTGTTTGAGGCGGAGGACAAGGTCTCCGGGGACGAACGCTCTGGGCCGCAGTCGCCGTCCGTGATAGTTGCGTAAGTCTTGCTGATATACGGCTGTGCGGGTAAGGGCGATGTCGCGTGCTTCGTCCAGGGTATCCATGTCGTCCTCGAGTGCTTCTTCTGCCTCGGACTCGTCGTAGGCCACCACTCGGGGTGCATCGAACTTGATGTCGCATGGCATGACTGCTTCTGCGCCGTAGACCATGAAGAATGGCGTGTACTGAGTGGATCTGTTTGGCGTAGTGCGCAGGCTCCACAGCACGACGGCAGCTCTCGACCCAGGCGCCTGCGCGCGCCTCAATGGTACTCGCAGGCGCTTCTTGATGCCCTTGCAGACTAAACCATTGGACTTTTCGACTTGCCCGTTGGACTGCGGGTGCGAGACAGATGCGTAGTTGAGCTTGATGCCTTGCTCGGAGCAGAAGTCCTTGAACTCTTCGGCTGTGAAGTTCGTGCCGTTGTCGGTGATGATGCTGTGTGGCACTCCGAACCTGAAGATGATCGACCTGATGAAGTTAACTGCCGAGGAGGCAGTCGAACTTGTGATAGGCACGGCTTCGATCCACTTCGTGAACTTGTCGACTGCCACCAGGAGATGCGTGTGTCCTCCTGGCGAGGACTTCTTGAGTGGACCCACCATGTCGAGCCCCCATTGAGCGAAGGGCCAGGCAAGTGGGATGGTCTTTAGTGCTGAAGCTGGTGCGTGCGGCTTGTTGGCGAACTCCTGGCAGCCGAGACATTTCCTCACGAGTTCTTCTGCGTCTTGCATTGCGGTGGGCCAGTAGAATCCGGCTCGTAAAGCTTTGGCCACTAAGGCTCGACTGCTGGCGTGGTGCCCGCAGATGCCAGCGTGGATCTCGAGTAAGATGGCTTGACCGTCGACTGGGTCGACGCACCTTTGGAGTACTCCTGAGATGCTTCGCTTGTATAGCTCCCCCTTGATGATGGTGAAGCCTTTCGAACGGCGAATAATGCGCTTGGCTTCGACTGAGTTGACTGGCAGTCTCTGGTGCAGCATGTACGCCAGATATGGGCTCGTCCAGGTGGGCTCGATGAGCAGAACCTCCATTGGCTCCTTCTCTTTGCCTGGCGGGTCGGCGGTGCTCGTTGATGGTGTGGAGGATCCGGGCGTGGGTCGAAGTTTGACAGACCGCTGCGTGATGCGCTCAAGGAAGACGCCGGGTGGCACCTGCGCCTTGTCTGAGCCCAGGTTGGCGAGGGCGTCGGCTTCCTCGTTGCTTTCGCGGCCGATGTGCCGCAACTCGCAGCCGTCGAAGGTGCCCTCCAGCTGGTTGTACAGGTCTCTGTAGGCGATCATGTTGTCGGCGATGGCGTCACAGGCCTTCATGGTTTGCTGCACGACGAGGTAGGAGTCGCCGTAGATCATGAGGTGAGTGGCGCCGCAGTTCTTGGCCATTCGCATGCCATGGATTAGGGCTTCGTACTCAGCCTCGTTGTTGGAGGGTGTTGGGAAGTCCATCTGTAGCACGTACTTCAGCTTGTCGCCTTTGGGGGAGATGAGGATGACTCCTGCCCCGGCTGATCTGAACTTTTTGGAGCCGTCGAAGTACATTGTCCATGCGTTGGACAGGTCGGGGACATCTGGCAGCTGGGCTCTATCCACTCGGTGGTGAATTCTGGGAGCACTTGGGCCTTGATTGACTTCGGGTGAGCGTATTTCAGCCCCCAGGGTCCTAGCTCGACGACCCACTTAGCGACTCGTCCTGTCGCGCATTGGTTGGTCAGGATGTCGGAGAGCCCGGAGGAGCTTACCACCGTGATCGGGTGCTCGGAGAAGTAATGGATTACTTTCCTTGAAGTCATGAAAACTCCGTAGGCCAGCTTCTGGTAGTGCGGGTAGCGCTGCTTGGACAGGGTCAGCACCTCGCTGAGGTAGTAGACGGTCGCTGAACAGGGTGGCTGTGCCTTCTTCTTCTCGTTCGACTACGAGTACCGTGCTGACCACCCTGTTTGTGGCTGACACGTAAGGTATAGCGGCTCGTTCTCCAGTGGAGCCACCAGTACTGGGGAAGTCGTGAGTGTTTTCTTGAGTTGGTCGAACGCGACTTGCGCTTCTTCTGTCCACTCGAACTTGTCTGTCTTTTTCATCAGTTGGTAGAAAGGCAGGGCCTTTTCTCCCAACTTACTTATGAACCGGCTGAGAGCTGCGACTCGGCCGGCTAGGCGTTGCACCTCGTGAAGCTTGGTCGGTGCTGGCATTGCGAGTATGTTTTGCACCTTCTCAGGGTTGGCTTCGATTCCTCTTGCAGAGACGAGGTACCCAAGCAGTTCTCCGGCTGGCACGCCGAAGACACACTTGTCTGGGTTCAGCTTGATCTGATACTCGTCGAGGGCGGCGAAGACCTTGCGGAGGTCGGCGATGAGGGTGTCCTCCTTGCGGGTGGTGACGACGATGTCGTCGACGTAGACTTGGACGATCTGCCCGATGAGCCCTTTGAGGCATGCTTGCATTGTGCGCTGGTACGTGGCACCAGCGTTCTTCAACCCGAAGGGCATCGTCTGGTAGCAGAAAACGCCGTCGGGTGTGATGAATGCTGTCTTCTCCTCATCGTCGACGTTCAGTCTGATCTGCTGGTAACCTGAGTAGGCGTCCAGGAAGGACAGGCGTTCGCAGCCTGCAGTCGAGTCGATGATCTGATCTATCCGCGGGAGCGGGAAATGGTCCTTGGGGCAGCATTTGTTGAGGGCGGTGAAGTCGACGCACATGCGGAGTTTCTTCGTCTTCTTCTTCTCCACTAGGACTGGGTTGGCGACCCAGTCCGAGTCCTTGATCTCTCGGATGAACTTGGCATTCAGCAGTCGATCGATTTCTCTGCTGATTTCGTCTCGCTTGGGCCCGGAAAAGCGTCGCATGGCCTGTTTGACGGGTCTGGCGTCCTTGTGGACCTTTAAGGAGTGCTCGGCGAGGTTCCTGGGTATTCCTGGCATGTCAGAGGGTTGCCATGCGAAGATTCTCCAGTTCTCACGTAGAAACTCGACGAGCGCGCCTTCCTATGCGGGAGTCAGACTCGACGATACTTTGACCGTCTTGCTGGCGTCAGTCGGGTGGACCTGATGGGTCGTTGTGTCGTCAGCCGCGTTGAAGGCAGCGTCCTTGGCTGGTTTCTTGCGGGCTGGGAAGATGGTCTTGTCGTTGTCGACTGCCATTGCCTCGAAGTGCTCTTCGACTCCGAAGAATTCGGAGATCTTGCTGAACTCGCGGTCGCAGCTGTTGGAGCGGTCGAAGTCGCCGTGCACCGTGATGACGCCCTTGGGTCCAGGCATCTTGAGCATGAGGTAGGCGTAGTGAGGTATCGCCATGAATCTGGCGAAGGTTGGGCGCCCGAGTATCGCGTGGTACTGCGACTTCCAGTCGACTACCTCGAAGTCGATCGACTCCCTCTTGAAGTTTTCGGGTGTGCCGAAGATGACGTCGAGTGTGATCGTTCCCATGGGCGTGACTGCTTGCCCTGGTACTATGCCATGGAAGGTGGTCTCTGATGCCGCCAAGTCCGTCGTTGGTCTGTTTATCCTTCTGAGGGTGTCGGCAAAGATGATGTTAATGCCACTGCCTCCATCCATGAACACCTTTTTCAGGGTGTAATCTCCGATCAGAGCTTCGACTACCAGAGCGGCGTGCCCGGGTCGTGGTACTGCAGGCGGGTGATCTGCTCTGGAGAAGTGATTGGTGTCTCTGACCCTCTCAGGTAGTCGGGTACTGCAGGTGGACAGGTGATGGCTTGGAAAACTTGGCGAGTGATAATCTTCTGGGTCCTGTTTGAGGGGCGCCCCTTCTGTATCATGTTGAGTTGTCCGCGTGCCGCTGGATATGCGTCCTGGATCACCGGTGGGGCATCTTGCTGCGGCTGCTGCTGCTGCTGCAGAAAGGCTCCCGCCGCCTGTGCTGGATTGGCGACTGCGGGTGCGGGGCTGCCTGGATGGCCAGCTGCGCGGCTGGCTGCGCTGCGGGTGCTGGAGTGACTATCTTCTGCATGGCTTCGTATATTTTACGTGCCTTTCGACAGTCCTTCAACAGGTGGTTGGATCCCCACTTGCCCGTTTCCGGGTTCCTGAACATGTGGTGCCTGCAGGGTTGTTCCAGCTCTTCCGCTGGGCTTAGTGTGCGTTTCTGCCACTCGCGTTTATGGCCTCCGTCGCTGCGGTAGTTGCTGCCGCCGCTTCGGTTGTACTGCCCCTGGCTGTATTGGCGACTCTGGTCCCGCCGCTTCGACTGTACTGTGCATGGCTGTATTGGCGACTGCTGTCGCGCGCTTCATCCTCACGGGGGGTTTGGAATCCCGCCGCTACTAGCTCGATTGAGTCGTTGCCGTTGTAACGCGGCTTCTTCTTGTGGCGCCCTTCTCGCCAGTTGCTTGGTCCGGCTTCGTCCTTCGGGGAGTAGTGTGAACTATTGCGGACCGAGTCCTCTCCGTCTGCCCACTGGTTTGCTATCTTCATGACCTCGATCATGTTTTTCGGCCGGAGCCTACCAAACTCCTCGCGGAGGTCGCGGCGGGAGACGCCGTGCATGAAGGCATCCATCACTCGGTCCTCCGAGGTGGTCTCCATGGTGTTGCGGAGCAAGGTCCAACGCTGGATGTATGACCGGAGCGGCTCGTCTCGTCCTTGCTTGCATGCTTGTAACTCGACGAACGTCGTCGGTCTCGAGTACGTCCCAGGAAGGATTTAACGAAGGCTTCCGCGAACTCGTCCCACGTCCTGAAGGCGTTCTTGGGTTGAGTGTTGAGCCACCCGCGTGCAGAGCCCGTGAGCATCAGCTGGATGTACTGCATGGCCGTAGTCGAAGTACCGCCCTGGCAGCTGCAGGCTATGAGGTAGTCTTCTAGCCAGAGTCTTGGGTCCTGCTTCCCGTCGTACTTGACTGCTTCTGCCGTGAGCTTGAAGCCCTTGGGCATTCTTGTGTCGCGTATGTTGAAGCTGAAGCATGCGGCGCCGCACGGCTCGTAGTCGCCGTCGTTGCGGTCGTAGTCGAAGTTGGACGTGCTGACCGGCCGCTGGATGCGGCTGCGGTCTACCGTCCTTTGTGTGATGACGTTGCGGAGGTCTTCACCTGGCTGCGGTTGTCGCAGTTGTCTTGTCGCCGGGGCTGCGAGTGCTGCGGGCTCGTGGTCGCGGCGATCTCGATCTTCTCGCGCTTTTTCTGTCGGCGCCTTGTTTACCAGTGCGTCTTCGAGTGCCTTGATAGACATGATCTGCTGCTTGTGGAGGAGAGCGCGCGAGTCGCCCTCAGGCGGCTGTGTCAGCCGCAGGTATGTTTCGACTGCCATGAGTGCGGCTCCGGGTGTCTTGGGGACGGGTATTCCGTCTGCGTCTTCTATGTATGATGACTCGAGGTTGCGGGTGACTCTAGCGCGGTCGACCTCCGTCATCAGGGGCACGCGGGCTCTGTGGCGCCTTGCTCCTTGCGAGACCTCTGTTGAGGCAGTGAACGAGTAAGCGGCCCTCCTGGCGCTCGACGCGTCGGCCTCCTCCTTGCGTCGGAGGAGCTCGGCCTTCTCTGCGCGGAGTCGTTCGCCTTCCTTCCGCAGCAGGTACTGGACCGCCATAAGGTCCTCCCGGGGTGCGTCCGGTGGGGGGTATGTGCCGTCCTCGACGTGCTTCAGGGCTTTGATTGCCATGTCGCGGGTGATGGTGAGTCGCGTCACCTGGTCCGGCATGACCACCTCCAGTGGGTATGCGGGTTCGTCGTCGTTGCCCTGCGGCCTCTGGCCGATCATGAAGACTTGCGCGGGGTAGATCTGGGCAGTGGGACGGGAGCTGCCACTGCTGCTTCCTTCGTCCGAGCCGTGCTCGGAGCTGAAAATGGGTGCGACGTGGTGGACACCACAGTCGCCGCCGAGGCTCCTTCCCTGGAGTTTCGCGACCTTCGCCGCGGACGTGAGGAGTGATGTCGCTGTCGTCGACGTGGGCGCGATTGGCTTGTTGACGATCTTGCGAGTCGATGGAGACGCGAGTGGCGTGGATGAGAACGGCGCGACCTTCGTTGCGCGCGAAGGCGTGGTCGACGTAGTCGAAGTTGACGTAGATCTTGGCCTTGCCAGCGACGCGATCGAGGTAGTCGAAGTAGACTCGATCCGCGCGGTGGTCGACGAGGTGGTCGACGTAGTCGTAGCAGATGCGATCTCCGTGGTAGCCGGAGACGCTGGGCGCGGCCGCGTTGGGCGCGATCTCTGCCGCAGCGGAGGCGGTCGGAGTAGTCGAGGCGGACGCGATCTTCTCAGCAGTCGAAGATGCTGTCGCCGCAGTCGCAGCAGATGCGATCTCCGCAGCAGGTGGGGGCGTGGTTGGCGCAGCCGCGGCAGATGCGGGTGCCACCACCGCGGGCGGTGCGATCGCCGTGGATCTGAGTACTCCACAGCTGTCTACGAAGTAGTGCATGGTACCGAAGGTGAGGCACATACCTACGTGCAGATCGGCGTACACCGAGCGGTGGGCCGGCGGGTGGAAGGTGTACTCGAAGGAGCCGAAGCAGATTGGCTCCTTGGTGATGCAGACGTCGGTCTTCAAAGTTGATGGAGCCGGTGCGACCATGATTCCAGCGCTCGTTCTTTCCCACAGACGGCGCCAATTGACGAGGGTGGACTCGGCAAATCCCTGGGTTGTGTACCCCGGGTTGATTGAGGGGAGAGAGATGAGCGCTGGTGATCACGACGGCTGACAAGCAAGGCGTTTACCCAGGTTCAGGCTCCCGGAGGATAACACCCTACTTCCTGCTTGTCTGGTTATTGATGGTGAGTTGTGGCTACAATGGCGAGATGGCAATCTCGCTAGGGTTTGTGTGGCGGCTATGAGCGTACCCTAGACGAAGGACCCTCCTAGCCTTTATATGGTAGGCTAGGTCTCAGGTGAACGGTGCCGATGGCGCTTACAAGCATGGCGGGGTCGCATGACCTAGCGTCGACTATCTTGAGCGTACCCTAGACGAAGGACCCTCCTAGCCTTTATATGGTAGGCTAGGTCTCAGGTGAACGGTGCCGATGGCGCTTACAAGCATGGCGGGGTCGCATGACCTAGCGTCGACTATCTTGGGCCGCACGTCGTCCTCCTTGGGCCTTCCTTGGGCCCTCGTCATAAGGCTGATGGGCTTGGCGTGACCCAGGTACCCCCACCGTGGGGTAGTCGAAGAGTGACCCCACGACACTGTTTTTCTGGACAGATTCTGTCCCATTTTGTTTTATGCATGTTTTGAACTTTTATCTTGAATCTTTTTTATTCAAATGAGTTTATGAGTAGGCATACGACATTATACACTTTCTGGATATTCATATGTATTTTTGTCCAAGGATTATATGCAGCAAGAAACATATTTGTTTATCACTACTAATACACCCCACAGAAAAGAAATGGGAGAAACGGTGTTTTGAAGTTTTTTTCACAGGGATTGGAGGAGATGCACCAAGAGTTATCCAAGGATGGTGAAGACCATAAGCTTGGGGATGTTAAGACAACCCCACTGGACCTACACACTCTCGGTTTGCACACGTCTAACTTCTGTTTTCAATCGAAACACTTTATCGCATAAACTTGGAACGTCTTTTTGTTTGTTTGTTGAGTCTTGTGAGACCACCACATAATAATTGTATATGGGAAAGTTTCTGGAAATTTGGATTGAAATATGTTGGATGCATTTATCATATTGGGAAAAGGGATGTTTGAGTTGATTTTTAATGATACATATAGTTGCATGATTCATGAGCTTGTTAATGAGTAATAATATGTAAATGCTTTATCAGGAGTTATCACTTATTCATGTTTTGATGCTGAAAGTTATTTCACTTTGTTTAACATGATAAGTTGGTTCTATGGACACTCATGCATGCATCTAGATGGTCAACTTTCTCCCTTTTGCTAGCCCAATCATTCCAACAAGCAAAAACTTGTTTCCAACACCTTCAACCAAAGTTATTCCATTGGGCTTGTTCCATATCCTGGGACAAGAGGTACCCAATGGTAAATAAAAAGGGTGTTGAGGTTGTTCATCTTGTTTGTTTGTCTTGTCATTTTGATATGGGCTTGTTCCATATCCTGGGACAAGAGGTACCCCGGTTGACGCTCTTGATGATACTATTATTACTTTCAATGATAGATAACTTGAACTTGCTTTTCCCAAGTTGAGTAACTCATGGTGTAGGTACTTGTATTCAAGGGCATGAGACACCTAACCATTACTTTGTCAAGCACACTACTCATATTTGCTCTCACATTAAACTATAATCATTCAAGATGCTATGATAGGGGAATGAGAGCTTGACACCAAGTATTACCACATTGCAATCATTAACTTAAGTAGAAGAGTTTGGAGGTTGCATGAAACTTATGCATGATTTACCTCTACTCACTTATACATCTTTCCAAAGTGTCCACCAAACATATTCAGATTTTCATCACCACTCTATGACCTATGTAGGATGTTCTTGCTTATCATTATGCATACATGTGGTCCATATTACTATCTGTTATGTTACACTTTGTGAACTATCATTGAACATCCTTACAATGAATACTTGATATCACTTCATAAACTGTTTTGCATATTGTTACTCCTTTGAAAAATGAATCATTTGACTCTATGTAGCAGTAGCAATCATCTTTGATATCCATTGTTAGTGCTATATTGCAAAGCCCATGTTAGTTTTATCACCTTCATACTCGAGGACGAGTATTGGTTAAGCTTGGGGATGTTGATGCATCTAAAATGCATACATGAACTTTGCACTATATCACTTATATTCCAATCATATTTGCATGATATAAGGGTTATATTACTGTTATTTAATGATTTTAGGAAATAAATCAATTGTTTCCTATTTTTATGGAATTAACTCTGCGCAGGCAGAAAACCCTATTTCTTTCCTTTTATGTTTCAGGGACCCAAACGACGTCCAAAAATTATGGAAAAATACAGGCATCATTATTTTGGAAGGAGGAAGACCTCGGAGCGAAGGAAGCAAGCAAACGGAGGCCAGAAGGCCAAAAGAGGGTGCCCACGCGGCCCCTGTACCTGGCCGCGTGGGCCCACCTCTTTTGGGCCTCGGGCTCCGCAGCCGTTGATCCTTTCTCCACCGCCTTCGTCTTGACCTAAAAACGCTATAAAAACGGTCCCCTGGCGTTCCCGTACAGAAGCGCCACCGTATCACAGAAACACGAAAACGAAGACCTGGAGCTGCAGATTGGAGGGGGCAAACTCCGGCGGGGCGCTGCCGGCGTGGTCTCCTTCATCTCCATCGACATCTCCACCGTCTCCACCATGAAGAGGGAGTAGTCCACCTCTGGACTATGGGTTTGTGGAAGTAACTTATGTATCTCTCCTCTCTCTTGAGCTTCACTAATGAGTACCGTATGAGCTGCTGAACATGATTACGGTCATATTTGTATTACCTATGTGGTGGATCTTTTTGTGAGTTAAGATATGTTGAGATTGCAAATGTTTGTTTCAGTTACGAGTATAGATGCATATTATGTACCCCGTTCTTGTCTACTTGTTATGATCAAGCATGTTTATGAGAGCGTGTGTGGGTGATGTGGGCATTAGTTGGAGTAACGGGGAGTGGTGAGTGCGGTAAGATGACAACTGAAATATCGCGATCCACTTGGGTGTTTACCTTACTTTGTTACCTCACTAGGGATAAACAAAAATACCATGCTGCAAGGGTTGAGGGTGACTAAGCTTCTTCCTGTGACTAGATCCAGCATGTTCTTATTTTCACTTCATGTCATGAAACTTATTGCTATATTCTGAGTCATCTTAATTACCGAGGTATTATGATTTAGTTCGCATCTTGGTGGAGTATAAGTGAGACTAATAACCAAAAGGTCTCTATGTTAGGACGTGATGCCCATATAACTGTCAACTTGATATCAAACTTTGTGCTTGCAATCTCATATGTCAACTCTTTGTCCACTTGTCTGCCACACCATTTAAAGAGAGAGTGCATAAGTGAAACCATGAACCCCGGTCCATTTTTAATCATAAGAAAAACCTGTCCAACCACTTTTGCCACCTTGCCATTTTCTGCCATTTATAAATCCGAAAATACAAAAACACTTTTCCACCTTGTATCCATCATAAAAACCCAAAATATATCATATATCATTGCCATCATCATCGTAGCATATTCATCACCCATCATTCCATATTTATCTTGATATCATTCTACACCTTGTGCTTGACAAGCACATGTGAGGTTGAGGACCAAAACACTTAACTTTGTTTTGCAGGTAACCCAAAAGAAGGATAAGGAAGATAAATCTATCACTTCTGATTCCCCGAGAGTTCGATATTAAACCCTCGAGTCACCCTCGTGGGGAAAACACTTCTTCCACTACTACATACTCTGCACTTGGAGGCTCAACCTAACCCCGTATACTTTTCACTGCAGGTAGCTACTACGGGTATCAAGACTGTTGTCTGGCGCCGTTGTCAGGGAGATAGAAGCAACACCGCAATATATCCCCTAGTCAACTTAGCGTTCAACAAGGTGTTTTCTGGCGCCGTTGCCGGGGAATCGTAGCTGAAAAGATGTATCCAAGGGTGCAGCCTTGAAGATCTAACTCCACATCAACAGCTGTTTTCTGGAGCCGGATTGATTCAAGGATATCACAACAAAGTCAACTTTATCACCAACTTGTGCTAACACCTAATCTTGGGAAGGTTGCACCTACGTGAGCATCATCTTATCCATCTTTACCTTCAAAGCAAATTCATTTGTTTTGTCATTGTCACTGCATTGTGTCTTGCATTTGTAATTCGGTTTGCATTTGTGAGTCATATTTATTTTCAGTTTTGCATCATAAAAATCAAAAACACATAAAAACTTGCTAAAATGGGAGAAAGAACTAAGTTGTGTGACTACACAAACACTCCTAATGATCAATTCATTGCTAGGCCGATTGCCACACCTGAGATTAAAACTGATAGTTATAGAGTGAGTTATGGTTTATTACACTCGATAACTAGGAAACAATTTGGTGGTAAAGGATGGGAAGATGGTCTTGAGCATCTTAATATTTTTACCGGCATTTGTGTGGCACAAAACTTTAAGGAACCTGACAGCGTGATGTCAAAATTATTCCCTTTTTCGCTAAAAGGAGAGGCAAAAGAGTGTATGTATTCACTACCTCTTGCTATAGTTAAAACTTGGAGAAAACTAGAAAAGGAATTCTTTAGAAAATATTATCCCATTTTTTGGGCACATAAACCGGTCAATTCTATCCATGTCAAGAAAAAGACTATCCGCGGCCGATCCACGCCGGATATAGGGTTCGTCGCCTCCCAACCCGTCACCACTCACCACCCATCGTCTCTACCCACTCTTCAGATCCGATGCGCACGCACCTACACAAGGCGTGATTCATTTTACGTCAACACCGATGGTACTCTGATGTGGCCTCGTTTCCTCGTAGTACTTGTTAATCGTTTAGAATCCGTTGTCAGAGCTCAAGCGGATTCGACCGCGGTCCATGCTATTTTAGGCATGGGAAGTCTCGGGCGATTAACTGTGTGTTGCTTAGTAAGAGTTGTTACTAGACCCTTGAAAACATGTAGAGTTCCTTGAGAAGTCTGTAGCGCAGAGTCTGTGGTCGCGTGCGGATCGAGTGGCGCTACTCGTTTTCTCTGAAATGTAGCTTGCTGTGCCGGTTGTCCAACTACGGTACCTGAGCGATGGTCTTTCCCCTCTGGTGGTGATACATTGCTTGAGTTGATCACCTGAGCGAGCCTACAATATTTCACTTCAGTTCAACATGAAGCGACCCTTTTTTTGTATGCCTGATTCCTTTTCTTGATATGGTAAACTGTCTACTTGCGTTCATTGGCTATCTGAGTTGCTATTAGTTTTCACTGCATCCTAAGCACAGCTTCTGTTTTTTGCTCGTTTGCTGTGAGGAATAACAAGGACGCTATCTGTCTGTGCGATTCTAGGTTTAACTCACGAGTTTCGAGTTTCAAAGATCGGGCTTTGGTGTTACTGTTATCTGACCTCTTAACTGAAAGAGCATTCGATTCTTGCAACATACTAAACCGCCAACCACGAACAACTCAAGATATTGGGTAGCTTGACAGAAGAAGATCAACGCAAGACTGGCTGAATTTGTAAATCTCACTCGGTTATGCATTGAATTGTCGTTTTAGCAGGGAAATAGCTGTTGTTACAAACAAGAAGAAAGTGTGATGATGCAATGACAAGCCACAAGCACCATCATCACGTCCTGTGATCTAAAAATAATAATAGTACTACATTCTTCAGACAAAGCTGCGAACAATCCTCTTGATGAGCCTCCACATCGTCGTCCTCCCTGTCTGAAGAAAGATCCCTGTCTTTGAACACCTCCTCCGGTGCTTCCTTGCTCAGTCTCGTTGCCTCCGCCCTCTCGCCGAAGTAGTCGTAGTCTACCTCCATGGGGCATCGACCCCTTGGAGGCCACCTATTCTCCCCCATCCACCACTGTCCCTTGACACCGCTCTTCGTCTCTACCCGCTCCAGAGCTGCTCGACTCTCCTCAAATTAGATGCGCACAGACACCTACACAAGGTTCGATTGGTTTGATTTCTCCTCTCATGGTACCATTCGAGATTGGTTTTGGCAGTTTTCTTCCGCGGTAGATGCGGATTTTAGGCATGTGAGGTCTCGGGTGATCTAGTGCGCTTTGCTTAGCGGGAAACGTTGGTGGATTCTAATGAACCTGTACACTGGTTACACGTCTTTGAGAGCGAGTTGTAGCGTTGATGTTTAGTAGGGTTTAGTCGAAGCAGAGTGCGAGGGCGTACAATGAGTTGATGTGGGTCACCTAAAAATGATGTTCTGTTTTCCTTTTGTGCATTCAATTTTAATCGAAATATAGACTATATACATCAGCTAGTTCATGGGTTAATTCAGTTAACTCTGTATACTTGTTTGTATTGCCATGATGAGTAACAAGGACGATATCCGAGTAAGGTAGATCTTCAAAAGGGCATACTTTCTTGATTACAACCTAAACTGATCACAAGTTCTAAGTAAGCATGCACATATCTTTATTTGGTAGCGATGTTTGTGTTTTTTCCTAAAAGTTTGTCCTTCCGTGAGTGGTCCTTTTTTGTTGTTGATGTGAATGTAGACCACGTAGTTCACTTAGTTCACGGTTACATATGTTACCTCGTATGCTTGTTTGTTTGCTGCGATGAATCACAAGGACGTTATCTGAGTAAGGTGGATCTTGAAATAGACCTCCTTCCTTGATTACACATCCTAAACTGATCATTTATTCATAAAGCTCTACAATTTGTAATGAACAACTTGTGGGGCTCTTGGCATAATGATAAATGTACCACTATTAATATTTATAAACTTGACTATTTTCACATAATGATAAATTCGTTGCCTAATCTGGTTTGTTTTTCTTGAAACATTTGTTTTTTCTTTGTATAATGATGATCAGAAATGCATATTTTCAGATGATCATATCATGCTTACTTGAACATAATAGTGTTTCGCTCCTATCTAACAACCTTAACCCCAAATCTTCTCTTGAGAATCAAACAGTTTTTGTCTTCAATTTGATTTGTTTTTTACTCAAACAGTCACTTTCTTTAGCATTATTAATTTCGAAATTAACAAATAGTTCTCTTTGAGTTTCCTTTTTTCCGATAAGGGCATTTTATTTACTTAAGAGTTTTAATCATTACACCCGGCTTTTGCATAACTAGGATGCACATAGCCACAACAAGTTCTCAACTAGAATAAAAATACAAAGTGAATCGAGACCTGGTACGACAAGCGCTCTCATGGTAATGAGTATTGTAAGCTTGTGATCGATAGCATGTAGCTAATTTCCACAAACATTTGCAATGCCACACGGAGGATACAAGTTGGAAGGTATCCGGATGGATGACCATATAAAACGAGCGTATTTGCATTAAGAGAGTAAGTGTTCGATTGTGTCATCATTATGACAAAACACACACTAAATACTTCCCCACCATTTACGTCTAACAAGGTTACCCTTCGTTAGGACTACCACTTTGCAAAGATACCACACTTTTTTTCCAATTTTAGAGGTATTTCTATCTTCTATTTTTTATTATTATTTTCAAAGGCCGTTACATGATAAAGTAGTGCTCTATACATAGAATCCACCAAGAACTTTCCATTCTCACATAGATTCCAGCGGAGTTTATCGGACCCTTACGTCAACTGGACCAATTCCAAGCTCTCTAATATAGAATTTCATTCCATCTCCTTAGAGTGTTTAGATTTTACTTTTCAAGACTTGTTTATTGTGATGAATGTCAAGGACATCTGAGAAGGTTTACTCATGTTAGAGCGCTATTCCTTAATTACACATCCTAAACCGATATAGTACTTTGAGCAAGCATGTTCAAACAATTAAATCTATTAATATAGCATATTAGTTTATATGTTTATGTTCTCCAACTTTATTGAAAAAGTACATGTTATCTTGTCTCAAATATGGGGGCATGTCCCCGCGACAGTGTTCTAGGTGAGCGTCCTCTCCCTCCTGGTCGAATCACTCATGACGAGCGGGCGAGCGCCAACCCGCCCTCATTATTTTCTTACTGACATGACGAACACAGACGAGCATCGCCTCGTGCTCTCTCACGCCGTATATGTTAGCAACAAATTAAAGTTGTTGTTTGAGTAATCTCATATCAAAATTTATGTTTTCTTCTTGTTCTAGTTTTTAAATTTTTTTTGATGTTTTCAATAATTCTTCTATCCTTCACGTGTGATAACAATTTCTATAATTTTGTTAAAACTAATCTTAGTTTGTTTCAAAATAGGAGGGTGCCAAGAAGTATGTCGAGCAAGCATTTGATGTGGTTGATACGTCCATTTTGCATCACTGTTTTATATCATAATTTACTGTTACTCATTGATATATTTCACATTTAGAGATGATACTTATGTTATTTTACCTATTTTGCATGTTTGATGATTATTGGAGAATTAAACACCGGAGTCAGATTTCTGCTGGAAAAAGGACCGTCAAGACACCATATTTCTGAAGATCAATAATTCCGGAAAAACATACAGAAGTTACTATTTTGTCAGATGCCGGAGGCTGCCAAAAGGAGGGGCCAAGGTGGGCCACCATGGGCCCTCACCATGCCATGGTGCGGCCCACATGCCTGGCGCGCCGCCACGTGGTGAGGAGGCCCTAGCCCACCTCAGCCGGTGCCCCTTCGCGTATTTCATCCCCAGGAAACCCTAAGCCTAGGGGGAACGTCGAGGAAATATTCCGCCGCCTCCACGAGGCGGAAAACACCAGAGAGAGAAAAGCTCTCCGGCAGGGAGAAATCTGCCGGGGAAATTCCCTCCCGGAGGGGGGAAATCTTCGCCATCATCACCGTCATCGAGCTGGACTTCATTGGGATCATCATCATCATCTCCACCGCCGACGCCACCGTCTCCACCCCTCCACTCCGTTCCGCTGCAACATCTAGGGTTGAATCTTGTCTAGTTCATAGGGGAAGCTTTCCCGGTGTTAATTACTTCTTGTGGTTGATGCTATAGAGTGAAACCGTTGAATTAAGGTTTATGTCCAGATTGTTATTCATCATTATATCACGTCTGATCATGTTCCGTATGATGTCTTGTGAGTAGTTCGTTTAGTTCTTGAGGACATGGGAGAAGTCTTGATGTTAGTAGTGAATTATATTAAGTAATATTTAATGGTTTGATATTTAAGTTGTGGTGTTATTCTTCTAGTGGTGTCATGTGAACGTCGACTACTTGACACTTCACCTTTATGGGCCTAGGGGAATGCATCTTGTATTCGTTTGCCAATTGTGGGGTTGCCGGAGTGACAGAAACCTAAACCCCCGTTGGTATATCGATGCATGAGGGATGGCAGGATTTCAGAGTTTAAGGCTGTGGTTAGATTTATCTTAATTACTTTCTTGTATTTGCGGATGCTTGTAAGAGGTATAATCACAAGTATGTATTAGTCATATGAAGGGCGGTGCATTAGCATAGGTTCACCCACACAACACTTATCAAAACATTGAAAATTAATCAACTATATGAAGCGAAAGCACTTGACAATATTCCCGTGTGTCCTAAAAAACGTTTGGTCATCATAAGTAAACCTACCGGCTTGTCCTTTGCTGTAGAAAGGATTGGGTCACTTGCTGCAATTATTATTACTGCATTTTATTTACTTGTACTTTATTTATCTGCTATATCAAAAAACCCTAAAAACTTGTCTGCTAACATTTACAGTGAATTCCTACTCAAAACTGCCTGTCAACACCTTGTGCTCCTCGTTGGGTTCGACACTCTTATTTATCGAAAGTACTACGATACACCCCCTATACTTGTGGGTCACAGTGCTCTAAGCTCACGTTTTTATTGTTCGGTTCCGTGCTCTAACCTGGTCGAAAGAGTAGATGCGTGGGCGGCCATGACGACTTGTGTTATCATGCACAAACATGATAATCGAGAGTGAGCCCTCTGCTCCGGTGGTCGGTGAACATCATTATGATTTGTAGGGTCTCATATCAAAATTTATTAAGGTTGATCATAACGTGCCGGGAGAGTTTACCAATCCCTCACCATGCATTTCAAAATCTGAGAGGAACCTACTCACAATCAGATGTAAAATTATCTAGTTGAGCATTTATTTATGGGTGCGTAGAGGACAACATGTAGCCATCCCCAATCGAGTGCCAAATTTATTATGCATTTTGTGTTTTTGAAAGTATATACATTATGATATTATTCAAGATATTTTAGGTAGATGTCTTATATTTACAAAAAAAGGGCTAAAATGTATTGGAACCATCTATTTGGAGCTGCCGGTGAGGAAGCCTAACCCGAATAGATCGGCAACCCTGTACCCGCGATCATAATAGAAGTTGTCCAGCAGAGTTGTCGGACACATCTATGCGGCGGGAGAAGGTGATAATATCCTTACCATGTGTTTGTTCCGTGGGATGTATATATAGACCAAGAGGCTTGGATGGAATTTAAAGCCACGTCAACCCTGCCGGCCCACGTTCAAAATAAAATAAATAACACTTCCGGCCGGTGCTTATAGCAGCAAGCGATTCGAGTAGGATTTGATTTGCAATGCTAATAGAAATTGGAAAGAACACAAACCATAGCCCAGTCGATACCGTCTTGCTCTATCCGTGGCAGATCCACGCCAGATCGAAGGTTCCTAGCCTCCTCCTTCTAACACCTACCCTTGCCACCATCCTTCGTCTCTCCCGGTTCCACAATTGCTCGAATCTCCTCAGACCCGATGCTCACACACCTGCGATTCGTTTAATTTCCCCTCCCGTGGTATTGTACCCACTAGTAGAAACAAGACCATCTATCCCGGGTCCAGAGGGCCTTTGATCCCGGGTTTACAACCGGGATTAAATGGTCGGGACTAGAGGGGGGGTGGCTTTTATCCCGGGTGTCCACGACCCGGGATAGATGGGCCTCCACGTGGGCGCGGCTGGGCGCGCAGAGGGGGGAGCTTTGGTCCCGGTTCGTGACACGAACCGGGACCAAAGGGTTTGCATCTTTTGTATTTTATTTGCTTATTTTTTAGGGTTTTCGATTTTTTGTTTTCCATTTAATTATTTCCTATTAATTAAGATCACGTCGCGCATACAAAGTCACACACATATATAAAGTTGACACATCGATCGATGTCACGCGCGTGATGCATACATATAAGTCACACACATACGTTTTGATACATATATAATTAAGTCACACACCGACATCACGTTTCTCACGTCGAGATCACGTCAAAATTACATTGGAGGCAGAAAATAAAATTCTCCGGATTTCTTCAGGACCTCCTTGTTCAAAAATCCCGCCAATTCCTCTTGAATTGCTATAAGGCGCTTCGTTGGTATGAGCTTGTCCTTCTCTCGTTCCATCTAAATCAATAAGAAAATGTGAAATCATCAGAAAATGTGAAAATGGAAATGAACACAAATATGGTAATGAAGTAATTGCCGAGAGTGTATACAGACCTCTGTTGTTCTGAGCTTTCTATCCCGCTGATGAACAAAAGATCGTATGTACTCGCAAACATAATATCCACATAAATTATTCCCTTGTGCCTGCCTCAGACACCACTTTACAAATAATAGAATTTAATCAAAATAACAATCAAGCATGATAATGGTGCTGAAACTAGAATTTAAAAGTTGCGCGGACATATATATAGTACTACTACTTACCTTGGTTTCATACCAAAACAGGTGCGGTTTCCAAGTCCCACGAACCTCGGTAATGAACTTTTCCCAAACCCTGGCCGGCAAAAGAAAAAATCAAAGGACTTGAACGAACGAAAGAGATCGATATATAGAGCGATAATGACTGAAGTTACCTCTGAAACATTGCTTGCAAGTTGATATAATCGTCCATATCTTTCCTTAACGAGTCCAGGACTTGAACGCATGCTTGTTCAGGTCTAATGTCTACCAGAATCCAATGGTTCCTTCACACATTTATATGTCCATGAGTTACACTAAACATCGAGTAAGCAAAGTAGAATGTGTAGAAGGTACGGTAACACTCACTTGAAGTTGTAAGGAAGAAGTATATCTTCACATGTATGGTGTTTCACTAGATATTGGAGCATGTTATGCTCGGTGTCCTCGGGATGGTTCCTTACGGTTACTTCATGAATCCAATATGGGTCCATGAACCCTAAACTATAGATTCCGTTGTCTCTGCATTCGACGATCTTCATTCTGCATATATAATAGCGTACAAAAGAATAAAGTTAGATAATTGGCAACGAACGAGCTGAGATAGAGACTTAATTAAATTGCATAAAATAAATCACTTACAAACAATAGCAGCTGATGATGGCTTTGTCGAGGGAGTCTTGATTGAATAACTGAAATATTTCGTCAAACGGCACATACATCGCGTTATCCTCTAAATAATGGTCTTTCTTATATGAAACGTGGAAATACTCATGGTGCCCCTTTACGGCTCCCTCGTACCACTCATGCAAACGTCGCAATTGTGTCGGCAGAGATTTGACCATCTCAGGTCTGACCAAGGGCTTCCCGTAGGCATATGTCCATGCATACATATACTCTTTGGGGTTTTCTATGAGAATTGTGTCTTGCTGTATTTCCTTATCGGACACCACTTTGAACGCGGGGACCGACTGGTTTGCCTGTTCTCCGAGCTGGGCCACTTGTTTCCCGGATTTCTTATTAGCTTCCCTCTTTTGGCGAAATGCAGCCTCCTTCTCCTGCTGGGCCTTTTTAGCTGCCATCTGCTGCTGCTCCCTCTTTTGGCGACATGCCTCATTCTCCTGCAAATTCCGTTCTCTAATTAACTTTTCAATGGTACGATCATAGTCGTCTCGCAGAATAGGCGGCCGTGCCGGCCCAGTCGATAGATTTTTCAGAAATTGTGCCACTTTTCCCGGTGCTATTACCTCCTTTCGCATGTGCCGTTTCGGTGCCAATTGTTTTTTCACATCAGCTCGCACCGACTCCTCGAGTTCCTCTGGACTCAAGTCGTAGGATCTCTTTGGAAGAGGCTTTCGCAACTCACGTTCCTCTCGAGTTTCTGGCGGGAAGTTTAAAGCACACCTCTCTGTATATTTCGACGGGATCTTTAGTTTCCGCGAAACAGAGCGCACTCTCTCTTGACTCGGGCTGGGCTCCCGACAGTCGTCACGAGGTGGCGAGGATGCATCTTGAGGTGGGGGGGATGGATCTTGAGGTGGTGGTGCAGGGGATGGATCATGACGTGGGGAGGGAGGATCTTGAGGTGGGGGGGATGGATCATGACGTGGGGAGGGTGGATCTTGAGGTGGGGGGTTGCTACTTGGAGGAGTCGGTGGCCTTGGCGGCGGCAAATTTGGAAACAAGATGTATTTCTTTGGCCACAGAATGATGGACTTCTTGGCATCTCCTAGTGTCCTCTCGCCGTCACCTCCAGGAATGTCAAGATTTAGATTAGCATATAACGGCACAACGTCATCCACCCCGACAATAGCATAGCCAGCTGGAATCCCGCCGAGATGGTACCTTGGTCCAGGTTCATTCAGTAAAGCATAGCCGACCGCCACCTTGAAGGACAAGTTGCCCATTGCCATATGTAGCTCGCATTCTGTCTTCTCCGTGATATCATCCACGGGGTATCGAGTCGGCGGCGCTTCAAGTTCAGAATGTTCCATCTGCGTGGAACCCACGCTGCTTTTTTGCTGATTAGATAGGGCGGCTTCGACTTCTGGACTTTCTAGCTGCACACGAGATTCCCTTTGCTGACTTTGCAACAGCTGATGCACCTTGCGTTCCAATGCCGATAACCGGTCGCTCTCCTCCTTTTTCTTTCTCTGACGGCTTCTATAAGTGTGAGCGTCTGCCGGAAAACCTTGTGCCCAAGTAACTCCGTATCCATAACCTCGTACTCGTCCAACTTTTTCAGGATTCCCGAGT
Source organism: Poa pratensis (assembly GCA_947311845.1). Taxonomy (NCBI): domain Eukaryota; kingdom Viridiplantae; phylum Streptophyta; class Magnoliopsida; order Poales; family Poaceae; genus Poa; species Poa pratensis. The sequence goes on from CAMZMU010000063.1 coordinate 165,927,006, forward strand.
GCGAGTGACAGCTCGTCTTTCTCTCTGTCGACCTTGTAGGTTCCATTTCGAACTTGCTCTATTGCTTTCTCAAGTTCTGTGGTTATAAACCTAATCTTTGCCTCCCATTTTCCCTGAGCAACAATCTTCCCTGTGTCAGGGTCCAACCCAGCGCCATGCGCGAACAACCAAAATTTGGACCTATCGGGCCAGCCCGCTGTCTGTGGAATCTTCCCCTCATCAAGCAGTTTTGCTTCAAATGCTTCCCACTTAGGCACGGCAGCCTTGTAGCCACCTGCCCCCAAAGTGTGGTGATATTCCTTCTTCGCAGCATTTAACTTGTTTCTTTCCGATCGGGCCACAGCGGCCTCCGATTCTCTTTGCTCTTTAAATAAGGGCCACTGGTCGTTTAGCTTCACTTGTGCTCCGGTGAATACTGGAGTGTATTCAGGATCTTTTTCCTTCTCTTCACAATAATCTTTCCATATAGTTTTCTTGTGGGTTCGGAACTGTTCGGCAGCCTTGCCAAGAGTCCACTCCTTGACTTTCTCCATCCACTTCTCGTTTTCTGTCACTTCTGGAGGCAGGGTGACCTTTGTCAAGAGCTTCTCCCAAAACAAATCTTTTGTTTGGTCGTCGACATAAGTCCAAGTGTTGCTCCCGTCCTTCCGCGGATGCCATTCTTGACATGTGATCGGTACCATGTCCCTAACTAAAACTCCGCATTGGTTTATAAATTTGCGGCGGCACTCTAAGGGTTGCATTGGTTGGCCAGTAGCATCAACTATGTCGATCACTACCCTTTGACCCTCCTTCATCGGCTTCGACGGGCCTCGAGGCTTCATGGCTTTCGACCCTTTCGACCCTTTCGACACTCTAGATGCAGATGATTTGCTTGTTCCAGAGGGCTAAAAGAAAAAAAAAGATTCGTTAATAACCGCAGGATCAAATAATTAAGCTATGTCATCGATCAACAGAGGCTTAATTAATATATACCTCGCCTGAGTTTGTTACTACCACTTCCTTCTCTACACAAATTTCTGCTCCCTCACCGGAGTCATTGAGAAATTGGGAGCTGAATTCCTCTAAATTTGCCACAACGTCTTCTTCACCGACAGGCGCGGCTGCACGTCCTGCTATAATCATACACATTCGCTCTTCACGATCCTCGTCTCTAACGCCGAGGCCCGTAAAAAGTGGATCCAATGGCTCTCCACGCTCCTCGTCTATGCCGAAGTCGTCCGGACAATTTGGATCCATGGCTCAATTAATGTGCCTGCAATCAATTTTGTAACAAGAATATGAATATCCATATGTAAAATTAAATGACACTCAAATCCATGGCTCAATTACATCTAAAATTTGCAAAAGAAGAAAGCCTACAATTGATTTACAAGATGAACAAGATGGCAATTTTAACTATATAATTCATTTTGGTTATAGTTACAAAATGAACTTAATTCATAGCAAAATTCATAGCAAAATTCATATCAATTTTAATCAATTTTACAAGATGGCAAATTTACAAGATGGCAAATTGATTTACAAGATGAACAAGATGGCAAATTTTACTATAACTTAGATCAATGATTTGGATCCAAAATTCATAGCAAAATTCATATCAATTTTGTTCTCCACGTGAACTTAATTAGAACAAAATTAATCTAAGTTAATTGTACTATGCAAAATTAATACAATGTTATCATTAGCATAACCCTAAATTTTAACACTAACCTAACAATTGTACTATGCAAATATAAAAAATTAGAAAATGTACCTAACAAAATGTGTGATCCAAACTTCTAGTACTATGCAAATATCAAAATTTATCCTAACTCTAACTACACTAACAATTTATCACTAACTAACACAAAATTAGAATAACAAACATAGGCACTAAAATTTGCTAATTTACAAACCTAAATTTGCTAATTTACAAACCTATATTTGCTAATTTACAAAATTATGAAAATAACTATAACTAATCTACAAAATTATGAAAAAAAAAACCTCTCACCTTGCCGACGGTGGTGGTGGAGCGCGTCGGCGTGGTGGATCGAGCAGCACCTCGGGCAGGGGAGACCAGCGAGGGCGACAGCGGTGTCGGGGGCGGCGAGACGGCAACGCCGGCCGGAGCAACTCCACGGGCGGCGGCGCTGCTCCACGGGCGGACGGCGCAGCGGTGGACGGACGGCGCGGCCGCTCCACGGCACTGCGCTGCACAGGGGCGGCTCCACGTACGGGCGGCGGCGCGGCCCCACGGCGGACGGCGCGGGGCAGCACCACGGCGGACGGCGCGGGGCAGCACCACGGCGGCACGGCGACGGGCGACGGCGGCGGCAGCGGGAGCCAGAGAGGAGAAAATTGGGGACTTGTGAAAATTTTGCAGCGGAACCACCACATATTGCGCCTAAAAGACCTTTCATCCCGGTTCCAGCCACGAACCGGGATGGATGACCCTTTCATCCCGGTTGGTGTTACCAACCGGGACCAAAGGTCTGTCTGGGCCGCGAAAAATTGCGCGCGAAGCCCAGCAGGCCTTTGGTCCCGGTTGGTGTTACCAACCGGGATGAATGGTGTTTTTCTTTTTTTTCTTGTTTCCTTTTCTTATTTCTATTTCTGTTTTCTTTTACATCTATTAATTTAATTGCTTTTGTAGTTTTGTTTTTCTTTTACATGTTTTTGAATTGTTATTTTAGTTTCTTTTTAAAATTTAACTTAAATGGTCCAATATATATGAAAGGCCTTTTTTTTTCTTGTTTCTATTTGTGTTTTCTTTTTCTTTTATATCTATTGATTTAATTGCTTTCGTGATAAATTTGATTTTTGACTGAGATAAGGTTTATCTTTCCTCCTTATATAAAGGCCAGGGGCCGGGATAAGGTGGGGTTGGTGGGGGCTGGGATAAGGTTTATCTTTCCTCCTTATATAAAGGCCAGGGGCCGGGAGACCTGAGAGCCTGCCCCTGCTCTCTCCCCTAATCCGCGCCGCCGCCGCCCTTGTCTGCGCCGCTCGACGCCCTCCTCCACGCCCGTGGCCTCCGCCGGCGCCGCGATATATCCTCCACACCACCGTGGACCTCCCCTCCGTCCCCATGCCAAGGTGCTGCCCTCTCCCTCCCCTACCTAGGTTGCACGCACCTTAGTTGTTTGATCAAATTCCCCGCTCATTTTTTCAGATCTCGGCGGGAATCGATGACGACCACCCATTTGTTGGAACCGGGCAGTGTCCGGGACTGGGCTCCGCCGGGCTGGCACTGGGAGGTGTCTTCCGGGACGCGTAGTTTGGTGAGGAATCCGGGTGACGTCGTCGACCCGGATCTTGTTTGGTGGCCGTCGCGTGGGCCAGCCTCGGTGCAGAGGCCGCCGGCCCCCGAGGTGGAGGTGCGTCACCGTATCAGAGAGGAGGACGAGCACGTCCGTCGTTACCTGGTTAGGTTGGATACGCAAGCGGTGCATGACAATATGTGGTATACACTTCATAGGGATCCTCCTCATGTGAGTATTGCCCCAGTGATGGTTCCTTATCTTTGGGTGCAAGCCGCCGGCCGCTCAGCACCTCGCGGCTTAGGACCCGGCAAAAGTTAGTTATATTATTCGTGATGTATTATGGATTAAATAAAGATGTATGCGTGATACTTTTGAATATTTGATCGATGATGTTTTTGTAAAGTGAGGACAATACTGTTCCCTGCTTTGAATTATTCTGCAATCCCCTTTTATAAAGCGACGGTTACCGCTGGCGGACACGTGTGACTGACACGAGTCGTGACCGCGAAGCCCGCCTTTAGTCCCGGTTGGTGTTACCAGACAGGTGGAGGTTCGGCGGCACCTGGTGGAGCCATAAAATATAAAATCTTATAGTGCCTACCTTCTCCGGCGAAACCTCTGCAAATTAGAAAAATAAAATTCATCTACCATCGACGCAGCCTCCCGCATCACTCCTGCCTTTCGACGACGCAACACCCTTCCCCTTCGACGACGCGGCACCCTTGTCCTAGGTTTGAGCGCCACTTCGATCCAAGCAGCGGTAAGACATCTCTGATGATCTACAACCGTCCGGCAAGACGTCTCTGATGATCTGCAACCGTTTGGAACGGTCGCAGGTCATCAGAGACGTCTTGCCACTGGTTGCCCAAAGATGCCTCTCCGAGTGACGCTGGAATGTTTTGTGTTTGAGCACCACTTCGATCCAAGCAGCGGCAAGACGTCTCTGATGATCTACAACCGTCCGGCAACACATCTCTGATGATCTGCAACCGTTTGGAACGGTCGCAGGTCATCAGAGACGTCTTGCCGCTGGTTGCCCAAAGATGCCTCTCCGAGTGACGCTGGAATGTTTTGTGTGTGAGTAACCTGTCTGAGGAGGGGGGCTATATATATAGGGTACGTGTGCTTCTTTAGTCCCGGTTGGTAACACCAACCGGGTCATGTGGATCACGAAGTGGTCGTGATACTGCAGATCCAACAGCTCACAATCCCTCAAAAGAAACACACCCCTGACTCTAGGGACTAAAGAAGCACACGGATCGTGTGTTTCTTTCAAGCGCTTGTGAGCCGTTGGATCAGGGGTGTGTTTCTTTTGAGGGATTGTGAGCTGTTGGATCTGCACTCCCCACCACCACCACCACTCCCACCTCATCCACAGGTACACTTTCTAATCGCCTATAAATAGCGGCGTCCCTGCAGCGAACGGCACACAACGAGCCTCTACCTTCGCCACCGAATCCAATGGCTGGATTTAGCCTACCTGCTGGCATGTTCCTTGGCATTATTGTGTTCGTCCTTGTTCACGGCCAGCCATTGGAGCCACCTCCTGTAGGTCGGTGAACAATGACAACACAACGACGCTGTTGGAAACACAAGCCCTCAGGTAGGTTGAATCCAGCCACTGGATTAGGGTGACGCAATGATGAATTGCCGAGGAGGTGGGAGTGGTGGTGGTGGTGGAAGTGGTAGCCATGCCCCTCGGTCCGATCCAAGCAGCGGCAAGGCGCTCTGATGATCTGCGACATTCCCAACACTTTTTGGGACGGTCGTAGATCATCAGAGACGTCTTGCCGCTGTGGATCGAAGGTCGATTTGCTGCTCACGACGACTTTAATGCTTTAATACATTACTATACATCACATAAAGGTTTCTAACCGACCGGGACTGAAGAAGCATACGGATCGTTTCACTCACACAGTTACATTATTACACATCACTCACACTTTTCATAAAACGGACTGTAAGGATGCATACGGATCGTCGTCGTCATCCTCCTCATTACACAATCTTCTTCAACTTTCTACCCGTCACTTTCTTCTGTTTGCGCCGTAGCCATGGACAAGCTTCTCCATTTAACGCGAGACTTGGGTCAATTTTCACTGCGAAGGGCCGGATTTCTTCAAAATTGTTGTAATCTTCTGACATGTCTGTCTTGTCCTCCACTCCCACGATAGTTCTTTTCCCTGAAAGAACTATGTGACGCTTTGGCTCATCATATGATGTCTTCGCTTGCTTATCTTTTCTTTTTTTTGGTCTGGAAGACATGTCATTCACATAGAAAATCTGAGCCACGTCTTTGGCTAGTACGAATGGTTCGTTGTCATACCCAAAATTCTTGAGATCCACTGTAGTCATTCCGTACTGCGGGTCTACGTTTACCCCACCATCCAGGTTGTACCATTTGCACCGGAACAAAGGTACCTTGAAAGAAGGTCCGTAGTCAAGTTCCCATATCTGCTCTATGTACCCATAATATGTGTCCTTTGTCCCATTGTTGTTTGATGCATCAAAGCGGACACCACTGTTTTGGTTGGTGCTCTTTTTATCTTGGTCGGCCGTGTAAAATGTATTCCCATTTATCTCGTACCCTTGAAAAGCCAATATAGTCGAAGATGGTCCTCTGGCCAACAAGTTTAGCTGTTCTTCGACAGTGTTGTCATTAATGAGACGTGTGTGCAACCACCCGCAGAAAGTCTTCAAGTGTTCTTTTTCAATGCATTCTTCAGCCATTAATGAGCGTAAAGTATTCTTGTGTTCCTCGATATACGGAGCCACCAAGCTCGAATTATGTAGAACTGTGTAGTGTGCTCGATTGAAAGAATCCCAGTCAGAAAATATTTGTTTCTTTCCTAGTGTTCCTTTTCCACGCAATCTCCCCTCATGGCGCGATTGAGGAACACCGACCGGGTTAACGTCAGGAATAAAGTCAACACAAAACTCAATGACCTCCTCTGTTCCATAACCCTTGGAGATGCTTCCTTCAGGCCTAGCACGGTTATGAACGTATTTCTTTAAGACTCCCATGAACCTCTCGAAGGGGAACATGTTGTGTAGAAATACAGGACCGAGAACTTGAATCTCTTCGACTAGGTGAACTATGAGGTGCGTCATAATATTGAAGAAGGATGGTGGGAACACCAACTCGAAGCTGACAAGACACTGAACAACATCCTTCTGTAAAGTTCCTAGAGTCAATGGATTGATCACCTTCTGAGAAATTGCATTGAGGAATGAACATAGCTTCACAATGGGTAGTCGAACATTTTCCGGTAGAAGCCCCCTCAATGCAACCGGTAGTAATTGTGTCATAATCACATGGCAGTCATGAGACTTCAGGTTTTGGAACTTTTTCTCTGCCATGTTAATTATTCCCTTCACATTCGACGAGAAGCCAGACGGGACCTTGATACTGTTCAGGACTTCAAAAAAGATCTCCTTCTCTTGTTTGGTAAGAGCGTAGCTGGCAGGACCTTGATACTTCTCTGGATTAAGTTGGTCGTCTTTCGTCTTCTCGTGCATATGTTGATGGTTCAGTCGTGCACCCGGTGTATCTTTCGTCTTCCCATACACACCCAAGAAGCTTAGCAGGTTCACGCAAAGATTTTTCGTCACGTGCATCACGTCGATTGCAGAGCGAACCTCTAGGATTTTCCAATAGGGTAACTCCCAAAATATGGATTTCTTTTTCCACAAGGGTACGCGCTTGTTGGCGTCTTTCGGAACAGATAGACTGCCAGGACCCTTTCCAAAGATTACTTCTAAATCCTTGACCATCTCATATATAGCATCACCATCAGGGCAGGTAGGCTTCGTCCGGTCATCAACCTCACATTTGAAATGCTTGCCTTTCTTTCTTACGGGATGCTCAGGTGGAAGAAATCGACGATGACCTGGGTACACATTCTTGTTGCCTACATATATACTTTCAGTCTTATCTAGACAGTGCGTGCAAGCATTGTATCCCTTGTTTGACTGTCCTGAAATGTTACTAAGAGCAGGCCAATCATTGATGGTTACAAACAACAACGCTCGTAGGTCAAATGCCTCTTGTTTGTGCTCATCCCACACACGTACCCCTTCGTCACTCCACAACTCTAAAAGTTCTTCAATCAATGGCCTTAGGTACACATCAATGTCGTTGCCGGGTTGCTTCGGACCTTGGATGAGCACCGGCATCATAATAAACTTCCGCTTCATGCACAACCAAGGAGGAAGGTTATACATACATAGAGTCACAGGCCAGGTGCTATGACTGGAGCTTTGTTCCCCGAAAGGATTAAAGCCATCTGTACTTAGACCAAATCTTATGTTCCTAGCGTCATCTGCAAACGTCTTGAAGGTCCTGTCGATTTTTCGCCACTGCGACCCATCAGCGGGGTGTCTCAGCATCATGTCTTTCTTACGGTCTTCTTTGTGCCATCGTAACAACTTTGCATGCTCTTTGTTTTGGAACAAACGTTTCAACCGTGGTATTATAGGAGCATACCACATCACCTTGGCAGGAACCCTCTTCCTGGGGCACGGATCGCCGTCAACATCACCAGGGTCATCTCGCCTTATCTTGTACCGCAACGCACCGCATATCGGGCACGCATTCAAATGCTCGTACTTCTCACCGCGATAGAGGATGCAATCATTGATGCATGCATGTATCTTCTGCACCTCTAATCCTAGAGGGCACACAATCTTCTTTGCTTCGTACGTACTGGGGGGCAGTACGTTATCCCTTGGAAGCATCTTCTTTATTATTTTCAGCAAATTCTCAAATCCTCTGTCAGTTGTACCATTCTCTGCCTTCCATTGCAGCAATTCCAGCGTGGTACCAAGCTTCTTCTGGCCATCTTCGCAATTTTGGTACAACAATTTTTTGTGATCCTCTAACATGCTATCCAACTTCGACCTCTCGTTTTCACTTCCGCTGTTTATCCGTGCATCAAGAATGGCCCGGCCAAAATCATCATTGGGCTCATCATCATTGGGCTCTTCTTCAGCTTCGTCTTCCCCCATTGGAGTATCACCGTCTGCAGTGAACGTAGGATAGGTGTCATTATCCTCTTCTTCTTCATTTTCTTCCATCATAACCCCTCTTTCTCCGTGCTTGGTCCAACAATAATAACCATCCATGAAACCCTCCTCCAACAGGTGGACGTGAATGGTTCTTGACGTAGAGTAATCCCGCTTATTCTTGCAGACTCTACATGGACAAAGAATATAACCACTCGACGGCTTGTTATCATTAGCCACACGGAGAAAACTATGCATGCCATTGATAAAGTCGAGACCGCGTCGGTCACTGTACATCCATTGCCGGCTCATCTGCATTATATAAATATATCAAAAACCATTACACTACATCATAAATATATAGTACTGACCAAATTAATTAATACAAGTTCATCACATTAAAACCAAAGTAGAGTAGTGCCCAAATGTAATACATTGTTCTAATGAAACATACATTAATTGAACCTAACATACAACTATCTAAAGAATTTAAATCCAACAACAAATGCGATCAAAATCGCAACTAAGGTAACTATTGAACCAACAGCATAATGATACCAAGCCTCTCGACTAATGGCATATTTTCTAATCTTTTTAAGCTTCAAGCGCATTGCCTCCATCTTCATCTCGTGAGCAGCGACGACGACCCCGTAAGCATCATCGATGTCGGCAATCTTCAAGTCCAATACACTCTTCTCTTCTAGGTATTGGAGACAAAGATCTTCGCTTATCTTCAATTTTGCTTTCAAATCGTCGTTTTCCTTTTTAAAATACTCGACAATAGGGTCGACTGGAATTTCCGGTTCAACTACCTCCTAAATAAAAATATCTCTACGTCAAGTTGGTCGGGCATGAGTGTGATAAACACGAAACGAAACAAATAGTTATGAAAATATACCACATCCGAATCATAGATCGGACGAGGGCCGACGGGGACGGATATCAAAACCATGACACTATACATATAAAAAACAAAAGAAATTAATTATACAAGAAATAAATATGCATTTAAATCATACAAGTATATATATAGGTTTTAAAAATAAAAGATAAAAAAGAGGCTCACCAAAGTGGTGCCGGTGACGGGACGACGCGGGCTATCGACGGCGGTGAGGACGGGGACAACACTAAAATCCACAAATAATAAATTAATTTGGGCTCGCAAATACACTTTCTAGCTTGGGCATTTCATCAAACACCTTGCTAGCATTACAAAATTGAAATGAGCTAAACTAGCAACGAAATGAGCTAAAGTTGCAACGCCGGAGGAAAGAACGATGTTGCTAACCTTTGAATAGATGGGGTGCCTTCAATCCTCTCAAATGGTGCAAAAAAATGGGGATTAATTTGAGTGGGAGAGAGGAAAATGGAGGAGAAATGGTGATGAACTCGAGCTAGCTCGGGTGGAAGAAGATGATATATAGCAGGGAGACCCTTTGATCCCGGTTTGTAACACGAACCGGGACCAAAGGTCCCCTGCCAGAGGGGCCCAGCGCGGCGACGCATGTGGGCGCATGTGAAGACCCTTTCATCCCGGTTCGTGTCACCCGGGATCAATGCCCACGGGCGCCACGACGGCTCGACCCGGGATCAATGGTGCATTGATCCCGGGTTATAATTCGGCCGGGACCAAAGCTCCGGATGGATGGTCATGTTTCTACTAGTGACCGCGTGCTCGTGAGCTCGTTGTATGTGATGATTCGCCCGGAATGTGTTGTCCGAGCTTGGTTTCAGCAGAATTCGCCCGCTGTAGATGTTGATGTTGGGAATGGGAGGTCTCGGGCGATGCAGTGTTGTTTAGATAATATGAATAGTTCGTACTTGGGCTCATGTGTGTAGAGTACCGTCTTGCGCGGACGCCTGCGCTTTGGATGGCACTACTCTCTTGCTATGTCATGTAGCTAGCATTGAGGATGAAACAACGATGTTCCTCAAGCTAGGTACCTTCCCCTAGGGTGAAAATACTGAGCCTGCGTCTCTTACTTGAGCCAACCTACAATGTTTTACTCAAGTTCATCAGGACGCGTCCTCTTTTGTATGCCTGATTTTTCTTTTTTATATTCTATAAACTGTGTGCGTTCAGTGGTCACTCAGATACTGTTCTGTTGTTTGCCTTGATGAATCGCAATGACGGTACCTGACCAAGGTGGCACTTGAAAAAAGTTACTCCTGCCCTGATTACACATCCTAATATGATCTCATATGCTCGGAGCAAACATGCACAAATCTTAATATGACGGCGTTCAACCTGATTGTGCTTGTCGACTAAAATTTTATTCTTCAGTTGGTTGCTTCGTCATGGTGTTTGTTTTCTTGTTGTCAATGTAGACCATATACTTCACTTATTATTAATTCAGTCACCCTTGTATACATGTTTCTTTGTTGTGACGAATCACAAGGATAGTATCTGAGTTAGATTGATCTTGAAAAAGGCCACTTCCCCTGATTGGACATCCTAATCTTATCATATTTTCAGAACATGTGCAATTCTTAAATGAAAGGCAGTTCACGTGTTCGTGCTTTTAGAGCAGACTGCTATATGTTCCTTTCATGTTATTTATCTTCAAAATATTAGCGGAACTAAGAAATGTGATTTAATCTTGCGCGTTGCCAGTGGCTTTCTATCGTTTGATGGCTGCTGACTGATGTGATCTAATCTTGCAACTGTGTAGGCGCACAGATGACTTAGATCATCATTGTTTCTTTTAAAAGTATCGAAATAATCTAGTCACACCATAATGTACTAGGTATTATCGCATATACCGTAAGACATTATATGTAGTACCCGATAATAATTGAAATGGTTTACTTTTTTTTTGCACTTATTGAAATGGTTTACTAGGGTGTATAATAAGATGCATATATTTACTTTTCCAGGGAGGTATAAATTAATATATACGGTGATACTTATAGTCATTCTCACATGGCAGACCCCAGTATACATGGGTCTCAACTATATGGGCCGGGCCAGTCTGCAGGCCGCTGCCTTCTAACTCTTCCAACTTCACCCTGCTCAGCTCACTCTCTCTGCTCCGTGGAAGAACGAGCGGCGGCGCCGGTGACCCCAGCCCTTCCCCAGCGGTCGAAGCTTCTCCTTCCCGTCCTTTCCTCCGAATCGATTCAGGTGAGCTCCCCCAACATCCTTAACATTTCGTCTCCCGCGGGAAATCCTAGTTGGATTTTTCCTCCCTAAACATTTGCTTGCTGGAATGTCGGGGGCAGCGGGGCAATCGAGGGAGCTCAGCTGAGGGGAAATATTGACGATGGATGACGCCGAGGAGATCCCACGACCGTAACATCCGATCTCTACCGATTCCCCCCAGATTTCGTTCCGGACAGTGTGTTTGTAGTATGTTGTGCTGTTTTGCAATGGCAGTTTATTGAAGGAATAATCTTGCACCACATGGATGTACATCTGCATCATTTGTTCCTCACCACATGGATGTTCCGGACAGTGTGCTTGTAATATGTTGATCAGGTATTCTGAGCAGACATGCGCAAGTCAGAAATGAAAAATAATTCATGGGTAGTTCCAGCTTTTACAGCAGACACTGCTATCATATCTTCCCATGTTATCTGTCTTCCAATAATGTGCTCAAGCACTCGTGTTGCTGTGATGAATCTTACCTTGACAGTATATGAACAAGCGCTCCTTCATTGATTATGCATCGAAAACTGATCAGTTTTTGTGAGCAAACAAGTACAAATTGTAACGAGCAGCTTGTGGGACTCTTACCATTCTCCTGCTACTTATATACATGTTGTCCAATTTTAAAATATTGATAAATTTGTTACCTAAATTGGGTCGCTTTCTTGGGAGCAATCAGTTTCTCTAGCTAGGTTGAATGATGATCACAAGTGCATAGTTTAGATGACCAAATTGTGATTACTTTGAAATCTTCCCTATGATTTGACGGCTGGTCTCCTTTTTGTTATAGTACACAAAGTCAGATCGATATAACACAAAACCAAGTTGTTCATCTAAAAAATACAAAAAACTTACATGTTGATAACTTTTTAATCCGAACCATCTTGAGAGCCATTTTCACTTGGATCCAGATATATGCGGGCTGAGTTAGCTTTTGAGGACCAAAACAATCTTGGATCCATTTCACGTCAAAAGCAAAGTTGTTCATCTCGAAAAAATTAAGAACTTTCATGTTAACAACTTTTTTTTCATCCTGATCCGTCTTGACACCATATTTTCAGTCGGAAGCGCTCCGATACATTTTGGAGGGTTGCGATTCGCTTCGGGCAACTCGCTCGTGCCTCCGGACATACAATATTTGTGGTAGGGCGATTCAGTACGGACCCGACACTTTGGACTTCGCAATATTTTTTATTTACAGGTTGCATATGACCTTGATTAAAATTGTCCAAAAACCAAAGTTGTTCATCTTGACGAGACGCATAACTTTCGTCTTTGATGAATCAGAAGGACGATATATATTTCTATGGTCAAGGTGGTTCTTAAAAAGGTGTTCCGTCGTTGATTACACATCCTGAAATGATCACATCTTTTGAGCTAACATGTACAAATCTTAATTCTGACAGCAATCCGCAAGCTTCTAGTGTTTTTTTTTTACTAAAACCTTCTCCTTCGGTGGGTCTTGCTTCACAATGTTGTTCAATGTTTTTGTGTGTGTTCTTTCATGCTTGATATATAGACCCCATATTTTCAGTTCATAGGTTAATTATGTCACCCTTGTCTGTGTTAGGACGCGCCTTGTGAAAAGATGGTGGGTCACCAACTCACCATAAGCACCATGGAGCCTAGAGAGCAGAAGAAGATCTCTTCTCCTGCCATGCTTGTTGGGTGGGAACCGTGGGATATATATACGGAAAAGAGGGTTGGATGGGATTTAAAGACACATCAACATTGCCAGCGCTATTTAATATCAAGTCCGAGCGAGGAGGCGACACATGCATCGGCGGATGCTAAGTACCTCCCCCATCCGTCACCTCACCCTTCGTTTCTATCCACTCCACAGATTCGTCAACACCAATGGTATAGTGATGCACCCTCGTTTCCTCGTAGTACTTGTTCATTCGTTTAGAATGTGTTGTTTAGGCATGGGAGGTCTCAGGCGATGAAGTGCGTCTATCTTAGAATGATTTGCTAGTAGCCCCATTACAACATGTAGAGTTGCTTGAACAGGCTGTAGCGTACCGTCTTCTACGGACGCCTGCGGATCAACTAGAGCTACGCTGTTTCCCTGAATTGTAGCTGGTGTTGATGTTCCAACTACAGAACCTGATCCACAGGCTTTCACCCCGCGGGACTGTACGGAGTCTAAGTGTGCAACCTGACTGAACCTACACAGTTGCACTTCAGTAAAACATGAAGCGACCTCTCTTATATGCCTAATTTTTTGGAAAAGTATGGTAATCATCCGGGGATCGAGTCGCTCCCATCCTCCGCATCCTGCTAGCGACACGCGTCCCTGCGGGACCCACGCAGCACCGCTTCCTTATCTTTTCCCTGTGGTAATCCCCTCCGCTCTTTCTCCTTCGTTTCCCTCCCGATTCACTCCATCGCTGCTCCCCACGCCTCCAAATCGCGACCTCCCGCGCCGGCGGCCAACACCTCCACGAGCATGCCGGCGGCCAACACCTCCACGAGCACGCCAGCGCTGCCCCAAGAGGACCTCCCTTTTTTCGTCCCTCACCTCTGTGAGCTTTCCCGGTCGCCGATCTCCATCGTCGTGAGCACCCGCGCGCCGCCCCATGCTCCCGTCGGCTTCCACCTCCGTATGCGAAAGCGGCGGCCGGTTTGCTGCAAACCTTGGTGACCGCGGGCGGCGGCGGCGGCGCACCCGCGTGCTGCAACTTCGGTGACAGCCGGCGGCGACGGCGTGCTGCAAAGGCGGCTGACAGTGCTACCAAATTGTGGCCGTCACAGCTCGGGTTGTCACACGGTGGTGCTCCTCGGTGATGCTGCTATGAGCCAAGCGTCCGGCGCTGCAAAGAGACGATGGCGATGCTACCTTGGGCGGATGGCGATGCTACCATGGGCGGATGGAGTTGCTACCTTGGCGGCCACCGGAGCTGCAGAGGTCAGGCGGCAGAGCTGCAAGGACGAGGCGTGGTGCTACCACGTCATGGTGGCGGTGCTCCCATAGTTGAGATGAGGTGCTTCCGGCGGCGAGGTGTGCTGCTACCACGACACGGCGGCGGTGCTACCTGCGGCCAGGTGTGCATTTTTCTTTCTTTCTTTGCTATATGTGGCGCAAACTTTTGCAAGCTTTGTAGCAATATTTTTTCTGCTTTTACGCAAATCCATAGAATTATTGTAGCATTTTTATCCCCTAAGATGATGCAATTTTTTAAATGTTCATGCAAATTTTCGAAAGATTTGCAGCAAAAAAATCCCCTCTTAATGCAAATCCGCATAATTGTTGTAGCAGTTTTTCTTTTCTCAAATGCTGCAGTTTTTTGTTCACAAGATTATGCAAAATTTCAGTGTGAGCAAATTCTGGAAAGATTTGTAGCAAACCTTTTAATATCTGGATGCAAATCCTCTTGTATAGCAATTTATTTCTCCCCTTGCTGCAATGTTTTCTTTTCACATGGTGAATCGTAGCAATTTCTTCTTCTTTTTTTGCTACTTGGTGCAATCTTTTTCTTTCACGCAGGTGCATTGTAGCATTTGTTTTCTTATTTTTGATGCTACTTGCTACAATCTTCTCTTCACGAAATGCTTGTAGCAATTTTCTTCTTTTGATGCTATTTGCTGCACGCACAGATGCTACCGGCCGTGTGGATGCTGCCCTCGCCGGAGTTGAACCGCGGTCTCCGGCGTCGGCGTCTTCTCCGGAGATGTCATGCGAAGCGACGGGGGCGACGGCGTCTTCCCCGGCAGCGGTGTCTTCTCCGGCGACGGCGGGCCGAGCAAAAGGGGAGAAGACAACAAGTGGAGCGACGCCGGCGACGATAACTTCTCCGGCGACGGCGAAGCTCCGGCGACGGCAGGCCAAGCAAAGAGACCTAATTTTATGGATAGAACTAGGCGTCCCCCGGGGGGATCTTTCCGTCCGATCTTTCCCGTCCATCCCTTTGCTTGGCCTGCCGTCGCCGGAGCTTCGCCCATGGGTCGTCGTTGTAGTGTTCAGTGCATTGTAAGCATGGCTTCTGTTTTTTGCTTGTTTGCGAATCACAAGGGCGGTATCTGAGCAAGGTGTCTCCTGAAAAATTTGCTCTTGACCTGATTACACACCTTAGTCTGACCATATGTTTTGAACAAACATACACAAATCTTAATTCTGACAGCAAGCTACAAGCTGTTTGTGTTTTTCGATTAAAAGTTTATCCTCCGGTGTACCCCTTCTTCATGCTGTTTGTCCAACTCAAATGAACATCACAAGTGAATAGTTCAGAGGATCTCGGGCGTGGGATTTAGCCATTAGTATGGGAGGTATCGGGCTATTGAGTGGGCTTTCCTTGGCGAAAAAATCCTGGAGCAGAGCAGCTTCCATGCCAACCGCTAGGTATTTAGATGAACTACTCGCTTACACATTGTTGGTTTGATTTCAGGAGTTATTTTATATCGGCAGATCTGAATGACAAGCTTCATGTCACCGGTGAATTTAGTTTGACAGGCAAGTCACCTGATTCACGGGACATCTATGATGCAGGTACAAACTCTTGGCTCGCGAACAAGAAGCCAACTGCTCAACCCTACATGCATGGTAAAGTTCCTAGCCTTGGATGATGAGTTGGTAGCCATCCACAAGGCGGCCTAGAACAAGATCGCCCTATGCAGAATAGAGGCTCTGCTGGTTTGGACGAACGGCCGTCCTGGTGATGACGGTGACGGATTCGTGGTGTCCTCGTCGAGTGGACTTCTGAGGGGAGGACGACTTCCCACCGGAGAGATGCAGGGTCATCACCATTTGAAAGATAACAGAATAAGTGACATGTATTTGTATGTCTACCTTGGTTGCTTGTTGCCCATACAGAAAAATGTCATGTTGTGAGAATTTGGGAAATTTTACGGTACCTTTTAATGGCAAAACCTATATGCCGCCTTTAGGCGCCCCGGAATTCCGGGGCGCCTACAGGATTTCGCTGGCGTCGAGTTATTTGGGCCGGATTCGAACCCTGCACCAACGCGAGCACGTAACAGGGTGATAACCACTAGGCTACACACGCGTTGACGTTAACTATTCATTCTTCTGTTTTATATTATGTTTCTTTTTTCCATTTCCTTTTTATTTTCCGTTTTTCCTTTTCTTTTTTTGTTTCTTTTCATGTTCCTTTTTTTTGTTTCTTTTTTGTTTTCTTTTCCTGTTTTCTTTTTCGGTTCTATTTTTTGTTTTTCCGTTTTATGTTTTAATTTTGAAAAACGGTTTCTGAACCAAATGGTTCCAATTTTTTGAAAATGGTTCTGAACCGAAAAATGGTTCCGTACCGGAAATGGTTCCGATTTGGAAA
This sequence comes from Poa pratensis, assembly GCA_947311845.1. Classification (NCBI taxonomy): domain Eukaryota; kingdom Viridiplantae; phylum Streptophyta; class Magnoliopsida; order Poales; family Poaceae; genus Poa; species Poa pratensis. The sequence continues at coordinate 165,943,691 of CAMZMU010000063.1, forward strand.
ATGTTCCGAACAAAAAATGGTTCCGAACGAAAAAATGGTTCCGATTTGGAAAATGGTTCCGAAAAAAAATGGTTCCGAACCGAAAAAATGGTTCCGAACAAAAAATGGTTCCGATTTGGAAAATGGTTCCGATTTTTGAAAATGGTTCCAAACCGAAAAAAATGGTTCCAATTTTTTAAAATGGTTCCCTTTTTGAAAATGGTTCTGAACCGAAAAATGGTTCCGTACCGGAAATGGTTCCGAACAAAAAATGGTTCCGATTTGGAAAATGATTCCGAACAAAAAATGGTTCCGAACCAAAAAAAAAATGGTTCCGATTTGGAAAATGGTTCCGAACAAAAAATGGTTCCGATTTAGAAATGGTTCCAAATTTAAAAATGGTTCCGAATTTAAATTGGTTCTGAATTTAAAAATCGGTTCCATTTTTGAAAATGGTTCCATATTTAAAATAGGGAACCATTTTTAAACTTATTTGTTTATTTAAACGGTTCCATTTTTCAGACATGTGTTTCAGATTTTTTGTTCCCAGTGATGTAAATCGCATGATTTGTTCAGTGCTGGAATAATAGAATTGAAACATCTTTTTTTTTCTTCTCTTGTTGTTATTTTTATAACGTATTTTTCCTGTTGGAGTTAATTGATTTTTCGTGTTTTTTGGTTACTGGAAGCGTGGAAAATAACGTAAACAGTGAAACAGTAAAAAAACATCGAAAACGTGCAAAACTGGGAATCGAACCCGCGCCAAACTGTCAAAATTTCAAACGCGCGCGAGGGTCTTCTTGGGCCGGCCGAACGAATCCCTATAGGCGCCCCCGAATTTAGGGGCGCCAACAGGCGCCGTATAGGGGCTCCCTTTTTAATGGTCACCGAAGGAGATTAGTATGATTTGATATGGACGGCTAAGATGAAGGGTTGGAGATTAGGCCCAGCAGGCCCGTGCTAGGATCGTGGAGTAGATGCAAATCGAGCTCGAACGCCCCGATTGAGCCGCCGGCCCGTCGCCTGTTCTCGCCGCCGCCTGCGACATCCCCGCGGTCACCTCCTCCTCACAGTCGCCACTAGACGCCGCCTCCGCGTTCACCTGGCCCGTGGGCGCCTCCAATTCTCCCTCGACCGAGGACGCCGCAGCCACCTCCACGCCGCCGCCGTCTCGGCCTCCAGCTCGCTCACGCATGAATACGTCGCCGCCGCCGACATCTCAGACGAGAAGACCGCATCGTTCCTTTGCCTTGTTCTTCTTCCAGACCGGAAAGCCACCGCGCTCGTGACCCATTCTCGCCTTAGGCAGTAGGTACGAGTTACCATCCATCCCCCGAACTGAAGAATTGGGTGCAAATTGACCCAACATTCAGTTATCTTATGTATGCTAATTAACACTTCAGCAGCAATTGGTCTCCCTATCTTCTGCTCCTAATCTTTATAAATGATTTACTTTAGTGAGCACCGTCATTGGAGTCATGAAACATTAGGGATGCATGGCCTTCTTTAAGATTTGTCAGCATCTCGTATGTGTAAATTTAGCATGCTGAATGTGTTTAGTTCCACCATTGGAATCCCTGAACTTTAGTGTGTTATTGCATAGTCATAACTTCAGAGAATCTGCATCACTACAGATAGTATCACACTTAGCTGAGCTATGGTTTCACTTGTATGCTATGTTTATGCCCTCTAACACTTGTCCATGTAGGGTACAAATACTTGTGTAATGTAACTGTGCAATGCTTAATTGTATATTTTAACATGGTGTGTTTAGAATTTTAAGCTGGGTGTTTATTTTATATCATATGTCACTATAGGCTCCTTGTTACCCATTGCAATAAAATGACTAGACTCACTGAATTATAGTACGGAGTTCATTTCTTTTCCTTCAAGCTTTGATAATTTTATTTTGGGTGCTCAGATGTCTGATCTCTCAAAGCCCTCAAAAGAAGGCTATCCAGCTGATGGTTCGAGCGCTCTCCAGAAAGCTGGAGCTTGGAATAGCATATTGAGCACTCTTCTCCAGCAAGTGTGCTACAAGCTTGGTGCGACCCAAGCAAACAGCATCCAGAGTGCTGATGCCGTTTCTTGATGACAAAAGTTCTAGGTAGAAAACGATGTGATTTCTTTTGTATCTGGTATAAGTTCACAGAAAAACTAACAGTACGTACTTTGAAGTGTAGAACTTGGTTTGTAGACTTTATTTGCTTTGTAAAGCTTGTAGCCTAGGGAGACTTTAGAGAAATTTTACTGGTATTTTCGGTTGTTGGAAGTCTGATTCGCAAGTCAGCTGCGCCTAGTCTATTTTCTCTTTTCTTTGGTATGTGCAAGTCGTGTCATGCGTACTGAAACTTTTCAGTACAATGATTAAGTTGCTGCCGTATGGCTGTGTGATCTCAGCAATGAATAAGTGAAAATTGATATGAATATTACAATACATCATGTCCATACTGTTGGAATCATTATTCGAGCTATGTCCAAGACCAGCATTAACCAGAAGAGTGTGAAATATTTTTCTACATTTGGGGTTCTCTTCTGCAATGACTTCAGCAACAGACAGTTCCGTACATATAGCGTGAAGTTTATTTTCTAATTGTAAAATTTATTCTTCCTTCTCATCACAAGGTAGAATGATGAAGCCAATGCATCTTGCAGACTACTGTTTGAAACAGCGGTGCAGTAGTCGACTGGAGAAGGTCCACCCGGATTGACAAATTACAACCCTGTACAAAGGAAAAAAAATTCAGTTATTCAATTGAAGGAAAAACGTGTTTAAAATATTGCACAGTATTGTATATGAACACTATAACTATGAAGTGCACTACAACAGTTGGTTGTCAATTGCAGTTAGGAGTGAATTTGAGTTCTAAATTTGCAATGTGGTACCAATGCACCATTCGTGTGGTTAAGTACCGCTACTAACTTCGGTCAGCTCTGTTTGTTTTTTTTTTTTTTTGAGAATTCCTGGTCTTATTACAGCTTGTAGTATCTGAACTCACGCACTACGCACTCCACACACACACAACACCACACGCACGCCACCCGTGCGCAAGCTAGACCTAACCAAACCATACTAAGACTTGAGCCTCCGCGAGTCTAGATCTTCCGGGAAATCCCTGCGGTGGTGGGCACACCACAATACCAGTGTCGAACCGCGGTGGAATTGGCTCCGTAGCTGGAACTGGGGCAGACTGATTTATGGGCTCAGTCTTCTGCGAATATATGCAGCCCATGGGCCCCTCCAAGTGCCGCGCGCAGGTGCGGGACGCAGAGTCGAACTCTGGCCGGCTGGTTGACGCCACCGCGTCCCAACCACTGGGCTGAGAGCCCATCCGCCAGCTCTGTTTGTGTGCATCCATGTATGACCATGTAGTGCACAAGTTTTCAGATTCTACCTAGTGCAGATCATAATTACTTCTACATATATGTTCACCAGATCAAGACTTGCAATTTCTAAGTTGCTTATATAGAGCAAGTAACAGTAACCATCAACTCGGCACTTATGCAGACTGCCTCACTAGTATGATGACAGTACTGCAGAAGTTGCATACACGCAAAAATTGGAACAGCTTGGACCAGAATTAATAACACTAATAAACTCAGTACAACTTCATAAACACAAGTTTCATGACAAATTTGCATACACGGGGCAGAAATTGGAACATTTGATGCAAGCAACTATGCTGACAGTACTGCAGAAGGAGTCGTAGCCTCGTAGGAGAGGAGTGAACGGGGGACCTGTGTGCTGCGGGTGGCGAACAAGACGTCAAGGTTGGACTTGGAGTCCATGGAGAAGGTGTTATTGCTGAAGCGGGAGAGGAGTTTGGACTTGGTACCGGCCGACGAGTTGGAGGATGGATGGGGTGCAGAACCTCGCCGGCCTACTCCGGTACTCCCCATCCACGGCAAGTTCATCACACAGTCGCCCGCACGGGCGAGGCGCCGCAATGAGCGCCTGGCCCTGCTCCGGAACCGTGTGACGCGCTCGGCAACCTTCGCGAGCCAGGACGACGGCTCCGTTCAATCTTGAATAGAGGGCGAGGCCAAGGTCGCCGCGGCCCGGAAGAAGGGCGGTCGATCTCGCCGGGGGGCGCTCGACCTCGCCGGTGCGGGGAGCAGTCCTGGCGGCGCCTGGAAGTGGATGGAGGCGCGGCGCCGGTGCCTCTCGACCGCGTCTTGATCGGCCATCGGCGGCGCGACGCTGGAGCTGGGCGGCCGCGGGCTCTCGCCGGCGTCGCCTGCTTCGAGGTGAACGCTGGGAAGTAGCTGGCGACGGAGGGCCTCTGGCTAGGTTAGCATTTCGTGAATTTTTCTAAGGCCGACACCCATCTAGCTTATTGGGCCGGGGTCCATCTAGATTAGGTCGTGAATTAGGCACAGGTATGATTTCAACTAGTCAAAATTTTATAGCTAGTATGATTTCGTTTTGGCCATTGGATGGACGTGAATGGATGGCTGTTATTCATCTAGGGATACCACAAAACATCTCGAGAATTTTGGCTGCTCTCTGACTTTTCTCTTGAGATTACTGTATATTGACTTTAACTGTAACAAAAGAAAACTTCAGTTTGTGTATAGCCACCTGTATTATGTCACCCTATGACAGAACCCGCATTCTGAAAAGCAGGTGGGTCACCAGAAGCACCATGGATCCTAGAGATCAGAAGGAAATCCCCTCTCTTGTCATGTCTATTGGGTGGATTATCGGCAGCAGCTCACGGATACGGTTCTGGTACACTACAATGTTGTGACCAAATCGAGTTCGTAGCTGCAGACCGCCGGGTGCCATGTGTGATCTTCCCCAACAACGGATCGGGAGGGACAACCCACAGAAGAATTTGCTTTCGGCAATCAGCATGTGGTGTTATCACACTCAAATTTGTCGGCACGTGAGGTACGCTATGGCATAATTTGCTGCGATTACCTAGTGCTGAGAATAATGGGGAATGTTAAGATGGTTGTGCCGGATGACCAGTGGATCTCGATAGGTCATGTCAAGTTCGACTTTTCAAGTGATGACGGAGGCAAGTATGGATACGGTGAAGACTGTGAGCCGGATGATCAGTGTTTTGCAGCAGTCTCGGCAAGCGGGGGCGGCAACACAGGGAGACTTCTTCTTGGTGGTGCTCTATGGGCACAAAGTTCTGACTTCCGGGGTGAAAACCCTAGGTCTGACCTTCACTGGTTGTACATGGCAATGGCGAATCTCTATTCGTTTCCTTCTTGAAGGCATTGCCTGGAGTCAGACTTTCTTCGGGGTGAAAACCCAAGAGTCGTTATTGGAGAACCTTTTGGTTAGTCTGGGGTGGCCTATGGTGGTGGTAGTTCCTGCTGCTTCGCTATTTGTTCGGCGGGTATTGTTTTTCTTTATTTTGCTTTTGGCTGTGTGCATCCTTAATGTTGAGTAGCACTCGACATTATGTTGTTGCAGAGGCTGGGTGTAATTGATATCTGCTTGGTATTAATATATTCTCTTTATCTAAAAAAACGAAACAAGAGGATTGGATGAGATGGGATTTAAAGCCACATCAATATTGCCAGCGCTACTTAATATCAAGTCCGAGCGAGGAGGCGATAAAAGCATCGGCGGATGCTAACCACCAAGGGATTCTTTGCCGTAGCAGTAGGATTCACTTTGCAATGCTTATACAAATAATCGATACTTAGGAAAGAACCGCGACAATAGTCCCTGCTTTCCTCCCTCAGCGACCGATTACTCTTACATCCACACCAATGCTACTGTGATGCGCCCTCGTTTCCTCGTAGTACTTGGTTATCCGTTTAGAATGTGTTGTCCCTGCTGGATTCAGCAGATTCGACCGTGGTACATGCTATCTTAGGCATCGGAGGTCTCATGCGATGAAGTGTAGGAGTTGTTCGTAGCGCCTTTACAACATGTACAATTCTTTCAACAATATTAAGTGTACCGTCTTCTGCGGTCGCCTGCGGATCGACTAGCGCTATGCTTTTTATCTGAAATGTAGCTTGCTGTGTCGGTTGCCAAATTACGGTACTGGTCGATGCTTTATTTATAAAGCGGGGTGAAAGCCTGTTTCGTGGATTACGGTACCTGAGCGACGGGCTTTCCCCTCATGCGACATTACAATGTTTGAGTCTGTCACCTTAGCAAACCTGCAATGTTTCACTTCAGTTCAAACTGAAGCGACCCTTTTTTCGTATGCCTGATTCTTTTTCTTGATATGCTAGACTATCTGCTTGCATTCATTAGCTATCTGAGAGTTGTTATTAGTGTTTGGTGCATCCTAAGCATGGCTTCTGTTTTTGCTTGTTTGATGTGATAGTCAGAAGGACGCTATCTGAGCAAGGTGGCACTTGAAAACTGCCTCGATTATGCATTCTAACAACAAGCTGTTTTTGATAAAGGAAGACTTATTACTTAATAAGCTTTTATCATTGCACCAACTACCCCAAGCAATTTTCATGAAGAACACTAACATAATATAGCTAAGATACACTTACGAGATTTATTCGGGAACCATCGGTGCCATGGGCCACTGTCTGATAAGAAATGATGCGTAAAAAACCCCAATAATTAGGCGAAACCAATAAAAACATTATTCCATATGGCACAATTTCAACCCAAGACCGTACACTATCATGAAGAACACACATACCTAAAATACACATAGGGATTAATAATTTCCTTTCTCTCACCTCTCAGAGTTTCTATCTGTTGTTTAGGGTGAATAGAGCTTGGTAAAGAAAAGAAAAATTATTTCTGGTGCAATGGAAAACATAAAGACCAGGTTCGAGGGAATTGTGATATTAAAGAGGTAGGTACTTTCAATCCATCACCATGATTTAAATTTATATGGTAGACGAGCACATGGTAGACAAAGATAGACATGCGAGAATTTCTCAGAAAAGCAAAACAATTGGGGACATGGCAGATGCACCCATTATGTATTTTTTTTTTCAAAATGTCAAAAATCCCAGAAACAAATTCAGATATACATCAGAACATTTGTGTTAGCACAAAAAGTTTCGTGGAGAAAAAACTGTTTTTTGTGACCTGTACAAAAAAGACAACAATGTCTCGTACAAAATCATTTTGGAGCGTCCAAATTTGTCTTTTTGCACAAGTCACAAAAAATATCTTTTCTTTGAGAAACTTTAATTGCTAACATAAAATGTCTTAAAGTATATCCGAAATTTTTATTTTGAAATTTTGACATTTTGAAAATTGTTTTCTGAGCAATGGTTGCATCTGCACCCATGACCCGAAATGGATTTCCGAACAATTGGTCATCATTGTAGCAGGCTCTCCTATTCATACACCAAATCAATCAAACACGTCATCATAAATGGTTTTGAGAAATTCACAAGTCAATTCTCATATTTGATAGTCATATTTAAGGTAACAAGGTTCCATCGATCACGATAATTGTATGAATCGATAGACCTTCCTAAAGTGTAGTAGTATAATTTAAACTCATCCAATGACATGTAGTTTCAAGTAGCGATAATATTTGATTTTCTATCAAAAATGATCTCCAACAATTTTTGTGAAAAATAGTTCAGGAGTCGTGATAGGTTCAAGAGTGACTTTAGTAGGGAGAGCGTATAACATGTGAATAAAATAATCGACCTTAACTATTTCGTAGTATGAGTAGTATGCTGCAAGGAGCAATAATAACTGTTGGGTAGAGTTTTGCAGTGCAATAAAAAAAAAATTGTGAGACTGCTTGAAATAAATTGGTTACCGGTTAAATGATAAAACTATGAACTATCCAGGTATTATATTCTTAACTTTATTATGTTATGTGAAACTATGTGCCATCAAGTACATGTATTCATTGTTACATGTTTAAAAATATGCTTCAACGAGGGATTACAATCAAAACTAGGGGAAGACGGGAAGAGAGCATTTCATACGGCTAAAAGTAAACAACAATTTAAAATATGTGACATGTTTTTTTTGGGAAATGATAGATTACCCCCTCTTCCATAATTCAAATGTTATATGTTGGTGATATTTCATCTAGCTTAATATTTAGGACATTTATTGAATTCTATGATTTAATTTTTCTTTTTAGTATCTATGAAACCAAAATTTTAGTTCATGAACATCATATAGAGCTGAAAGTGATGCCCTCACATTTGCGAGGGCCACCATGCTAGTTTAGTTCAAAATATAAATTAACCTTTTCCACGGCATCACCATTTTGAAACTTAGTTCATTTTCTTGATCTATATAGAGAGTACGGGGTACCCTAATGACTCACTTGTATCTCAACTTGGCGATAACCACCTCAATTGGTTGCCACCTCGACGGTGCTCCTCCCCACCTGGGTTGTTTTCATTGCTTGTTGCATGTATGGAATTAGTATTATATCTTCTGACCAAGTTTTCTCCGGGTGTTATTTTGCGGGTTTCTCAATGTGGTTTATAACGGTGCACGATTTCTTTTGGTCGTATGTCGACATTTTTCTTTTTGGGTTTGCTGTATATGGTTTTCTAAATGTAATAGAGAAAGGTTCACTCTGCTTATCCTCCTGGGCCGTGCTCTGGGTCACAATTGAGGCATTGAATAGCCCACACGGCCGCCCGTTGTTGTGGCAAAGGCCGACGACCGACTCGCCGACTCAAGTCAAACAGCGTGTGACGCATTGCGTCCCGTGTAGCGTCCTCGAGCTCTCTGGCGACAGTTATGGGGGAAAATCTCAATCCACCACTTAAGCGAGAGAGGAGTCTTGAATATAAATATATTGTCTAGTCTCTTTCCATCAGTTCGGACTTATAGAGAGATGGCTAGTGCATACAATTCTATATGGTATCAGAGTCAAGAGGTTTCGAGTTTGAGACCCCGCTCACGCGGATTAAAAAACAAAAACAAAAAGATCCTACGGCCCGCTCCTATCCCACACTAAGGACTAAAATAGTCTAGACGCGAGGGAGAGTGTTGAATATAAATATACTGTCTAGACTTTTTCATCAGTTCGGAGTTATAAATAGATGGCTGCTAGTGCATACGATTGAAATGGAGAACGAAGTGAAAAACGTCACAAAGATGCCGGTCTTGGATCGGCATGTGAGGGGGCGGCAGAGAAGTCCTTGAAAATGATTTGGCATCACTCTTCTTGTTTGGAAAGAATAACAAACGTCACACGACGGCTAGCTCGTCAATTGTGGACGACAAAGAAATAGGTTAACATCAATTGCTGGTGGGCTGCCGGCTGCCGTGAGTCATACGGCGAGCATAGAATCAAATCGTACTACAAGAGGAGCAACGTTAGCTCGTCGTGTTAATTAGACTGGTTGCAAACTTCAGGATTCCATTTACTATGACCGCTGCTCTGTATGCGGTCGCGGTGCTGGCGCTGCTTGCTCCTGCGGCGGCGCATAAGAATGAAGAGCAGCTGCTGGAGCGGTTCAAGGCGGCCGTGCGGAACAAGGGGGAGCTCGGGGGTGTGCCAGTTCCCGGGCGCGGGGTGTGTCGGGGGCAGGCTCTCGTCACTGTCACTAGCTGGTGTCCCGCTCCACGTCAACTTCCGTGCCGTGGCCGAGACGCTGCTGAAGCTGGACGGCGTCGAGGTGGTCAGCCTGCGAGGCGCCAACGTTAGCGGCTCGCTCGCGCATGCCTCCGGCCGAGGCTGGAGGTCAGGCTGGACGTTTGGGGTGAGCTTTTTGGCTCGGCCCGAGCTTTACGCGGCTCGCTCCGAGCCCAGCTCGGCCCGTGACAGGTTTTTACCGAGTCGAGCCCAAATAGTTGGACCGCAGCGAGCTTCTGGCTCGCCTGGCTCGGCTCGGTCCGGCCCGTTGGCTCGGCCTTTTTAAGATTCTGATTAAAATCGAATGGGCTTGACGCCTGGAGGTGCGGCCAAACGCTGGCCGAGCTGGACCTTTCCGGGAACGGGGCGCTGCTGCGCGGGTCCGTGGCCGATGCCGGCGCGGTCGCCGGCGCGTGCGGCGGGCTCAGGGAGCTGAACCTTTCTCGCAACGGGCTCGTCGGTGGCGGCAGGAAGGGAGACGGAGGCTTCGCTGGTTTGGATGTCCTTGACCTGTCGTACAACAGGATCGCCGGCGACCTCGGCTGGATGGTGGTTCACGCCGGCGCGGGGGGTGTCCGCCGGCTGGGCCTCGCAGGGAACAGGATGGCCGGGTCACTCCCGGCGTTCTCCAGCTGCTCCAGAATGGAGTCGCTTGACCTGTCCAGCAACGTCATCTCCGGCCAGGTTGCTCCCGGTGTCCTCTCCGACAACCACTTGACGGGCCCTTTCCCGCCGGACATCCTGGGGCTCGCCTCGCTCTCCTACCTCAACCTGTCGCTCAACAATTTCTCAGGCGGGCTCCCAGCTGGCGACGCGCTCGCTGCTGGGCCCTCGCGCCTCGCGACGTTTTCTCTATCTTTCAACTATTTCGGTGGCTCGCTGCCGGACTCCATGGGCATACTTACCGAGCTGAGGACGATGGACCTCAGCTCCAACACGCTCACCGGCTCCATACCCTCGCTCTGCCCGAGCACGGGCGCCTCCAAGCTCGAGGTGCTCCAGCTGCAGAACAACTACCTCACAGGAGACATCCCGCCGACCATCTCCAAGTGTGCAAACCTCCAGTCTCTCGACCTCGCCCTAAACTACATCAACGGCTCCATCCCCACATCCCTCGGCGACCTACGCCTTCTCCGGGACCTCATGCTTTGGGGGAACAAATTGGAGGGCGAGATCCCGGCATCACTGGCCGGTGCTCGTGGGCTCCAGAACCTCATCCTTGATTACAACGGGCTCACAGGCGGTATCCCGCCGGAGCTGGCGAACTGCGAGGATCTGATCTGGTTATCCCTCGGTAGCAACAAGCTCTCCGGACCGGTGCCGGCATGGCTCGGGTGGCTAGACAAACTCGTGAATCTGAAGCTGAACAACAACTCCTTCTCGGGCCCGATACCGCGCGAACTAGGAGATTGCCAGCGATTGGTTTTACTAGACCTCAACGACAACGAGCTGAATGGACCGATACCGCCGGAGCTGGCGAGGCTGTCCGGGAAAATTCCCATGGTCCTCGACACCGGGCGGACGTCCACCTACTTGCGCAACCGAGGGCGACGGAGCGGCGAATGTCGCGGCCGGGGGAACCTGCTCGATACCAACGGCATCCGTTCCGAAGATCTGAACCGAATGGCCAGCAAGAAGCTATGCAACTTCACCGTGTTGTACCTCGGCAGCCGAGAGTTTGCTTTCAGTCTAAATGGCTCCATGGCATACCTAGACCTATCCTTCAACCAGATCGATTCCGAGATTCCTAAGGAGCTTGGGAACATGAACTACCTCATGGTCATGAATCTTGGGAACAATTTGCTCTCTGGTGCCATCCCTGACGAGCTTGGAGACGCAAAGAGACTGATTTCGCTTGATCTGTCACACAACCAGTTGGAAGGCCCAATTCCCGGATCATTGTCCATGCTGGCATTGTCGGAGATTGATTTGTCATACAATAAGCTCAATGAATCAGTACCGGTCCAAGGATCTCTTGCCACTTTTCCAGAGAGCCAGTATGGTAACAACTCTGGATTGTGTGGTATCCATCTGCCTCCGTGCCTACCAATTTCACCTCTTAATGGCGGGCACCGTTCTGGTTATAATTACTACCTCTTGAAGCTGACAATACCATTGGCAGGTGTCACTGTAGCTCTTGGTGTTATTTTTTTTTGCTTATATCTAGCGATCGTGAAGAAAACTGAGAAAGGTGAGGTCAGAGCTTCTGGTGATGGTGATGATGCTCAGGCAGACCCAGTAGGCCATCCATTCATCTCTCGTCTCGAGCTTGTTCGTGCCACCGATAATTTTCATGAAGACTACATGCTCGGGTCAGGAGGATTTGGAAAAGTTTACAAGGGCCAACTGAGCAGCGGTTTAGTGGTTGCCGTAAAGGTTCTTGACATGGGTTCCAAACACACCATTAGAAGCTTCGAAGCCGAGTGTCGTGTGCTCCGCATGGCGCGGCACCGTAACCTGATACAGATAATCAACACATGCTCCAACATGGACTTCAGAGCACTGGTGTTACAGTACATGCCAAATGGTAGCTTAGACACGCTATTGCACTACTCGCAAGTGGGACACAAACAACTTGGGTTCGGCGAGAGGCTGGGCGTTATGCTCGACGTGTCAATGGCAATGGAGTATTTGCATCACGGATACCATGAAGTTGTTTTGCATTGCGACTTGAAGCCGAGCAATGTATTATTTGATGAGGACATGATTGCACATGTGGCAGACTTTGGCATTGCAAGGTTACTACAAAGTGATGATAGCTCAATGGTCTCCTCAAACTTACCTGGTTCGATTGCCTATATGTCACCAGGTACCTAGCTAACTAATACAGTACTTGTTATCTTGCTCAATAAATCTTAGTTTTTTTGACAGATCAATAATGTTGTACATTGGATCATCATTTTGTTCTGCAGAGTATGGTTCATATGGAAAAGCATCACGAAAGAGTGATGTTTTCAGCTATGGGATAATGCTCCTTGAAGTTATTACAGGAAGGAAGCCTACAGATGCTATGTTTGTGGGAGAGCTAACTCTTCGGCGATGGGTTCACAAGTTATTTCCTGCACAACTTGTCCATGCCGTAGATAACCGGCTAGTACTGCATGGACCCTCTTCAAGGTGTGACCTGCACGATAGCTTTCTTGTGCGGGTGTTAGAAATTGGTTTGCTCTGCACCAAAGACTCGCCTAATGAGAGGATAAACATGAGGGAGGTGGTCCTGCGGCTAAAGAAGGTCCAAATGGAGTTCAACAAATGGACAGCAAATGCATCGGCGAGTACAGAACAGTGATTGATATCTATATATTTTCTACCTATGCGCATTTTGGTTTTAGCATGAAATATGTTGTTACAGGTCTCTATACTATGGATGGATGCACATAATCCACATTTATTATTAAAGGATATAAACATCGCCTAGAGGGATGTGAATAAGATGTTTTAAACTAATGGCTAAATATTTGACTTGATCTGATACAAAATTAAACTATTCATATATCCTTATCAACCAAAAATCATGCTTGCCTCGCGAAGTGCAATTTGGGCGAGTTCTAGTATTAAGAAATCCATCGGTACAATGGACCAGCTAGCTTCATATTTTTTTCTCCTTCTGAAACTTATTGAGGTGTACATATTGTAGAGTTCCATTTGTGTTGTGAGTGTGAGATGTTTGCTCGATTTGTCTTGTATATATGCAGGAAAAAAACATCAAAAATAGGACCTAGATTGTGGATAAAAAATCGTATCTTTTGTACTAAATAGCTCTTAATCAAACTTTTAGCTAATTGTGACTCTTGAAATAACTTTTAGACAGATATGTCACTCAGCAACAGAGAGAGCTCGGACCTCTCACCTTTCCCCACCTACACTGAAGAAAGGCGACTTTTGGGCGACCTCGCGCGGACCAGCTCGCCGCCAGAGATCCGTGCGATTCCTCGCCCTCCGGCAGCCGCCTCGGCGGTGGGAGGACGAGGGATCCACGGATCTCGGCGTGTAAATAGTCTAGGTGTGCGTGTGGGTGTGGCTGCCGGCGGCGCTGGGGTGGTAGCGGCGGTGTCGGTGTGCCTTTTGGTGGCGGTAGTCTACCCCTCCGTCGGTGCGGCTCCGGTGGAGCTCCGCCGCGGATCTGCTGCCCCGTCCTCGTCTGCGGCTCCTCGGAGTGCTCGGGAGGACTTCCCTTTCGCCGGAGTCCGAGAGGTGGCGGATCCGGCGATTGATGACCTTGAAGATGCGGTTGCGGGTGGCCAGGTTGGTGCTGCCGTTCATCGCGGTGGATGGAGGTGCTTTGGCACCGAGGGGCGTCGACTCCCTTGTCGCGAAGGGGAGCCTCCCAGTCCAAGTTCATGGAGGTCTTGCGGCGGGCTTCGCCGGCGCAGCGTCCAGCGCGAAGACGACGACGCCAGAGCTCAGGAGGGCTTCTTTGTAATTTCTCTTGTTTCCTAGGTTTTTCTGTAAGAGGCCTGGCTACTGTAGCTGTATTTTCTTCGCAAAAAAAAAAGATATGTCACTCAGCATCTAACGTCATGGACTTATGCGTTTTGAAATCTTAGAGACTCTAAAATTCTCAGAATTTGCCATAGACTTTGTTGGCTTATCATAGTCCAGGAAAACGCAAAACGTTTTAAGTTATTTGGAATAAGCCATTTGATATGAAGTTTATCATTCACAAAGGTTCTGACAATCTCAGAGTACTCTATACCAGATGACGTATTCTGACATTCTCAGATTCCCTTAGACTGAAAACGCCATGTTAAATGACGTATTCCAAATGATTTTGAAATTTTGGCATTTCTCAGTCTTGGGATATATACGCCTAAGTGGATGGTGTTTTATGAGATTTCCAGAGCCTCTGAGATTTTCAGAATGCCTAACCCTATGAAGTTTTTTAAAAGGGGCATAGTTGGATGAAAATTATTTGAAGATTCACAATTAGCTGAAGGTTAGCAAAAGGGCCATTTAGTAAAGAAGTACAAAAAATTGGGTGGATGCCTACTAGTACTAGATAGTAGATATACATCATGGCAGATATGTCAATTCGTATGTTCCCTGTCAAATACACACGGTTTTTTGAGTACGAAATGACTAGAAACTGTTGCACTTTTCCTTTTCCAACCAATCTAACACGTATGACCAGAAACTTCAAAATACTTAATCGAGATTGTCAAGACCACCTGCAAACTTTTGTTAACTGAAAACTATAAATCCTTGAAAACTAGCCTATTTTTCTCTCTTGCTTTCATTCACCACTTGATAGCCCCTGAATTTGATATGTTCACTTAATAAAGCGATGTATGAAATACATATGCTAGTTTTTAGTACAAAATGAGCTAGAAATAAAATAAAGTATGACCAAGCGTCGCTAGCATCAATGGAATGAGTGATAGGATCTACACCATGCGTGTTGGAGCAATTCCTTCCAAACTGTGTCTTGTTTGAGTGTTTCCCACCTAATTTTCATCTGTTTCTTACCATAGTTTCTCTTTGTGTGACATTTTGGAATAGAATGACACTAATGAACCATCTAATTTTCTCTTGCACAATTTGATCTATTGTATGATTATTATTCATAAAGTTAGCCACGATGGTCTTCCAAATAGTGGTATTTTGAGAAAACATCGTCTAGACCACATTATTTCTTCATATGTTTCATATTTGAAATCGATAAGTCAAACATGTCAATTTGTTCAAATTGCCCTCGCAGAACTAGTTGGTTGAGTTATGGAGAAGGATCCATTGCCGTCTCCAAACTCCACGATCATTCTTGTCCTAGGTTAAATTCTCTGCTTTCGTTTATCATCTATGAGCATTGGCGATGATAAGCACTCCATAATTGTTTGGCTAATGCTTTAGATCTGGTGCTTTTTAGCCTTCATATCTGTCTCAGCTGTCTTTGATCTCTCCTAATTAATGAAACAAGTATCATCTCTTACCTCAACCACCACCTTAAGTTCCATGTAAATACTAGTATTTTTTTACAAGTAACTCAGAACCCAAAGATAAAGATAAAAGGTAAGAAAACTAAAATTTATAAGTTAATACCAAACACAAAGAAAAATGAATGGACAAAAAAAGTTATTACTAGACTTTTTACCAACTCATCAACTCTATGTATGGTAGCTCTTGAAAAGGTGAGCCTTCATTGTTTGTACTTCCACAACTAACCATATATATTCGATGCTCTCATTCTACGTATTGATTCAGTAAGAATATGTAATATGAGCTCGGTTTGGCAGATTCATCCACGAAGGATGCAGAAATAGGGATAAGAGGTCTCGGGCAATGTAGCATGCTTTACTTAGTAAGACTAATTTGTCGCATCAGTACATCCGGTAGCGTACTATCTTGCATAGATGTATGCTTTTTCTTTAGCGCTACACTTTTAAGATGTTTGTTTGTTGAGTAGTTATTATTTATTTGAAACGGGGGCAAATAATTTTCCCACATCAATTGCTTAAGGAGATTTATATGAAGATTCATAAATAAAAGAGATTACAAGACGCTCGATCTGATCCCTCCCGGTATTATTTCACTAATCTTTTTGGCACCCTCATTGACCGAAAGATTAACTTCCTTCTTGATATTGACAAGTGTGACAAATGAAGGGGCGTGTTGGGGTTGCCGGAGACACGCACGTTTCTTTCAGTCCACACCTCGCAATAGACGAGGAGGGCGAGGGTTGCCATAGCCTTCATGTTCCAGTAACTTGGTAGGGAGAGTGTCGACCATTGTTGTGCATGGCGTATAGGCCGAGTCAATCCCTTATGGACACCTAAGGATTAACTGTGAAGCAGCATGTTGAAAATAGGCGTGGCCCGACTACGAGGCACGCTTGTAAAGTGGGCATATCCCTAAATTGGGCCAGACTCGCTTCGCCAATGGTCGGCCGTCCAAAGCTTGTTTTGAATTGCAAGGCAAGCAAAGAACTTAACATTTGGAGGGCCGTAAATTATTTCAACAACATTGTGTTCATCATGGTTGGGGAAGCCCCTAACAACTGAGGCTCGTATGCTGAAGTCATCGAGTATTGCTCGTTCGTCGAAAGCATCCAAATGAGGAAATTCTCGATATTGGCATCAAGTTGCATCTCTCTTATCTTGGGGCCAAAGCTCGACAAATTGTGTACCACTAGCCAGGGTGAAAATTTCATCGAATGCCACTTTGCAATCCAAGAATCACCATGCATGGCATTGATACTCCATTGTTTCCTCTTAGAGATCACAAACATGAGAAGGGTAATATCTTTCAGGTTCATCCCATGGAATCTTTCAATTTCATCCCATGGAAGCCATGGAGCCTCTAAAAAGGGGTTTTGACCATCCCCACTTTGATGAAAGTGGCGGTGTAAAATAGCTCAATATCCAACTTCGAACAATGGATCTGAGTGATGAGTATACCTTATTTGATTTCTATGCATATGATTTGCAATGTACAACTTTGAACCACCCGATGATGGTATACCCATTACGGTAATACTCGGTCGAATAGATCCCATAAAACATGTACTATAATTATTTTTTCGCTCTGACTTCGTACCCTGACCGGCCTATATGTTGTGTATCATGCTGCCCAAGACGTCCCAAACCTAGACCCATGGTGCCACCTTCACAGTCTCCCTAGCCTCAGCCTTTTCTCACAATTTGGTAGTCCCGCACCGGCCGCATAAAACCTGGTGCCACAGCCATGGATGGCTGCCTAGGCTCGCGCGCTCGCTGGCAGACATCTGTTTAGCCCTGACCCGCATATATTGTGCCGGCCTCACCATCCTCTGGAGGTGCTCACACTGAGATTGGTCGGCTCTAAAACTCTCACATGGACGCACTCAAAACTGACCAGAATTTATCCAATGTTGTCGACAATTTATTGCAAGTGGGGAGGCTCGTTGGAGTCTGCAAGAATTTTGGCTGAATTGGAACAGCGTGGCGGACTGGTTCCAACGAGTTTTGTGAAGGTTTACATTTTACCATAAAAATCCACCCCTGCACATATGAGCGCCACCTTTGCAGTTTACCTCAAAAAAATTAAGGATCAGTCCGTTTTGTGGTTCTGGTCAGCCCGGGCTCACCTCGTTTGCATGATCTGATAGAGTTGCTCCTTAATTCCAAACTGTTCATTCTTTTTTGCTCATCTTCGTAATCAATCAAGGCAAACATATGTGTGGTTCGAGCTTTCCTTGAAAAAAGGATTGGTTGAGCTGCGAACAATGTGACATTGTTCCTGTGTTTCAATGACACTGTGAGGTGTCAATGTGAAAAAGGCTGCTGGGTCACCATAAGCACCTCGGATCCTTAGATAGCAGAAGGAGATCTCTCTCTCTCTCTCTCTCTCTCTCTCTCTCTCTCTCTCTCTCTCTCTCTCTCTCTCTCTCTCTCCATGTTGTGTGGGATATATATGGAACATACATTGGATGGGACTTAAATCCACATCAACACTGCCGTCGGTGCTACTTAATTATATCAAGTCCGAGGAGGCACTATGGGCACAAAGTGATTGTTTGCTGTAAGAGTAGGATTTTCGCTTTGCAATGCTCAAATTTGGAAAGAGGTTCACCGATCCCCCATCCGGCGTCTACCCTTGCCACCACTCTCAGTCTCTCCCAGCTCCACAGCTGATCGAATCTCGTCAGATCCAATGCCCACCCACCGACACAAGGTGCGATTGACGATGGTTCTATAACTGCGAGCTCGTGAACCTCCTTGTTCGTGTAGATCCGGTTAGACTGTGTGGTTTTGACGTACGGTTTCGCCCGCTGCAGATACGGATTATGGGCATGCGAGGTATCGGGTGATATAGTGTGTTCTGCTTAGTAGGAGTCGTTTGCGTATCATGAAGAACACGTAGCAGGCCGTCTTGCACAAACACTTATGGTGAGTAGGTTGCTACGGTCTTGGTAGTTCATGTAGCATGCCGTGATGATTATACAAGGGTGTGACTCGAGTGATGGACCTTCGCCTGGCGTGGAGATACTGAGGTCGAAGGTGTTACTTGAGCCAACCTAGAATGTTTCCCTTCAGTTCAACCAACGTGACGTCGTTTTGTGCCTGATTTTTGTACTAACTGCGTTAGTTTGTCATTTGAATTGGTGTTCAGTGCATCCCAAGTATGACTACTGTTTTTTGCTTGTTTGCTGTGATGAACCACAAGGACGGTATCCGAGCAAGTTGGCTGTTGAAAAATTTGCTCACGCCCTGCGCTTATACATCCTAAACTGATCATATGTTCTGAGCATACATCCACAAATCTTAATTTGACAGCAATCTAAAAGCTCTTTATGCTCTTCGACTGAAAGTTTATCCTTCCTCGTGTTGTTTGTTTTCTTGTTCTGAATGTACACCATATGCATCAATTCGTTTCTTGGTTAATTAAGTTACCCTCGTCGGCTTGTTTGTTTGTTGCGATCAATCAGAAGGACGGTATCTGCGTAAGCTGGCTCTTAAAAGGCCACTTTTCTTGATTACACACCCTTCTATGTGTCTTGGTTCATAATTATGTTATGTTTTGTGCATTCAATAATGCTTGAAATCTAGACCATGTATTTCACCTAGTTCATGGGTTAATTAATTAATTTGCCATTTGTCTTGTTTCGTTTGTCATGATGAATAACAAGGACGGTATCTGAGTAAGGTACCTCTTGTAAAAGGCATCCTTCATTGATTATACACCATAATTTGATCATATATTTTGAGAATCATGTCCATATCTTTGTTTAATAGCAATGGTTGGGCTTTTATCTTGTCCGGAAGTTCATCCTTCAGTTGGTCAATTAGCAATGGTATTTTGTTCTCTTATTGTAAATATAGACCACATAGTTCACTTAGTTAATTGGTTACTTAGTTTCCTTTGTCTACTTGTTTGATTGTTGTGGGACGGTATCTGAGTAAGGCGCCTCTTCAAGAGGTGCCCTTCCTTGATTATACATCCTGAACTGACCATATAATCTGAGCAAACATATGTAGTTTATCTGAGCAATAATCAGAGTAAGGCCCTTTTTGCATACTAGTGCGCTACCGGTCCGGCGTTTCTCTGTCACTTCCCCGTAGCGAATACAAAAATGACAAAAGCCCTAGCCAAGACATAGGTTGGATATTGCTCAGGAGAACGCAACCATGAATGTGATTGTGTTTCGGAAAGCACGTAGATCAGATTTATGCATTGTCCAAGAAAAGCTAATGGTATATGTCATGTAACTGGGTGATGAATCCCTAGTTGTATTTTACATAATCTTCTAGAATGATACAACTGTTTTGTGATTACTTGATAAATTTAGCCATGGTTTTCCCTACAAAAATCTCAGTTTCTTCATTCTGATTTCATCATTTAAATCATTGAATTCTATGACAATGTAACCGTGTCGCTGAACCCCCTTGTTTTCCGTTGCATAATTTGGCGGGTCATGTGAATATTTTATGATGATTAACAAAGTTAGGTTTTTCCTTGAAAAACATGTTGATTCCTTCTTTCATATTTCATCTTTGAAATCGATCAAGTCAAGTGTGTCTACTGTTTTAGTTGCCCTTATAAAGAAGTTGTTAGGCTGCAGAGAAGGTGACATTATCACCACCAACTCCAAGCTCATTCATGTCCAAGATTAATTTTTTATTTGGTTCATCATCTAAAATAGAGTTTGGGAGGTGCACGAATAACGCAGAATTTGGTTCAATTGGCTCACTCTTTTATGTAGGCATGTTGAATGGTCGGTAGCGCACCTCATATTTAGATGTCAGTTTCCATGTGCATTTACTCCATCATGGGAGAATTACACTATGGGTATTAGGCCTACGGCAATGCACTGTCTCTTAGCACGTAATCATAGAGGTAATAATAATTTCAGAAACAACTAGTTCAATGCATTTTTTCTTACGAGTTGCTCCTGGAGAAAATGTTGGTTGTGCTGCGAAGAAGGGACATTTTTTCTGGTGTAGGACACCTGTGCGGGTGGCCATGTGGTGAAAAGCTGGTGGGTCACCATAAACACCACAGATCCTAGACAGCAGATGTGGTATCTCCTATCTTTTTATGCTTATTCGTGGTATGATATATATGGAACAAGAGGATTGGATGGGATATAAAGCCACATCAAAACCTTACAAGCCGCTGCTTAATATCTACCCCGAGGTGGCTCTATGGATTACTGGTTCTTTTCTTTGCCGTAAGAGTAGGGTTCCTTGCAATGCTTCTTACAGATTATTCCTTGAACCCAAAACTTGACCTCGCCGCCACTGCATTCCTCCCCCGCATTTTGATCCACGACAGATGTAGAGTATCCCACTTTCCTCTTAGCCAGCGCTCTTTGGGTGCCCCAACCCGCTCCCCAACTGCTCAAACCTCTTCAGATCCAATGATTTACCCCCCAAATATGTTGTCACATTCTCGTTTTTGGCGGATTGACCTGCGGTAGATGCATATATTAGGCATGGGAGGTCTCGGGCGATGTAGTGCGTTTCACTTGGTAGGAGTCTTTCGAGGTGTTACTTCAACATGCAGCTAGGCAAAAACAAAATGTAGCATAAGGTCTTCTGCAGACACCTCCTGCTGGACTGGCGCTACCATCTTGCCCATAATGGTAGTATGCTTTACAGAGTTGTTCAGTTGTGGAGGTGCCATTGTTTCTGGTTGAACTACATACATCCATTGTTATTCTCGCCAAATGTCAAAGTATTTTTATTATGCAGTAAGCAAGTACTGTAATTTTCCAAAAAAAAATCGAGAAAGCAGAGTTTGGACGGTGGACGACGCAGATCTGAACCCAACCCTTAAAAATGCAAAAAAAAAAAATTTAAAACAAATATATCAGAGCCAGGTTTATGGGCCCACCACGCTTCCGCTGCGCCCCTCTGATCTTGTTGCAATTTCTTAGCCAGTTCCTTATTATCAACCACTCTGTCCCAGATCGTCGTCCGAACTCCAAGCACGTACGGAGACACATTAGCCAGCCAAAGCGACTTAGCGCAAACAAAGCAAACTATGAGAGCGATGGCAACTTGGCAAGCCTCCTCGATTCTTCAAAGGGGACAAATTATTTCACGTGGAACAGCAGACCCTAGAGAGCATCTCTGGTATAAAATCTGAATAGGCAACGCAACATTGACGGTGTTAGTTTTCTCATACTCGTAGCTCATCCGAATATCCATCCGCACATCATCTCAGTAAGTAATTTTGGACCACATGAATCTAACCATCTTCTGGCATTCAGATAACTTGCGTTGTTTAAATCAGAAATTCTTTTTGATCCTTGAAATCAATCAACGAACGTAAAGAGAAGAGCTGTTTCAGTTGTGGAGGTGCCATTGTTTCATGGGAAAAAAAATGAAAAATTTATATATCAGAGCCAGGTTTCGATCTTGGGACCTGTGGGTTATGGGCCCACCACGCTTCCGCTGCGCCACTCTGATATTGTTGAAGTTTGTTAGATAAAAGCTTGTTATCGACGAGTCTGCCCCAGATCGCCGTCCGAAGTGAGAGCACGTACGGAGACGCATTCACCAGCCAAAGCGACTTAGCCCAACAAAGCTAACTATGAGTCTATGACACCGAAGTTAACTTGGCAAGCCTCCTCGATTCTTCGAAGGGGCTTGCAGATCAACTGACGCACAGGCTGTACTCGCCCCCCTGCGTGTATGCGAGACTGCACCAGCTGTGAGTCGTAACATCACACCAATGGCCATCGCTGCTTGCTTAACCTCGACGACCCCCAACAATGGCGTGTTTCTCCACAAGGGTACGGCCGAGGACGCGAATTCGATCAGGTCCATTCATTCCAAGGACAGCGCGGGCCTCTTCATGTCCAGCATCCCGTACTTACATACGCCCAAACGACAACAACCGATGGAAACAAATTGCTAGTCACTGATAACCACAAGTTTCAAATTTTCTAACGCGTCTGCTTGCAGCTACACAAGATGATGATGATGCTTAAGAAAAGATAAGAATATGTACTCCGACACCTACTCACACCAATTAAGTGGGGTACACACATCAAACCCTTCTTTATTATTACAAGCACAAACCGTAACCACAACCACACAAATATCGAAATGACACCTCGTATCAATCTCGCTGGAACCAACAAGGCACCCACAACCACACGCACACAACATCAGGCACCGATTTATTCTTCAGAAAACACACAACCGCAATCGTGGACCATCCCCTCTGGCAATAGCAGCAAGTCATCTCATCGCCAATCGACCTTGCCACCACCAAACCTACGTAACATAGGGAATAATCGATGATACCACCAACATATTCGATCAAGGAATGCATCAATGAGTAGATCGAGTAATTTTCTGCGATACATGACACATGCATGGAACGGATGAAAAACTAGAAAGAGCTTGCACATGTGTGTACCTGGGGAGTGAGGTCGGTTCAGCGGAGCACCGACACTCTAGGCAGGAGCTTCTTGTAGTACGACGAGTGGCGTGGCTCGAAGAGGGAAGGGTCGTGGCCAACCTCCAGCCCGTCCCACTCCAACTTCTCCCACCACTCCTTCTCGCAGTCCACAACGGGACGTTGTTGGTTGTCCAGGCCGACAGTTGGAAGGCGCCGAAGGCCCCAACAGCCCCTGAGCCTTATGGTCTCAAGTTGGGGAGCAAACATCTTGCCTTCACATATATGCTGCAACTTGTAGAGCTCATGCAGGTAGATGTGCTTCAGCTTTGGCAATTCAAATACACCTTTTCGGTTATCATTTTCTATTATCACTAGAAACTCCGGCTCCACTGGGAATATCTTGACGAGATCACCACAGCTGACAATGTGCAGGGTCTCTAAGTTGGGAAAATATGATTTTGGAGCATTCCACGATAATGGAAGCACAAAGGTGAGCCTCGGACAGGAATATAGATGTATGCTCCGTAGTTTCGCGAATGACCAAGTGTCTTCCGCGGCATGCGTCCTTCCTTTGCTCCAGATGCAATGCACCATCGGTAGATCAACTGCCCAAAAGTTCTCTATTAATTCAAAACAGGTGAAACTATAGTTGGTGTTGAAGACTGTGTGCATCTTAGGGCATCTCAGAACATGACATTGTTTCAGATGTGCCCAGGAAACTACCATCCCATCTACCGACGTCATCTTTTCAGTGATCACAGTGGTGATGGAAGAATTATCATGCGCATGCAGCGACTCAGCCATGTTCATTACAAACATGATAACCTTTAGTCCTTGTATGCTTTCCATGCTAGTGCTGCTGATTCCCTCACCAATCTCTACATGGCAGTTTGACAGTTGCAACGGTGATTCACTTATGTTATGGTCATTATCAATAGCTATGTTGTCAACCGTGTAGGTGTTGTATGTATTGGGGATTAATGACTTGGGCTCAGGTAGACATCTTGGCCAACTGCTGCCAGGGCAAGTCCTTCATATAGCTTTGTTCCTCAACCCTTGTGGTATTATCTACACATAGATTTAAATGGAACCTAGTACTATTCCAACAGAACTTACTGATACTGTCTAATACCAAGGTCTGAAGAAACCTTATGTCCATTACAGTTGCATATGCTTGATGAAGTTCTGTCTGAACACAACCGACCAAAGAATTAATGCGTAGCGCACTGAGTTTTGGCAAACCCCGTGCTGGCCATAATATAGCATGGAGCTGCAAACATCCCAATAGAATAATTTGTTGAATACTTGGGACCTGCACCACCTCATCTTTCAAGACAAGTATCTTTACCGATGTGCCTGATAGATCTAGAGCCTCAAGATTTGGAAGTGATCCACGCAATCTAAATTTGACCAATCTTGTGCAACCGGCCAAGGAGATACGAGAGATTTTGGCTTCCTTATTTTGATCCACTCTTTGTCCGACATCTAAGCTGAATGATTCAAGTAATGGAGGTAGTTCTTCAACAAACTCCAGTGCAAGACAACCATCAAGAACAAAATTTGTATTGTGTTATTCCCTGATAGG
Organism: Poa pratensis; assembly: GCA_947311845.1. Lineage (NCBI taxonomy): Eukaryota > Viridiplantae > Streptophyta > Magnoliopsida > Poales > Poaceae > Poa > Poa pratensis. The sequence goes on from CAMZMU010000063.1 coordinate 165,968,093, forward strand.
TCCAGCAGCTCCATCTTCACCATATTTTTGAATTCATCTTTTTCGCCGGTCTCCCAGGGGCATGTAGGCTCAACAACTCTAAGCTTACGAAGGTTCTGCAGTTTTCTCCACGCAAAATTTATGTTCCAAAACCTTCCGTTCTTTATATGTACTTCCCTTATGTTTGCAGCCATCTTTAGTAATATCTCAGGTGATAAATCCAATTCCCAGTCTGTGTAGCATATGTCTAGCACCCATAGACTCTTGCAAAATTCTACTGCTTGAATACATTGGTCATCTTCTTCTGCATGTTGATTCTTGCAACTATCTAATCCGAGGAATCTTAAGTTGTGGCAACAATGGAAAGGAGGATAAGAAAAGCTGAAGGTGCAGTGGCATAATTTGAGCACATGAAGATTGTCTGATTTATGAAACATATAACTAAGTAATAATGATAAAGGAGGATCAAATCCATTTGTGACTCCCGCAAGGAAAAATGATGTTGACTCTGGATTTACAGTGTATATATTAGTCATTCCTTGCATAATGGAGTTGCTCCTGGTCCTGGCTAATATCCATCGCTTCGGATTAATCTTGAGTTCATTATCAAAAAATGTCAGTGCATTACATGAATAATCTTCGGGTGAATAGCTTCAGTACGACGTCTTTCTGGGTAATTGTCTGCGATGCTACATCTTTCGTAACAATAGCTGTGGTGCAACATGCCTTTGTGCAGAAATAGCCCAGGCACGATATGGCCGTTAATTTATTATCCCACGCAGTAAACCCCGTTTGACCGTTCAATGGATAAGTTTATGACAAGTGGGACCTCACGCGTGCGTGCTCTGAAGCGGTGATAATAGCTCCGATGCGACAGCTGCATCTGTTCATCGTGGGGGAACAAAATCTGCCACGCGCCGGCGTCCCTCAGAGCTCACTCCTGTCCTGCCGTCTCGGCTTCTCCGGGCTAGATGAAGCGGCCGATTCGAGCGGCGGCGCAAGAAAAGAAGCGGCGATTCGAGCGGCGGGCGGCGACGCAGGGCTTGCGGTCGCAATGCAAGGTAAGGGCGTCGAGGGTGGATGGAGGTTGGGGTGGTGCGGGTCGCCGGTCGCGGAGGCGACCGGCGGCCCTATTTGTGACTCGTGCAGCGGCGAGGGACTCGTGCAGCGGAGGCGACCGGCGGCCCTACCGGATTTCGGTGAATCAGGTCTTGAAGCGGGCGTGGAAGCGCTACGGCATCGACGGTAAGGGTTTTTCGCTCGGCGGTCAATCGCCGCCGATGACGAGACAGAGGTATGCATCGATGCGAAAACTTGATGCGGGCGACCAGAGCAGCTCGGGCTGGAGCTCATCGAGCAGGGGTACCACATCGAGCAGGAGTTCATCGAGCAGGGGTACCACATCGAGCTGGAGTTCAGCTAGTTCATCGAGCCTGGACATCGAAGTAGCTTTGATCCTATGCGAGATGAAGAATCAGCTACAGAGCTGCTAGATGGAGCTGGAAGCTTGAGCTGCATTATGTAGATAGAAAGTGTAGTGAATTTTGGTAGGGGAGCGTGTGGGGGAGTAATTTTGTGAACTGGGCATGTGGACTGCGTTCTGTCGAACACCCTGGGGGCGTGCTTGGACATCCCGATGTTGTCATTCGCACGTTCCGTTGGGTTAAACCTTGTAAAAAATGTAAATTATCGTGTCATCTGTAGAAACAATGTCTTACTTCTTTATTTAGACTTACCAGAATGATTTACTTCTTCGGAATATTGCTGTAGAGGACGCAGCCGTGCGCAGATCTTTTTTTTTTCGAGAAAAATGAAAAAGTTTCACTGTGGGCTAGATGAATGGGCCAACTCCATCCAATTAGGCCCAGTAAGTGTAGGAGCCATTTCAGCCACTTTTTTTTTTTTTATTTTTTTATTTGAGCCACTTTTGCCTTTTAGTGTAGAATGCTTAGGGGTTTCCAACTAGGTAGAGGCTTATGTCATCTGTAGACAAAATGCTTTAATTTTTTATTTAACTTACCAAAATTTAAATATTGCTAGTGTTGCTAGTGTTGCTAGTGTTACCAAAATGTAAACATTTGTAACTATTACCTCCAAATGGTGGTAGATTTTTCGCAAACAGAGGCATAGCCTAGTGGCAAAGGGTTGATGCTCCCTTTGCCCACCTAAGTTCGAGTCCCCTTGCTCGCAATTTAGGTGTTGCACATTATATGTCCTAGTCCAGTAGCTTTGTGGGTCGGGCATCTCACTATTATAGAATTTCTATAATAGTGAGTTGTCCCATCCATTAAAATATTGCACTTGGACAAATTCTTTTGAATTTTTGAATATTTTTTATATTTTGATTCAACTTTGAATATTTGAATTCAACTTTGATGTACATGTTATTATGTAGTAGGTTGATCTAACTTGGTCATCCCCATTTCTAATCCTGTCATTTTTCACATCGGTTCTCCAAAATGAGCTACAAATGAGCCCCAAAGGTAGCCCAAACAGCACCATTTCTAATCCTGTCATTTTTTCGACCTTCTCCAAATGATCTCAAACTCTAGGGTTAACATATATTGCACTAATATAGTGTCCTAGAACAATTTTTAACTCAAAACTTGTTTAAAAGTTGGTTTGATTTTAGTTGACCAATTTTTGAAATATTCAAAAAATATTCAAAAAACATAAAAAAATGCAAATCCAGTGCACATGGTCTTAGTTTATCATGTACTAACAGCTCCAACTGATAAACAAGGTCTACATACATATTAAACAAGAAATGTTCAGTATGGTATGAAATCTTACAACTCAAACTATAGAGTTCATAGTTTGAGATGTGTGATTTCACACCATATTGAAGCATTTCTTGTTTAATATGTGTCTAGACCTTGTTTATCAGTTGGAGATGTTAGTACATGACAAAATAAGACCATGTGCACTGGATTTGCATTTTTTTATGTTTTTTGAATATTTCATGAATATTTCAAATTCGGTCAAACCCAAGTTTAACCAACATTTAAACAAGTTTTAAATACCAAAATGAAAAACTAAGCCTGGTCATTCTTAGTCACACCAAAATGAAGCTTTGGTGATTTTTTCAATTTTTTTAAATTTTCAAAACATCAAACCCTCTCTCACTTCCTTGAACTCCCTGCAACTTCGTTCGTGGTAAGTCATTTGTGTGAAGGATTTCTCATGAAAATACTCATATACAAGGTTTATATTTTTTTTCATAACTATGTCATGTAAGTAGACCATGTGCGCTGGTTTTATGTTATTTTGATTTTTTTTGAATTATTTGTGCTCATTTGAATGTTTGGTCAAACTTTGCACAAAACCGTTGACCGACTCAAAATCAAAGTTTATATATTTTTTTGATAACTATGTCATGTAAGTAGACCATGTGCGCTGGTTTTATATTTATTTGTTTTTTTTTTAATTACTTATGCTCAACCCTAGCTCATTCCATTGATATCGTGAACGTGTGAATGTTGGAATTGAAATGTGGATATAACAAGTTTTATATTTTTTATAGCAACTTAGTTGCATAAGTAGACCATGTGCGCTGGTTTTATGTTGTTTTGATTTTTGTTGAATTAGTTGTGCTCAACCCTAGCTCATTCCATCGATAGCTTGAATTGTGTGAATGTTTTTCATTTAACTGTGGATATAACAAGTTTTAATTTTTTTTAGCAACGTAGTTGCATAAGTAAACAGTGAGCGAAAGTTTCATATTTATTTGATTTTTTCTAAATTATTTATGCTCAACCCTAGCTCACTGAAACCCTAAACCCCGTCCGAAACCCCCCTGCTTCAGAGCCGTTGATCGCTGGTTAGTGAACGGTTGGATCAGAAGGAAACCCCCGATCCGCGCCACTCCCAGTTCTGCGCTCTGATTGGCCACTCCCAGTTCCGCGCCATTCCTAGAAAAAAAAACTAAATTTGGGCCCAGCAGCAGGATTTGGCCCGCTAATGTTTTTTCCTTGATTAAATTCACGTGCGCCGTTCAACTTTGGGCCCAGCCCAGCCCTTTCTCAGGCCCAGCCGATCGCCTCCCGTTCCCCTCCCTATATCCACTGTGTCGTACCCTAGCTATTATCCAGATCCACTCTCGCCGCCGGCCACGCAATCCAGCCCCTCCGCCACAGATCAAGCCCCGACGTGCGACGAGGATGAGGCCTGGAGGTTCCTGCTCGCGCGGCGGCCATTCCGGCCGCGGAAACGGCTCCGACGAGGAGCGGAGAAGGCAGAAGCGGCCGGCGCCCGCTGACCCCGTACGGGCTAAGCTGGTTGCTTCCGACCGGTCGGAAGCGCGGCGCTGCGCGTGGACGAATCTGGGGCGGAGGTGCCGCCTGCGTACGCCCGGCGCGAAGTGGAGGAGTACGACCGCGCGATGGCGGCGGCGGCGAGAGGCACGGGGAGCTCCTCTGGCGCGGGGACCTCCGCCATCGCACGAGCACCGCTGCCGCCGCCGAAGAGGGAGGAGGAGGAGCAGCAGGGCGCGGCACCGCGCGCCTGGCGCGGGTATCTGCCGGGGACTTCGTCGACGACGCGACCTCGACTGGGTCACCGCCGAGCTCCTCGAGCGCACCAAGGACGAGCAGAAGCAGCTCGAGGCCGACCGGGAGATGAAGAAGAAGCTCTACGAGTACCAGTACCTCCATGCCATCGAGGAGTCCAAGGAAGACATCCCATGGGGGCAACCGACTCCGACTCTGACTCCGGCTGAGCGGCGCCGCCGCCTCGTCGCCGCAGCACCCCTGGGGCTCAGGTGAGCCCAATTTTGGATGGATCGATGGGGGTTGGAGCTGCGGTTGATGTCCGTCCCATTTGTAATAGCTAAGAACTAGTGCCCGTGCGGCTTTTGCTCCGACGAGCCGCCGTTAAAACTACTCCGTGTGTAATAGTACTAATTAGCTGTTAATTATCTACTATGTTTGCTTGTCTGTTTGTTAATTAGAGTTCGGTTCAATGTGTATTGGTTCGGTTTAATTTGAGTTATTGTCTGAATCGGAGCTCGCCGGCGTTGCGTGCTTCGTCGCTGGAGAAGAAGAGGAAGGATGCGCGCGAAAGGGAAAATGGTTTAACCGTCGTCGCTGCTGTCTGGGCCCCACGCTGAAGTGGGTCCCACCAGGCTCCACTAATCCGCATGGGTCCCACCCCTAATACTGACGGTGGTTGCGCTTAAGGGCCTTGTTGTGCCTGGGCTATATTTGCTCAGAGAGATGTCGTAGCAGAGCTATTACAACGAACGACGTCGCTGCCCATCAATTGCCGTGAAAAAACGTCGCATAGGAGCTATTCACCCATAATCTTCCATGCGTACTTGCTGATGCAGAGCAGTTGCAAGGTCCCATGCTTCGTCGTCCTGGCCTCCTTCTATAATCCCATCACAGACCCAATAGCTAGAAGCATGGGTGGCCCAGTTGTAGTCTATGATGTTGCCTGCCTTAGAATTTAAAGATAGAAGATACAAAAAACACTCCACGGTTGCTTCACTTATCTTATTTGTGTGCCCGGTAATTTCCTTAGCTTCGTTTTGAAGCAGAAACTTCCACCCATAAGTACTAAATTCATCATAAAGATAAAGATGTGAAGCATCCACCTTTTCACTAATTCCTGAGTTGAGCCGAAGCCTTCTTCGGAATGTCCATAATACTTTACTAAGAAACACAGACCATCGATCTTGGGGAATGCCAAAATCATTCAGCCCAATTGTGTTGTCGCTTCCATTATGGAAGATCAACAAAAATGTGTTTTCTCGCAGGGATCCATAAATCTCTTTCCCAATGTCTTCTATCTCGACTCTAGAGCCTTCATCTACCCCTCGGAAATCATCTTCTTCATCTTCCCTACCAAAAACATCCATTACCCGATGAGAAAGTCTAAGTTCTTGCGCGATTGTCCTTTGGAGTGCTCTGCGGCTTTTCCACCTCGAGCAATCAACGTGGATGGTTTGTCGAATTTCTTCACCAGAGATGGCGGGGGTTCTTTAGCTATTGCTCTAAGCACCGCCGAAGCGGCCAACCCACGCCATCCATCAAAATAAATGACCTTGTGTGCATTATTGCTCGTATCCTCCAGATAAGGTATTATCGTTTCCACCGCTTGTTCGATGGTGTTTGGATTAATCCTCTGCATTAGTTGATGGCAATTGATTATTTGAGGGCACTCAGTTTAGCAGCCTTCATCTAGTAACATGTAAATGCTAGAGGTCCAAATATTTTTCTTTTATTATTAGTATCAAAACTAGTTAATTAATCCGCAAGCATGGCATGCTCATAGCAAGCCAGAATTATAAGATTTTACTTTCTATGTGTCGGTGGCCAAAAGACGAATGGGTTAGGCTTGGAGCATGGTGGAGCCGTAGGACACCAGCGAGAGGACCACCGTGCGGAGTATGGTGTTGGATGCAGTCGTACACTCGTACATGCACCCATGGAGATGGAGAGAGGTAGCAGCGACTGTCGGAGGACAGACAAAATAAGCTTGTTGTGGTTTTGACGAAATATGGTCTCCCTTTCCCTAGGCTAGCTCTCAGAATGTTAAACGGGCTTCAACAAGAATCACATCCTCGAAACAGTCTTACGCTGCGCTATATTAATATAGCAACCACCGAATACAACCACGAGATAATTGTTGGGGCAAACAACAGAAGCAAGACCCAAAAGAAAAGGAGAAAAATAAATAGAAACAAAAGCAAGCAGTGGCAGATCAACGAAAAACAAAGAAGCCTCGCAACCGTTGCACCCTCCGGAGTATTCCCACAAAATTCCTAGCACTCTAAATCGTTCCTAGCACTCTAAATCGCCGCGTATCAAGCAACACTTCCAGTAAGGAATGCGACGACAACTACGCTGCTTCCCAGACCAGTCCTACCTTTTCCCCCGATATGCGGAGGGAAGTGGGGCAAGGATACACACGACACCCTTCAAAAAGGACCGGCGGCACCCGCATGCATCACCGCGTCGGTGTCGGAAAAACCGACCGAGATTTCTCCCAATCCCCAAGAAACCACAACCCGGGCGATCTTTAGTGCTCCACCTAACTTTTCAAGCACTAGCATGCGCCATTACGATCTTGAGGTCCTCTTCGTCGTCTCATGTGAACACCAAAGCCAGGCCTAGAGGACGAGAACGGGGAACACAATGGGAATCAGACAGCAGGACAACAACCTCCACCACTTTCGTGGTAACCAACCGGACGCGGCAGTAGGGTCATATCAGGTCCCCACTGGCCCGCCCGAGCTCAGAATGAGCCCGTAAAGCTCCCGCCGCCATGCCGCAGTAGGCTAGCGGCGGCGCCGCCACCAACCATGACCCGTAACCGCCCCAACTCCACCTCCGCGCAGCCAGCCCAGCCTGACGCAGATGGGGCCCAGATCTGGGCCGAGTGGGCTCCGGCCGCCGCCGCACACTGCAGCAGTGTCCGGTCACCAAACAGCGCCGCCGTCGCCTAACATCCACCCGGAGCTGCACCAGGGAGCTCCCACCGGCGAGATGCACCTGCTAGGCCAGGACAGCCCCGCGCCATCCAAGAACAGAAGGGGAGAAGTCGGGATCCGCTGCCACCAGCACCGCCCGGCCAAGGGCCGGCGCTGCACACCGGCGATGGCGCGAGGGAGCAGGGGAGGGAGGGGCTAGGGGACGGGAGGCCCGGTCGCCGCAGGGGCGGCGCGGGTTGCGAGAGAGGAAAAGTCGCCCGTATCCACCCTCCCAAATACTAATCAGAAGAATCACATCCTCGATTTGTTATGGTGTGGTCTGTTTGGTAACTGCGGCTAGGCTACCTATTAATCTATTATGTTTTGTGAATTTAAAATGCAGTAGGCTAGGCTAATTAACATTTATGTATGTGCACTGACCCGGTTCTATTTGAGCGTTGAACCTAATTACTTTTTATTTATTTATTATAAGCTAGAGCCAGTTCGATGCATGTGTATAAATTACTACGTACCCTAGAGAGCAGAGTGTGAGAATGACGATATGCATCCTGTATATATGTACGCAGATAAATACCTTTCGAGGCATGATGAATGCAATTTCAGTGAAGGCCTTGCAAAGACGAGAAGCACCACAGTTTCATCGAATTGTTTTGCGAGCTGTCACCTCCGTAAAACAAATTCTGTCAGTCGTCGATGGAAACAAACTAAACTGCGAGGAGTTCAGAGTAGATGAGGGAGACAGCAGGCAGGCATACCTTACGCGGCAGTCAGGCACATCGATCTTGTCATCTTGTGTTCTGCTGATTTTGGAGAATGTTGGGGTGATATGGACTTATGGAGTATGAGAAATGAACGACTCCATGGGGGATGTTGGAAGAGCTTGTGGTTGGCTTTCTTTTGCCAAAGTAAGCATCGGTCTCTTTGCTTGAGGCAGGAGCAAAGAAAAGAACAAAGACTGATTCTTCCATCTTCTCCTTTTTCTAAAGAAAAGGTGCAAAGCTGAGCCTAGACTATGGATCGCCATTGATTTTTTTTGACGGAAACAACGAGCACTGCTCCATTTTCATTAAGAGGAAACCGGGACAAAAGCCGGCAAGTTACAGAAAAGGTACATGAAAAGAAAACAAAACTAGAACAACAATGAGAGAGAAAAGAAAACAGAACTAGAAAAACAACAGGAGAGAAGAACATGACACACACCCTGCAACACTACAGGGAGGGCCTTTAGCACTCATCGTCTTCCGAAAAACGTTGGACACTAGCGCACGAGGAGCTTCGCCGCCGTAGATGAAAAGCTTCAATCAACCGAGATCAGCCACGATGGTGTTGGAGCATCCGAAGGGCAACACATCGCCGAGTCCATCTGACGAAGGGCCAAGCACCGCCGAGGCATTACACAACAACAAACAACATAATCTAAAGGCATCACGAAGCCGAGTCGACACCCAGGAATCATCCCGACACTAGCCCGAGTCGTTAGCCGTCTTCAGAGGAGAGACTCCAGCATTCCGCAAAAGCTCGATGGTCGTGGCCATGGAGAGAGAGCATCAACACCACCAACAACCTACTCCCCGCTAGTCCCTCCAGCTAGTCCAGCTCCATGAACGATGCCCCCGGGAGGGACATGACGGTAAAACGTCAACATCGTCGTCCGATCGGAAAAATTTATATCAAGGGTTCCCCCTGGAGCGTGGAATGGTGGAGACGGACAAAGTACCACGAAAACGCCTTCATGAAGGAGGCGACGCCCGTGGGCGCCGTCGTTGCCGGCTCCGGCCAAAGCACGAGCAAGCTTTTGTCCAGTACTGCTGCTTGCACCCACCGGTTCTTAATAAGGAAACACCGATCTCCCGCTTGCTTCGTGTTCAGCCGAACTACGATTTTTTGGATGCGCGTGTTGGCCAAGTCTCAGAAAATATAACTCCCACAAATTAGACTTTCGCTCTAAAATGTGTGTTTTTCTTGGCTATAGTCCTATGCATAAGGGTTACAAGTGTCTAGATCGTACCACAGGGAGGATTTACATCTCACGTGACGTCGTTTTCGACGAATCCGTGTTTCCCTTTTTCACTCCTGGAGTCTCCATTGACGTAGCTACTTTAGCTGAGTCCATCACTTCGTTTCCTTCTAATGAACCGGTTACGAGTGTCCATATGCGTAAATATGACTTATCTTACCTGTCACCTGATCAGCCTATATTAGGCGATGTTTCCCCTGTGCAGGAATTCGGTGCTCCAGAAGCTAGCGATCGGCGCCCGATCGACATGCATGGCAATCTGCATGCCTCGGGGCCTGCGCCTGCCCCGGCCTCGCCTGCCGCGGTGCACTCGCCCATGGAGCTCGTGGAGCCCATGTCGCCTCAGCTCGCGACGCCGGCCGCTTCTCCTGCTGATTCGGCACAGCCCGTGTCGCCCGATGCCGCGCCTCCGTCGCCGGCCGCGATACCTCCGGCTGGGCCAGCTCCGGCACATCTGATGGTGACGCGTACTCGCGATGCTACGCGAAAGGAAAAGGAGTACAAGGATGGGACGGTTCGCTATGATCCCCGTCGACGTGCTTTCTTCGCTGCACCTACGTCTCATCGTGATGCGTTGCATGAGCCCGCTTGGCGTGCTGCTATGGCAGATGAGATCGCTGCCCTCCGTGATACTCGGACATGGGTTCTTGTCCCGTGCCTCCCCGGCGTCAACGTTGTTGGCAGTAAGTGGATTTTTAAAACCAAGCATCGGGCCGATGGTAGCATTGACAAGCACAAGGCACGTCTAGTTGCTCGCGGATTCACTCAGCAGCACGGCATTGACTACGGTGATACATTCAGCCCAGTGGTAAAGCCTGCTACAGTGCGTCTGGTTCTCTCTCTCGCCGTGTCTCGGGATTGGTGTCTCCGGCAGATTGATGTCAGCAATGCCTTCCTCCATGGTTTCCTGTCGGAGGATGTTTACATGCAGCAGCCTCCTGGATTTGAGGATGACCGGTATCCCTCTCATGTCTGCAAGCTTCAGCGTTCCTTGTATGGTCTGAAACAATCACCTCGTGCGTGGTATGCACGCCTCAGTCAGCTCCTCCTTCAGCTCGGTTTTGAGTCCTCCAAAGCTGATACGTCCTTGTTCTTATTCTCACGGGGAGGAGTTCAGATTTATATGCTGGTTTATGTCGATGACATAGTCATTGCTGGTTCGACACCTGCTGCTGTTGATGGTCTGGTCAAATCGTTGGCTGCCGCTTTTCCTATCAAGGACATGGGCAAGTTAGAGTATTTTCTTGGTCTGGAAGCGTCCTACAATTCAGGGGGGATGGCTGTAACTCAACGGAAGTATGCGTCGGATCTTCTTCATAGGGTTCAGATGGAGAATTGTAAGTCCACTTCCACACCGACATCGGAGAACCTGTCGAGGAGTATTGGCACATTGCTTGGCACCGAGGATTCTTTCAGGTACCGAAGCATTGTTGGCGGATTGCAGTACTTAACACTCACCAGACCAGATATCTCGTTCGCTGTGAACAAGGTGTGCCAGTTCCTTTCCCAGCCCACTGATGTTCATTGGGAGGCAGTTAAACGTATCCTGCGATATGTCAAAGGAACGTTGCATATGGGCTTGCAGTTTCGTAAGTCTCCCTCCACTGGCATTAGCATATTCACTGATGCTGACTGGGCTGGTTGCGTGGATGATCGTCGATCCACAAGTGGTTTTGCAGTGTTTGTTGGACCGAACTTGATTTCCTGGAGTTCGAAGAAACAACCTACAGTCTCGAGGTCTATTACCGAGTCTGAATACAAGGCACTGGCAAATGGCGCTGCTGAAGCCATCTGGGTGGACTCTTTGCTCAAGGAACTCGGCATAATCCAGCAACGCACTCCTATACTTTGGTGTGATAACCTAGGGGCCACGTACCTCACGGCAAATCCTGTTTTCCATGCTCGTACTAAGCACATTGAGATCGATTTCCACTTCGTGCGAGAGCGTGTTGCAGCAGGTGCACTCGAGGTTCGCTTTATCTCCTCCAAGGATCAGTTGGCTGATGTGTTTACAAAACCAGCCACTCGACAGATGATAGACCGTTTTAAGTCCAATCTAAATCTTGTATGTAATAGTTTAGATTGAGGGGGTGTGTTAGAATCGGTCTGTACACGTACGTGAGGTCTTTACCCGTACGTATTGTAATTGTATCTTGTATCTGTCAAGTATATAAATAGAGGAGAGGTGGAGGCTAGACCCCACCCGAAAACCCTAAACCTATTTGCAAACTGCGAGCTGGTCCACCAAGGCCTCCTTCTGTCATCGGGGACGCGCCGCTACTCGTGCATCCCTGCACCCTGAAGCACCGCCGCCACCACCATGTCCGGCCCGCAGCTTCGGCCCGCTTCGCAAAGGGACGACGCTCCACTTCCCCGCCGACCACCACACCACCACCTCCAACTGCGCGCCGGCCGTAGCAGCGCCGCCGACGACCGAAGACGAATGCGCGATGGATCTGGGTAGGGACCAAAAGCCAGGGCCCACCACCTCCACTCACCACCCGGAAGGGTGGGAGCTCCTCCGTGCGAGAGACGACGAAGGGGGAGGCAGGCGCCGCCGCAAAGCCAGGACCGCCGCCCCGACCGCCGCGCTCAGGCGAGCTCCACCGGTGCCGCCCCACCAGCCCCCTCCGCCTTTGGTTTCGGGCCCGCCGCCACCGCAGTCCACGTCGGCGGTAGCGGCGGCACGGCAGCTACCGGGGGCCTTGTTTGTGTTGGCGCTAGGGTTTCGTCCGGGTGTCGCCCTCGGGGACGACATGGGAGCGGGAGAATGGATCGCCATTGATCACACCTCAACAACAAATCATGCGTGAGTCCGTAGCTCTGCTTCTGGCGTGGGGCTGGGAGAAGAGTACCCCCGCAGGGCCTAGACTTGGGAAAGAGCCTGACACTGTAGTTGCACACTTAACACAGAATTGTTCTACAAAAACAGTGAACAAGTTTTTTTCTTGAAAAGAAAATAATGAACAAGTTGATTTCAGGCTTGATCAGGTGAAAATTCTTGGAGTGCGGAGGCAGCTATGTTTGCGGATTGTATTTTTGTAGGAACAGAGAACGGGGAGGACGACTTTATCCTTTGTCAGAGAGAAGTTAATGTTGTAATCGATGAATAGTTGTTGCTTGCATAATTTGATAGAGGATACATCTATTTTACGATTATTTAATAGAGTTAACCATATTACTCTCCCCAAAACCCCAAATTTCTCTATTCTTGTTACATCTTTGAACTGGATAAGTCAACCATGTCCATTTGTCTGAGTTGCCCTCTCAGATAATTTTTTTGAGAAACATAGAAGGTGTCGTTTCTGCCTCTGGCTCCATGGGCATCCTCGTCCACGGTTAAACTCGGGGAGTAGAAAATGGAAAAAGGAAGATGCATTGGGTGAGTTGGGCTCTTCTCAATAGAGCCAAGGACCAAGGAGGACTTGGTTTTCGTGACATGCGACTATTTAATCAAGCTATGTTGGCTAGGCAGGCTTGGCGGTTATTGGAATTTCCAAACAGTCTATGTGCACGTGTTTTGAAGGCTAAATATTACCCCAACGGTAATCTCTATGACACCGTTTTCTCGGGTAATCCGTCATCTACCTGGACGGTGATCTCGTTTGGCTTAGATTTATTGAAACATGGTTTAATATGGAGAATCGGTAATGGCCAAAATATCAGCCTGGCGTGACAATTTGATTCCCCGTGAGGACTGTTGTAAAGTGTTGTCTCCTAGAGGTAATAGCCGGATTCGAAGGGTCTCTGAACTCTTAACAGCTGACGGTGTCTGGAATAAGGGTCTGGTTCGCCGCACCTTTCTGCCTACAGATGCTACCGCAATCCTTTGAATCAAACTATCGTCGCGACGCGACTCGGATGTCCTGGCGTGGCTCCCAGAGCAGCTGGGTATCTTTACAGTACAAAGTGCGTACCGGATGGCTCTCCGTTTGCATGAAGGGCAGCATACGATTCCAATGTCCAGTTTGGTCCCTGATGGACGTCTACCATGCTGGTCCAAGATTTGGCGTGCTGCCGTTCTCCCAATAGTTTGTTGTTTTGCGTGGAAGGCAGCTTCTGAGGCCCTAGCTACGGAGGGGAACAAGCTATATCGACATATACCAGTGAATGGAGGTTGCAATGTTTGTGGTGCGATGCTAGAGGATGTGAAGAATATACTCTTTGAATGTCCACACGTGCGGAACCTGTGGATAGAGATGAGGAATTATTGGCAATTGCCCTGCGATGAGCTTCTTGTCTACTTCCCCGGTCAAATGGTTTCAGAAGATTGTGGACTCGGCACCGGATAATATGGTGGCGAATTTCCTGCTTGTCACTTGGAGGATCTGGTACTGCAGGAATGAATACACACACCAAAAACCGCTACCCTCGGTTACCAGTTTGAGGATTTTCCTCGTGGGATATCGGAACCTGCTACGTGAGATCAAAGTTGAGCCCACCTCAGCAATTGTCAAAGGCAAAGGTCATATGCTTGTGTTGGATACTATTCCAGACAAGGCATCCTCAAACTCTCATGTCAAGGTATGGTGTAAGCCTGATACTGGATGGATCAAACTGTCTATTGATGGTTCTCTCTCAACAAGCGATGGCAGAGCTGGTACTGGCATGATTTTGAGGCAAGATGATGGTTCAGTTATTTTTATGGCTTGTCGTGCACTGTTAAACTGCAGTGATGCCCTTGAAGCGGAGTTGGAAGCTTGTCTAGAGGGTCTAAAGCTAACGAGGCAGCATTCCCAGCTCCCTTTGATTATTGAAACATACTCGTTACTCCTGGTTGATGCCGTCAAGTCATTGGTTGATGATCGCTCGAATTTTCATGTACTAGTTAATGATATTAGACAGCTAATTTCTTTAGATTGTTGTTGCTTAGTTACTAAAGCTAGTGGTACTCAGGTCAGGGTTAGTGATGCCCTAGCAAAGTTTGCTAGGACACGGGATAGGACTACGACATGGTTAGGGTCAGGTCCAGACTGTGCTCTTCGGATGCTTGACCTCGACAACTCTGTAACCCTTCCTGTTGATTAATCAAAGTATTTCACCCGCAAAAAAAAACTCTCTACTTAGTTCATCATCTAGATTAGAGTTTGGGTGGTGGAGAACACAAAGTTTGTTTTAATTGGTTCTCTCCGCTGTGTGGGGAAATTCAATAATCGGCACACCTCGTGTTTAGGTGTCGGTATTTCATCACATTTACTCCGTCGTACGAGACAAGCACTATTAGAATTGCCTGATGACAAGCACTTGAAAATACTTTTCTTATGCATCACGATATCGAGTACTTGTACGGGTTTCTTTCTGTCAAGTGTCTTTCATCTCTCTTAATTAATGGAACAAGTATCATCTTTTTCCTCAACTAACACAATAAGTTACATGTCCTTGTGTCACTACTAGACAATAGAAATTGGTGAATATTTGAGGACCCAACGATAAACATAAGGAGAAAAGATAGAAAACCTAAAATTTAAAGTTAGTTCGGAACACAAAGAAAATAAGAAGGACAAAGACAAGTTTAGTACTGGGCCATTTACAGCTCACCAACTCTAAGTACAGCAGCTATTGAGGAGGCGGCCCTTCATTGATCGTACATCCAACACTGATTATATATTTGGTGCCCTCATTGTAGGTATTGATTCAGTGAGAATGTGTAATATGAGGTTGGCTTGGCGGATTTACCCGCGAAGGATACATACTTGGTCTTGGGGATTGGAGGTATCAGGTGATGTAGTGTGTTCTGTTTAGTAGGAATCCATAGTAACATGATTCAATTGCGTGAACCGGACGGTTGAGATACGAGTTGTGCGCCTGATGCATGTAAAATGCATACATGAATTTTGCACTATATCTCTACAACTTCAATCCTACAAGAAATAGCGAGCTATGGAGTATCCCACGTGTCGGTATGTATGTGGTCAGCCTTTGGTCGGTTCACGTCTAGATGTCGTGTGTTTGCTGGTTGACTGCCTTCGTGCAAAGCGCGTGGACCCTTGACTCGTCTACCACCCACGCTTGCCTCTCCTCCTCCTTCCCTCCAAATCCCCATTGCCGCTGCCTCCGTCGCCGGCCGATTTCAGCCGGTTCCGGCGACTCGTCGTGATGCTAACACGACCCAACACCATCTCCTCCTCCTCCTCTCTCGGTTCAATGGCGTGGGACTGCCCATCCGCTGTGGCACGATGAACCCTAGCTCCTGCTGGCCGGCGGCGCCTCATACTCTTGCAGCGTGTTACTCCTCCACCAAATCGCCAGATGGTGGTCGCTGGTGTGTTCATGCCGCTGGCCCGATCCCGTTCCCCCATTGCCGACATAGTACTGAGAACAGCGCCGACGGTATGGTCATCCCTCACCGATTCAGCGAAGACTCTCACCGAATCAGGGAAGGTCCCCACACAGCGACGTCCTGAATCGCCCTAGGTTCTTCAGGTTTGCCTCATCTCATCCCAATCTTCATGACCGACCAAACGTGATTATGAGGGAATAGGTGGAATTTACTATGTGTGGATAACATTTTTTTGAAAATCTCGAGTAAATAGCCATGAAATTCCGTTTAGTTCAGCAGGCAATTGCTCCCCTCCTTGCGCTGACCAGGAAGCTTAGGGCACACTCGATGCTCCAGGCCTCTGTGTTATGGCGGCCACCGGATAATAATACTGCACAATCATCTATAGTCATTTAAATGGATAAATTTTAGATCCGAAGCTTTGTTTGATACAGATATTGAAGTTCACCATGCCCACACTTGTAATCTGAAAAATCCACTGAACGCTAAAATTGTTCTGTGTTGATTTCTGGATGACAAGTGGCTGTGGAAATGTTTTAGTCAGCTGATTATATTTTCTACTTGTAACATCTACTCCCTCCGTTCGGAAAAGGATGTCACAAAAATGAACTATATAGCTCATTTTTGTTACATCCTTTTTCCGAACGGAGAGAGTAATATTATGTAGGACCAGATAAGATTATACGCAGAGACATGTTATATAATATACACTAGATTCCCTAGCGCGGCTTGCCGCGCGCCACCCGCCGTTGACAGTGGTTTTCGATTTGCAAAACGTTATGATAAACATTCTTAATATGACACTATCATCAATAACTATTATACATAGCACTATAGCAGTGTCAATATAGGTTTAGAGCAACCAGTGTTCTTACAAATACATCAATAAGTTGATCATCGCTGGTATTCAAATTGTAAAACAGTATGCTAAACATCATTAATATGACACCGTGGTCAAAAACTATTATACATAGCAATGGCATTAGAGGTTTAGATCAAAGCTCAATGCTCTTACATACACAGAGTTTACATATATAATTCTTCGGGATACATATGTCTTTAAGGGGAGACAAAGCTTCTTCAGCATCTCCTTAAGCAGGACAGTGGTTGAAATCTCTATAACCTCCATGTGAGACTAAGAAATAAGGATAGAATTAACAGTCAGATGACAACACAGTGTAATTACGAAGGATAGTGAAAGGCACTATTTGGCACTCAGAAGGTAGATAACTAAATCAAGAACTGCGAATGGGATGAATCTAAGGAAATTATAATGTGTGGAACCGGCATTCTTAGTTGTATAATATATAATGCACACAATACCAGATTAATGATGTAAAACATGGAGCACATTATACCCTAAAAGGCCAAACAGAAATACCAGAACGCTATGCATTAACATAGTTGACGGAAACGGTCCGAGTAAGCATTTGATTGCTTCATGTAAATGAAGACAGAGGAACACCAGGTGGAAACGGTCAGCGCTATCAATTTGCTTCCTGCTAGTGCTTAGACCAAGAGCTCGATGTATGAGATGGTTTTCAAGATCATTTACCATGTTCTCGTTCACTATGATATTTGTGAGACATGATACTTCGGGGGAGTTTGACAATTTCCATTACACTACATACCCTCCCGAAAAACTATGATATTTCTGAAACATTAAGTTCACATTAACTAACTGCAAATGAAGAATAATTTGACGATCAATGGCTCAACATAGACAATTTTCAGATGATTGGTAAAGTAGTGAAATGTACGACGCCCAATTCAGAGATAAGCTGATAAGTGCGACGTATGGACTCTTGATATCACACTATCATATCTACGTAATATTATTTGTCTTCACGTATGTCTATATATGTTTAATAACGCTCACCATGTCATTGTATTTTTTTTCCTTTTCATTGTTCTGTTCCTCTCAAAGAAGCAGAGACATGTTTAGAGAAGAGAACCTGCGTGTAGTTAATTAAGTAACCAATAGAGACATGTTTACTTCTGCCACACATGTTTAGAGAAGAAAACCTCAAGTATGTGCTTTTTTTCAAATACACATGACTCTGTGCAAAACTAAGATTTTTGCTGGCAACAATATAGAAGAAATGGCAGAAGATATTTATGACACCAACTTCTTCCTCAGTAACTCTATTCTACCTTAAAAATTATATGAAAGATTCTATAAGAAATTCTGGTGGTCAACCATCACACTTCTGCCACCTACATCTAAGGCTTAATTCATCTCAGCAAGGAAATTATATCCTAGGATTCTCAGGAGTGAAAAGGAGTCTCTCTAATTAGTGGGTAGGGTGAACAGTCTCGTATCCAGGTTAGAATTCTCACTACTCAAGTGTTAAAACGAATCTGTCTAAATCAAGTTTTCACATTAATGAAGACTGAGGAGCAATATGAGTAGAAGGACCCATCAAACCATCACATAATGGCACGAGAGAAGAGAAGTACCTAGTTGGATCAGGATTAGAGCACACCCTGAAGCCAAAATCATAAAAAGATGCAATCAACCTGCAACCAGAAAAGATGATGACATAATGGACAATTAGACTTAAGTTATTAACTGGACTGAAAAAGTTATGAGATAAATTCACTTAGAATTAAGGTAGTTTCAAATGGCAGTTAGACATATCGACGTCAGGAGTAACTACTTTGGCAGCCTACAGACATGCCACAGGTTTTCTGATAACTAAGAGTTATTTCAGGTCTGCCAGTTATTACAGTTATTTCAATAACGAAAGAAAGAAAGAAAAGACCACTTACTGCCAAAGTAGTAAAAAGGACCACTTAGGGTGTGTTTGGTAGCCCGGCCCAACTCAGATAATCTCTGCCCACCCATTTTTCAGTTGTTTGGTAGCCCGGTTTGGTCTCCTCGGCCATGCCCAGCTCAAGCAAAAAAGCCTCCTCAGCCATGCCCAGTTGAGAAGTGGGAATCGAGCTTCACAGTCAGGCCAGGCCGAGCTCATACAAAAATTCCCACGCGTGGGTCCCACCCGCGACGCGTTGCCCGGCCACGTGCTCATTTCCCCCTGCGCTACTCACTTGCCTTTCTCGCACCTCCTGCGCCGCCTCCCATGCTTCTCCTGCGCCGCCTCCTAGTGCTCCTCCGGCGACACCGAGCTCCGTCCTGAGAAGCCCAGCGTCGCCCAGCGCCTCCTCCTCCCATGTATCATCGCGCCGCCTCCTCCCGCAGCTCGTCGCATCGCCTATCTCGGCCGGAGCCGCGCATCGCTACCTCCTTGAGGATCTCCTCGGTTCGCCTCTTCCGGTGCTCCTCGCTCCGCCTAGAGGCTCCCCAGCGCCGCCTACGGCTGTCCAGAACCACCAAGCGCCGCCCCGCGCTGCCTAGCGCCGCCCCGCGCCGCCGACGGGTTACTCCCCGCACGCCATGGACATGGGATAGTCTGAGGACCTGATTGCATTTTTCAAATTCTTTTCAGGGTCCTTTGTTTAAGGTTTTGGACCTATTTGTGATTTTGATTCCTGAACTTGGAGGACCTATTAGTAAACTGTGATATAATATATTCTTTATGTGAAAATTGGCTTTAGATAACAAATTGGGCTAATCTTACCACATAATACAAACATTGTTGAATGTTGTTTAGACACGGTTAAAATGTCGAAATGACTTATATTAGTCTCACCATGTCTCGATGCATACAACCCACCAAACAACATCTCATCTCAGCCCGGTTTAAAACATACAAGCCACCAGACACACAACAAAATCTCAACCCAGCTTGTATAAGGTGAGCCTGTCTCACTTGGGAAGCCAATGTTGGAGCGATGCAGGCTACCAAACACACCCTTACTGTTAACTAAGAGTTATTTCAATTCCTACTTGTATGATGTATAATGCCCACAATACCAGATTAACTGTAATTGCAACAACGTGTATGCTTAATATTAGGTAAACCACTGTAGCAATATATATTCAGTACATCATTTATAACTGTAGGATTTGAAATCATGTGACAAATTAAGAACAAAACATTTAGTTTCAAGTCACTATCTATTGGAGCTAATTTTAAACCACTATCTAGGTCCTGGAATGTGATAGGCCAAAATATAACCCTGGGCCAATATATCTTGGTTTCTATGGAGTACAATTTAAACCACTCATCACTGATTTGGTACACATAAGCATGTATTGCTCAACTTACAACAACTAATTTGCATGATAAAATCAAATCCCTCGGTTAGTTTGAATGGATTAATATGAGAAGAAAATTAGTAGTAAGCCTGCATAATTAATGGAAGATATCTAGATCAAACAAAGGAGCAAAAATAACAGTTTCACTTCCATACTGCAAATTTAAGACACTATCTATTGCAGCTAGTCTTAAACCAAGTTAACTTGGGTTCTTTTTATTTATTTTCAACGGAGAGCACAATTTAAACATGTATAATTTTGTAACTCCACATGTTCTGATTTTCATTAAGAACAATATTCACTGCAAGTTTGTAACTCCTTTTTCACGAAGAACAATATTCACTTGCCTTTTGAATTTTCTTAATCTCCTCCTATTGTTATGAACATATATATTCACACATTCTTGCTAAATTCTGGACTGCAATGTTGTTAACTAAACTATACCACATAGCTGCTAATGCTCAAATATTCAGCTGGCATAGGTAAATACAATTGCATGTGGATTTAGGCGGTACCAACGAATAATCTCCACTCTAAAGGAAGAGTATATTCCTAGGGCCATGCATAAAGTAAATAGACATAGCCTATTCCAAAATGTACAACAAAACCAGCGTACTGGCAACATATAAACCATGGTCAAGGCACACAGGAATAACCTAAAATATCTGAACCAAAACCAAACTAAAAAACATTTCCACCGTAGCAAAAACGTAATATCTCCCTGCAACTTGAGGAGGCCCCTTGGGGTCTGTGACCTCTCCATCAAAGGAACTGGGATTCTGTTTCCTTGGGGTCTACATAAATCCAGGTTAGTTGTGCCTCATAGCTGTTGATCTTCAACTATTGTTTACCGGTAGACCAAGCAACAAAGACCAGTGATATAACACGTTTAAACTCTATGAGATCTAGAAACTACCTTGCAATAATTTTCACTCCAAATTAAGAGTCTATTCTTAGCAGCATGTCACACATGAAGAGTTTATTCCTACTGGCATATCACATATGGATGCATAAAAACATAAAAAGCACAAGCCTATTCCAACATATACATCAGAACAAACCTACTGCCACCATAAACCACATTCTAGTCATACACCAACAACCTAAGTTATCTGAATCTGGACCAAACTGTCTATAACATTCATATAGAGACCACATCTAGAATGAGAAACTATGGATCGAAATCCATGGTTATACCATGAAGCAAAACGAATCCCAATTCCATAGTAAACAACACGCGTCAAAACATAATCCAAAAAACATCTCTTTCAAATCCCAGAGCTTATACCAGCAAGAAAATCGAATCCCAATTCCAGTAACATCAAGGCAAAGCCTACAAATTGCAAGATCACAGAGCTCAAAAAGGAAAGGCGAAGCCGAAAAACCACAAACTGCAACCAACAGCTAGAACCCAAGGATAAATAAAAAGCGAACCTACATCGAGTAGGGAAAGAACAAAAAGAGTCACAAGAACAACTGGCAGGAAATTCGAAACAAAGAAAGCAGACCGGAACGAAAAAGAAAAAAGCTAATAAAAACCAAGAGTAGGAATCAAAGAGAGAAACAAAGAGCAACACAAAACCAAGGACTGGTAAAACAAAAGAGCCAGGAAGATATAGGAACAGAAAAACTAAGAAACAATACGAAAGAAAGAAAAGGCAAGGATCTAAGAAGAGGCAAAAAAAGAGGAGCGTTCCAAAAGCAAACACCAATAGAACCTAGATAAGCAAGATAAATACGAAATCAACTGATAAAACAAAAGGAGCCAGGAAGAACGAACAACCAAACAAATGAATTCAAAGGAAACAGAAAGTACGGACCTAAGGTAAAGCAAAGAACATGAATGATCCAAAAGTGAACAACAAAAGAACGTAGGAAAGGAGAAGACAAAATCTGAGACTGAGAAAAAAAAGAAGAAGAATGATCTGCAATAGAATAGGCAGCAAACAAGCAAAGAGAACTAATCAGATCCCCACGGGTCAAGGAAGGTAGCAAACCAAAGAAATCAAGCCCCAACGGGTCGTCAAACAGGGCATGCTACTAAGAATAGACTCATTAAATCAAAACTAAAGCCAAGACACGGGAGAGTTGCAAAATCGAACACCAAAAGAACTTGGAAAAGCAAGAAGAACATCCAAATCTAGACAGAAACGAAGGTGAAGGAAGCCAAAGAAGGGCCTCATCTCAACCGAAACCACTGCTCAAGGCTCGCATAGCGTCAGATCCGGCCGGAGATCGGCGATGCGGCGACGGATCTGAATCTGCTCTGAAGCTCTGTGGACGAAACAGAGGTAGGAGGAGGCGAAACCGAGGGGGCAAGAGAGAGCAAAAGCAGAAAGGTGAGGACGGGCGAACCCATCTCCCAATCGTGGCTGTACCCGCTGACCATGGACGAATCGACATCGAGCAAAGCGCACAGACGCTCGGTCCACTTGTATGCGAAAAGCCATCTCTACCCCTCCAAAGAGATATTATCGCCGTGCCAACCAAACGTCTCCCACGTACCCAAAGCCAGCTAGACTGACTGAGACATGGACCATGCCAAGGAAAGGCCCACGAAACATGCACCGAGCAAGTAGAACGTGGGCAGCCCACGCCTCTTAGCCCAACGCAGCTAATGCGGAACAGACACGCGTTCAGGACCCCGTGACCTGCGCGCGCGACCAGACGGTGCGAAACGGACCGAGAAAATTACGCGCATGAGCCTCTGTGGAGCGGGACCGACGCCGTTTGGCCCCAGCGGCAACGAACAATGCAAAAAGACAAAAAAGTAAAACCTGGAATCGACGGTCTAGATCGCGTTGTAACTCCTCGATCCAACGGCCAGAAATGGCTAAACTCTGAGGAGCCTCCTAAAGGTCTCAAGGTTTACCTCTTTAGATGCGTATTCAGTTGTAGTAAGGTTAGGAGTACATCACTCGACAGAAAGAGCATGACTCCCCCATTAAAAATATTACACTAAGTTAGACTTTTAGGATACAACAATTATCAAATGTCATTAAAGTTAAATTGTGTACATGATTCTATAATGATTCAAACAATAAATTAATCAAAGTTTCAACAATCTGTAGACACTGTATGATATGATGAAAATTGTAAACTCAAAGACATTGAATAGCCAAGATGCGATTGGCCATCGAGATCCTACAATTAAGGTAATTGATATTAATATAATGAAATCAAGTAGACTTTTCTTACATAAATTATCCCAAAATCAATAATAATAGTTGGCATAATTATTTTACATATTTAAATAAATTGCATCGAATATGATCGATAATATATAAAAAATAAAGGAACATTCCACCAAGAAATACTAAATAATTCACCAAAATATATTATTGTACCCTCGTGGTCCTGACTTTTCTAGACCCTAATGATTGTAATGAGGCTAGGCAAACCTAGGTCCTTTTTTAGTGTATGATTCAATCATCTACAAAATACACACATGCATTTTCTTACATAATCCGGATCATTCTCTGAGTACAAGTGAAATATAAGCAAATATACTGTAGAAAAAAGTTCACAGATAAACACCCACATCATCTTTCATTAGTAATAGGTGGCATCCAACAAAGATGCGTATAACTCATCCTTCCACCCCCCCCCCCCCCCCCATTCAACATCGATTTGTCGTTCACGGTTTCGACTACAGCGAGCACCACCACCGAGTCAAGCACTACTAACAACAACAGTGATAGCGGCGGCCGATGCGAGAGGGGACATGGGTGTTTATGTGCAACTACTACGAGGTTGTAGGAAGTCTTTCAACTCACTTGCGTTGGGTGGCCAACAGAGGGGAGCACACGTGACGTGCAAGTTAACAATGGACTTGAGTCACGACTCCAGGGTTGGAGGTGTCATGTAGTCCCAGCGCTTGATACGGATATGTATGCAGAGAGACGGGCAAACTATGCGTAGGGACGGCTACTTTCGGTAAAATACGGCTCGAGGGAGGCGGAGATAGAGAAATGGTGTCGCGTGGCCAGGCCGCATGACGCTATTGTGGACGCTCTCGGCAGAGATAAGAGAGGGAGTTGTCGGGTAGCGCCAATAGCTCCGGACTCACTGCATCTCCTTGTAAAAAAAATCAAAACGAAATGTTTAGGTTTCAATTTTTTGAAATAAAACATACAACTACGTGTACGTATTGTATGCACTCTATAAGATTTTTTCACGTAGTTGTATGCACTCTAGAAGATTTTTTTTACTTTGGTCTATCCAAAAGGAGTAATTTTGAGGGGAAATGGAGTTATTTTTCTTTTTTTACAGCCACAATTTTATTTTTATATAGATGGGAATCCCTTTTTATTTCACCAAAAATTTATCAGATAAGTACAAACATATGTATATATCCAATATAATTTTTTTCAAACTGAATTTAGAATAATGAACTATAAATAAATAATGTGATCTAGTGGGGTCTACCATGATGTGGGAGAAGGAGATGACTCCAATTCTAGGGAGCTTAGTATTTAGAAGGATGCTAACTGTTGGGTTAGTTATATGTGATCTCTTGCTGGTTGAGGTTTGATGTAATGTTCTCTATTGCTCACAAAAATGTAGCACTGTTGACTAGTGCACAAAAACATGAACCCCGGAAATTCATGAAGGACACGAATAATGCCCAAATAGCATCTGTTAGGGCAGAAGAGAAAAGTTGGACAGTCCGCAACTCCGCATGCTAACAACGGTCACCAATTGTAGCCGTCTACGACGTGTAAGCATTACAGACGTCTGCTAATCTCGGCCATCTCTGAAGGTTTTTTTATTGGAGACGTTGTTTTTCCCGGCCATTTGAGGACCAGAGCTCATTACAGCCGGTTCCAGGAACCGGCTTTATTGAAGCGTACGTTAGAGACCCCGCCTAGATATGGTCATGATAACCGGCTGAGGTGACTCTCTAGGACCGGCTCTGATTGTAAGGTTCTGTACTAGTGGAACGTCAAAATTTGTATGTTACAATTTGTCTGTACATTCATGTTCGCAGTTTATGAATGTTATATGCATCATAAGTGGCTCTTGTACAGGGTGAAGATATATGGGGAAATATAGAACACACCTTCAAGCTGCCCCGAAGTGTTCTCTTGGACCTCCGATTGTCTGGCAAGCGTCAGCGTGAACGTAATGCCCGCGTCCCTACGACTCTAAAAAACTGTTTTGATTTATTAATATCTTGTAAAAAAGTTCTCTTGAATCTCCAAGTCACGTATGCTTAAATATCCAAAGTAATCCTTTAACCAAAATCTACATCACATGCGGCATTTCAGTCATTTAATTTCTTTAGATAACCACTGCTGGTTCACCTGCCGTCCCGCCAATTTGAGCGCCATCTACCAACAGCTGGTATACAAAATCTGACATAAATTGCAAATAGCTTACACTAAATTGCATGAAAACAATTGCACACAGTTCATTGAAATCCCATCGGTGTGAAGGAAATTTGGGCTAAATCTTAACAAATCTATATTCAAACTATATCAGGTTAAAATTGGGCACTATATATGCACTAATTTAATCAAAATACCTAGATTTATGGAAACCCTGCCAAGGTCAGGTAATTTGCATGTCAAGTATACTTTAATCTAAACACTAATCTCTTAACCACAATCTACAACACTTGCGGTATTCCAGTCATTCAGCTTCTTAATAGCACAAGCTGGCTAGTTACTTGTATTCCCATCATATAAGGGTTATATTAATGTTTTATAATGATTTTGGAATATTTCATAATTTTCCTATTTATTTGGAATTAACCCTGCGCAGCAGAAAACCCTACTTTTTTCCTTTTAAGTTTCAGGGACCCAAACGACGTCCAAATGACCTGCAAAATTATGAGCGTCAATATTTGGAAGGAAGAAGACTTGAGGTCGAATTAAGCGAACAAACGGAGGCCGGAGGCCCAAAAGAGGGTGTCACACGCGGCCCCTGTACCTGGCCGCGTGGGGCCCACTCTTTTGGCCCTCGTGGCTCCGTTGCCGTCGATCTTGACCTAAAAACGCCTATAAAAATAACCCCCCGTCGTTCTCTGGAAGGAGCGCCGCTGAAACACAGAAACACCGAAACAAAGATCTGGAGCTGAAGATTGGAGGGGGAAAACTCCGGCGGGGCGCTGCCGGCGTGGTCTCCATCTTCTCCATCGACTTCTCCACCGTCTCCATGATGAAGAGGGAGTAGTCCACCTCTGGACTATGGGTTTGTGGAAGTAAGTTATGTATCTCTCCTCTCTTTGAGCTTCACTAATTAGGACCGTATGAGCTGCCGAACATGATTACGGCCATATATGTAATACCTATGTGGTGGATCTTTTTATGAGTTAATATATGTTTGAGATTGCAATGTTTGTTTCAGTTATGAATATAGATGCATATTATGTACCCCGTTCTTATCTACTTGTTATGATCAAGCATGTTTATGAGAGCGTGTGTGGGTGGTGAGTGCGGTAAGTTGACAACTGTAATATCGCGATCCATTTGGGTGTTTTACCTTACTTTGTTGCCTCACTAGGGATAAACAAAAATACCATGCTACAAGGGTTGTGGGTGACTTGCCACTTCTCCGTGACTAGATCTAGCATGTTCTTAATTTAACTTCACGTCATGATACTTAAAGCTATACTCTGAGTTATCTTAATTACTAAGGTGTTATGATTTGGTTCGCATCTTGGTGGAGTATAAGTGAGATTAATAACCAAAAGATCTCTATGTTAGGACGTGATGCACATATAATTAGTAACTTGTCATCAAACTTTGTGTTGCAATCTCATATGTCAACTCTAGTGTTCCATTGTCTACCACTTTATTAAAGAGAGAGTGCATTTGTGAAACCATGAACCCCAGTCCATTTTTAATCATAAGAAACATCTTTCCAACAACTTTTACCACTTTTCCATTTTCTGCAATTATTAAATCCGAAAATACAAAAACACTTTTACATCATCCTTCCACATTTATTCACCACCATAGCATATTTATTTCTTGTTTGCATTGCATAACTATCTTGATATCATTCTTACACCTTGTGCTTGACAACCACAGGTGAGGTTGAGGACCAAAACATTTAACTTTGTTTTGTAGGTAACCAAAAAGAAGGATAGGAAGATAAATCTTTCACTACTGATTCCCCGAGAGTTCGATATTAAACCCTCGAGTCACCCTCGTGGGGAAAACACGTCTTCCACTTACTACACACTCTGCACTTGGAGTCTCAACCTAACCCATTTATTTTTGACGCAGGTAACTACGCACCAGACATCAACTGTTTTCTGGAACCGTAGATCAACCTCTTCAAGGGCCATCAGCACCATATAGGGTGTAGAAAATTCCTTTTCAGCATACCGTCTCGTGTACCCGTTCGACTGGTTCTTCACATAGCTAAAATGTCTTAATTAGGTGGAGAAGTACTTTAGACATTGTCTTTGGAGAAAAAAGACTACAGATGTTCAGGGTAGAGGATCAGCCTTAATTGCTTGGAAAAAGATATGCAAACCCAAAGGAGGGTTGGGAGCGCTGAATCTAGCAGTTCAAAACAAAGCACTGCTCCTCAAAAAGATGCATAAATTCTATAACCATCTTGATATCCCCTGGGTAAATCTTGTTTGGGGTTCATACTACTCGAATGGTACATTGCCTGGCAACCAGTTAGTAGGCTCATTCTGGTGGAAAGCACATTTAAAGCTAATTGACTACTTCAAGGCAATGGCTAGAGGGCATGTGGGTACTGGCAATAGTATTCTCTTTTGGTCTGATCTCTGGCTGGACAATTGTTTGCAAAATAAACTGCCTCATTTGATGTCATTTACGAGAAAAATGGATATCACTGTCCAACAGGTGTGTGAAACTGAATTCCTGGAGGATTTATTCCATTTACCTCTGTCACAACAAGCATATGATGAATTCTGCATTTTGGAAGGGATTTGTCAAGAAACTAGAACAAAGATTGCAGAAGGTAACATGGATTCTTGGAGTTACATTTGGGGAAATGAGAATTTTACATCCCAAAAAGCTTACAAGGTTCTAATTGGACACTCTCCAACCCCTCCTCAATTCAATTGGATTTGGAAATCATCCTGCCAAGCAAAGCATAAATTTTCTTTTGATTGTTGCTGCATGATAGGCTCAATACCAGAAACCTTTTGGGCAGAAAAAAATGATCCTCCAGAACTATAACTGCATAGTCAGGGAATGCAACCAGGAGGAAACCCTTATTCATCTTTTCTGGAGATGCCCTTTTGCTGCTCAGTGTTGGGATTATGTTTGTCCAAATAGAACAAGGGATCTCTCTGTGCATGAAGCTTTTGCTGACTTGAAATGCAAGCTTAAAGTGCCTTTTAACATGGAAATCATGATTATTGCTGCTTGGAATATTTGGATTGTTAGAAACAACAAGTTGTTCAACAATCAAAGACCTACTTTTGCTGCCTGGAAAGCCATCTACTATCAAGAACTTTATCTGATCAGTCATAGGATGAAGAGAAAATATAGCCAGGAATTTAATATTTGGTTACAGACGCATGTATAGTCTATTTTGATATTTTTTATACCTTTGGAAGCCCTGTAATTAACTCTGTAAATATGTGGGGGTCATTGAAAATGGAAAATTGCAGTGGGAGCCTTTCCCACTGTTTCGCTTCAAAAAAAAAGTCTTAATTAGTGAACGTAGTGAGTGTATAGCTTCTTCACATCGATCGAGTCTGCACATGCATGATGTATGATGTATCCCGCCATGAATTGATGCTCGTGTTCACCTAGACGCATTGCTCGTGTTCTTTCACGCGTCGCTTGTAGTTAAAGCACTTTGTGCGTGTGTATGTGTTCGATCCCCTCTGAATCCGAATCCGAACCCTGCGAGGATTAATCCGCTGCGGAAAACAAATCCCACTCGGAATCGAATTTCTTGGGTAATCCATACTCCGACTCCGGGTATCATATCAGTACAAGACGAGGAGGAGCTGGTATAAGCAGAGGAATCAAGGCCGGGCCGGCGCTCTGCTTTTCACCAACCAACAAGTCTTCGCCGTCGCCGTCGCCATCATCGCCGACGCGCTTGCCGAGCCGCTGAGCGAGCGCACCAACCACGCGTGTTCGTACGCGCCTACAACCAATCAGTCGCCCCGTAATTGGATTACCCATCATCGACTCTCTCTCATGGCGCGGCCCACGGCGGCGCAGAGGTTCCCGCCGTTATCCTCCTACGACCCGTCGGCGCCGGAGCGGCGCACGGCGGCGTCCGACCTGGACGGCACGCTGCTGGCCTCCTCCTCCGCGTTCCCCTACTACTTCCTCGTGGCCCTGGAGGCCGGGAGCTACCTGCGCGCGCTGGCGCTCCTCCTTCTCGCGCCGCTCATCCTGCTCCTCTACACCGCCGTCTCCGAGCCCGCCGCCATCGCGCTGCTCGTCTTCGCCACCTTCGCGGGGCTGCGCGTGGACGACGTGGAGGCCGTGGCCCGGGGCGTGCTCCCGCGGCACTACGCCGCCGGGGTGCGCGCCGACGCCTGGGAGGTGTTCCGGGGGTGCGGCGCCGGGAGGCGGGTCGTGGTCACCGCGTCGCCGGCGGTCATGGTCGGCCCGTTCGTGAGGGAGTTTCTCGGGGCGGAGGTGGCTGGGACCGAGCTGCGGACGTTCGCCGGCGGGAGGCGGTTCACCGGGGCGATCGAGAGCGTGCTCGTCGGGGAGAGGAAGAGGGAGGTCGTCGAGCGGATGTTCGGCGACGGGGACTCGCTGCCGGACGTCGGGCTCGGGGACCGCGAGAGCGACCACGACTTCATGGCTATCTGCAAGGTATTCTTTGTTCGATTCAGTTAATCCATTGTTAGTTTCAGTTTCTTGGATCACTTTCCGTGAGTTTCTGCCGATTATTCTTGACTTGAGTGCTCATGGCGTCTCCATGATTGCTTGTTCGTGTTTGTGGTTGCTGGAGTTGCCGATTATTCTTTTCCAGAGCATCTTTTCAAGAGAGAATTAGAAGGTTCCTGCTAATTTCTAGTTACCTGCAAGTTTTCAAATGACAGTGGACTATATGTACCCATGATTCCATGAACCAATAAAATCTGCAAATTGCTGACTTGGCCTAATTTCCTCCGATTTAGTGCCTTTCTAATCATATCTTTCACAACTCAAAAATATAAAATCATACCTTTGTCAGTTCTATTGCTTGCTTGTCGTGTGGACATTGACAGTTTACAGTTCCGTTTCTTTCAGACGGACATTTTACTAAATCCTTGCTTAAGCATGTACTGTTAGTAGGATCGATCGTTTACAGATAATCGTACTTCATTAATTCTCCACGCGTATATGTGTGCAGGAAG
Source organism: Poa pratensis (assembly GCA_947311845.1). Lineage (NCBI taxonomy): Eukaryota > Viridiplantae > Streptophyta > Magnoliopsida > Poales > Poaceae > Poa > Poa pratensis. The sequence goes on from CAMZMU010000063.1 coordinate 165,998,269, forward strand.
CCTACATGGTGCCAACCGACAAGCGCGCCCCGCGCGCCGCGGCCGACGCCCTGCTCTCTCGCGTCGTCTTCCACGACGGCCGCCTCGTCCGCCGCCCGGACGCGAAGCACGCGCTCTTCGCGCTCTTCTACCTCCCAGTCGGCTTCGCCCTCGCCGTGCTCCGCGTCTTCGTCAGCCTCTACGTCCCGCGGCGCCTCGTCCGCCATGCCTACCGCCTGACAGGCATCCGCCTCGCCGTCCGCGGCACGCCCCCGCCGCCACCTAGCCGTGGAACCCTGGGGTCCCTTCTCGTCTGCAACCACCGCACAGCCCTCGACCCCATCATCGTCTCCATCGCTCTGGGGCGGCCCGTGACGTGCGTGACCTACAGCGAGAGCAAAGTATCCACGGCCATCTCCCCCATCCCGGCGGTGGTGCTGACGAGGGATCGGGAGGCCGACAAGGCGCGCATCACGGCGCTGCTAGACTCAGGGCACGACGTGGTGGTGTGTCCGGAGGAGACGACGTGCCGGGAGCCATGCCTGCTGCGGTTCTCGGCGCTGTTCGCGGAGCTGACGGACCGGATCGTGCCGGTGGCGGTGGAGGCTACGCAGGGGACGTACTACGGGTCGACGGAGAGGGGTTGGAAGGCCATGGACCCGTGGTTCTTCTACATGAACCCGCGGCCAGGGTACCGGGTGACGTTCCTGCCGGCGCTGCGGCCCCAGGAGACGTGCGGCGGCGGTGGGAGGAGCGCCGTCGACGTGGCCAACCACGTGCAGGCTGTGATCGCCAAGGAGCTCGGGTACGAGTGCACGATGTTTACCAGGAAGGATAAATACATGAAGCTCGCCGGCAACGACGGTAGGGTCGCTGCCGCCGCCGTTGAGCCCGGTGAGAATAGCAAGAAACTTGTCTGACAAATTAAGCAGTGTCGTCCCGTGCCACAGATATTCAGACTGACTACCTCTTCCCAGTTTCTTGCAAAAAATAATTTCTTCTCCACTTAATGGTTTTCACATTAATTCTGGGTTACCCTCTCATTTTCTTTTGAGTACGTAATATACTCTCGAGATTTTTTTTTTGCTGCACGTAACCGGCAAATACTTGCCATTTAAATTAAATAACAAAATAAATTAGCCGGTTAATTAGGAGGAATCCGGTCAAATACCGGTACATACACTCTCAACAACCATCATGGCACACGACCGAGGGCACAGAACAGTTATTACTACTAATCAAAACTGCACCCACACCACTAAAAACGATGGTCGTGGCAAAGGTTTTCCAATCAGTGTCGTTGTCCTGACTCTTGAGCGACTCCGCTTTATTGCTGACTCCGACCAACTAATGAGGCCTAAGTCCTAACAAAGCATCCTCGTGAAGTCCAAACTGGCCAATGCCAAAAAGATAACTCTTGTCACAAAATACTCATAATTTCCGATTCTGATAAGAAACTTCAGAGGGGAATTAGCAAGAACCATACCGACGAATATCTTTGCGAGTAGGACGCCCCCTATCGGTCATCATGGCCACCCGCAGAAGTTGGAGTTCAGAGCTGGAGAGGTCTAACAAAACTATGAGTCGCACACGCCAGAGCAAGAAGCTGACTAATCTCTTCTCTACTATATATAGTAATCGTGCCCGTGCAATGCACGTGATGAATAACATTACATTCACAAACTCAAAAACGACTAAATTGAAAGTATAACTTGATTTGTGAAACTCACATCTTGTCGATACACCGGTACAAATATGCAATGTGTAGGTGCATTCATACAACATCGCTCGGGATACTATTAATCTTCTCCCTAGAAAATGCCATGCTTTCGGTATGGATGAGATCAAGGATGTAACACAAAACTTCAGGTAAGGATTTCCGTAGGACGATGACTGTTGACTGATGTGATCAGTCCGGCCCATGTGGCCATAGGACGATGGCAGATCCCTATCCTTTTCTGCATAGCTGAAGACTCCAAGCAAACAATAGTTATAAGGTAGTACACATATATTCCACTAATATTCTATAACACGTGTGTAAAAAAAAGTTGCAACCCCAGTTCCCAAAAACACGCCATATAGTGTAGATGGAAAGTTGAAAGCTTAAGCTAATTAGTTGAGAATATCACATACCTTAGACCGCAATTCTGATTGTAAATTTCTAATGGAGGAGATTTAGCTGAAACAGTAAGTTTAGGAACAAATCTTCATTAGTGTTGATGATATCTTCATTACAGTTATGACTTAGCTAGACTGAAGAAAGGTGAACAAAAATGAGCTGGTGTATGTGGGTAGTAAGCTCATGTCATATATAGCCAAGTATTGTTTTATAGATTTCCAGCTTATTTACGCAACATTCAGCCAGGTAGCTAACTCTCACCATGGAGCTCATCAATCATCATGTCCTACAACTCCTTTTGAACAACAAGTACTATAAGCTAGGGCAAAATAAAAGAGCAAAACAAATGAAAAAATCGGAACATACTGAGGCCTGGTATGTGCAGCATTCTTGCCAAATATTGTAGATGCAAAGAGGAAAAAAATACGACCCAATAAGTGGATAAGAGAAAATAAACAAAAGTTACACAACACCTATAAAACGGAATCTGTGAGAGAGGGAATCATCTAAAGCTATAAGTAAAATTCAATGGAATATAGTGATCATCTAATATAAAATCAGAGTGGTTATAGAGAGGTCAATTACAATTACCAAATTCCTACCAGTTGGCTAATAAAAATTATCTGAATCCAATTAGAGAAGAGAAAAATTATTCCATCAAGTTGGATGAGAGAAGTTACCTGGGCTTTCTTTCATCTAGTTCATGCTTAAGGTTACAATTAAAAATTTCCCTTAAATGCTTCAAGTTGCAAGTGTTTATTCACTTGTTCAGATTTGTGAGACATCAACCTGCTAAGATACACACACAAGCCAAGTTTAACATTATGCTCAATTTTGAATCACAAGCATATTTTCATCCTCAAGGATTCAAACAGTATGCAGCAACATGTAACGACCTAGAAACCATTTTCGCCTCTCCTTTCTCAATGATCTCTAGCATAGGTATGACGTATGAAGCTGTAAAAAATTCAAAGACAAGTACTTACAATATTTGAAGTAATGAAATATAAAGTTCTTGTATCAGTGAACAAAATGATACAACACATATTCTTTTCGTTTTGCAAGTTTCATCTGTTCATAAATAATATATTGCATACATGCTTCTCACTGGAATCAACAAAGTGTAGAACTATTTGACGACAGGTAATGCAGCTCTCAATCATGTTAAAAGATTAGGTCAAGCATGAAGTATGATTGCGGTGGAAGTCAAATTGCAAACAATGCTATCAAGTACTTTGTTCGATAAAGATGCTAGCCATATAATACACTGAATGTAGCTGCAGACCAAAAACATTACCAGTAAATCGTCCGGTATAAAATCAAAATAAGAAATCAACATGGAGCAATGGCCATCGATGGGAATTACCAGACCCACCCCTCGTACTCATCGTCCTCTGCACTGCAGTACGCAAGAGAATCTGATTCATCTCTTCTGGACATGCCCCTTTGCTAGTGAATGTTGGGATTTTGTCTGTCCTTCCAGAAACAGAAATCTCCCCTTACTAAATGCTTTTGAAGACATGAAAAACAAGATCCAACAACCCTTCTTCATGGAAATTATCATTCTTGCAGCCTGGGGTATTTGGATGGTCAGAAATAGTAAGATCTTTAAGGACATCAGACCGAGCTTCAAGGGATGGAAGCAATTTACATTAGTGAGCTCAATTGGCTGAAGTATAGAATAAGAGCTAAATATGCTCAGCAGTTTAATTTTTGGCTGCAAGTTCACCCATAGGGATTTTTTTGAATTTATTTAACCATTTTTTTACTCTCTCCCTGGAATTCTCTCTATTAGGAGCAATTTACATCAGGAGCTTTGTAAGCTGAATTTTAGAGAAGCAAAGATAAATATTTCTTAGATTCATAGTAAAAGCAAACGTTAAAATACATGAAGAGAACCCAAACCATTTACAGCTGGGTGATAGTGGCCTAACCAACAGAAGTTGGAATGGAGAGGTGATATTACAAATGAAACAGAAGCAACCTGATAGCTTGAGCGTGCTGGTTCAGATCTTAGGTATTGGTTGATATCGTCTCTGTTTCCTGTTTCTTATTCCCTCAAGCAAGTTGAAGCAACAATATCTGGGAAATGTTGAAAGAATAAACTGTAAAGAACAGTAGAGGGTACTATCAGTTTCGTTCTATCGTCAACTGTATATCCAATGAGAAATTATTTCCCCAACCTGCATCTCCACTAATATAAGACATCCCAAATTAATAAGACTAAACCGCAAGCAAAAAAATCATTTGTAAGATATAAAGAGTATTTAACTTATTATTACAAAGCTTGTGGTATCTCAACTATACAACATGGCAAATTTAAGTTTGAACTATGTAAAACAGAAGCATGACATTTGCATGAGTCGAAAAAAATATTGGGACAAAAATGGACTTAATGTAACCTCTTTAGCAAATTAGTTTGAATGACATTGCAAAGACGATATGTGGGGGAAACAGTAAGAATAATGTAAACTGAAGCATACAAAATTAGACAGTTTGTTCCTGACCGACTTTGCAATTAGATTTTATTTTTCACTGATTACTCTGCAGTTAGATTACTCTGCGAATCGTCAAATAGCATGATTCCCTTTGCCAGTTCACGATCAAGAGAGGTAGTATTGGCTGATAACAGAAATGATGAGCATATATTGGGGATTAGAGTATGTACCACTAAATAATGAGTAAACCTCTAATCCTACTGAAACATGCGGTTCGGTCTGTACCATCCCAACCCGTTTTTGGTCATTGTCACTATTCAGATCGGTACAGACGTACATCTTACTGAACCGCTAATCCTTACTGAACCTACAATGACTTGACCTCTAATCCCCAATCCTAACTGATCCTCCCGTGATTGAACCTCTAATCCATAATCCTAACTGAATCTGTAATCCGAACTGAACCATGCATCCTCCAATAGGCTACTAATCTGAGTTGAACAGAACGGAGAATCACCTGCAAGTATTCCTGCGGGCGGGGACGCACAACGCTGTGGCGAGGACGGCGGCATGGCCGACCATGAGGCGCGTACCGCCGGGCGAGGCGATGGGCGAGGTCACGGCCACAACGACTGTGCCCTCCGATGGCAGTTTCGGATCGCTGAGGCGCGTGGGTGGGCGGCCGTGCGAGGAACGACGGCTTCGCGTCTGGATTCAGTGGAGCAGGGAAAAGCGGCGCGTGGGTGGGCGGCCGGCGGCGCGTGGGTGGGCGGCGATGCGGGGAACGACGACGTCGCGTGGGTGTGGAAGGCGATGCGGCGGACGGCGAAGGCGTCGACGGGATCAACTCGTGCTCCGGTGGGTGTGGACGGTCTCCTGGAAGCGACGTGAGGAAGGACGGTGGCGACGAGCACGGTTTGCTCTGGCAGGCGAGCTGTTTCGGGGGGTGGGGAACGGGGAAGAGACGGTTTTCTTTTTCGGTCTAGTGGGCTATTTCTTTCTTTTTTTTCTAAAAGAAAAATGTGCACATCATATAACATTGGGCAAATCTGAAACGTTGAATCTGGGCTGATGGACGGATCAGATCCTCCGGATCTGACAGACTCTGTCTTTTAATATTAGTGGAGATAAAATATGGCTTTAGGGGATGGTTGGTACGTTTTTAAACTTCCACTTTTACCCTTCTATTGCTGGGTAATTACCCACCATGCCCTCCGCAAGTGAAAAAAACGATTGGACTTTTTTCTTGTCCTCTCCCCGAGCGTCATCGGGCACGTCAACCCTCCGGTTCTTCACCATCGCAACTGCCCCCGAGTCCAGATCCAGCGGCCGCCCCTGTCGGCGAGATTCATGCACGCACGCTGGTTGCTAGACGCGGACCGGGCTCCCGGCTAGACGGCCACGGCGACCGGCGTGAAGCATCGAACCCAGACCGGCCTCCAGTACTTGCACGCAAATGTAGCCAGCCACGGCGGCGCCGCGGCGTAGGCTTGTACGCGCCCAGGATTCCGGCAGTGTGTGCGGTGAACTCCCTAGGCACGGAGAGCGGCGGGTCCGGCTAGACGGCCGCATGGAGGCGCTCGGGTCCAAGATAGAAATCTACGGCGGCCGCTCCCTCGCCCCAATCCAGGCGACCCACCCCTTGCCTCCTGGCTTAAGCAGCACCTTTCCCCTAGGTCCGCCGCCCGCCTCTTTGCCATCTCTAGAAGGAAACAGCACGAGCACGACATGCTCCTGGCGGCATCAGCGAGAGTGCTGCTCTGAAGTATGAACCTATTCTCTGAAATCTGGATGCAGAAACAAGCAGGTGGGGAAAAGGACGCGACACGCGCATGATTACAGGAATTCGTATGCCCATAAGGCAAGCCATCAGCCTACAAGGTTCTTCCACCAAGAGCGATCTGTAGACTGGAGATGTTGAGCCTAAACTTCTTTTGCACAACCTGAAGATGTTATCAGTTACAAAGCGTTTCGAACAGTTTTGCCCGGTCTTCATTTTCAGAGTCCATCATCAGGACGATCTCTTTATCCTTCTCATATATTACTTTGAGGCTTGCAATGACAGCTGCAACAAGTTCATCATACCCGATGTCGTGTTTGTAAAATGATCATATCCAAGGTAAGAAGAGCTCCTTTTGTATACCCGTTGAAAATAATTGCATAGTGTTTAGTTTTTATCATGCTAACTTTTCGAAGATGGCCATCCTGCCATCCTGCAGGTGCTGATGTGTTGTTTTTGCTGACTGCTGCTACTCTCCTCCGGCAGGTCAATTTTCTCTTAGGCTGTTTGATGATCCATGTTAGTATCTTTTTGAAAGTAAGGATGTCACAAACGAATTTGAGACGCGGTCCACACCACAACAGTAACACCATGGAGCTAATGCAGGATTACTTTATTATGGAGTTGGACTTAAACGTAATGCTGAACATCCTTGAGATGGAGGTTTTCATGAAAGAGTAGTGCATGGACTTTGCCATCAAGCTGGTGGCATACAAGATGCAGTACTGGGCCATTCAGACATCAGCAGTCGGGATATTAGCCGTTGTTGCCATATTGTATGGACGAAGCAAGTGATAATCGATTGGATTGTAGGTTGACTGAAGGTCCATTATGTAGGAACCAACCCATTCATAGCTGGTTATGGATAGAGATTTTGTACTTCTGTTCTAAGAGAAAGACATATGGCTGTGTAATGAAAAGGTATTTAAGTTAAATATTTTTACGGAAAACTGGTCGTCTTATTCCATTAATATTTCATTTAATGGACAGATTCATTAGATACTCTGAATTATTATTATTTTTTTTTTTTGAGATTAGATACTCTGAATTATGTGTGCAGTGTAAACCCTCTTGTGGCCTTGATGCAACTGCCAGAATCACATCTATTTGTTTTTGTGAAGGCAGCACTCCATATTTTTTTTCGGTGCAGTTCTCTACACGGCCAACACTACTTCATGTACTTGTTGATTACCCCGTAGCCGAGCACGGGCATTAAAAGGATTAAAATTTCGGTGATACCCAACATACTTCTAACATTCACTAAAGGTGATTGTCTTTTCCCGGGCGCGCACTACACAGAGATCAACCAGCTTTCATATTGAAATATTCTCAATGTTAAATCTAAGAAGAAGATATTCCGATTTTCACACATTTTGCTAGATAAATCTGAATAATTCATAGAGGGATGCACCGACAATGTTGTATGCCGATTTCATGTATGTACAAGTTACTAAAACAATTAGCCCGTAGCAACGCACGGGCATTTAGCTAGTAAGTAATAAGTTCTAGTTGGGACCAACCGTCACAAGCCAATGTCTCTGATCTCGCGCACACTGTCGCCGTGGACAATACTTTGCAGTCCGGACAACGGTGATCACCGCAACTGAGATGCGGACTCCAAAAATTGGTGCACCGGTCGGGAAGAAGATGAGGCGCCTAAGGCAAATGAGGCACCAAAGTCCGAGTCCCACTACCCACTCGTCAATCTCGGGCACTCAAGGGTGGTTGGTCCGTCGACGAGGGAAGTTCAATTGAAGGGATGGTCTTTCGAGGTGACCGGTGATGGTCGAGACGCGGCTTTGTTGTTTGGTTTGGGACAAGGCCCTCTTTGTGTCATGTTTATAGTGTGTGGTTGCTAGTCTCCGGATTAGTGTGGTATGTCAAAAGTCATTGTATCGGCATTCGACCTCTCCTTCGATGAAACAGCACATCTAGCTTGGATGTACCCTAAAAAAAGAGGCACCAAAACATGCAGTGGTCCCGGCGATCAAATACATCGTTACAATCTTATCGCTATTCATGGACTCCACAAGTAACAACCTAAATTTTTCAAGATCTTTCCACAGCTAGATCTTCGCAAAAAGAGAATTCTAATAGACACGGTGTTTTGGTAGTAGGTCTAGATGCAACGGTTATAAAAATTATTTTAAATATTCTTTTTAAAATGTCAAAAAATCTGAACAATTTTTTTGGATGAACATCCATACATATTATGTTCCTACACAAAAATTTGCAAAACGACATTTTTTTTAAGCCCCTGTAAAAAGACGAAAAATATATAGTGTAAAGAAATTTTTAAACACCGGGATTTATCTTTTTACAGCAGGTATTAATAAAATCCCGTGAAAAATTATGTGCTAACATAGAATACCCAGATATATATATCCGACAATTTGTTTGAAATTTTCTGACATTTAAAAATGTCAATTTTGCGTGGTGGAAGCATATGGTCCTATATATGGCCTCAAGTACATTTCCGAATTCTCATCTCAATGTTCAACGTAGAATAGAGGGATCCCGATCGTAATCCTTAATGGACACGCTTAAAATAAAACAAAATAAAATAAAATACCTGGTTACAGAGCCTTGCAGAGGAGACGACGAACTCGCCGCCGGCCGCCGCCATGTCCTCCCCTCCCCGACGCCGGCACAAGAGCGCGCCCATGGAGGAGACCCAGGACTCGGCGCGCACGAAACGGCAGCGCCTGCCGGAACTCGACGCTCCTCCTGCTGCAAGTATGCATCTTTCCATCTCCTTATCCCCTGTCCACCAAATCCAAGTATCTTTCCCTCCTCCGGCGCCCCTCCTGTGAGCTCCGGCGTCACACCGCGATCCAGAACCTAATATACTTGGGCAGCATCTTGCAATTGCAGAAAATTGGCCGTGGGAAAAAAGCAAGAGAGTTGTTCTTCTTGGGATAGAGGGCTATGTGATCAATCTAGTTAGATTATGCAAAGGAACTAATTAGGATTGCCAGACAGGTAATCTCAACGCAGCTTGAAAAATTGGAGCAAACACCGCAATTATATGTTAACTAGTGCTCCAAGAGATGAATTAAAACAATTTATAAATCAGTTTTGCAGATTAGAACCACTTTTACAGTTCCTGCTCTTTCGATCATGCATTTTTTTTTTTTGAGAAATCCTGTCTTCAAAAGTCATAGTCTTCGCACGCATTATTAATGAGCCAAAATGCACTGCTGCAGACGAGGGATCGAGGGCCTCATCGGCTGAAACAGAGGATCAAACATGCGGAGAAGGCGATATTTGTCAAGGTTCCCCGAAAACGAGACAAGGCCTTCCTGAGCTTGACAAACTTCCCGAGGTATGGGTTACGAATAACTCCAAAGGTTATTTTAACTGCTTGCTGGCACTTGATGAATTAGGGTGTGAAACTCGGGTGCACACCTTTTGTTATTATGTATAATTCTCAAACCACAATCAACTAAACTTAACCCAATATGCTTTTCTTAATCAGTAATCTGTGTCTTGATGCAGAACACATGTGCCTATAGACGCTCCATATGGGTTTATTGTTTATCTTAAGGGAAGTCACTGTTAGTACTAGGTACAATCTTACTGTTAACTTGTTAACCATGATTCTGCAGGACATGTTACGATATATACATTCCCTTCTGCCATTGCAAGATGCTGCCCGTGCTGCCTGCGTATCACGTCGATTTATGCGTTCATGGAGATGCTATTCGGACCTCATACTCGATATGAGCACACTTGGGTTCACTGACTACGAGGGAAGTGAAATACGTTACATCAACAAAATTGACAAAATTCTTAATGGTTATTCTGGCAGTGGGATGAAGGTGAAGACACTAAGAATTGATCTTTTCCTCTGTAAAACTCTGAGTGCCCCCTGTCTAGACCGATGGCTACGGATTGCTGTCAAATCTGAGATCAATGAACTATGTTTGTCGTCACCTTATCACGTGAAGGAAAAGTACCGCTTCCCATATTTCGTTTTATTTGATGAGACATGCACTAGTTCAATTCAGTCCCTTTACCTCTTCTATTGCATTTTTGAACCCATAGAACCACTTGGCTGCTTGAGAAAATTGAATAATTTAATTCTTGTTTCTGTTCACATTACTGAAGAGGGATTACAACAATTGCTTTCCAAATCTTCTGGCTTGGAACGTTTGGAAATATATTCAGTCAGTGAGATGATTTCCTTAAAGATACCTTGTACGCTAGAGAAGCTAAAATTCCTCAATGTTAGAAATCAGCACAATATGAAGGTGGTAGATATATGTGCTCCCAATCTCTCCACTTTTCACTATTGTGGATTCCCACTCGAGATGAGTATCAGAGATCCTTCCCAACTTAAGGATGTAGTTTTGCAATCTTTTGATCCATCCGGAATTCTCTCGTATGGTCGTGCCAAGCTTCCATCTATCGCTCCCAATGTCGAGAGGCTTACCATACTGTCCTTGGGTGAGGTATGTTTTCGTTTTCACATTTTAATCAAATTTTATATATAGGTATTAGTAGACTAGTGTATAGATGGTAGGCTGAAATATGCCATACATAATTAGTCTTGTGATTTGTTCTTCAGAATGTCAACACTCCAATGCTTCCTGGCAAGCTCCTCCACCTCAAGAGCTTGACGATTGAACTTCACAGATCAGGAGACTCTATCTATGATATCTTTTCTGTGATTTCGTTTCTGGATGCATCTCCGGCCTTGGAATCTTTCATCTTACATGTAAGTCAATATTCATATCTTATTGCACTACAGGAATAACTCTATATGCCTACAGCCAAATGCCGTCGGCAAAGGCACAAATGCCGTCGGCATATTATATATGCCGACGGCAAAATGTGTATGCCGACGGCCTTTGCCGTCGTCTTTTGCTCCCTCGGCATACAAAGGAAAAACCGTCGGCATATAATTGCCGTCGGCATATGGCACGTATGCCGACGGTTTTCTTTGGCTGTCGGCAAAAAAAAGTGCATCACGTCCGTCTGACGCCGTCTGAATCTACGCCGACGGCAAATGCCGTAGGCATACAGCAGCCACGTGGCACGATCTGGTGGCTACAAACGATAACTATGCCGACGGCCAAGCAGAGAAATGCCGTAGGCATATTTGATGACCAGAACCAAAAAATATATCAATAAAAGGCTAATTACAAATACATGATTCAGCATTGGAAATCACACTGGATTACACTCAACAATGGTAATCCCCTATACAATTTAGTTTCAGCCACCAATTGCAATTGTTTCATCCACCTGTCAAAAGCAACAAAAAAATGTTCAAGAAACAGCTAAAACAGTAGCACTAAAGGCTCAACTACTTAAGTGACCTAGGCAATTCGAAGGCATGTAGTTTCACAAGAAAAAATTGTCACAGTAGTTAAGATAGAATTAGACACAACTCTTCTCAAAAGCAAATAAAATGGAAATTCTAGGATCAAGCATATGAAATTCTAGATCATGCTGACTGAGTGTTAAAGAACAGGGGTAGTTTGATTAGCAGTTGCCAAAGAAGTAACATTGTACTCCCGCAAAAACAAGTACCACTTGAGCAATATTACCTCGTAATGTTAGGCCTAAATAACGGGAACCCAATCTGGTACATAGAGGCTGATATGAAGCTACAGACATATTACAAACATATTAAGATGATTATGAAGATATAAGAGGCAAAGCAGCAGAAGAGGACATTTTGGAAAGCAATGTTATGACTTTGTACTTAAGCTTCCATGCCAACTTCGATCATAAGAAGAACTCACAAGGATCAAATTGAATATTTTGTTTCCTCATAAAAGCATGATGCTGTGTCAAAGTTAGTTAGAGTAGTAATACATGTATTTGTGAAAAACTAATGTTATTTTTGTACAACAACTGTATATACTTGTTATTTCTCTAAAGATTGATAATTCTAACCCAAAACCACAAGCATATTATCTAGTGTTTCAGTCCAATCTATAGTAAGTACGAAGTTAAGAATAAGACCGTACTCACAATTTTTGGAGTCTTTGAGACAGACCTGTAATGAATGGATGGCCTGATGCCCGAAATAGGATTTAGTACAAATTATGTCCTTCGATGGATTTGAATTATTTTAAGATTACCAAACTGTATGTAAGATGAACAAATTTTGTGTTCATGAGTGCAAAACTAGTCATTAAAATATTCTGATATAAAAAAGGAACGATGATTCCTCAACTTATTTGACAAAGACTCGAATGAGATAGAATATATTAACTTGAAGGCTCGAACTTCACAACACAGGACAAGGTATAATTCCACAACTAACATGAGAATACCTGAAATGACGACCATCGCTTATTTGGATCGAATTCATGAAGTCCCCTCAAGAAATAAACTAATACCAAGCGGTCTTCCTATTATGTCTCTGAATCAAAATGCAACACCTCAGAACAAAATATCAAACTTACAAACTGTATTGTAAGAGCTCTCCTGTTCAGATTCAAGATAGCTGGTAGCTGATGGAAAGGCATCATCACGTACAACAAGTGCTTGCTATAGGTAGCCATGGACTAGATGAAACAACACGTGCAGACTGATAGTCAAAGACTATTAGTAGTCTATAAATAATTAGCAGCCAGGTGGGTGCCTACTGAGAAGATCTCATGCATCTAGGTAGCAGATTTAGATCAACTAGATGCGTAACAACAAAAAACACAGCTGAGGAACAGATCAACTAGTAGTACTAGTGATTAAATAACTTGACAAGACGCTCTCATGCATACATCTTGTTAATTTTGGATTGCATCTTGGGGAGAGGGAGCTGAACGGAGATACCTTGATTTGGACGGAGCAGTGCAGCGGGAAGATGATGCTGCTCCGATTTGTCCACTCCTATGGCCACGGAGGGACATCATCTACCAAGTGCAGGTGCGCTGCACGGGATCGTGGAAGACACCGGCAGCAGCACGCCCGGCCTTCAGATCCGGCGAGTCCACGGCCAGCCTGCCGTGGGGCGCCCTCGAGAACACGCCGATCCCGACCTGCTGCACGTGGGACGGCGAGTTTGGGCGGCCTGCGGGATGGACGGGACGCAGGAGAAGGCCACCCAGCGCGACTCCCCTCCTACATGGTCGCCAAGGAGGCCGCCGCTGCCTGCCCCACATCCTGTCTTGACATCCGGAGCTCGGCTTCCAGGGCGCCTTCATATCCGGCGTGTAGAGACGCTGGGTCCCTGTCGATCTCGCCTCCTAGGGCCTTGATTTGCATTCACGGTCAGGAGCATGAGGCAGGATGAGGTGTCGATGCGGAGAGGAGAGTAGATCGGCTGCGGTCGAAGCGTGCCTGGCGGCGCTGAAGGGAGGAGGGGATCGAGTGGTGGTCGTGCGTGTGTGGTGTGTTTGTGACTCTGTGTGCGTGCGAATGGGGGTTAGGGTTTGGGGTCAGGTTGGTGTAGTGGGCTGGCTGGGCCGGTTGTGGCCTGGCTGGCCTCTGCAAAATCTTTTTTTTTTTGCTTTTTTTTTTGGAATTTACAAAACCTTTAGCAGATTATTATCAGAATATAAATAGGATTTATTTTGTTCATTTTAGGCACCATTTTTAGGTACACACTTAAGATTTAATCATAAATATATCAAGTTTGTGAAGCAAGTGCAAAAAATATAGTGCAAAATGGCACCCGTCAAATTTTATAAATGGCAAAAATGACTTTTTTTGTGAAGCAATTGCAAAAAATATGGTGACAAATGACACCCATCAATTATTCACACAATGTAGTCCATATTTTATGGATAATCCCCAAGTATTACGAATTTTCTCGCTTTCGAGCTAATTACGCTTATTTAAATGACTTTATTCCGATTTTCCGAAAATAATTCACATTTGAACTACAACTGTGTGATAGTTTGCTCTGATTTTTTTTCAAAAATCATTTTAACATACACAAGTAGTGATAATATCACAGAACCGTTGATAGTTTTGAAAAATTCGACCTCTTTCAATGAATATCCACGGCGACCATTTTGACCATATTTTTAAAAAATCAAAGAAACAGAAAAAATAGTCAAAAAAAGAAATCCTTTGGCATGGAGTCCTTTTATGTGTACTAGTTGCTAGGAAAAATAATAAACTTGAGTTTCTACAAACATTCCAAAAAAATACTTCACAAAAAGGACTATCATCTATAAACATCTATAGGTTTCAACCCAAATGACCAAGTTATGGCAATTCTCGCGCCATAGTTTGTGATAAAGTACCCATATTTGGCGCATGGGTGTATCTTGGTATGGGAAACAATGGCGCAAACTGAGTTTTCAAATTAATTATAGAAATGTCATTTTCTATTTTATAAGTGCCAAAAATGACTTTTTTTGTGAAGCAAGTGCAAAAAATATGATGGAAAATGACACCCGTCAATTATTCACACAATGTAGTCCATATTTTATGGATAATTCAAAAGTATTAGGAATTTTCTCACTTTCAACATAATTTCGCCTATTTAAATGACTTTATGTCGATTTTTCGAAAGTAATTCAAATTTGAACTACAACCATGTGATAGTTTGCTCTGATTTTTTTTTCAAAAATCATTTTAAGTTACACAAGTAGTGATTATATCACAGAACCGTTGATAGTTTTGAACAAATTGACCTCTTTGAATGAATATCCACGGCGGTCATTTTGACCATATTTTCGAAAAAATCAAAGAAAGTGAAAAATTAGTCAAAAAAAGAAATCGTTTGGCATGAAGTCCTTTCATGTGTACTAGTTGCTAGGTAAAATGATAAACTTGAGTTTTTACAAACTTTCCAAAAAAAAATACTTCACAAAAATGTCTATCATCTATAAACATGTATATGTTTCGAATCAAATGACCTAGCTATGATCATTCCCGTGGCATAGTTTGTGATAATATTCCCGTGGCATAGTTGATATAAAAATGGTAAACTTGAGTTTTGACAAACTTTTCAAAAAATTACTTCACAAAAAGGCGTAGGCATACAAAATCACAGATTATTTATTTGAAAAAAAGTTGTATGCCGACAGCCTAAATAAGGTGGCCGTCGGCATATAGGTGGCGCCGTCAGCTTGGTAACGGATGCAGACTTGTATGCCGACGGCCAAACATATGCCTACGGCTTTTTTGAAAAGCCGTAGGCATACAACATAGTTGCCGACGGCTATACGTATGCCGACAGCTTTTCTAAAAAACCGTAGGCATACAAAGTATATGCTGACGGCCAAACGTATGCCGACGGCTTTTATAAAGCCGTAGGCATACAACCATATATGCTGACGGCCCCGACAAAATGCCGTCGGCATACATTTAGCCGTAGGCAACTATCCGTTTTCCTGTAGTGTTGCGCTATCCTTTTTTAGATAAAGAGACTTTATTACTTAAGAGTTTTAAACATTACACCCGGCCCCTTATTGATCTTCTAAACTATTGCTTATCCAATAACAATGATATTAATGGTGATGCTACATTTTCATTTTCAGGCAGAGAGAGATGCTATAATACGTGATTGTGTGTCTGGGGACGATTTATACCTAAGGGGGGAGTCTGTCTACCAGTATGGCCGCCTTAGACGGGTGAAAATCACGGGCTTCCATTCAGCTAATAGCCTGATTAAGCTTGTGATCCACATCTTCGAGAGAGCCCCTTCGCTCGATGCTGTCACGCTGGACACAACCCGCGACCGCGGTCGGAAGCCTGGTGATACTAGCAAATGCACCCCCTCAGGAGAGAGTGGTAAATGCTCTTTTATGAGTAAGAGAGATATTGAAGATGCTAACAGTGCCGTGGAGGCTACTGGTAGGTACATCGTTGGGAGAGTTCCCTCCGCTGTTGAATTCGAGGTGCTGGAGCCCTGTAGGCGATGCCATCCTGGTAACGAGCCGGTAGATGAAGCTGGTCGGATTTGTCTTAAGCAACATGCAGGAGTGGGCTGTTAGTTTGGTTTATCTAGTTATTTACATGTGAACAAATGAACTGCAAGTTCAAGAAAGAAGTTCACTTAGCTCTCATGTTTGAGGCTTGCCTCATTTGATCCTCAACTATGAAATATACAATTGTCCATGGTTGTTTCAGAAGGCAGTTGGCAACCTGAGTTGATCCTCATTTGAAACTCCAGCATGGATAAGTAGCAGTTTGATTAGGACATGACCTGATTTCTTCTCCCTTTTATGTCCATACAACTAGGGCCCACACTCCGTTCATGATCTAGACGCCTTATTGACTGCTATGGCAAGCAATTCTATCTCTTGTTGGCTCTACAAGTTGAACAACTTTGACATGTTCAGCACTAAAGCACAGAAGAATCATATGGGGAATCGTTGACCTATGTTGGAAAAGATCAAGATCTGAAACTTTTCAAAAAGGAGCTCGAGTCAACTTTAAATGATAAGAACGGTATTGTAAAAGATGGCTTTGGAGCAGTTTAAACATCCTTAGTGACAGAACACTAGTCATAGTAAAGG
Organism: Poa pratensis; assembly: GCA_947311845.1. Lineage (NCBI taxonomy): Eukaryota > Viridiplantae > Streptophyta > Magnoliopsida > Poales > Poaceae > Poa > Poa pratensis. The sequence continues at coordinate 166,015,015 of CAMZMU010000063.1, forward strand.
AAGCCATCTTTTCTATTCTATTACTATTCCTTAGTGACAGAACACTAATCTGCTCCTTTCTATTCCTACCATCCTCATGATTCTAGAGCAGCACTGCTACAAGACCTTAATAAGGGTAAAATTTGCCTGTGAACTGCTGACTTTATTCATAGGGAATTAATTGCTGCTGATGAAGTTCACATCCTGTTGCCACCAAACCAATCATGGTGATGACATAAACAGTCCGTACTTCGAACCCACCTTCAGTTCATAGTTCCCACTCTATCTGCAAAGCTTTGCCTTCGGTTTCAAAAAAAAAATTTGTTCTTAATTTTACCATGTTTTTTTTAAAATAATGTCTAGTGTTGAGGACATTGTTGTTGTGGAGGTGTTGTAACCAAGGTGTCACAGGTTCGGGCTTGTACCCACCGACGGTATCCCGTAGTAACTATCTCACACATTCATGGTTTGGCCACAAAAGTGCTAGCTATCCATCCAAAAATCCCAGTGCTTCTCTGAACTTTGCAGCAGCATAAGCAGTAGTCTATCGCAGCAAGAAAGGCAGTGAGAGTTTGGCATACGTCGCTTTTGGTGTAAATCTTGTGCCGTTTGTCAGGTTTGCTTAAACCGGGCAAGGATGCCGTGCTGCTGAGGTGGACAATGGATTGCAAGATGTTTTAGCTTGTGAAGTTTTAGAATATGAAAATATGGTATATGGCCTAATGAAACTAGCTGGTTCCATATGATATTGATGTTAGAACATTTTCCATATTTTAGGTTCCCGCTTCTACCCGTCAATGGTATCCCGTAGTAACTATCTAACACATTCATGGTTTGGCCACAAAAGTGCTATCCATCCATACATAAATCCCAGTGCTTCTCTAAACTTTGCAGCAGCCTAAGAAGTAGTCTATCGTAGCACGCAAGGCAGTCAAAGTTTGGCACACAGTCGCTGTTGCCTGTTGGTGTAAATCTTGTGCCGTTTGTCAGGTTTGCTTGAGCCAGGCGGGGATGCCGTGCTGCTGATGTGGGCAACGATTGCAAGATGTTTTAGCTTTATAGAAGTTTTAGAACATGAAAAATATGGTTTATGGCCTATCTAATGAAACTAGCTGGTTCAATGTGACATACTAGATGTTAGAACTTTTTCCTAAAAATTTGGTCAAACCTAGCAGAGTTTGATTTATCACAAAGCTAAAACGTCTTGCATTACATTTTTAACCGATAGAGTAGATTAGTGCTTCTGCATTTCTATTATCTAGGCACATACACACCTACTGAGCTCCGTACATCGTGCTCAGGACCATCCCTGGGTTGTGACAGCTTGCTGTTAATTGTGCCAAAGTTTATTGCTACACCTGTAGTTTTGAACCAAACAAGTTGGGTTCTTTACGAGCTGTATCCAATCAGGAGTTGAACCTAACAAAACATACTCCAAGTTGGGCAAAAGAAAGTGATGATATTCATGTAGTCGCTGCCCACTCAACTTCCAGAGCTCGCCCGTTTTTGTCAACTACAGTAATTAACTATGTCTTATTCACTACGGGAGAGCTGGACTTTGCCGTGTGCCTGGCTCTTTGCCTGTGCTAGATGTCGGGCACTGATACGTCCATTTTGCATCACTATTTTATATCATAATTTACTGCTATTCATCGATATATTTCATATTTAGAAGTGTTACTTATGTTATTTTACCTATTTTGCATGTTTGATGAATAATGGAGAATTGGACACCGGAGTCAGGATTCTGCTGGAAAAAGCACCGTCGAGATGCACTATTTCTGAAGATCAATAAATCGAAGGAGACATATGGAAGTTCCTATTTTACCAGAAGATGGAGGAGGCCAAAAGGGGAGGCTGAGAAGGGCCAAGGTGGGCCCTCCTCACCTTGGCGCGGGGGCCCCCAGCCGCGCCGACAGGTGGTTTGGGGGCCCTGGCCCACCTCAGCCGTCCCCCTTCGCGTACTTGACCCCCTCGGAACCCTAACACACGGAGGGGCCATCGAAATATTCCGCCGCCTCCACGAGGCGGAAAACACCAGAGAGCGAAAAGCTCCCCTGCAGGAAGAAATCTGCCGGGGGAAATTCCCTCCCGGAGGGGGAAATCGTCGCCATCATCACCGTCATCGAGCTGGACTTCATCGGGATCATCATCATCATCATCTCCACCGCCAACACCATCATCACCGCCGCTGCACCCCGTCTCCGCTATAACATCTAGGGCTGAATCTTGTCTATTTCATAGGGGAAACTCTCCCGGTGTTGATTACTCTTGTTATTGATGCTATTGGGTGAAACCATTGGACTAAGGTTTATGTTCAGATTGTTATTCATCATCATATCACCTCTGATCATGTTCCGTATGATGTCTTGTGAGTAGTTCGTTTAGTTCTTGAGGACATGGGAGAAGTCTTGATGTTAGTAGTGAACTATGTTGAGTAATATTTAATGGTTTGATGCTTAAGTTGTGGTGTTATTCTTCTAGTGGTGTCATGTGAACGTCGACTACATGATACTTCACCTTTATGGGCCTAGGGGAATGCATTGTGTATTCGTTTGCCAATTGTGGGGTTGCCGGAGTGACAGAAACCTGAACACCCGTTGGTATATCGATGCATGAGGGATAGCAGGATCTCAAAGTTTAAGGCTGTGGTTAGTTTATCTTAATTACTTTCTTGTATTTGCGGATGCTTGCAAGGGGTATAATCACAAGTATGTATTAGTCCTAGGAAGGGCGGTGCATTAGCATAGGTTCACCCACACAACACTTATCAAAACAATGAAGATTAATCAACTATATGAAGCGAAAGCACTTGACAATATTCCCGTGTGTCCTCAAGAACGTTTGGTCATTATAAGTACAACAACCGGCTTGTCCTTTGCTGTAGAAAGGATTGGGCCACTCGCTGCAACTATTATTACTGCATTTTATTTACTTGTACTTTATTTATCTGTCATATCAAAAACTCCTAAAAACTTGTCTGAGAGCATTTACAGTGAATCCTTCATCAAAACCGCTTGTCAACACCTTCTGCTCCTCGTTGGGTTCGACACTCTTATTTATCGAAAGTACTACGATACACCCCCTATACTTGTGGGTTATCAAGACTATTTTCTGGCGCCGTTGCCGGGGAGTGTAGCGCTATTGGTAAGTGGAATTGGTAAGGGAAACATTTATTGTACGTGCTGTTTTTATTTTTGCCTGCTGCTATATCTCATTATGGAGGGGTCTTCTCTTGAATTCCTATTTGGGAAAACAACTACCACTGCTAAGGTAGTAGAGGAGGCGCCAGATGAGCAGGTAATACCGTTCAAAATTCCTATGAAAATTGTTGAACGTGTCACAAATAACCGCTATGCAGGAGATGGAACTGTCCATCCTGGAGATCATTTGTTATTTCTGCATGAATTGTGCGAGTTATTTAAGTGTGCAGGTATCTCGATGGGAGAAGTTAAGAAGAAATTATTCTCTCTATCACTGTCTGGTAAAGCTGCACATTGGTATAAACTGCTGAAGAATGGGTATTCTCTTGGATGGGAGGAAATTGTACCTCTCTTTTACTCCAAATTCTATCCTCCAAGTGAGATTCATAAGGATCGGAACCTCATATATAACTTCTGGCCCTATGATGGAGAGAGTATCGCTCAAGCGTGGGGGAGATTGAAGGCATTAATGCTCAAATGTCCCATTCATGAGCTTCCTGGTAATATTGTTATTGATAACTTTTATGCAAGACTCTCCTTTCAAGATAAAACTCTATTGGATACCACTTGTGCTGGATCGTTCACTCGTAATAAAGAAGAGTTTAAGTGGGACCTTCTTGATCGGATTCAGGAGAACACTGAAGGATGGGAGAATGACAAAGGTAGGGAGTCAGGTATAAACTATGACTTTGAGTGTGTTAAAAATTTTATGGATACTGATGATTATCGCAAAATTAGCACTACTTATGGTCTTGACTCTCAAATTGTTGCAAACTTTTATAAAGCCTTTGCTTCCTATTTCGGTTTGCCGAAGGAGGGTTTTAAAAATTATCATGAACCATATAAAGATGAATCTGTTTCTCATATATCTAAAGGTGTTGAGGTTAATGTTGCTGATCGCATTATTCCAGAACCTTATATTGAAAAAGTTCCTTTTCCTAATAAGATTAAGGAACATACTATCATAACTGGTGTTGTTAGTAAAAGTAATAAGAAAACTACCAAACCTGATGAGCAAATAACTGTTGAACCTGTTGTAGCATTGGTTAAAGATCTTGTCACTGAAAATTTAGAAGATAGACACATTATCTTTTGTGAGGATGCTTCTAATATTGTCTCACATCCTAAAAGTTCTAGGAAGTCTAGTGTTCCTGTGCTTTCTGTTAGGATAGGTGATCATTGCTATTATGGTTTATGTGATATTGGTGCAAGTTCTAGTGCTATTCCTTATGAGCTTTACAGGGAAATTATGCACGAAATTGCTCCTTGTAAACTTGAAGAGATTGATGTGGTTATTCAGCTTGCTAATAGGGAAACTATCTCTCCAATTGGTATCATTAGAGATGTCGAAGTCCTTTGTGGTAAGACTAAATACCCTGCTGATTTTCTTGTACTTGGGTCGGCTGCCAATGATAGTTGTCCTATTATTTTTGGTAGACCTTTTCTGAATACTTGTGGTGCTGTTATAGACTGTAAGAAAGAGAAAATCTTTACTAAATTTGCTGGTGAATCTTATGAATTCAATTTCTCTAAATTTGCTAAAGCACCTTATGAAACTGAATTGCCTAGTGAGGATTTTGAAATTGCTCAACTTGCATCTATTGTTCTTGCTCCTAACAATGCTTTGCAGCAACATATGGAGAATCATGAAAGTGAGAACTTCAGGGAAGAAAGGAATGAGCTTGATGAAGTATTCCTTCGTCAACCTATGCTCAAACACAATTTACCTGTGGAAGATTTGGGTACCACAATGCCACCCAAGGAGGATCCTGTTTTTGATTTGAAACCTCTGCCTGATAATCTTAAATATGCTTATATTGATGATAAGAAAATATATCCTGTTATTATCAGCTCTAAACTTTCAGGTACAGAGGAGGAAAGGTTATTGGGAGTGTTGAGGAAACACCGCGGAGCTATGGGATATACTCTTGATGACCTGAAGGGAATTTCTCCTACTATATGTCAGCACGCCATCAACATGGAACCTGATGCAAAGCCTGTTGTTGAGCATCAGCGTCGTTTAATACCCAAGATGAAAGAAGTGGTAAGAAATGAGGTATTAAAACTTCTTGAAGCTGGTATTATTTATCCTATTGCTGATAGTAGATGGGTAAGTCCTGTGCATTGTGTTCCTAAGAAAGGAGGAATTACCGTTGTTCCTAATGAAAATGATGAACTAATTCCTCAAAGAGTAGTAGTTGGTTATAGGATGTGCATTGATTTTAGAAAGGTTAACAAAGTAACTAAGAAAGATCATTATCCTTTGCCTTTTATTGATCAAATGCTTGAGAGGTTGTCAAGAAAACTCACTTTTGTTTCCTTGATGGGTATTCTGGGTTTTCTCAAATTGCTGTGAGAGCGCAAGATCAAGAGAAAACTACTTTTACTTGTCCTTATGGAACTTATGCTTATAGACGTATGCCTTTTGGTTTATGTAATGCTCCTGCTACTTTTCAAAGATGCATGTCTGCTATTTTTCATGGCTTTTGTGAGGAAATTGTGGAAGTCTTCATGGACGATTTCTCCGTCTATGGAACTTCCTTTGATAATTGTTTGCACAACCTTGACAAAGTTTTGCAGAGATGTGAAGAAACTAGCCTTGTTCTTAATTGGGAGAAATGCCACTTTATGGTTAATGAAGGAATTGTTCTTGGACATAAAATTTCTGAAAGAGGTATTGAAGTTGATCGAGCTAAAGTGGAGGCAATTGAAAAGATGCCTTGTCCCAAAGATGTTAAAGGTATTCGTAGTATTCTTGGTCATGCTGGTTTTTATAGGAGGTTTATTAAAGATTTCTCTAAAATTTCCAAGCCTCTTACTAATCTTCTTCAAAAAGATGTACCATTTGTTTTTGATGATGATTGTAAGGAAGCTTTTGAAACTTTGAAAAAGGCTTTAATCACCGCTCCTGTAGTTGAACCACCTGATTGGAATTTACCTTTTGAAATTATGTGTGATGCTAGTGATTATGCTGTAGGCGCTGTTCTTGGGCAGCGAGTAGATAAAAAGTTAAATGTTATTCATTATGCTAGTAAAACTCTTGATTCTGCTCAAAAGAATTATGCCACTACTGAAAAAGAATTTCTAGCTGTAGTTTTTGCTTGTGACAAATTTCGACCCTACATAGTTGATTCGAAAGTCACTATTCATACTGATCATGCTGCAATTAGATACCTTATGGAAAAGAAAGATGCTAAGCCAAGGCTTATTAGATGGGTACTTCTTTTGCAAGAATTTGATTTGCATATCATAGATAGAAAAGGTGCTGAAAATCCTGTTGCTGATAATTTGTCTAGATTGGAAAGCATTCCTTATGATCCTATTCCTGTTAATGATAGCTTTCCAAATGAACAATTGGCTGCAATAAGTGTAAGTTCGCGAGATAGTCCTTGGTATGCTGATTATGCTAACTTTATTGTTTCCAAGTACTTGCCTCCAACCTTTTCAGCTCAGCAAAGAAGGAAATTCTTTTATGACTTGCGGCATTACTTTTGGGATGACCCACACTTATATAAAGAAGGAGTCGATGGTATTATGCGAAGATGTGTTCCTGAATATGAACAACAGGAAATACTGAGGAAATGCCATGGAAGTGCTTATGGAGGGCATCACGCTGGAGATAGAACTGCGCAGAAAGTTCTACAATCAGGTTTTTATTGGCCTACCCTCTTTAAGGATGCAAGAAAGTTTATTTTATCTTGTGATGAATGTCAAAGGGTTGGTAATATCTCTAGACGCAATGAAATGCCTATGAGTTATTCTCTTGTTATTGAACCATTTGATTGTTGGGGATTCGACTTCATGGGTCCTTTTCCTTCTTCACAAGGTAATACTCATATACTTGTTGCTGTTGATTATGTCACTAAATGGGTAGAAGCTATACCTACTAAAAGTGCTGATGGTGAGACCTCTTTAAAAATGCTTCAAGATGTCATTTTTCCTAGGTTTGGTGTACCTAGATATCTTATGACTGATGGAGGTTCTCATTTTATCCATGGTGGTTTTAGAAAGACTCTTGCTAAATATGGTGTTAATCATAGAATTGCTTCAGCCTATCATCCTCAAACTAGTGGACAAGTAGAATTGTCAAATAGGGAGATTAAATCTATCTTGCAAAAGACTGTTAATAAATCTAGAAAAAATTGGGCTAGTAAGTTAAATGATGCTTTATGGGCTTATAGAACTGCTTATAAGAACCCCATGGGCATGTCTCCTTATAAAATGGTTTATGGTAAAGCTTGTCACTTGCCTTTAGAATTAGAACACAAAGCTTATTGGGCAGTGAGAGAACTTAATAGAGATTTTAAACTTGCCGGTGAGAAAAGGTTGTTGCATTTAAGTTCTTTAGATGAATGGAGAAGTGAGGCTTATGAAAATGCTAGACTCTTTAAAGAAAAAGTTAAGAGATGGCATGATAGGAGAATTCTTAAAAGAGAATTTAATGTTGGTGAGAAAGTTCTATTGTATAGGTCTCGTCTCAGATTTTTTGCAGGAAAGTTACTCTCAAAATGGGAAGGACCATTTGTTATTGTGGAGGTGTATCGTTCAGGTGCAATAAAAATTGCTTCATTGAAAGATAACTCTACACAAGTGGTAAATGGTCAAAGACTCAAGCATTATATTTCTGGAGATTCTATTAATGAAGAGGTTGATACAATTAAAGTGGTGACTCCGGAAACTTTCATTGAAGAACATTTTTCTGGGACTGCAGAATTCGATTCGAATAGGTAACAGTTTCGGTAAGAAAAGTTTCGCGAATAACTTTCTAGAAGATATTTTCGTCGTTTTTATTAAATATGGAAAAATAAGAGACCGAACCGGATGGGAGACGGCACCCGTGGTGCCCAAACCATAGGTCGGCGCGGTGGGCCCCCAGCCGCGCCGCCTGGTGGTTTGAGCACCCCGGAGCTCGTCTCCGATCAGGTTTCCTCCTGTACCTTCCTTATGTTGTAAAACTTTTTGCTATATAACTCACCCGAACCCCCGAGGTTCGTATCTCGCCTTTTCATCGTGTTTCGTTTCGAGCTGTTTCTGTCCAGATATTGTTTTCAGATCTAGAGCTGCCATGTCTTCATCGAAGCCTCCAAAGGACAGTTTCTTTGTGAACGTCGTCACCCCATACATGGATGAGCTGAAGATGCATCCCAAGGAGTCGCAGATGGTTGATGGAAAGCTGCGACGGAAGACGTGCGAGGACCCAAAGGAGAAGGGAGCCTGGAAGCCAGGATGGAGAAGCTGGAGCAAGAGGTCTTCACATACAAAAAGCTGGCGGAACGTGAAGTGGGAGTCTTCCACTCAATGGTGTCCGCGCTGGTCGCTGAACATAAGAAGGAGACTGCACAACTCTGGGAAGACATATTTCACCTCATCAACACCACCAACAAACTGCAGGCGCAACTCTATGACGTCCAGAATCAAAACTGTGAGTATGAAACTCGGTTTAAAAACATAAGCGCTGCTGCTAGTTTCAGGATAATCGAAACCAAGTCGTCCTTTGTTGATGGGAAACCCCTTCCCTGGAAGTCTGATGATGAGGACAATTCACCACCACCACCGAAGGAGTAATTCATCATAAGTATTGGCATCCCCTTGGTTTGTTCCAAGCTTGGGGGAGTGCCGCGGTATCACATCATTATCTTTACCTTTTACTTTTCCATAAAGTCATATCGTGAGTAGGGAAGTTATCTTATATGATGGTTTGCAATGTGGAAGTATCTCTCTTTTAGTTGGTTATCTATGTATCCCTTGGTGTGAGTTGCCGTTATGAAATATTAATGAGAAGTTTTATCATTTACTTTCTGCATACTTTATTTTAGCTTGCAATTCTCTTTCATATTGATAACCTTGTTGTTAGTATAGGGATCACTTTTTAGAGCACCAAGTTAATCTTTTTGGTTTTGGCAAACTTAGCATTGGTCAGTAGTAGACAATACTTTGAGACTTAAGTAGAGAGAGAGGGAGTGCATGCAAATATATTATTCCATGATCTTTCTTTCTTTGTAGCTCATAAGCTTAGTATTCTTAAGTTAAACTATTTGTGCTTCTAAGGAAGATTGCATGATTATTCTTATCACTTGTATAATTGTTTGTATCCCTCAACTCTTATGCTTGCTACATAACCTTGCTAGCCAAAGACCTGTATCGAGAGGGAATGCTTCTCATACATCCAAACCTTGAGCCAAACCATTGCCATTCGAGTCCACCATAACTTCCTACTATATGGTATTTTGCGCCATTCCAAGTAAATACTTCATGTGCTACCTTTAAATTATTCAAAACTTATTACTCCTAGTTTTGTGTCACTGTTTATTAGCTCATGAGGGTTCTGTAGAGTTTCTCTAGCACTTTTGTCAAACAGACTTTCACCAATGGACTAGTGGCATATACACCGCTTATCCAACAATTTGCAAAAAGAGCTGGCAAATGGGGTGCCCAGTCCCAATTAACTACAACTTTCATTAATAATTCTCTTCACATGTTTTGCCCTGATTTATCAGTAAGCAACTTAATTTGCAAATAGACACTCCTCCATGGTATGTGAATGTTGGAAGGCACCCGAGGATTCGGTTAGCCATGGCTTGTGTAAGCAAAAGGTTGGGAGGAGTGTCAACTATAAAGAAACTAAAATACATGTGTAAACAAAAGAGAAGAGGGATGATCTACCTTGCTGGTAGAGATAACGTCCTTCATGGGAGCCGCTCTTGAAAGTCTGGTTGACAAGGGGTTAGTGTTCACTTTACTACGATTCGTTGACAACGACATACATAGCTCAAACAACTATTTTCATACTCTCTATATGCTTTGCAAAACTTAAAAGCTCTAGCACATGATTTAATCCCTGCTTCCCTCTGCGAAGGGCCTATCTTTTACATTATTGTTGAGTCAGTAAACCCATTCCTCTCTATCTCAAGCAAGCATTTGAGTTGTTGAGATCCAATTAGTTATATGTGTTGATACTTCTAATCATATCTCTCATTTCCTTGTTTCGCACAATAGCTTTTATCCGAATGAATATAACTTTGAAAGTTATCAATGACTGTAAGGAGACTGTTATGATTAAGGCATGTAAGTTCTGCTATATAAGCTCTGATATAAAGACTCTTCTCGAAAGATAAGTATGATCTGTTAATTGTTCTCTGACCAAGAGTTTAAGTTTGCCTTCACCAATCATGGTTCTCTTTATGCACTTCATCGTGGTTCCCTTTACTTATTTCAAGTTAGATTATATGAAGGGAAGTTGCTGTCTAGAATGACTTGTGTATCAATGAATGTGATGCTTCTTGTCCGTATTTTATTTATCGACACTTTGCTCCATAAACTTGTGGTCATGTTTACTGAGCTCAGTTTTCGCTTGGGGACAAGCGAGGTCTAAGCTTGGGGGGGTTGATACGTCCATTTTGCATCACTATTTTATATCATAATTTACTGCTATTCATCGATATATTTCATATTTAGAAGTGTTACTTATGTTATTTTACCTATTTTGCATGTTTGATGAATAATGGAGAATTGGACACCGGAGTCAGGATTCTGCTGGAAAAAGCACCGTCGAGATGCACTATTTCTGAAGATCAATAAATCGAAGGAGACATATGGAAGTTCCTATTTTACCAGAAGATGGAGGAGGCCAAAAGGGGAGCTGAGAAGGGCCAGGTGGGCCCTCCTCACCCTGGCGCGGGGGCCCCCAGCCGCGCCGACAGGTGGTTTGGGGGCCCTGGCCCACCTCAGCCGTTCCCCCTTCGCGTACTTGACCCCCTCGGAACCCTAACACACGGAGGAGGCCATCGAAATATTCCGCCGCCTCCACGAGGCGGAAAACACCAGAGAGCGAAAAGCTCCCCTGCAGGAAGAAATCTGCCGGGGGAAATTCCCTCCCGGAGGGGGAAATCGTCGCCATCATCACCGTCATCGAGCTGGACTTCATCGGGATCATCATCATCATCATCTCCACCGCCAACACCATCATCACCGCCGCTGCACCCCGTCTCCGCTATAACATCTAGGGCTGAATCTTGTCTATTTCATAGGGGAAACTCTCCCGGTGTTGATTACTCTTGTTATTGATGCTATTGGGTGAAACCATTGGACTAAGGTTTATGTTCAGATTGTTATTCATCATCATATCACCTCTGATCATGTTCCGTATGATGTCTTGTGAGTAGTTCGTTTAGTTCTTGAGGACATGGGAGAAGTCTTGATGTTAGTAGTGAACTATGTTGAGTAATATTTAATGGTTTGATGCTTAAGTTGTGGTGTTATTCTTCTAGTGGTGTCATGTGAACGTCGACTACATGATACTTCACCTTTATGGGCCTAGGGGAATGCATTGTGTATTCGTTTGCCAATTGTGGGGTTGCCGGAGTGACAGAAACCTGAACACCCGTTGGTATATCGATGCATGAGGGATAGCAGGATCTCAAAGTTTAAGGCTGTGGTTAGTTTATCTTAATTACTTTCTTGTATTTGCGGATGCTTGCAAGGGGTATAATCACAAGTATGTATTAGTCCTAGGAAGGGCGGTGCATTAGCATAGGTTCACCCACACAACACTTATCAAAACAATGAAGATTAATCAACTATATGAAGCGAAAGCACTTGACAATATTCCCGTGTGTCCTCAAGAACGTTTGGTCATTATAAGTACAACAACCGGCTTGTCCTTTGCTGTAGAAAGGATTGGGCCACTCGCTGCAACTATTATTACTGCATTTTATTTACTTGTACTTTATTTATCTGTCATATCAAAAACTCCTAAAAACTTGTCTGAGAGCATTTACAGTGAATCCTTCATCAAAACCGCTTGTCAACACCTTCTGCTCCTCGTTGGGTTCGACACTCTTATTTATCGAAAGTACTACGATACACCCCCTATACTTGTGGGTTATCAGGCACACGGCAACGGAATACACACGACAAAGACAAGAAAAAACACACGGCAACGAAGTACACACGGCAAAGACAAAGCAAAACACACGGCAAGATACGTACACGGCAAAGATAAGGAGCCAAACGGAAGCGCGGACGGTGTGGTCACGGCAGCTCTTTCCCGTTTGTTTTTTTTACTTTAATTTATCTACTTAAAACACGGTATGACTAATTCATGTGGCATAGTTTGTGATAAATTGTCCATATTTTACACATGGGTGTGTCTTGATATGACAAACAATGTTGCCAAAAACAAATTTCAAAATATTTGTTATAAATATTGTTTTTAATTTTTTAAGTGTCAAAAGTGACATTTTTTGTAAAGCAAATACACAAAATATGGGGCAAAACGGAACACATCTAGATTTCACATAAAGTATACCACATTTTATGGATAATCTAGAAATATTAAGAACTTTTTCGGTTTCCACCTAATTGCGCGTATTTAAATGACTTTATGTCGTTTTTCCGAAAGTAATTCAAATTTGAACTACAAGTGTGTGATATTTTTCCCTTAATTTTTTCTCAAAATCATTTTAAGCTACACAAGTAGTGATTATATCACAGAACCTTCGATGGTTTTCAAAAATTCCACCCTTTCGACAACTAGCCATGGTTGCCGTTTTCACCCTTTTGTCAAAACAAAATCAAATAAAGTGAAAAGTTACTCAAAAAACGAAATCATTTGGCACTGAGCCCTTTTATGTGTAGTAGTTGATAGCAAAAATAATAAACTTGAGTTTTTACAAATTTTTCAAAAGAATGCTTCACAAAAAGGTCTATCGTCTATAAACATATATAGGTTTCAAACCAAATGACCAAGATATGACCATTTCCATGGCATAGTTTGACATAAAGTGCCCATATTTGGCACATATGTGTGTTTTGGTATGGTCAACAATGTTGCCGAATTAAGTTTTTCAAATATTTATATAAATATTATTTTCCATTTTTAAAGTGTCGAAAATGACTTTTTTTGTGAAAGAAGTACACAAAATATGGTGCAAAATGGAACTCATCTAGATTTCGCACAAAGTAGACCATATTTTATGTATAATACAGAAATATTAGGAATTTTCTCACTTTCTACCTAATTTCACGTATTTAAATGACTTTGTGTAGATTTTTCGAAAGTAATTCAAATTTGAACTACAAGTGTGTGATAGTTTGCTCTGATTTTTTTAAAAAAATCATTTTAAGATACACGAGTAGTGATTGTATCACAAAACCGTCAATGGTTTTGAAAAATCGACCAATTTCGACGAATAGACATGGTGGCCATTTTTTCCCTTTTTCAAAAAAAAATCAAATAAAGTGAAACATTACTCAAAAAATGAAATACTCTGGCATGAAGCCCTTTTGTGTGTATTAGTTGATAGCAAAAATAATAAACTTGAGGTTTGACATTTTTTTCAAAAAAATGCTTCACAAAAAAGTCTACCATGTATAAACAAGTATAAGTTTCGAGTCAAATGACCAATGTATACCATTCTCGTGGCATAGTGTGATAAAAGTGTCTATATTTGGCATATAGGTGTGTCTTGTTACGGCAAACAATGTTGCCGAAAAGAGTTTTTGAAATTACTTTTCAAAATATCATTTTCATTTTTTGTAATTGTTGACACACGAAAAAGTGCTGATTGGCCCGGGAGAGGTTCACGCGGATAACGCGTCTTAGCTGTTGGATGACTGCATGCAGTGTGAGATCCAACGGCTCCCAGCTTACAGCAACAAACACATGATCCGTGGACTTCGCTCTAATTGGTCGAGATGGACGCACGCTGGACCCAGCCTTTCTCTCTCCTAGGCTAACGAGACCCCATCGGTACGAACGAGAATATCAATCCCGATGTGCCCTCTTCCTTGCTTAAACTCCCAAACCTGCGCGCCGCCAGCAGCTCTCGATCTGCACCTGCACCTCGCTCCGCGCCTCGTCCCCTTTCTTCACCGGACCGATCTCCTCTGCTCCATCTCGTCGTCCCCGGCCAGGCGCCTCTCCCTGCCATCGCGAGCTCTTCCGCGCCCGGCCTGTTGAACTGAAGTATCTGTACCTGTACATTAGCAGTCTAACGTTAACTATACAACGGCTGTCCCTAGTCTTCAGGCTAGCTTAGTCAGAACGGTTGCATGCACCTGCGCGTGCCCCTGCTTCCGCATCCACGCCTCCACGTTCTCCTCCATGATCTCCTGAGGTGTATAAATGTAACAGAGGTCTTGTAATGTAAACTGTGCGAGAGTAATACAAAACTTCACGGCCTCCACATCGACCGCATCCCTGTCTCCTCCTCTTCCCTGCTAGCTGCACACAACGTGAAGACGACCGCGACGACACGACGACGGTGACCATGGCCTTGGCGAGCAGGGCTTTCAACAGCCGCCGTGAGGCGGCGCGGGGCTTAGGCACGGTGGCGCTGCAGTGGCCTCCCTCGCCGGCGCCGCGTGCAGTGGCTAAGAGCTGGGGCGCGGTTCCGTCGAGGATGGCGACCGTGGTGACTTCCGGCGCATCTCCGGCGAGGGACGGCCGGCGCCCTGGAGCCCGCGGAGGCTGTGAGCGCGCTGGAGATGAGAGCTCGCGACAGATGCAGACGGCGAGGCCCCGTGTTGACGCCGGCGTAGTGCGGGCACCCAACGGTGCCGTCCCCAGCGAGGGACGACCGGGGGGATTTTTTTTTTTATTGCATCGTTCTTCTTTGCCGTGTGCCAGGGCTAGCACACGGGAAAGAGCAAGGCCGTGGGCCACACATGTCAGAACTCGCCGTCACCGGTCCGCGTGAAGTGACGATGGGACCCACACGTCGTCGTTGCCGTGATCCCGATATATGGCACACGGCAAAGAGCTCTTTCTCGTGCAATTCTTCCCCATGTACTCATTGCCGTGTGCGGCACACGGCGAACCCTTTGCCGTGTGCTTTTCAGCCTTCACCGTGTGCATTGAGCACACGGCAATGAGCTGCTCTCCGGTAGTGACTCCCCGAGTCGAACATATATACCCATGCAGCAGGAAAGAGCCTAGGAGATTGATAGTCTCATTGCTCCAGATCAATGGCAATTGTCTTTTCTGATGGGGTCGCCAACGTCGACGAGGTGGCGAAAGGCGCCACGCTTCATCTGGATGTGCCACCGACCCTACGTTCGGCGGTGAGGAGTGAGCTGAAGGACAGCAGCGCCCCAGGCCCTGCCCTACGGTCGGCGGTGAGAAGGGAGCTGCAGGATAGCAGCGCCCCAGGCCCTGCATGGTCCCCACAAGCAGACACGGCCAGGCAGGAGACGGCATCACCATCGCCGCCAGCGCCATCGATATCACTGCAGCCGACCCCGGCGCCGCCAAAGCATCCATCTGATAATGGTAATTAATTCGCCATATCTCTCTGTGGACTGGTGAATTAATCGTGTTCCTGATATCTTCTCTATCGTCTTTGCTTTCGTTCGGAATGAATTGCAGCCACCGGGTCTCAGTATCATCCCCTACTACCGTCTAGCGCGGCAATAGGGCTCGGCGTCGGCGTGACCGTGGGTTCCGTGGTCCTCATCTGCCTGATTCTCACAGCTGGTTGGTGTCTCTTGTGCCGCCGCAAGAGGCGCAAGGTGATGACGGCGAGACCGCCAGGCCAGAGGAAGGGAAGCCCACGGAAGGAGAAGAAGAAGAGTTTGAGAAATGGACGGGGCACAGGCGGTTCGGCTATAGCGAGCTCGCCGTCGCCACAAGATTCTTCTCCGACGAGGAGAAGCTCGTGTCAAAAATATAATATATACAAAGCACGACCCTTTCCCATTAGTTCGGACTTTTGGGATAATTGGCTAGTGCAATAATTCAATATGGTATCAGAGCCAGAGCCTAAAATCCACGTCCTAGTCTCGTGAGAAAAGTCCACAGCCTGGACGTGAGGGGGAGTGTCAAAAATATAATATATACAAAGCACGACCCTTTCCCATCAGTTCGAACTTTTGAAATAATTGGCTAGTGCATCAATCTAATAGCTCGGGGAAGGCGGCTTCGGGTCGGTGTACCACGGGTACCTCAAGGAGACGAACGTGCACGTCGCTGTCAAGAGAGTTTCCCAGGGCTCCAAGCAGGGGAAGAAGGAGTACGTCGCGGAGGTGAGGGTCATAAGCCAGCTGAGGCACCGCAACCTCGTGCAGCTCGTCGGCTGGTGCCATGATGACAACGAGCTCCTGCTCGTCTACGAGCTGATGCTGAATGGCAGCCTTGACACGCACATTCACAACCAGGAGAAGGTGCTCTCGTAGGATCAGCGCTTCTGTACCTGCACGAGGAGTGGGAGCAGTGCGTCCTCCACCGGGACATCAAGCCCAGCAACCTGATGCTGGACGCGTCCTTCAAGGTGAAGCTCGGCGACTTTGGTCTCGCGCGGCTCGTCGACCACGGGCAAGGAGGATCGCACACCACCATGCTCATGGGCACCATGGGGTACATGGACCCCGAGAGCATGGTCACCGGGAAGGCCAGCACGGAGTCGGACGTCTACAGCTTCGGTGTGGTCGTCCTCGAGATCGTCACCGGCCGAGGCCCCATCCTGGTCCTCCAGGGGAACCGGTCCGTCACCATGCAGTTGGTGCAGCTAGCCTGGGAGCTCTACGGCGACGGAAGAATCCTCGACGCTGCCGACCCTCGACTGAATGGCGAATTCGACAGTGGGTGATGGAGCGTATGATGGTCGCCGCGCTCTGGTGCGTGCACCCAGACAGCAGCAGAGGCCGTCCATCAGGCAGGACATCAACGTGATGCGCTCCGAGGCGCCGTTGCCGGTCCTCCCGGCCAAGATGCCGATCGCGTCGTTGTCGCTGGCTTTGCCGACGGTTGACGCCCTCCTGTCGCAGTCTCCCGCTGCTACAAGGACCCACGGCAGCAGCAGCAGCTATGGGACGGGCACCACTACCGGTTCCAGCATAGGCACCACGCGTTCTAACAGTGGGGCGGACTTCATGCCTTCCTTGTCCATGCTGAGATAAAAAGAATGGATTTCAGACAAATGTTACCAGTAAGTGTTAAACTATTTGGTAGTACTTCTCTTCACATTGTGGAGATCTGGTTACTAGTATGTATCTCGGGTTTTGATTTGGATATACTATATATAAGGATGTTTTTCTTGGTTTCATATCCATGTTTTTCGTTTAACAGGGTAGTAGGCTAGTAGTCCTCTCAAATGTGAGGGGTAATCGGAAGTGTTCATATCTATACTTATTCTGTAACGACATTTTTTTTACTTCTATGCAATTCTTTTGTGGAGGAGGACAACCCCTTTACATACATCCTTAATGGAAAAATACACAATGTTTTAGAAAGGGATGCTCTTTTGCTGAACGTGCAACTTTTACTTTATTTAGTATTACGTGTAAGGTTGTGTTGCAATAGAATATAGTGTAACATATTTTGACGAAATAACTAAGGATATTGATAAACAAAATCTCAAGGGTTTATATAGTTGGGCCTAGAGTTGAAAGGACAGCAAAAAAACTGAATCACAATCTCCATACCCCAACTTATTTTCTGGAAAATAACTGTAGGTAGTAATAGAACATATATCCTAGAACTCATACACTCCCTCCAATCCAGAATAAATGTCGGAGGAAAGCAACAACTCGTACAAGTTCTTGTCAAACAAAAAAAAACTCGTACAAGTTATACGTATAAGCCACGACACATTTTTAGGATTGGAGGGAATAGAATGCATTTACCATCGTATAAATAGGTATTGCTGTGCCACTTGATCTCCTCCATACAAAGGCAAACATATCCTAGAGAATCCGATAAATTTAAGACATATCTATTTTAACATGACAAGCCCAGTTAAACAATTACTTGAAGCGATCTTGTACTATGGATTGACATTAAGTTTATGGTGCAGAATAATAGAGTTCTACGGAGTAGCTTTTATGAAGAATAGGTTCAATCTTATTATTCAATTGCTTTGTTGAAAAATAAATTAAGCTTTAAATACTTTATGAAGTGTACAAAGTATATGCATTCCTCTAAAGGAGTGTATATTTGAAACCTGCCTAATCTATACCCAAATGTGTGAAAAATATGGTTTTAGCTTCACAAATAAGGTTAAAGATTCTCATCAATATTATGTCGATAATATTCGCTTCGTATTTGTGACTTAATAGCAATGTTGAGGATATTGCTTATCGGGACTTATCGGTTGATCCAAGGTAAGGGGTAAATTGGCTGGTTTATCGGCATATCGGCTGATTCAGCCGATAAATCGATTGATTTATCTTATCGGTCAGACACCGAGAAGAGATAAATCGGCCGATTTATCAGAATATCGGAAGATATATCTTGAACAGTTAATAGTATTTAGATTTTTGTCTATTTATTTCCACTTTGAAAAAGAATACTTAATTTTATGGGATGAATGATACGAAGGTATATTTGAAAATGATATGTTAATTCAAACAAAGAATCTCTTGGTAGTCGGCAGCGGCAGAGGCGGAGTAAAGTTGACAGATCATATAGCAATCCGTGTTGAACATAATTACGCATATGTATATGATCAGTTGATCGTTGTCCTGCTCCAATGGGATTGTGTCTTGGCCTCTACAACGCAACGCAAAAATACATTTTTTTCAGACTTGTAATCCAACGGTACATTGTTTTTTAGGTAACAGTACATGGGCACCACACCAAGCGCGGAAAGAAGAAAAAAGGCAAGGAAGATGGGCTAGGCTGCATGGGCCGTAACATTCGAAGCAAGGCTCACCCAAGAGAGAGTACATCGGCGGCGGCCCTTCTTCCTTCTTACGATCGCCGGATTCGCCGCCTGAGTTCCGGCCGCTTCCGCCAGCAATCGCCGCCGGTGCCGCTGCAGCGCCTACCTCCTCGTGTCCATGTCGTCTCTAAAACTCCTTCATCCTATCTCGAGCACCAATGGCTGCCGATCTTCAGCCCCTCCACCGCCACGGTCGCCGCCGTCACACCCCGCTAGCGACGTTGTCCTCCGCGGCGACGTCATCCCTTCCACCTTCCTGAGACGCAGGGCCGTGGAGAAGAGCCACCCGTCAGGTACATGGAGGGGCTGAGGCACCGTTAGCGAAAAAATTGGTCATGATGGAGCTGGATGCTCGGGCGGTGTCTCGCTCCAGCAGTTGCTGCGGCCTGCGGGAGAACATGGCAAAGGTATTAACAATTCCGCCACAACTCTACATATATGATAGAGAACAGAGAACATAGCTGTTCGAATTTCTTAGGGACAAGTTTGCAGTAGTTTAGTGGAGACAAACAAAAGCAAAGATGTTCTCACTTCTCAGTGACAATGTGTTCTCACTCACACAAAGCCCATGGCTCTCGAGAACGGACTACTCGCTCGGTCCAAACCTCGTCGATGCCCCCAACTAATTATCCATGCGTGTTACAGACGACCGATGATGGAACTCGAGTGCTACACAAAGTTTTGTTTTACCGGAGTGCATGCATCGTCCTGGCTCCCCAAACCAAGCCCCAAAGTTAATAAGGAAAGGTTCAGACTCACACAGACTGCTACACCAAGTTCAGATTTGTAAATGTGAATGCCTACTTCCTCTACAAAATTTAGCGTGGAAAACCCCTTCAAATCAAGGATAAAACATCACGCCAGCAAAAATTTACTATATCGAGACTAAAGCACCAGAATTTTTTTTTAGATAAAGGGAGTCTTTATTACTTAAAAGAGTTTAATCATTACACCCAGGCTCTGCATAACTAAGATGCACATAGCCAAAAAGTCTGAAGCACTAGCAAAAGAATAACAAGGCGAATTACATATCAAAATTGTAGAAACGCCTATGGTGGTGGAGGGCCGATCCGCAAATTATGCTGCCATCCATGTAGGGAGAAAAAGTCTCTCGCCGTATCCTCCAGTCTTGTACAGACCTCCATAAACAGGTCTCGATGCCCCACACGTTGCAACTGAGCCCACGAACGGAGTGTAGCAGTAGTCCGGTAGATAACCTGCATAAGAGAACAATTTTTATCATTAAAAACCTTGTCGTTTCTACATAGTCAAAGCGACCATATTACGACAAGCGCTGCCACCCTAATAAGTTGTTTGAACCTATTATCCACTCCATTCAGCCAGTTCCCAAAAATATTAGCAATGCCTGTAGGTGGATAAATAGTAGAACATATTTGGATGATGGACCATATAGAACTAGCAAACTTGCACTCGAAGAACATGTGTTTGATTGTCTCGTCTTGATGACAGAAGAAACGTTGTTTACTCCCATGCCAATTGCGTTTTGCAAGGTTGTCTTTTGTAAGAATTACTCCTCGACGAAGATACCACGCGAAAACTTTGTTTTTAAGTGGAATCTTCATCTTCCAGATTTTCTTATTATTATTAGCTGGCATGAACGAGTGCGGTATACATGGAGTCCACGGAGAATTTGCGTAAATTCCACCGAAACTCATCGGTCCCTTGAGTCGACAAATTGACAGAAGCGAGTCGCTGGAGCAACTCATGCCAAGATGCCAGCCTGGGTCCAACAAGATCTCTACGAAACGTCATAGTGGGTTGATTATCAACCAATACTTGAGCGAGTGTATCGCTTTTGTGACGTCCTTGGACTATACCATATAACGCTGGATATTGTTCTCGGAACGGGGTAGTACACAACCATGTATCCTCCCAGAACCTTATCTCAGACCCATTCTTAATAGAGAAGGAGCCATATGGGAAGAAGAATTTCTTCGTCACCATTAGACCCGCCCAGAAATGGGAATCACCTGATTTCCAAGAAACCTGTGATATCGCACTTGAGCCAATGTACTTCTTCCTAAGGAGGGTTTGCCACACCCCCTCTTCCGTCAGTAGCATAAAAAGCCACTTACCAAGAAGAGCTCTATTCTTGACCTGAAGGTCATGAATCCCAAGACCACCATGGTCCTTAGGGCGGCACACTATATCCCATTTTGCCAGCCGGTATTTCTTTTTCTCACTATCCCCTTGCCAAAAGAATCTGGATCGAAAGTAATCCAATCGATGCAAGACTCCCTCTGGTAGTTGAAAGAAAGATGTCATATACAACACCATATTAGTGAGGACTGAATTTATCAGTACCAATCTTCCCCCAAAGGATAGTAGCTTTCCTTTCCAGCTACTTAGCCTCTTTTGTAGTCTTTCCTCAACATGTTTCCAGTGAGCTATCGTTAGCCTCCTAAAGTGAATTGGGATGCCTAGATAGTTAATAGGAAATTGGCCGAGCCCACAACCAAATAAATCGGCATATTGGGCAGCCTCCTCTTGGGCGTCCCCAAAACAAAACACTTCACTTTTATGGAAATTGGTTTTTAGACCGGAAAGTTGCTCGAACGCTGATAATATTAATTTCAGGTTTCTCGCCTTCTCCATATCATGTTCCATAAAAATAATTGTATCGTCAGCGTATTGCAGAATGGATAATCCGCCATTAACTAGATGCGGTACCACGCCAACAATTTGCCCATCGGATTTTGCCCGCTCAATGATTATGGCTAACATATCAGCAACTATATTAAACAATATAGGTGATAATGGATCGCCTTGCCGTAATCCCTTTTTCGTCTGGAAGTTTCTACCGACATCGCCATTGACTTTGATGGCGACACTTCCTCCGGAAACGAAATTATGAATCATTGCGCGCCACTCAGCTGAAAAACCTTTCATTCTGAGTATTTGTTGCAAGAAAGACCACTTGACTTTATCATACGCTTTTTCGAAGTCAATTTTTAGGATGACTCCATTGAGCTTTTTCCGATGCATCTCATGAACTGTTTCATGTAAGATCACAACTCCATCAAGGAAATTGCGACCTTGCATAAACACCGTCTGAGCGGGCCTCACGACATGATCGGCCACCGAGTTAAGCCTAATAGTAGCGGTTTTAGTGAAAATCTTGAAGCTAAAGTTAAGAAGATGGATAGGTCTATATTGCTGAATCCTTTCTACTCCATTAACCTTTGGCAACAAAATTATCTCACCGAAATTTAGGCGAAACAACTCAAGATGTCCAGCATGTAAATCCTGAAACATCGCGAGCAAGTCCGCTTGGATTATGTCCCAGAAAGTTTGATAAAACTCTGCGGGGAAACCATCCAGACCCGGTGCTTTGTTGTGTTCCATTTGGAATACCGCCTTCTTCACCTCCTCCATAGAGAAAGGAGCGGTCAGATGGGCGTTTTCCTCATTGGAAACCTGCGGGATATCATCTGTTTGGGTTTCGCCCAGCGAGAAATTATCTGCGTCCGGCTCTCCAAATAGATTTTTATAGTACTTCTTGATGTAGGATTTCAACTGCTCATGGCCTTCAATCGTACCCTCTTCCTGGTTTAAGGAGTGGATGAGTTTCTTTCTATAAAGTATCTCGTATTCGCATCTCCTTCCAGAATAAATTGGGCCTTTGATCGATGGTACCATTTGATCTCCTCTTCACGAAGAAGACCCGCCATCTCAGTGTTTGAACGATTTTTAAGTCGATCTCTTGCGATGATAGGGGTCTAACTTCCGCAGCAGCCTCAAGTTCATCTATAATAGATGACAACCGGAGCTTCTCGTTTTTAATTGCCCAACCATATGTATTTCCCAACCATTGAGGTGTTTGCCCAACGCGCTTATTTTGTTGTTCCACCTTTGGATTGGAGTTAGACCGGGCACCGGCCTTTCCCACACCCTCTTTACCATATCAAAAAAGCCATCCCTATGCCGCCAGCCCAATTCAAATTTGAATTGGCATTTGCACAATGGGTTAGGTGTTCCCGTGGTTAGGAGTATGGGAGCATGATCTGACAATGCCTCTATACGTTTGAGGACCCGTACTGAGACCAGTGGGTATTTTATTTCCCAATCCAAATCCATAAATACACGGTCTAGCTTCTCGTATGTTGGCTCTCGGAAGCAATTAGCCCAAGTAAATTGTCTCCCAACCATAGATACTTCTCTTAGACTAAGGCTGTCAATAACAGCATTGAATAAGAGAGGCCATCTGTTGTCAAATCTGCCTCTACTCTTCTCATGTGGAAACCTAAGCAAGTACACCATAGTCACTACGGGCGCCTCGCTGTCGACGAGAACGTCGCCTTCCACTGAAAGAATATTCCGGCTAAATGCAACCCACAGTGTCAAATATGGGGTTTGAACTCTGGTGGGATGAGGGTACAACCACCCTGCTAGCCATCCAACCACATGTTAGTTTGCCACGGTGTTTTGACTTAGAAAACATCTAGTCTCCTAATGTTGAGTAGTAAAATTTCAGATGTACAGTCGAACGTTTTATGTTGGCACACAAAGTATCACGAAAAAAACCTTTTATGTGCCAGTGTGAAGAGGACAAAATGTCTTGTAAAAAGTCAGGCACAAAAATATTTGTTGAATTTAAATTTGCACCAGAATTTATTGTGATCAATTTATCCCATGCGGTAAATTATAAGAGTTATGCATAGAAGACGGATCTAGATCAATACCGCTTCGCTACCACCCTATCCTCTCGCTCCCCTCAGCTCCGTAGTCTATGTGATTTTGAATCACAACTCAAGTACTCAACATATAAATCAAATATCCGGAAAGAAACCAAAAATTACAAATGGGACCTACAGGCTGCAGTACACAAAGGAACTTCAAAAGAAAAATAGGAGCACAACAAGTCCATCAGGGCCTTCACTACCGCTGCATCTTACAAAGCTCGACCGCCAGACCGAGGGGCCGCTCCTGGAGACAAAACCCTTAGGTGCAACTCCTCTATGTGAAGCATGGCTAAAGCTAAAGATCCCCCAACATGGCCTGCAAACTGGAGGAAGAATGGTTGTCTACAATTGGTCGACCGGTTCTCCATTCGATCGTAAGAAGGGTGAGGCAGTTGCCCGGATTAGTCCCTACTGTTGAATTAGTCCCTACTGTTGAACTCCCAGATAAGAACCACACACATTCCCCACCGAGGAGAACACCACCAAGCTGTGCCCCTTCCCCCCTCACCACCACCACCTCGATGTTGAAGCAGAGTCGAAGAGCAGCAGACTCTTCGTCAGTTTGGGACCATTTCTTCGTTTAGCGTCACTCCACTTGTACCTGACGCAGAACAACGAACGTCACTCATATGCCTTGCATGGGATATTAATTCCGCCTAATTTTGTTGCTACACCTAGAAAATGAGATGCAGAGAAGTTTTTTTTTTAGAAAAGGGAATTTTATTAC
This sequence comes from Poa pratensis, assembly GCA_947311845.1. Taxonomy (NCBI): domain Eukaryota; kingdom Viridiplantae; phylum Streptophyta; class Magnoliopsida; order Poales; family Poaceae; genus Poa; species Poa pratensis. Next base: position 166,039,286 of record CAMZMU010000063.1, read on the forward strand.
TCCCAACCTCTGCATCGAGTGATGCACAGCCGATTATTAGAAAGTAGCAAGTGTCAATTATTCAAACGTTTACATGACCAAAATCAGGAAAGATCAAGGCGCAACTCGAAACGACACAAATATTAGGAACAAAAGACTACAAAAGTCTACTAGTATGTTGCCACGTATGCCGGGAGAAAAAAATCATGTGTGCCACCAACAGGAGTCGCGCGCATCCAGCCACCATAAGGTCCCGCTGGTCTGAAGGCAGCAAGAAAGCCCATAGCTGGATCCAATGTGCCGACATATGTATAACTGTAAGACATGAAAGTTTCTTTCCTGTTAAAAACAAGATTGTTCCTACAATTCCAAATAGACCAACAAATAGCAGAAACGCCGATACGAATCCTATTCTTGGTCTTTATATCAATTCCATTTAACCAATTACCAAACATATTAGTAACATTGGTAGGAGGTGGTATATTGTAGGTACAAAAAACAACACGCCAAACAAGTTGTGCAAAAGGGCAGGAAATAAAAGATGTTCCACTGACTCATTGTTCCCACAAAAAGGACAATGAGGGTCGCCTTTCCAAGTTCTTTTTGCCCAGGTTATCATTAGTCAGTACTAATTTTCGGTGGAGGAACCACATGAAAACCTTGATTTTTAGAGGCATTTTCAGTTTCCATAGGTAATTTTGTAAATATGTAGTATGTCCATTCATAAGGTCTTCATACATAGATTTAACTGCAAAAGTGTCATTTTGTGTTAGACTCCAATGGAAAACATCTGGAACATCAGTAAGAGTAATATCCATTAATCTAATGCATAAATGGGACCACATATCCCACTTGTTCCAATTAGTGCCCTACGAAAGCCTATGTTCAAAGGAGGGCCATTGTGAAACACATCATGGACCGAAACATTTTGTTGTTGCACAATGTTTTAGAGCAATGGATATTGATCCTTCAACGGTGTCTTACCAAGCCAAGTATCCTCCCAAAACCTGGTAGTTTCACCATTGCTGACGCAGAAAGATCCTCTACTAAAGAAATCTTCTTTTACACGCATGAGACCTTTCCAGAATGGAGAGTCAGTTGGTTGTGCTTCCACGTGAGCCAAAGTTTTACTATGAAGATATTTGTTTTGCAGCAATTCCTGCCAAACTCCTTCTTCATTTAAAAGTTTAAACAGCCACTTACTGAGTAAACATTTGTTCTTTAGTTCTAGCACTCCACTCCTAAAGCACCCTGGTCCTTTGGTCTACATATGATGTTCCATTTTGTTAATCTATATTTCTTTTTATTCTCATCACTTTGCCAAAAAAAGCGGGATCGATAAAAATCAAGTCTTTTTCGCACCCCTTTAGGTACTTCTAGAAAAGACAACATGAACATCGACAAGCTTGTTAAAACCGAATTAACAAGAACTAGCCAGTCTCCATAAGATAGCATCGTGCCCTTCCAACACCCTAGCTTGCCTTCGAAACGGCTCTCTACGGTATACCATTCGGGATTCCTAAGTTTCCAGTAATGTATGGTGTCGTGGGTTTGTCACGTCAAGTGTCATGGATGACTTCGTAGGTGTGGGATTACGCGAGTCAAGCATCTCCGAGCTTGGGATCGCAGGAACAAAGATCAACACAGATTTACCCAGGTTCGGCCCCCTCAATGTGAGGTAAAAGACCTACTTCCTGCCTACCCTAGATTGGTATTGATATGATAATCGAGGTGTTACAATGGAGGCGATCCGATCTGGTACTCGCCGTATGAGCTAGGGTTTAGGGCTTGATAGCTTGACCCTCTCTAAGTCCTGCGAGTCCTCTTTATATACACAGAGGCTCGTCAGGTTACAAGAGTTCTACACGAAGCCTGATTATCTTTCTTGTCTTCCAAGGCAAGTTTGCACCGACCTTCTGGAACTTTCCTTTATCGAGTCGCGATGCGAGATTGGCCCATCTTTCACGTGGCCCAACAATGATAGCGCAGCTTAAGTCGCGGGTTAATCATTCCCCCGACATTAGCCCCCAAGCGTGGCCTGAACTTCATAGTATTTCTTGATCTTGAATGTTTAGGCCGCGCTTTTCCTTGTTTCGCGACTTATAATTGTGCAGGATTGGCCTTGACTCGCACCTGGAAGATCATCTGACTTCGTGAGCTTCTTTGTTAGAGTAGCCTGATAGCTTCAGAACTTGATGACGATCCATCTTCAAATTTTTGATGATAATATGATGTAGCCCCCAAGGATTGAGAGGATGTAATGGTAATCATCTCAATTCTTCTCAGAGAATTCTGAAGGTCATCACCTGTAACTTGATATCATGAATAAAACAATTGTTAAGATACAAGTAATTGTAATTGGTGTTGCCGTACTATAAGCAGTACATCGACCTCTAGTTAGGCCATCTGAATCCTTAAGTGGGCACTCGCGCGACTCAGTATTTCCTAGGAACATGTGTGTTCAGGGTCGAGAGCGGCCATGATAGGCAATCAAGCTCGATTGACGCCACACCCCAGTACTTTGGCCACATAATGCGAGTAGCAATCCAACTTAAGGTAAATTTGATAATTGCCAATAAATTGGCTGTTTCAGGGTAACAAAGACCCCAAGAAACATAATGATATTGCCATGATAGGCTAAGCTATGATAAGCTTTGATTATGATGACACATAAGGTCGCGCCTTGGTGGCAACCGAGTGTTATACATAGGGTTGGATCGCGCGTAGGTGGCGATCCATGGTGATACATGGGGTCGGTCGCGCCTAGGTGGCGACCAGAGATGATACAAAGTTTACGGCCGCGCCTAGGTGGCAGCCGGTTTCTGATACAAGGGTCGATCGCGCCTGGGTGGCGATCAGATGTTGCATAGGTCGCGCCTAGGTGGCGACCAAAGTTGAAGTTCTAGCCCTGAGTGGCTGTGATGATACTCAGCTATAAAGCTGGAAAGGATGATGCTTGGCTCTGATTAGCCTTTTCTTATGTATAGTACGGTCGCAGGTGTGCGACGTTCCAAGGGCGAGGTGCCTCGAGACGATCCTCGAAATCATGGCGTTCGCTGCTTTCTTCCCTTACATCCAGCAGATAGTACGACCCATTGTTTAGCTTCTTGCTGATGATGTAGGGTCCTTCCCATGGAGAGGACAGCTTATGCATTCCCTTGTGATCTTGTTTAAGTCGCAGTACTAGGTCGCCTTCTTGAAAGGTGCGGGTTTTGATGCGTCTGGCATGATAGCGTCGCAAGTCTTGTTGATATACCGCTGACCTTGATGCTGCCAAGTCTCTAACCTCTTCTAATGTGTCCACCGAGTCTTGCCGAGCTATCTCATTATCTGTCTCGATGTAAGCCGCAACTCTTGGTGAATCATGTATGATGTCGCTGGGCATGACTGCTTCTGCTCCATAGACCATGAAATATGGTGTAAATCCTGTGGATCTGTTAGGGGTTGTTCTTAAGCTCCACAGTACTGCTGGCAATTCTTCCACCCAACATCCTGGAGATGCTTCGACCTTTTCAATAAGGCGCGGCTTAATTCCATGGAGAATTTCCTGGTTAGCTCGCTCAGCTTGTCCATTGCTCTGCGGGTGTGCTACTGACGTGAGGTCCAATCTTATCCCATTGTCTGCGCAAAATATCTGTGTAGCCCCTTCAGAGGTGTTGCTCCCATTGTCTGTAATGATACTATGGGGGTACCCGAAGCGGAATATGACCTTCTTCAAGAACTTGACTGCTGTTTCAGCCTCGCAATCTCCCACAGGTTCTGCTTCTATCCACTTTGTGAATTTGTCCACCATGACCAGGAGGTGAGTTTTTCCGTTTGAAGACCGTCTGAAGGGCCCTACCATGTCAAAACCCCATACGGCAAAAGGCCATGTGATGGGTATTGTGCGAAGTGCTTGAGCTGGCATATGATCTTGCCTAGCGTATCTTTGACATCCGTCGCACACTCTGACAATTTGCTCTGCATCTGCTAATGCTGTTAACCAGAAGAATCCATGTCGGAACGCCTTTGCCACCAAAGATCTTGACGAAGCATGATGGCCACAATCGCCTGAATGAATTTCGTGCAAGATTTTTCGTCCCTCTTCTGGTGAGACACATCTTTGGAATGCTCCTGACACGCTGCGCTTGTATAATTCGTTGTTGATGATTGTATAGGCCTTTGATCGTCGTATGATTTTGCGCGCCTCAATCTCATCGTCTGGCAGCACTCCGCGACTTAAATATGCCATGTATGGCTCTGTCCATCCTGGCTGTTCATGCAGGGCTGCGACTAAAGTTGAATCGTCCTCTGGCTCTGCAATGTCAATCTCTGCTGGAGGTTTGACTGATGGATTGTGCAGTTCATCCAGGAAAACATTGGGTGGGACTGACTGTCTGTTGGATCCAAGCCGAGACAGGGCATCTGCAGCTTCGTTTTGTCTCCGATCAATATGTTCAACTTGGTATCCAGTGAAATGTCCAGCAATTCTGTCCACCTCTCTTCTATATGCAGCCATGTTCGCATCCTTGCTGTCCCACGTTCCAGAGACCTGCTGTGCCACCAAGTCTGAATCGCCAAAACAGCGTATGCGACTGATGTTCATCTCCTTTGCTATACGTAGACCATGAAGCAGTGCCTCGTACTCCGCCACGTTATTTGTGCAGTTGAAGTGTATCTGTACACATACCGCAGCTTGTCTCCCTTGGGAGATGTTAGAACAACTCCAGCCCCCGAGCCTTGCAACTGTCTTGACCCATCAAAATGCATGGTCCAGTATTTGGTTTCTGCCATGCTAGGAGCGACTTGGATTTCTGTCCAATCGTTAATAAAATCTGCAAGGGCTTGCGACTTAATTGATGTGCGCGGCTCGTAGCTGATGTGATGTGGTCCCAACTCGATCGCCCACTTAGCGACTCTTCCAGTAGCTTCTCGATTACGATGATATCTGCCAACGGTGCTGAACTAACCACAGTTATTGGATGTTCTTGGAAGTAGTGCTTCAGCTTGCGACTCGCCATGAACACTCCAAACACCAACTTCTGCCACTGTGGGTAACGCTGTTTGGAAGCTGTGAGGACTTCGCTCACGTAATATACTGGTCTCTGGACAGGGTATTCCTTTCCGTTCTTGTCTCTCCACAACCATGACAGCGCTCACAGCACGGGAATTTGCCGCTATGTATAGTAGCATGGCTCTTTATCCTTTGGAGCCGCCAGAACTGGAGCATTTGTCAATTGATGTTTCAAGGCTGTCAGAGCTTCGTCGGCCTCTGCGTCCCAAACGAAGGTGTCTGATTTTTTCAACAGTCTGTACAAAGGTAGTGCTTTCTCTCCCAATCTTGATATAAAGCGACTCAAAGCTGCTACGCACCGGTAAGTCGCTGCACATCTTTTATCTTTTCTGGCTTTTGGAGATCCATCACGGCCTTTATCTTGTCAGGGTTGGCCTCAATGCCTCTTTCTGATACTATGAATCCCAATAGCTTTCCTGCTGGTACTCCAAAGACGCACTTTGTGGGGTTGAGCTTCATGTTGTATTTTCTGAGATTTGTGAATGTCTCTGCCAGATCACTAATAAGATCCTGGCTAACTTGCGACTTAACCACAATATCATCCACGTAGGCGTGAACGTTGCGACCTATTTGCTCATGTAGACAATTCTGAATGCATCTTTGGTAAGTCGCACCTGCGTTCTTCAACCCAAAGGGCATGCTGACATAACAAAAAGCTCCAAAGGGTGTGATGAAGGACGTCTTTTCTTGGTCCTCCCTCTTCATCTTGATTTGATGGTAGCCTGAATAGGCGTCCAAAAAGCATAACAGCTCGCACCCAGCAGTTGAATCAATCACTTGGTCGATTCGCGGCAAAGCAAATGGATCCTTTGGACAAGCTTTGTTAAGACTGGTGTAATCAACGCACATTCGCCACGTACCGTTCTTTTTCATAACCAATACTGGGTTTGCCACCCATTCCGGATGGTATACCTCCGTGATGAATCCTGCAGCCAGCAAGCGAGCTATTTCCTCTCCTATTGCCTTTCTCCTATCATCGTGGAAACGCCGTAGTGGCTGCTTCACTGGTTTAGCCGCAGGGTTCACTTTGAGGCTATGTTCTGCTAATTCTCTTGGTACCCCTGGCATATCTGACGGCTTCCATGCGAAGATGTCCTTATTTTCCTGGAGAAAAGCGACGAGGGCCTTCTCCTGCTCTTCTTCCATGTGTGCTCCAATGCTGGTTTGCTTGGATGAGTCGCCAGGAACAAGATTTATCTGCTTAGTGTCCTGGGCCGCTTTGAATTTCATTGGTGGCTCGGCAGATGGCGTGGTAACTACACTCATGTCGTTTGGGTCCACCTGCGACTTATAACCTTTTAGCTCTTCCGCGGCACAGGCGGATTCTGCGAAGGCCGCATCTCCTTTTCACATTCTATCGCTTTTTCTCTATCTCCGTACACTGTGATGACCCCTTTTGGTCCTGGTATCTTCAACTGTAGGTACACGTAGCATGGCCTGGCCATAAACTTAGCAAAGGCCGTTCTTCCAAACAAGGCGTGATATGGGCTTTGGAATTTTACCACTTCGAAGCATAGGAATTCGCTTCTAAAGTTCTCTTCTGTCCCAAAAGTTACCCCTAGGGTTATTTTCCCCGCTGGCCGTGCGGACCTTCCTGGGACAATGCCGTGAAACACTGTTGACGTGGGCTGCAGGCTGGAATCCTTGAGTCCTAGACGCTGGAACGTATCGTAGTACAAGATATTAATGCTGCTTCCTCCATCCATAAGCACTTTGGTCAGCTTGTATCCTGCAACGTACGGTGCCACAACCAGCGCCAACTTGCCAGGTTCCCGTACTTGTGGCGGGTGATCGTCGCGACTCCAGGTTACTGCGTATTCTGACCACCTTAACCAATTGGGTGTTGCTGGTATCACGGCGTTCACCTGCTGACTTCTGCGGCTCAATTTCTCTTCCCTTTTGGAGGTATCGATAACTATTGTGTGATACTGCCCCGTTTGCCTGGGGTTACTCGCGCCGTGCTGCCCAATATTTGTGTTATGAGCCGCACTAGGGTTTCCTTCATGGAATTCCCCCCGTTGTGTTGGCTCTCTTCTTTCCACTTCTTGTAATAGTGGCATTGCGCCTTGGTATGGTCCGCTGGCCGTCCATCACCTGTCGCATGAAGGTCGCATGGCCGGTTAAAAACTTCTTGCATATTGATTGGACGGGAGCCGTATCCTCGACCCCTTCCACGCTGGCCTCTGAATCCTCCACGCGCATTGGCGACGAGCCCTGAGTGACCATCTTCGTTTTTGCGTTTGTTTTGATTCGCGTTGTTGTGGCTTGTTTGCTGCTGCTGGGGCTTGTTGGAGTTTTTCTTTCCTTTGGCAGCAACCTCCTCTTCTTCTCCGTCTGACGCGTCTCTGGTTTTATCTGAGCGGCATATTTGTTAGCCGCAGCCATCACCTCGCTGAGGCTCTTGACTTTATCCTTCATGCGACCCAGCTTATGAATCAGCGGCTCAAACTTGCAGTTTTTCTCCATACCAGGACGGCTGAGCTTGGTGGTATATTATCTGAGGAGTGTATTATTTCTGCCACCCTTTTCATCCAATGGCGACTTGACTCGCCTTCCTTCTGGACACAACGCTCTAGATCTTCTATATTGCAGAGTCGTTTGCAAGTTCCTTGGAAGTTCTTAACGAAGGCATCCTTCAGTTCCTCCCAAGTATTTATAGAGTTGGGAGGCAAATTTTGCAGCCATATGTGCGCTGCACCTTCTAGCATCATGTTGAGGTACCTTGCACATATTTCCTCTGAGGCGTTCAAAATGCTCATCCCCATCTCGTAATTGTTCAGCCAGGTGGTTGGATCCATGCTGGCGTTGTAGTTTGCCACCTTGCGTGGCCCTTTGAAATCTTCAGGAAAAGGTTCCGATCTGATCCTTTCAGTGAAACACGCCGGTCCCTTGAGTCGCGAGGACAGGGCTGTGGGCGCCCGCGGGGTTATCTGCGGGCCGCGTTTGCACCACTGGCATATTCGCCTGCGCTTCTGCGACTTGCTCCTGCTGCCTCTGTGCGACTCCTGATACGTTCTCTGGTGGCCTGCTTTGGACGCTTCTTTCTGCTGCAATCCTGTGATTGGCTGGTACGAGGGGCAGCTGTGCTTCGGCTTCCGCCCTATTGGCTTGTTGCAGGACTGCCGTACTTAGCATCTGAATCGCGCGCCGCGCCTCAGCATTGACCGGGTCATCGCCTGTTGGTACCATCTGAGTCAAGATATTAGCCGCAGCATACATATTATCGACAGGGTTCTGGTAATGGCCCTGCGGGGTGTGAAACCTCCTTGGTTGTTGCTGGGTCTCTTGATTTGTTGGTACCCTTCCTTCCGCAGTCGTCTGGATTCCCGTTCCCGCGGCTGGAGTGAGCGGGATTTCCACTGTTGGTTGAGTCGCGCGCAGTTGTGTTTGCGGGTCAACCTGTCGTTGAGTCGCAGCCAGCGCGGCTACTCTCTGCCGCTCCTGTTGGATTCCTTGGTTTATCTGATCGAGCCTGCGGCGCTCTTCTTCCATCCTTCGAACCTCATACAGGAGCTCGGCCCTGGCGGCCTCAATTTCTGTTGCACGGAGGGCGGCGTTCGTGGCTGACACGGGGACAAGAAGTGGGTTGCTTGGGGGTGCCGATGCCTCGGTTTCTCCAGCAGTTCCTGATGCGCCTGCTCCTCCGGTCATGTAAACCGCGACTTGCGCCGTCTCTCGATCTGGTGATAATGCGATTTCTGGTGGGTAACCCCAGCAACTTTCTTCAAAGGCAGGTATAATGGACCCAAACTCTTGCGAGTCCATGCTTTCCACGGATTCTTCCCCATCATCGGCGACTTCTTCTACTGAATCGCCTTCTTGGACCGATCTAACGGACCTGCCACCGATGAAGCCAACGAAGACGTTGATGGATCCAAACGGGATGACGTGGCCGGTCTCCAAGTAATCTGCTTCCGGCCCCCAGCTTGAATCGTCGATGAGGGGTGTGCCATTGACCGTGATGATACGGCCAACAACAAGATCTTCAGCTCCCTTCATGGATCCTGCGCGGAACGTGACGCTCTTGACCGCAGGCCCCACGGTGGGCGCCAACTGTCGTGGGTTTGTCACGTCAGGTGTCATAGATGACTTCGTAGGTGTGGGATTACGCGAGTCAAGCATCTCCGAGCTTGGGATCGCAGGAACAAAGATCAACACAGATTTACCCAGGTTCGGCCCCCTCAATGTGAGGTAAAAGACCTACTTCCTGCCTACCCTAGGGTTTAGGGCTTGATAACTTGACCCTCTCGAAGTCCTGCGAGTCCTCTTTATATACACAGAGGCTCGTCAGGTTACAAGAGTTCTACACGAAGCCTGATTATCTTTCTTGTCTCCCAAGGCAAGTTTGCACCGACCTTCTGGAACTTTCCTTTATCGAGTCGCGATGCGAGATTGGCCCATCTTTCACGTGGCCCAACAATGATAGCGCAGCCTTAAGTCGCGGGTTAATCATTCCCCCGACATATGGGCACCCAAGATATTTGAAAGGAAGAGAACCAGACTCACAACGAAGATCTGTTTGAATTGATTTTCTACCGCTTTTGCTGCCCCAAAGCAGAATATCTCGCTCTTATGGGAAATTTATTTTAAGTCCTGAGAGTTGCTCGAATATGCATAAATAAATTTCATATTGACCGCTTTGTCTAAATCATGTTCCATAAAAAGTATAGTGTCGTCCGCATATTGTAGGATAGATAGGCCCCCTTCTACTAAATGAGGGATAAGACCACCTATCTGGCCATCGTCCTTCGCTCGTGCGATAAGGATGGCTAACATGTCAACTACTATATTAAATAGCATCGGAGACAGAGGATCTCCCTGTCGGAGCCTTTTTTGTTTGGAAATAATGCCCGATGTCATCATTTACCCGTATGCCTACGCTTCCCCCCTGAACAAATTGCGTAATCCAGTCACACCATTCCTGTGTTAAACCTTTCATACGCATAGCTTGTTGGAGAAATGGCCATTTAACTTTGTCATATGCTTTCTCAAAGTCGATTTAAAAATGACTCCATTCATTTTCTTCCGTTGAAGTTCATGAATAGTTTCATGCAGAACCACCACACCTTCGAGAATGTGGCGGACAGGCATGAATGCCGACTGAGTCGGTCTAATTATCTTTTGTGCAATTTCGGTAATACGATTAGTACCTACTTTTGTGAAAATTTTAAAACTGACATTGAGAAGACAAATTGGTCTATATTGTTGAATCTGTACCGCATTATCTTTCTTGGGTAACAATGTGATGACCCAAAATTCAGTTTGAACAACGACAATTTTCCTTGTTTTAACTAAACAAATAAAGCCATTAAGTCATCCCTAATAACCTCCAAAAGGTTTTATAGAATTCAGCGGAAATCCATCGGGCCCAGGCGCCTTGTTCATTTCCATTTGAAAATAGCATCATACACTTCTTTCACTAAGAAATCAGCCGTAAGAATATTATTTTCTTCTTGAGATAATTGCGGTATATCATTAGTCATATTCTCTAGCATACTGACATCACCTGGCAAGGTAGCACCGAATTACTTCTTGTAGTATATGTTTTCAAATTTTCCTGCCCTATAATCGTTCATTCCTCTTGCTCTAACTGATTTTTTCTTCTTTCTATGTTTACCATTTGCGATGAGGTGAAATATTTCGTATTATTTCCACCTTCCTGTATATGTTTAACTTTCACCCTTTGTGCCCACTTAGTTTCCTCATTTCTCTAAGGCAGCAAAGTCTATCAGTCGCGTTTCTTAAAGCATCTCGCTCCACCATCGAAAGCGGGCAATTCTCTGCTTTAATATCCAATTCATCAATTATTTTTAACAATCGCTCCTTTTCTACCTTATATTTACCACTTTGATTTCTAGCCCAACCTTTAAGAAACGACGAAGATGTCTTATTTTATTTTGCCACACCTCAATTGGTGTAGACGCCTTAGCCGGCGCATTCCACTCGGCCGCAACCATCTGATAGAAACATTCCTCTCTCAACCACGAAAGTTCAAAAGAGAAACGCGCTTTATTCCCTGATGGCTACGTGTTGGTGAACCCCAAGAGGAAGGTTATGATGTAGACAGCAGAAGTTTTCCCTTGAGAAATCTACCCAAGGTTATCAATCCAGTAGGACTTGACGATCTATTGGAAGGTTGTTGATGTTGACTCCCCCTGGCGCTAGGGAGCTTGCACCAACGTGGAATCTGCACAGACACAAACCAGAACTTTGCCCAACACGAAAAGAGAGGTTGTCAATCTCTCGGTCTTGCAGAAACAAAGAGTTAAACGTATGGTGTGGAAAACAGCAGGAAAAACAGCAAGTAACAGGAAACAGATGATTGCAGCAGGTTGTGTAAACAGTATGAGGAAATTGGACCAGGGTCCACAGTTCACTAGTGGTGTCTCTCTCAGAACAGATAACTAGCATGTTGGGTAAACAAATTACAGCTGGGCAATTGACAAATAGAAGGGCATAACAATGCAATACATGCCAAGATGTCTACTATGAAATCTAGTTGGGCATTACAACAAAGTACATAGACCGTTATTCCAACCGCATCTATGCCTAAATAATCCACCTTCAAGGCAGCATCCGCATCCTATTCAGTATTAAGTTGCTAACAACAGATTATTGCATGAAGTAAAGTGTGTAATGTAATCAATACAAGTGCCCTTGGACACTGCACCAATGTTTTATCCCTAGTAGCAACAGCACATCTACCATCTTAGACCTTTCTGTCACTGATCCAGATATCTAGAGACTGAACCCACTATCGAGCATAAATACCCCCTCTTGGAGTCACAAGCATCTACTTGGCCAAAGCATCTACTAGCAACGGAGAGCATGCAAGATCAAGAGCACATAGATAAACAACTTGAATAAACATGGTATCAATATTCATCGGATCCCAGCAAACACAACATCTAGCATTACAATAAGATGATCTTGATCATGTTAGGCAGCTCACAAGATCTAAACATGGAGGCACAAGGTAGAGAGACAACCATCTAGCTACTGCTATGGACCCGTAGTCCAGGGGTGGACTACTCACGCATCACTCCGGAGGCAGGCATGGTGATGTAGAGCCCTCCGGTGATGATCTCCCCTCCGGCAGGGTGCCGGGAAGAGCTTCAGAACTCCTCCGATTTGAGATTGATCGACCGTAATAGGGTTTTCGCGTCGCGGAGAATATATAGGCGAAGAGGCGGCGTCGGTGGCCGAGGGGGGCCACCACGCCATAGGGGGGCGCGGGCCCACCCTGGGCCGCGCCCTAGTGTGGCGTGGCCCCCTGGTGGGTCTGCTCCGACTCCCCTTTGGACTCCGTGATCTCCTCGTGATATTATTGACGATGTCTTTTGTTTCGTCCAATTCCGAGAATATTTCCTTAATAGATTTTCTGAAACCAAAAACAGCAGAAAACAGGGAACTGGCACTGTGGCATCTTGTTAATAGGTTAGTCCCAGAAAATGCATAAAAATGATATAAAGTGTAACCAAAACATGTAGCAATTGATATAATAACAGCATGGAACATCAAAAATTATAGATACGTTTGAGACGTATCAAGCATCCCCAAGCTTAGTTCCTGCTCGTCCTCGAGTAGGTAAACGATAAAAACAGATAATTTTTGAAGTGACATGCTACCAACACAATCTTTGATCAAATAACAATGTAATGCACATGATCTGAATGAAGTGATCCAAGCCAATGGTCTATAGTTTGCAAGCAAGTAAATAAAGAGTAAACATAAGTGATCACACAAGTGCAAACTTTCATGAATAACACTATAAAACATTTAGAGATATAATAGTCTAACATAATAGTTAGTTCACAGCAGCAATAATTCTCAACATGAAAGTGTTTGTATCAACACAAAGGAAGATAATAGCTTCAGCTTTTGCTTCAACTTTCAACATGTATATCATATAGATAATGTCAATGCAAAGAATATGATCAACCAAACACAAAGTTATGTAAAAACTGTTATACTGGAGTTGACAATGATGTTTGCTTAAGTAGACAGAAAGAAGTGGGAAAACTGACTCAACATAAAAGTAAAAGAATGGCCCTTCGCAGAGGGAAGCAGGGATTAACATCATGTGCTAGAGCTGTAGTTCCCGAAGGCATATAGAGAGCATAAAATATTGTTTTGTAAGGTAATGGTGTATACAGGTGTCAACAAATCAAATAGCAGGTACTTGTCATCTTCCATGGCTAACTAACTTTTAGAGCGGTTCCGAGAGTTTTTAGGACTGCACTTGTAACAAGCACTTATTGGTGACACTCCTCCCAACCATTTACTTTCCACAAACCATGGCTAACCGAATCCTCGGGTGCCCACCAACATTCACCATGGAGGAGTGTCTATTTATTTATTTATAGGGTGGACTAACCAGCTCTTTAATGCAAAATAAAAGGTGGAGAAGCAGATGAAGCTGCCAATCCTTGTAAATTAATTAGCATGGAAGATGACAAATCTCACTACTACGTCCTTATGAGCTTTTCAAGTAGTGACACAAAAAGGAAATGTAACAGTTTTGAGTAGTTAGTAGATAGCACATGAAGAAATTTACTTGGAATGGTGAAAACACCACATAATAGGTAGGTATGGTGGACACAGGTGGCATGGATTTGGCTCAAGGTTTTGGATGTACAAGAAGCATTCCCTCTTAGTACAGAGTTTAGGCTAGCAAGGTTATTATAAGCAAACATCATTATCAACTGGAATAGCAAGAGTGTACATAAAACACAAGGTTTGACGAACCATAGACTCCCACTGTCTTCCTTGTTAACACATAGCCTTCATCCAAAAATTATCTAGACTACTATGGACTTCCAATTATGCAACAGATTATTATAGCAGAAAATCCTTATAGTAGTTCTTCATTAATAGCCATTACTTACATGATGCACAAGCTTAAACATTAATTACTTGACAGCTCAAAACAATTGGCAAGCATCAAATTACTCAAGACAACGATCTAAAAAGATTCATGTAAGCATTTTATACCACTACCACATGCATAGCATTTTTCTGGTCCAACCAAACACCAATCAACTTATTTGACAACTCTCCAAACAGATATAAGTGAAGCAAGAGAGTACTTTCTTCAAAAGAAACTGAAAGCTCTAACAAGAGATACATGAAAAACTGAGAGCTAACAGCAACTAGACAGGAATACTCAACAAGTATAAGTGAAGCACAAGAGTATTCTAATGAAAAAGTGGAGCGTGTCTCTCTCCCAAACATGAATACTAGGATCCAACAAGTATAGCACAGCAAACAAAACAAAACAAACTGAAAACAAAAACACACTGACGCTCCAAGGAAGAGTACACTAGCATGAAGCAATAAAAATATAGCACCATTAGAGATGACCTGATAATTTGTAGATGAAGAAGGGGATGCCTTGGGCATCCCCAAGCTTAGATGCTTGAGTCTTCTTGAAATATGCTGGGGAGGTAAGCCTCCCCAAGCTTAAGCTCTTCACTCTTCTTGATCATGTAATATCATTCTCCTCTATCAACACTTGAAAACTTCCTTCACACCAAAACTTAACAGCTTTTCTCATTAGCAGGTTAGTGCACTAAAAGATAATACTTCAAAGTTCTAGCAAAGACAAAACTCACAAGCCAACTATTTTAAACATTAGCCACTGTTACTAGGCTCAAGTGGGCACTTTTACACGAAAAGAAACCACTTAAAAACTTGTAAAAGAGAGAATGCAAAATAAAAGACAGAATCTGTCAAACCAGAACAGTCTGTAATGACGAATTTTTTCGAGGCACTTACGATGCTCAGATGAAAAACTTTTGAAATAATGAAAGTTGCGTAACATCATCAGGAACATGCACAAAAAGTTTCAGCATTTTTCGATTTTTTCTGATTTTCTACTGAATTAAACGGTGACGAACAGCAATCTGTCCCAATGCAGTCCCGAAAATAAAAACCAACTTTGCATTAGTAACTCTCCTTGGCACAACAAAACAGCAAATAAAAGATACAAAGGAGTTGCTACAGAGGTAAACAAGCATCCTTGACTCAAGAAAACAAAAATAAAACAGCAAATAAAAACATGGGTTATCTCCCAGAAGTGCTTTTCTTTAATGCCTTTGAGCTAGGCATGAAGAGATGCATCAAGTATTGTCAAGACCAGAAAATCCAAAACCATAATTTGTCTTGACACTAGTATCATGTGAGTATTTCATCTTCTTCCTAGGGAAGTGTTCCATACCTTTCTTGAGTGGGAATTGAAATTTTATATTCCCCTCTCTCATATCAATAACAGCACCAACAGTTCTCAGAAAAGGTCTTCCCAAAACAATAGGACAAGAAGGATTGCATTCAATATCCAAAACCACAAAATCAACAGGGACAAGATTGTTGTTAACCATTATCAAAACATCATCAACTTTTCCTAAAGGTTTCTTCATAGAAGAATCAGCAAAGTGAACATCCAAATGACATTTTTCCAAAGGTGCAAGCTTGAGAATATCATATAAATTTTTAGGCATAACCGAAATACAAGAACCAAGGTCACACAAAGCATTGCATTCAAACTCACTCAGTTTCATTTTAATAACAGGTTCCCAATTATCATCTAACTTCCTAGGGATAGAAGCTTCAAGTTTTAATTTTTCTTCCCTAGCATGCATGAGAGCTTTGATAATATGTTCAGTAAAAGCCATATTTATTTTACTAGCATTAGGACTCTTAGCTAGCTTTTGCAAGAACATGATGACTTCAGTTATGTTACAATTTTCGAAATTGAAGTTGTTGTCATCAAAAACAATGGAGCAATTATCACCAACACCTCTAAAAATTTCAGCACTTTTACTAGGAACAAAAGTAGTGCTATCAGGCAATTTAAACTTTTTGTAGAGGTAGTAGAGACATTTCCAACACTTATTATCTTTTCACTAACAGTAGGGGGCGCATTAGCATGTGAGGCATCATTTGTTTCATTAGTAAAAATAGTGCAAACTCTAACAACACTATTTTGTTCAGCAATTTCAGCTTCTCTCTTCTTTCATGAAGTTCAGCAAGCATCCTAATGTTATTATCAATTTTAATTTGGATAGCATTGAGTGTTTTACTCTCTCTAATATCACTAGGAATAGCTTTTATTTTCAGCATTTCAACATCATGAGCAAGACTATCAACTTTAGCAGCAAGAGTATCAATTTTTCCTAGCTTTTCCTCAACAGTTTTATTAAAAGTAGTTTGTGTGCTAATAAAATCCTTAAGCATGACTTCAAGATCAGAGGGCACACTTCTATTGTTACTGTAGGAATTGCCATAAGAATTACCATAAGAGTTGCTACCATTAGCAGGATATGGCCTATAATTGTTGCTACCAAAATTATTCCTATAGGCATTGTTGTTGAAGTTGTTATTTTTAATGAAGTTTACATCAACATTTTTCTCATCATGAGCAACCAAAGAAGCAAGAGGAATATTATTTGGATCCACAACACCATGTCCATTCGAAAGCATAGTCATAATAGCATCAACTTTATCACTCAAGGAGGAAATTTCCTCAACAGAATTTACCTTCTTACCAGTTGGAGCCCTTTCAGTGTGCCATTCAGAATAATTTACCATCATATCATCAAGAAGCTTTGTAGCAGCACCCAAGTGATGGACATAAAGGTCCCTCCAGCAGCCGAGTCCAATAATTCCTTGAGGAAAAATTTAGTCCTGCATAAAAGGTTTGGATGATCATCCAAGTAGTCAGTCCATGAGTGGGCAATTTTTAACCAAAGACTTCATTCTTTCCCAAGCTTGGGCAACATGCTCATTATCAAGTTGCCTAAAGTTCATAATACCACTTCTAAAGAGATAATTTTAGCAGGAGGATAATATTTTCCAATGAAAGCATCTTTGCATTTAGTCCAGGAATCAATACTATTTCTAGGCAAAGATAGCAACCAATCTTTAGCTCTTCCTCTTAAAGAGAAAGGAAACAATTTCAGCTTAATAATATCACTCTCTACCTCCTTATACTTTTGCATATCACAAAGTTCAACAAAGTTGTTTAAGTGGGCAGCAGCATCATCAGTACTAACACCAGAAAATTGCTCTTTCATAACCAGATTTAACAGTGCAGGCTTAATCTCATAAAATTCTGCTTTAGAAGCAGGTGGAGCAATGGGTGTACAGATAAAATCATTGTTGTTTGTGCTAGTAAAGTCACACAACTTAGTATTTTCAGGATTACTCATTTTAGCAAGCCTAAAACAAGCAACAGGGCAACTCGAAATTAAAAACTAGATGCAGGAATTTAATTTTTTTGGGTTTTTGATTTTTAACAGCAAGCAAAACAAAACTAAAACAAGACAAAAAACAAAGTAAAGAGATTGGAACTGAGAGACTCCCCTTTCCAATAGCCTCCAAGTCCCCGGCAACGGCGCCAGAAAACAGCTTGATGGCTACGTGTTGGTGAACCCCAAGAGGAAGGTTATGATGTAGACAGCAGAAGTTTTCCCTTGAGAAATCTACCCAAGGTTATCAATCCAGTAGGACTTGACGATCTATCGGAAGGTTGTTGATGTTGACTCCCCCTGGCGCTAGGGAGCTTGCACCAACGTGGAATCTGCACAGACACAAACCAGAACTTTGCCCAACACGAAACAGAGAGGTTGTCAATCTCTCCGGTCTTGCAGAAACAAAGAGTTAAACGTATGGTGTGGAAAACAGCAGGAAAAACAGCAAGTAACAGGAAACAGATGATTGCAGCAGGTTGTGTAAACAGTATGAGGAAATTGGACCAGGGTCCACAGTTCACTAGTGGTGTCTCTCTCAGAACAGATAACTAGCATGTTGGGTAAACAAATTACAGCTGGGCAATTGACAAATAGAGAGGGCATAACAATGCAATACATGCCAAGATGTCTACTATGAAATCTAGTTGGGCATTACAACAAAGTACATAGACCGTTATTCCAACCGCATCTATGCCTAAATAATCCACCTTCAAGGCAGCATCCGCATCCTATTCAGTATTAAGTTGCTAACAACAGATTATTGCATGAAGTAAAGTGTGTAATGTAATCAATACAAGTGCCCTTGGACACTGCACCAATGTTTTATCCCTAGTAGCAACAGCACATCTACCATCTTAGACCTTTCTGTCACTGATCCAGATATCTAGAGACTGAACCCACTATCGAGCATAAATACCCCCTCTTGGAGTCACAAGCATCTACTTGGCCAAAGCATCTACTAGCAACGGAGAGCATGCAAGATCAAGAGCACATAGATAAACAACTTGAATAAACATGGTATCAATATTCATCGGATCCCAGCAAACACAACATCTAGCATTACAATAAGATGATCTTGATCATGTTAGGCAGCTCACAAGATCTAAACATGGAGGCACAAGGTAGAGAGACAACCATCTAGCTACTGCTATGGACCCGTAGTCCAGGGGTGGACTACTCACGCATCACTCCGGAGGCAGGCATGGTGATGTAGAGCCCTCCGGTGATGATCTCCCCTCCGGCAGGGTGCCGGGAAGAGCTTCAGAACTCCTCCGATCTGAGA
The DNA here is from genome assembly GCA_947311845.1 of Poa pratensis. Classification (NCBI taxonomy): domain Eukaryota; kingdom Viridiplantae; phylum Streptophyta; class Magnoliopsida; order Poales; family Poaceae; genus Poa; species Poa pratensis. The sequence goes on from CAMZMU010000063.1 coordinate 166,057,851, forward strand.
TTGACGATGACGGCCGCGACGGAACTTTTCGTGGAATATGATCGACCGTAATAGGGTTTTCGCGTCGCGGAGAATATATAGGCGAAGAGGCGGCGTCGGTGGCCGGGGGGCCACCACGCCATAGGGGGCGCGGGCCCACCCTGGGCCGCGCCCTAGTGTGGCGTGGCCCCCTGGTGGGTCTGCTCCGACTCCCCTTTGGACTCCGTGATCTCCTCGTGATATTATTGACGATGTCTTTTGTTTCGTCCAATTCCGAGAATATTTCCTTAATAGATTTTCTGAAACCAAAAACAGCAGAAAACAGGGAACTGGCACTGTGGCATCTTGTTAATAGGTTAGTCCCAGAAAATGCATAAAAATGATATAAAGTAACCAAAACATGTAGCAATTGATATAATAACAGCATGGAACATCAAAAATTATAGATACGTTTGAGACGTATCATTCCCCACATGGGCGTTAACTCCTGAATCGACTAACAAAGGAGTATGGTCCGATCCCACCCTAGTGAGGGCCTGTACCGTCACTAGGGGGTACTTTTGTTCCCATTCCGTAGAAGTAAGAACTCTATCCAATTTCTCAAAGGTTGGATTCTCACGCCTGCTAGCCCAAGTGTATTGCCTACCGGAGAGCTCGAGCTCTCTTAATTCAAGACTTTGAACAATCGCGTTAAACATGATTGGCCACCTCGGATTATAGTTATCATTGTTCTTTTCCTCAGGTTTCCGAATTATATTAAAATCCCCACCCATCATCATCGGTAATGGTTCATTTTCACATAATCAAACTAACTCTGATAAGAACTGGGCTTTGTGCTCCTCCTGGGCAGCCCCATAGACGGACACTAAAACCCACTGAAAACCGTCACACCTACACTTGAGATACAATTTCACGCAAAAATCTCCTACCTCAACATCTGTGACTTGAAGTGTGCCAACATTAACACCTAAAAGCATACCACCAGACCTACCTCTAGGCGGTAAAGAAAACCAACTAAAGTCTTGACCGGCAGCCAAATGTGACAAAAAAGGAGTAGCAAAGTTTGATCTTCCAGTTTCCGACAAAGCTAGAAAATCCAACTTTCTCTCCCGAATCGATTCTTGCATGAACAAGTGTTTACCGGGGTCACGAAAACCCTCACTATTCTAGAATAAACCTTTTAAATTATGCATTTTTACGTTTGTTTTGTATTTTAATCCTAGCACTTCTGCGCTTACTTATCCCCGAATAATCTTTTCTTTTCCTGGTCCTTTTGACCGTGTCTTACATGACAGGAAAATCTGATTGATCTCCTACACTCATATCATCCACCTCGTCCTCTAAATCCTCTGTCAAGGCTGAGGCTCTATTAAGAATTAAACTAAAAGGCTGCTCGATCTCCTTGTTCTTTAAATTATTTTCTAAAATACAAATAGAACGATCTACCTCAGATTTTTTAATCATCATTGCTGAATTAATAATTTCTTTTTCCGTCGCCCCCAACGACACTCCTAACTTAGAAGCCCTATCCGCAATTTGCTTATCCAAAAAAGCTAGAATTGAATGGATCGGTTTCGAATTACCTTGTATGAAGTCCCGTTGGTCAGCCCGCGCCATGGCTCGACCCATCTGAGTGTCATCGGCGTTGGGCTGCGCCCTGATACGCCCGCTGGACAGAATGGCTAGCTCCTCGATGTCTGGGATGCCTCCGAACTCGATGATGCTCCGCTTGGACCCATCTTCCTCCCTTACACCGAAGTGCCTAGCTGGAGAGGTCGCCGGAGGGGTGGAAGCAGGCGCCCTCGAACACGGCGAAGTCACCGGACTCGATCCCGCACCCCCACCCGGGGTACGTGGAGAGTCCATGACCGCCGTGTGACTCGATCCAGCGCCACCACCTGTGGCGCTTGGAGAGTCCTCCATGGAGCACGAAGCCCCAAACCTCTTAGCCCTCGACGAGGCCGATGATGCAGCCGACCGCTGCGTGTACGGGGACGGAGTGCGCAGCCCCTCCGAGGCCAAACCGACGTCGGCCCCGGCTGCTTGCATCCCTCTCTCCTCCTGACTCACTCTAGCCGCAGCGTAATCCTTCCAGACCTTGTCAAAAGAACGACGGACAGACGGAGAGTAAACCACACCCACCTTGACAACAGCCGATGGTGGTTTGGTTGCCGACTCCCCCTGCTGCTCCACCACTGTGGTTGTCTCAGATGCATTCCCATTTTCATTAGGCTTCAAAGTTTCCGGGTAATACTTGGCCACACCGCCTCCTGAAAATCATCTCCGAGTTCATCGTCGTCGTCATCCCCTTGTCCGACCCCCATGTCCACTTCCGGGTCGGCCAGAGGTGCTACTTCCTCCACCACGAAGGTAAGATTAAAAAGCCACTGGAAAAGAGCATCGGAAAGTGACGAGGAATCTTGGTTTGATTAAGGCAACCAATTCTGATCCTGAGAACTCCATTCTTCCTTGTAAACGACATGTCAATCTCAAGTGTCTTGCCAAACATATCACCAACAGCCCATGGCGCTAAGAAGTCCCCAATTTGTGGCCTTGGGATCCCGGAGACTCACAACCAAACTTCTGGTAGTGTACTAGTTGGCTCTGGGTTTTGAGCCCAGTTATCCACCGTCAAGTGACATGGACTGTTTGGCACTCAAAAAATGCCGAACACCTTCAGCCTCTCAAGTTCATTCCTAGTTGGAAATTGCACTTTGTATTTGTTTGGTCCCACTTGGCTGACTTCCCACATGAAATGTTCAGAAGGAACCAAACGTTGCAGCTGCACAACAATGTCAGGGATGGTCATCTCCCACCAGTCACCACCAAGGATGCAAGCCGAACATTCTTCATTCTTGGTCGATAGGTTTGAGTGGCCGGATACTCAAAAAAGATGAGCTCCTCATGTGCAAAACCGTACATCCTGATTTGGGGTTTTGGAGCGGTCAACAAATGACATAACCTCTCCCCATGGGCTGGACCTTCACAGATAACACACACATCCACAGTACAATCGTTTGATCGATGTCCGGAGACACCACACCTATAGCACCGTTTTCCTTTCTTCGGCCCTGCTGCCACCAAGGCTTCGGCCAGTTGTTCCGCAGAGACGCCGGCTGCCGCAACCTCCCGCTGGGCCGGAGCTGCCTGCTGCACCACTTGCTCCACGGGCATCGCCGCGGCGGCCGCCGGAGCTGGTGGCGTTGGAGCCACGGCAGTAGGCAGCGCCACCACTGGCTGGGCAGGTGTGTTCACCGCCGCAGCCCCTGTGGCCGGCACAACCGTGGCCGTCGGCGTCACCGGACCGTAGCCGCGACCACCTGGCGGCGTCACAGGGCCGTAGCCACGACCTCCATGGGCGCCATATGCCCCATCACCGTAACGTCCACGAACGCCACGGTTCTGCTCCGCACGTCCACGCGCGCCGTAGCCGCCGCGGTACGCGCTGTGGCCGTAGCCTCCATAGCCGGCGTCGTTGAAACCCCGGCCACCAAAGCCGGCGTCACGGCCACGCCCATCGAAGTGGCGACCTCGACCTCCACCCGCATGATAGCTACCGCGGTATCCCCACTCATTGTAGAGCCCGGACCCGGCGTGGAAGCCACCGAAGTTGGCCGCCGCATCCGTCCCCGCCTGTCCTTGGGCACCATAGCCCGCGGCGGTGCCGCTGGGACCTCCCACCTCGAAAGTGGAAGGGCGAGCTCCATGGGCAGCGCCCCGACCCGGCGGAAAGCCGCCGCCCCGGCCAGGATCACCCCCACCTCTTCCGCCGCCGCCGCCATAGTTCGCCATCTCGCTGCTGCTGACAGGCGTAGCGATCGATCTCCAGAAGAACCCTAAAACACGACGGAGACCAACTCCACACGTATTAGGGACCGAAAAACTAATTTTCTTCGATGTCAAACCCGACCGAAACGGGCTTCCATGCAAGGTGGGCTTGGCCGGGCCAAAAACCCACCGCTCCCCTTTGTTGTTTGAATTTTTTTGAAACCTGCGATCGGGATTCGCGTACCTCTGGCCATCTCGCCGGCGACGAGGTCGAAACTCGCCGCCGTCGACCCACCACGTCGATCCATCCTTCCATGTCGTGTTCTTCGATCTTCGAAATCGTCGGCTCCAAGACTGGCATCTTTGGAACACGGAAGTTCATCTTCCTCTCGATCTTCGTCTTCGTTGTACCTGCATCAGATACGGTGAGAATCAGAGACGCATATTTCTGACCACGTCGTTTCGTCGCCCTCTTGATTGCCCTGGACGACGAAGATGCGGTTGATCTGCACGCCGCCGTTGAGGGGGTGCGGCACAGCTCGAGATAGCCGTCGCCATTCCCCTCCGTGCTCTCCTCTTCCGACGACGAGTCCTCGTTGTCCGATGCCAACGCCCAACAGCGCCCACCGAAAAGCGGGAGATCTTGCACTGCGTCGGTTGTCGGTGTCGCGTCCGTGATCTCCTCCCCAGCCTCGAGCGTGGACAGGAGGCCCAGCTCCATTGGCGGATCCAAAGGGTGGCCAGAGTGGTCCATGGACCACCCTGTGATTTCCATGTATCCTATATACTGACTAGAGTATTATAGAGGAAATTTAAAAATAAATATTTTTATACGAAGAATTACATGGTTGGACCACCCTGGTATGTTCAGCTGGATCCGCCACTGCCCAGCTCGCCGGCCGGCGTGGGAGGCGCGGCCGAGATCGCTTCGCCTGTCGCCTCCTCCAACGGCTCCATCTCTCACTTCTGAACCTATCCGAACATACAAGAAATCCAAGTTGAATTCTTCTTAGTTCTTTCGAGCCAGGATCCAAACAAGTTGCTATCTTGTGTATTAATCTGGTTCCCGTTGGCCCATCTGACATTGGCAGTTTTGGCAAGTTGTAGGCATGGAAAAATCCATATCGTTAAACAATTTTCTAAAGTAGATACAACCAACCCATATTACACGAGTCAAGTCTTCATCTTGTGTGGACGGGAGCCCAGGGTTTTTTCATCCAAGTGGTATCCCTACTTGGATGGCTGATGGGGAAACATTTGATTATGTGCAATACGCTACTGGATAGTTTTGTTTTATTTGCAGAAAATTTTGACCAGTTCGCCATTTCTGTGAACTCAAATTACTACGTCTTACACCCAGAGTGGAATATATATACGAGGGCAGGGCTAGGAATTGATAATCTCAAGGAGAGAGAGAGTAGTGTGAGAGGGAGATTGATAATGGTCTCGGTCTTCTCCGATGGGGTGACAGATGGAGAAGGCGGCGCTGCGCTGCATCAAGATGTCCAATCGACCCTACAGTCGGCGGGGTGAAAAGGCTACTGCAGTTTAATTCATCGGAGCCGCCACCACCCCCATCAGTGTCGACTTGGCCATTCGAACCCCACCCCCATATAATGCTGGTAATTTATTCCCCAATGCCATCTTTTTGGTGAATCTTCTTTTTAGAGATCATACTCATTTTAACTGAATGGTGAATTAATCTTGTTTATGATGTAGAAATACGTGATTATCCTGTACCGTAGTCTCCCTGTATAGGTGCACATGTCTAACTGTAATCCTAGTCGTACGCCTTGAGCGGGTCTGTAGGATCGCTAGCGATCACCCTCTCCGGCGTCTATATGTACTCCCAACTGATTCAATACAGATCACATCGAGTGTTCCATCTGTCTTCTTGGTATCAGAGCAGAAGCTCCTTCCTCTCTCTCCCTCCATGGCTGACGGCGGCACCGCCGCCGGCCAGACCGACTTCGTCTTCCCCACCCCCGATACTCTCAATCCTCTCGATGCCGATCCTCAAACTCCTCTGCAGCAGCGCGGCCCCCGTACACCTCTCATGCCGCGCGCACCTCCCACCCCAATGGGGTCTGAAACCCTAAATGCTTCCGCTTCTACAGCCATCACCGCACCACCCTCTGCCTCTCTCAGCATTGCTGGCTCCCATACTGTACACATCCATGACTACATCAAGTTCACCTTAGATTCCGATGCCAAGCATCTCTCCAAGTGGCGGAACTTCATCCTGTTCCAGCTCCGCCGCTACCGCGCCCTCGATCACATTCAGGCCGGCCAAGACCACCGTCTCGCCGAGGACGAGTGGCATGAGGCAGACGATGACATCGTCTCGTGGATCATCACCATCTCCGATTCTCTCCCGGAGATCGTCATGACTCCGGACATGACCGCCTACTCCTGCTGGACTCGCCTCCACAACTTCTTCTACGACAACCAGGAGGCCCGCGGGATGATGCTTTCGCGCGAGTTTCGCAACACTCAGGCGCAACGATCTCTCCATCGACGAGTACTTCCGTCGCCTGCAACGCCTCGCCGACGCACTGAGCGACGTCGGCACTCCGATCTCCGATCGTGAGCTCACGATGCAGATGGTGGACGGGCTCGGCAAAAAGTTCAAGATGCAGGCTGAGATCTTCGAGCACGTCAAGCCGTTCCCCACCTTCGCTGAGGCCCACTCTCGCCTCAAGCTCGCGGAGATGAAGATGGATGCCGAGGCCAAGGAGGAGGCAGCCGGCACCCAGGTGCTCGCCGTCCAGAGCGGCGGCGGTGGTGACCGCGGCGGCGGCCGCGGTGACCGCACACCGCCCGGCAACCAGGGCGGCAACCAGGGCGGCAACCAGGGCTACGGTGGCGGCCGTGGCCAACCCTCTGGTCACGCCGGGGGATGGAATCCTCGGCCTGGCGGACACCAGCAGAACTACGGCGGACACCAGCAGAACTACGGCGGTGGTGGCCGTGGTGGTGGCCGTGGCGGACGCGACGGCGGCCGCGGCCGTGGCCGCGGCAACGGCGACTACCAGCAGAACTACGGCCGTGGCGGTGGCCGTGGCAACGGCAACAACCAGCAGCCCTGGCTCGGCTACTTCGCGCCCATGGGGATGCCCTTCCCTCCGCCTCGCGTACCATGGATCCCTCCCAATGCCGCCGGCATCCTCAGCAACCCAGGCGCTCCGACACAGGCCTACCCCGTCCTGTACAACCAACCTGCGTCGCCATACCAGCCGCCATCGCCGTACCCGCACCTTACCAGGCGCCGTCATGGGACCACACTGCCATGGTCCAGCATGCTGCTTCTCACGGGTCTGCTCTTCCTCCGCATGGTGATTGGATCATGGACTCCGGTGCTGCCTCTCATGTCACCGGCGCACAAGGTACCTTGACCTCGTCTTATTCCCCTTTAGTGCATAATTCTCAGCATATTATTGTTGGTGATGGTTCTCGTCTACCTGTAGTCGCCACTGGTACAGCTCAGCTCACTTCCCGTCCCTTTCATCTCCATGATATTCTTTATTCTCCTGGCTTAGTTAAAAACCTTATTAGCACTCGGAAATTTACTCGTGATAATTCTTGCTCGGTTGAATTTGACCCATATGGCTTTTCTGTGAAGGATCTCGCCACCAAGACAACACTCATGAGGTCCAGTAGGTCCGGGGATCTCTATCCCTTCTTCGGCGACAATGGCGGCACATCTCACTCGGCTCTCACCGTCACCGGCGATCTCTGGCATCGCCGCCTTGGGCACCCCAGCGCTCAAGCTCTCACGCATCTCCCATTAGATTTTCTTTCCTTCTGTAATAAAGATACCCCTCGCCTTTCCTTTTGTGATGCGTGTCAATTAGGCAAACAAACTCGCCTTCCCTTTTCCACTTCTCATTCTAGAGCTACTTCATCGTTTGATTTGATTCATTGTGATCTTTGGACCTCACCAATTATAAGTTTTTCTGGTTATAAATATTATCTTGTTGTCTTGGATGATTATTCTCATTTTTCTTGGACCTTCCCCCTGCGGCAAAAATCCGACACTTGCGATGCACTCATACGATTTTTCACCTTTGTCACTACGCAATTTCATAAAACCATTCGATGCCTACAATGTGACAATGGCGGCGAGTTTCTAAATACCACACTTCGCACTTACATGTCCTCCCACGGTGTCTCCTTAAGGTTGTCCTGCCCCTACACATCCCCACAAAATGGCCGTGCCGAGCGTCTCATCCGCACAACTAATGATGTAGTTCGTACCCTCTTATTCCAAGCCTCACTCCCACCACCATTTTGGGTAGAAGCACTTCACACCGCCACCCACTTACTTAACCTTCGTCCATCTCGGGTCATTAGCCACCTTACACCACATTACCTCCTCTATGGAGTCCACCCTAGCTATGATCACCTTCGCACATATGGGTGTCTTTGTTTTCCCAACGCCTATTCCACTAGCTCCCACAAACTCTCACCACGTGCCACCCGTTGTATCTTCCTTGGATATCCACGGGAACATAAGGGGTACCGCTGCCTCGACTAGACACACATAAAGTCATTATTTCCCGACATGTAGTTTTTAACGAAAATTCGTTTCCATACACCACAGACACACAAGCTGCCACACAGCCCACACCCGCAGCAGATCCCCTCCAACCAAATCGGATCCACCCGGGTCTCCGTGCGCAATCATTGGCGCCGCAGCTCACCATGGCCCCACCCGCACCTGCCGCAACCCAAACCACCCGTCCCGCAGCGCCAGCTGCGCACCTACCCCGCCTGACGACCCGATCCTTCTCGGATCCGACGCCCCACTCCCCACACGCCCCACCTGATGCCCCACTTCCCACGCTGCGCCCAGCACCCCGGATCCACCTCGTGGTCCACGCCGCCCTCTCCTCCGACACCTCAGTCCCGGTCCCTACCACCCAGCCCCACAACCAACCCTAGCCTGCCACTTGTCCCTGTCCTGCCACCCACCGCAATTCCGGTACAGCCACCCCAAAACGCACACAGGATGCTCACCCGTGCAAAACAGGGGTATTTCATGCCTAAGCAATATTTTAACCTCACTATTTCCACAACTCCTTCGCCAATCCCATCCTCGTACCGTGCGGCTATTAAAGACCCCCATTGGCACGATGCTATGTTAAATGAATATAATGCGCTAATACGGAATAACACTTGGTCTTTAGTGCCTCGTCCTGCAGGTGTCAACGTGGTAACCGGAAAATGGATCTTTCGCCACAAACTCAACTCGGATGGATCATTGGCTCGATACAAGGCTCGATGGGTTGTTCGCGGTTTTACTCAGCAAGCTGGTGTGGATTATGATGAGACCTTCAGTCCCGTGGTGAAGCCAGCAACTATTCGTGTTGTTCTCAGCATTGCCACCTCACACTCCTGGCCTATCCATCAAATGGACGTCAAAAATGCTTTTCTTCAAGGGGAACTTGCCGAAACAGTCTATTGCCAGCAGCCCTCCGGCTTTGTCGACACAAAGTCCAAAATCTCCGGTCAGCAAGGACGCCCGTACTCTGATCCCACATTGTATCGCAGCATCCCCGGCGCTCTCCAATATCTTACACTCACCCGCCCCGACATATCCTATGCCGTGCAACAAATTTGTTTGTTCATTCACGACCCCCGTGAGCCACACTATGCCCTTGTCAAGAGGATTCTTCGATACCTTCAGGGCACATCTCACTTCGGCTTGCAGCTCCATGCTGATTCTTCTCGAGATTTGATTGCATACTCCGACGCAGATTGGGCGGGTTGCCCTGACACACGGCGATCAACTTCAGGCTTTTGTGTGTTCCTTGGCAGTAACTTGATCTCCTGGTCCTCGAAACGCCAGCAGACGGTATCGCGATCCAGCGCCGAAGCGGAGTATCGGGCGGTCGCGAATTGCGTTGCGGAGTCTTGTTGGTTGCGCCAGCTGCTTGCCGAGCTTCATCGTCCTCCTCCGCGCGCCACAATTGTCTACTGTGACAATATATCCGCCATGTACCTGTCAGCAATCCCGTCCAGCACCAGCGCACAAAACATGTGGAGATCGATCTCCACTTCGTCAGGGATCGAGTTGCTCTCGGGGAGACTCGCGTTCTCCACGTTCCAACCAGTTCGCAATATGCAGACATATTCACTAAGGGATTGCCTACGGTGGTGTTTGAAGAATTCAGGTCCAGTCTGAACGTCGTCGCCGGCGCCGTTCCGACTGCGGGGGGCTGTAGAAATACGTGATTATCCTGTACCGTAGTCTCCCTGTATAGGTGCACATGTCTAACTGTAATCCTAGTCGTACGCCTTGAGCGGGTCTGTAGGATCGCTAGCGATCACCCCTCTCCGGCGTCTATATGTACTCCCAACTGATTCAATACAGATCACATCGAGTGTTCCATCTGTCTTCTTATGATAGCTTCTCTATTGTGTTGGTTTCGTCCGGAATGAATTACAGGATCTGGTCGACAACCACCAAAATCGTCTGGCGGTAGCAGAACAGGACTCTACGTTGGTGCTTCTGTGGGTGCCGTGGTCCTCATTCTCTCAGTTGTTTGGTGTTTGTGCCGCAAGAGGAAGCCCAAGGTGATGAAGATGAGATCACTAGCGAAGCCCATGGACGAAGAGTTCGAGACATGGACGGGTCCTAGGAGGTTCAGCTACAAGGAGCTCGAAATCGCTACAAATTCCTTCTCCGACAAGGCGAAGCTCGGCGAAGGCGGCTTCGGGTCAGTGTACCGCGGATACCTGAAGGAAACAGACATCCATGTCGCTGTAAAGAGAGTTTCCAAGGGCTCCAAGCAGGGTAAGAAGGAGTACATCGCGGAGGTGAGGGTCATAAGCCAGCTCAGGCACCGCAATCTTGTGCAGCTCGTCGGTTGGTGCCATGACGATAGTGAGCTCCTGCTTGTCTATGAGCTGATGCCAAATGGCAGCCTAGACATTCACGACCAAGAAAAGGTGCTCCCATGGTCACTCAAGTAACTCCACCATAAGTATATAGTCAAACCTGATCAGCCTCTGTGCGCAATCTTCTCACTCGGTTTTACTCAGTGTGTTTTATTTTATTAATACTAGGCATGAGATTGTGCTTGGCGTAGGATCTGCACTTCTGTACCTGCACGAGGAATGGGAGCAATGTGTTCTCCACCGCACTACAGGAGAGCTCACCTGTGCCGATGGCCAAAACCTGTGCCGACGGTTTTTTATCGGGACCGTCGGCACAGGTGCCTACGAGGCCACCCCACGATCCTGGCCGTCGGCACAGATATCCCGTCGGCACAGCTATCCTGTCCCGACGGTCACCGTCGGCACAAAACCAGCCGTAGGCACAGGTCCCGTCAACGAAAAGGTGACGTCGCGCCCCTACCTGTGCCGACGGTTTTACCGTCGGCACAGGTCCCCTTTTTTATTTTACCTCGTGCATCTGCACCAAACCTGTGCCGACGGTAAAACCGTCGGCACAGGTTCCCTATATTTTTTTTACTTTAAGTCATATTTTCTTCGTTTTTAATGTTCTGTAAATTAAGTTTAATATGTTTAAAAAATATTCATTTTTATGTATATAGATACACAGAATAGATATATGTATATAGTTTCGCTGAAAATAGTCATCATGTTTTTTTACCCTAATCTTCATTTTTATGTATCTATTTATTACTCTCAATTAAGTTTAATATGTTTTTATTCATTTCTTTATGTATATAGCTACGCCGAATAGCGGTCTCCACCCACATAAAATAACGTCGCGAATCTTGTCTCTCGGAAGTATTATATGCGAATCTTGGTTTGTGTTATCGCATGTGTGTAGATATTATTGCAAGTGTTGGGGTGGATATTGGTTTTCCATGTAGCTATGTCCTAACCTAACACAACCAAGCAAAAAAGTCCACTGGGCTACCCCTTTTCGACGCCGTTCAAAGGGGGTAGACGGGAACTTTCACTTTTTTCCAGCGGGTCTAGAGTTTCACCGATGCGGGGCCCCGGAGCATCGGAACCCCACCAAAGTTGGTTTGCTATGTTCCTATAGCCTAACCTAACACAACCAAGCAAAAAAGTCCACTGGGCTACCCCCTTTCGACGCACGTCTATGGGGGTAGACGGAAACGTTAGGGTTTTTCCAGCGGATTCAGGGTTTCGCCGAAGCGGGGCCCCGGAGCGTCGAAACCCCACCCAAACCTAGGTTGTGTCATACCATATGTATACAAGTGTGTTGTGTGTTTCAAATGTCCAAGAATCTACTCCTAGGTGTGACCGACATCACCGGCTTCACTTTCTCTCTAGTGAGTTTCTGCACTTAGAGGTGAAAACTCCCCTTTGGACCAAGCAACCAACAAATTTCACTTTGCTACCCCCTTTGAACTACTTTTCACATTGATATTAAATAAACCCTGCAAATTACATTGACAACATAAATTACACAGAGAAGAAAATATCGGTAGTAGCGAGAACACAACATAAATTGAAGATACATGGTACTCTGCAAATTAGAAAAAGAAAATTCATCTACCATCGACGCAGCCTCCCGCATCACTCCTGCCTTTAGACGACGCAACACCCTTGCCCTTCGACGACGCAGCACCCTTACCCTTCGACGACGACGACGCCGCCGCTGCTGCAGCTTTCTTGCTCTCTTCACTCGGCATGAAGATATCATCTTCATCGTCGCTCTCCTCGAGCCATAAAATAGAAAATCACGTCGGATCGAAGTTAACCATGCGCAAGCACTACCTAAATTAACCATGCCCTTTCAGAACCACGTCGGATCGAAGTTGCCTACCTTCTCCAGTGGCCACTCTGACCGGCAAATCGGCAAATCATCGTGTGGTCGTGAGACGGCAAATCGGCCTTCGATCCAAACAGCGGCAAGACGTCTCTGATGATTTGCAACCGTCCAAACAATTGTTGGGGATGTTGCTAATCATCAGAGATCCTTGCCGCTGCTTGGATCCGACCGAGGGGAGGGTTCACTTTCAGCCTCCGCTCTAGGAACTCCTGCCTCTCAGAAATCTTGCTCTCTGCTACCCGTCTACTGCCAATGATGGATGTGAAGTGTACTCCTGCCTCTCTTATAGACCCGCCTCTCCGAGTGACTCCCTCCAGCTAGCCAATCAGGAACAAGTACGCGGATCGTGTGTTTCCTTCGAGAGCTTGGGAGCCGTTGGATCAAGCGAATGACTCCCTTCGGCTAGCCAATCAGGAACAAGTACGCGGATCGTGTGTTTCCTTCGAGAGCTTGGGAGCCGTTGGATCAAGCGAGTGACTCTCTCCAGCTAGCCAATCAGGAACAAGTACGCGGATCGTGTGTTTCCTTCGAGAGCTTGGGAGCCGTTGGATCAAGCGAGTGACTCTCTCCAGCTAGCCAATCAGGAACAAGTACGCGGATCGTGTGTTTTCTTCGAGAGCTTGGGAGCCGTTGGATCAAGCGAGTGACTCCCTCCAGCTAGCCAATCAGGAACAAGTACGCGGATCATGTGTTTCCTTCGAGAGCTTGGGAGCCGTTGGATCAAGCGAATGACTCCCTTCGGCTAGCCAATCAGGAACAAGTACGCGGATCGTGTGTTTCCTTCGAGAGCTTGGGAGCCGTTGGAAAGTGTTGTAAATGTGCAATATCCCCTTTCGGGCGAACCAGATGGAATCTTGTGTCGATTTGGGGTAGACTTTGGTTTCTGATGCTCCTATGGCCTAACCAAACACAACCAATCAAAAAAGTCCACTGGGCTACCCCCTTTCGACGCACGTCTATGGGGGTAGACAGAAACGTTAGGATTTTTCCAGCGGATTCAGGGTTTCGCCGAAGCGGGGCCCGGAGCGTCGGAACCCCACCCAAACCTAGGTTGTGCCATACCATATGTATACAAGTGTGTTGTATGTTGTAAATGTGCAATATCCTACTCCTAGGTGTGACCGGCTTCACTTTCTCTCTAGTGAGTTTCTGCACTTAGAGGTGACAACTCCCCTTTCGGGCGAACCGGATGGAATCTTGTGTCGATTTGGGGTAGACTTTGGTTTCTGATGTTCCTATGGCCTAACCAAACAAAACCAAGCAAAAAAGTCCACTGGGCTACCCCCTTTCGACGCACGTCTATGGGGGTAGAGGGAAACGTTAGGGTTTTTCCAGCGGATTCAGGGTTTCGCCGAAGCGGGGCCCCTGAGCGTCGGAACCCCACCCAAACCTAGGTTGTGCCATACCATATGTATACAAGTGTGTTGTGTGTTGTAAATGTGCAATATTCTACTCCTAGGTGTGACCGGCTTCACTTTCTCTCTAGTGAGTTTCTGCACTTAGAGGTGACAACTCCCCTTTCGGGCGAACCGGATGGAATCTTGTGTCGATTTGGGGTAGACTTTGGTTTCTGATGTTCCTATGGCCTAACCAAACACAACCAAGCAAAAAAGTCCACTGGGCTACCCCTTTCGACGCACGTCTCTATACCGATTTCGTGGACTTTGAGGTGAAAACCCCCACTTCGGGCGAAACGGAGAGAATCTATGCAAGACATGGGGTAGATCTACGTTTTGGGTGTTCCTAGGTACTAACCTAGCACAACCAAGCAAAAAGTTTCACTTTGCTACCCTCTTTCGACGCACGTCTATGGGGGTAGACGAGAAAAGTTGGTCTTTCCTCCAGCGGGTCTAGGGTTTCGACGGAAAGGTGCTCCGGAGCGTCCGGATCACACCAACCCCTAGGTGGTGTCCTAACAACACCACAAAATAATAGAAGTATTGAAAAAAAAATAGTGAATTATAATGGTCTAGAAATATTAACAACACCACAAAATAATAGAATAATTAAAAAAAATGAAAAAATGAGCTATGCCGACGGCTTTGCCGTCGGCACAGCTCCCCCTACCTACCTCATCCCCGGCTCGATCCTTCCCAGCCACACACACACACATCCCACGCACGCAGAACACACACACGCACGCGCTCCGCCGCCGCCGCACCCTCCCACCCTCGCCGCCCGACGCCGGTCACCGCCGCACCACCTCGCCCACCTCCCCGCTCCTCTCCGGCCCGCCGTCCGCCGTCCCTGTCGCCCCACCACCTCGCCCACCTCCACCTCGCCCACCTCCCCGCTCCTCTCCGGCCCGCCGTCCGCCGCCCGCACCTCGCCCCCTCCACCTCGCCCCCTCCACCACGCACCCTCCCCGCTCATCTCCGACCACGCCGTCCCCGAGGCCGGGCTCCTCTCCTCTGACCTCGGCCCCTAGCTCGCGCCCCGGCCACCTGCGCCCCGAGCCCGCCGCCCTCCCCTTCAGGTATGTATGTTAGCTATTAATTAGTTTTTTAATTTTCTGTTAATTAGTACTGTTAGTATGTTAGTGTTAGCTTTAGTTGTAGGATATTAGTGTGTGTTAGTTTTAGGGTTAGTATATTAGGGTGTGTTAGTATATTAGTGTGTGTTAATACTGTTAGTATGTTAGTGTGTGTTAGTTTTTAGGTTAGTGCCACTTTTAGTTGTAGGATAGTTGTAGGGTTAGAATTAGTAGATTTTAATTGCTTTTTAGGGTTAGGGATGATTATTAGGAAAAACAGAGGACAATGGCTGCTGAATGGACTGTGGACAACACTAGGATAATCACTGATACAACACTAGGATAATCACTGACTTGTGTTAGTTTAGGATTTATGTTGTCAAACATGTGTGCTAATATTTATGCTTACTTGTTTTCTCTTTCTCATTGCAGTTGATTGAACAAGAAGAGCCAAGGCAAGGAAAACACCTTGTCCTTGCTTAGTAAGATTAGTAAGATGAAGGTACGGAAGCCTGGAGTTACACGAAGTGGACGACCTTCCACCTCGCGTTACGCCGTGGACGAGGGTGCGCGAGTAGGACGAGGTGGAGGACGAGGTGGAGGACGAGGTGGAGTAGACGTGGCGGAGGATGAGGTGGAGTTGCCCTCCTCTTCTGGCGACGTGGCTTCCCAGTACCAGTTGGAGGACGAGGTGGAGGACGAGGCGGAGACCGAGTCTAGACACGAGGTGGAGGTGGAGGACGAGGTGGAGGACGAGGTGGAGGTGGCGCCGAAGCGGCCACGGATGCGTGGCGAAGCGGGATTCCCCGACGAGGACATGCAGCCTAGGAGCGAGGAGGCGAAAGCCCTCATTGTTCCTCAGGGCGTTGAGTAAGTGTACTAATTTTGTAATTTTGAACATGTAATTTCATTGTGTTCATAACAATTTGGCATATGTACTAACGTTTGATTATTGTGCAGCAAATGGACGTGGCCAGCACCTAAGATTCCCCGCACTCCTGGGAGCTTGCTTGGAGCTCTAATTAGGCAAAATTGGCCGGGCTTGTACACCGCGGTCCCGACGCTGAGGCAAAGTTAGCCAATAAATGGGTGGACTATGAGGTTGCCCCTATCCCGGGCTTCGAGACAGCTGCTGACGCCGTGATCACCGGGTTTTGGGTAAGACATATTTTTCGAGTTCCGTTCATAGTTTATGACTCCACCGTGCTAACTCATGACTCTCACAATTTTTTATGCATGGTTGAAGACGCATTTTCGGGTGGCGGACGAGCATAGAGAGAGGGCGGCTAGCACTTTGCGTGCTCATTGTGTGAGGTTGACACGGCAACAATTCTACAACCAAAAGCATACGTCCGCCAATACTTTCACGTATGAGAAGACGGGCAAGAGGGCACAGAAGGCGGAGAATGTCAAGACGGCACATAAGATGTCGAAGGAGGAATTCCTTTTGGTAAGTAAACTGTCAATGAAATTCTATATTGCTGCTAAGTTGCCATTGCATTATCTCTTCTTGAATTGCATTTTCAGGTTATGCCCGACTGGGCCGACGGCAAAGAAGACGCATGGGATGCGTTGGTTACGAGGTGGGTCGGGGGAGACCCCGAGTTCGACGCCGTGAGCCAGCGGAACAAGGCAAACCGAGGCACCGAGGGAACACACAGTGCGGGAAGCCGCAACATCTTCCGCTTCAAGGAAAAGCTGGTATATATATACATGGAACGACCTCCATTTATTTTCCCCTCATGTTTCTACTTGCTACGCATGACATTTCTTTTCGCGATGCAGGACGCCGAGAGGGGGGAGGTAAGCTCTGAGTTGCAATCGTGGCAGAAGATGAAGGAGAAGAAGCGCGATCTATCGAAGCCTCAGCTCCAGCTTCCTGAGTACTACAACAATGCCAACGAGAACTTGGAGAGGTACTCCACGATGTTCCAGTCTTTTCACCCGGAGGTGGATGACCCCTTGAGCCCGGAGGTCGACGAGAGGTCGATGGTCCTCTCGGGGCATGGAAGGCCGCATGGCCGTAATCTCTTTCTTCAGAATGTGGTCAGGCCTTCCATGAGCTTCACGCAGGCAAAAGCTACCCTAACTGACGGCAGCCCCCTTATCGCGCCTCGTCCACGGCCTCGTCGACCCACTTCCACCGATGTAAGTTTTTCTCATTTTCATCCTCTTTCCGACATTCGTTCCTGCATCGCTAAGTTGACAGTTCCATAACATATTTTCGAAATTGTAGCCCGATCTTGAGGCAGCCTACGCTGCCGCTCATGCGGAGTATCAGGTGGCCTATGCCCAGTGGCTGGAGATGAATACAGCCTACTCCTTGTATCAAAAGTCGTTCCGTGAGGTAAGTTTCAACCTTTAATATGACAAGTCCCACTTCCCTAGTTTGAACCTTCATTTTGGCAACGTCTAACATCTAAACTATCTTGCAGTCGGTGCTGAACTTTTTCACCACTGGAGTGCGGGTCCCCCCTTCTATGGAGGAGCCTCCGGAGCCGGGGCCGTCTCCACGGTTTCCATCGAAGGACGAGTTCGCTCTCACCTACTACTCATCGACCCCGGTAAGTTTGATGCCAAACCACTGGTTACCGCTTTCCTTTGCCTCGCAAGTTGCTAACTCTTGCTCAAACATGTAGGGAACGGGATGCTCGTCGGAGAACCCACACTTTGGTCGTGCTTCTCCTAGTACCTCGCCGGGTTCGCGTGAGATGGTGAGGTTTGATGCTGATCCTTCGCCTGGTGTTTCGCCGGGTTCGCGTGAGATCACACCGGTACATCCCGGTGGTCCTTCTCATGGTGCTTCGCGTGGTGCTTCGACTTCTCCTGGTGCTTCGCCTTCTTCTGGTGGTTCTACTGCTGCGCCGAGCCGTCGATCGCCTATGTTCACCCGGGGAGATATGGGGTACACCCCGTCGCCGCCGCAATAGATGTAGGGCTTGATGATCTAGACATTTAGCTATGTATGATGATGGTCCTATGTGTGTATCTACTTGATGATATAGCATTTTGCTTGATGATATTGCTTTGGGATGATATATGGAGCTATGTGTGATCTTGTTTGTGATGATATTGTCAGGATTTTATATTTTATTTTCTGCTATTTTTGCTGCAAAAACCAGCGCCTGCAACCAAATTGCAAAAAAAAAAACCTGGGATAGCTGTGCCGACGGTATTCCCGTCGGCACAGGTGTGGCCGTGTGACCAAATGGTCAGGCCTGTGCCGACGGGAATACCGTCGGCACAGCCCCTGACTGGACTGTCCAGGCGCTGCCACGCGTACACCTATGCCGACGGTAATACCGTCGGCACAGCTGCTCAGGCGAGCTCGCCCACGGTGGGGCCCACCGAACCTACGCCGACAAAATTTGTGCTGACGGGCATTTTTTCACTGTGGGCATACCCTGTGCCGACGGGGAAAATCGGTGCCGACGGGCAAATAGCCTGTGCCTACGGGCACCTACATTGACGACCCTGTGCCGACGGGTAAGGTGTCTGTGCCGACGGTAAATCACCGTCGGCACAGATGGCGCGTCCTGTAGTGCCGGGACATCAAGCCCAGCAACCTGATGCTTGACGAGACCTTCAAAGTAAAGCTTGGCGACTTTGGCCTGGCGAGACTAGTCGAACACGGGCAAGAATCGCACACCACCACTCTTATGGGCACCATGGGGTATATGGACCCTGAGAGCCTGGTGACTGGGAAGGCCAGCAAAGAGTCTGACGTTTACAGCTTCGGTGTGGTTATTCTCGAGATTGTCACGGGACGACACCCAGTCTTGGTCCTGCAGGGACACAAAACTGTCACCATGCAACTGGTGCAGTTGGTCTGGGAGCTGTATGGTGAGGGAAGGATCCTCGACGCAGCTGACACGCGGCTCAACGGCGAATGCGACAAGCAACAGATGGAGCGTATGATGGTCGCCGCGTTGTGGTGTGTGCACCCCGACAGCAGCGAGAGGCCGTCTATCAGTGACGCGGTCAACGTGATGCGACATCGGGCGCCATTGCCGATCCTTCCGGCCAAGATGCCGGTCATGGGGTTCGTTATGCCAATTGACAGCTTCTTGTCGCAGTCTCTCGATACTACAGGGATCACGGGTTCTAGCAGTGGGGGTGACACGTCTTACTTGCTGAAAGAAAACTAAGCAACCCACCAAATTAGTGTTCTTTCGATGTCAACCGAGTTTTCCTGGAAGCAAGGTGTTGATTTTCTTTGTGGAAACTGTGTTTACTTGCGTATAATCTTGTGGTATGATTTGAGCATATAAATATATTGTTGGCGTTTCATATTCAAGTTTGTGGTTATTTTTCTATGTTTTATTCGTAGAGAACTTCTTTCATAATCTGATGCAGAAAACATGCATACGAAGAAATGATAGGATGTCCAAGGGCAGAGCAAGCGTTATGTCTAGCCTATCCACGGACTTTCTAGATGCACATATACATGTGCCTCTCCTTGGCTCCACGAATTTAGTAGCCTATCCACGGGATCATGAAACCGGACATGGGGTCTTCACCACGAATATTTTCATCGGCTTCCCGACTGACGTGCCCCAGATTGTGGGCCCCAACAAAGACTGCAATGTCTACGGACATGAATGTAGGACGAAGGGGCCAAGGAGACCGCGATGATATATATCCGCATCTTTAGAATCACAAGATTAAGTAAAATGATCCTGGGCATTAGTTGTATCTGGCTAGCATCTCCTGGTCCTAAGCTGACTCACAGAAAAAAATAAACCTTGGATTGTCTCTGACAAGCCAAGTTGAAGCCATAAATCAGAACTAAACTAAACTCGACATATGCTTCTGAGCTCGTGTCGCTTCATCCTTTGTTGGAGGACTCTACTCGATGAATTCACTTGTTGGAAGTAATGCCCAAGAACTAGACCTGGTAGAGCCGACCGCTCCACTATGTATTCATGATATGTGTCATTTCGATTATGAAACTACTAGTCGTTAACCTGTGCAGCTGCACGGGCTAGCTATATTGAAAAACTCATGACTATTAATTTCAAATAAATTTAGTAAATCTAAAGAAAAACTGGTAAAATAATTTATGGGAAAATTAGGAGAAACTTAGTATACTTTGCATACCATTTTAAATACAAATATAAAATGATTATTATGCATGCATGCCAGATTATAATTACGATGTATTTCCCTACTTGATATGATTTCAATTTGACCGTGAGTACTACTCAAAAACAAATTGGCGACACATTGTACGAATATTTTTTATACTTGAGTTATGAATGTATAGATATAAAAATTTATCTTAATGGTTCTATTTTTCTAAGTTTCATTGATATTAGTTTTTACAATAGTTAGCATATCAAAATATATTTTTATATTTTTATGGCTTTTTCATAGTCTGGACGTCACATCAATGTAGTAAGGGAAGTGTTAGACTCCTTATTTATGGAGGCGGACATAAGCATGGAAATTTTCTTTCTTTATATATCTATCATTATTCTTAGAGAGAACATCATAAGTTTATTAACTATAATGACTATGTAGGTGATACACATTTGTACTCATAGTACCCAGTAATGAAATTTTCTCCAGTTTTTTTCCGTACACTTACTACATCTAGTAGTTTACATGGGACAATATTATTTCTATTATTTTATTTCCAAATATACCCCCAAAATACCAACATGTAGTTACGACAAAGAAACATATCAACCAAGTAGTGGACTGAGCCAGATCAAATTCCATTGTCATATATTCCCCCTAAATTATAAGAGAATATTTTTTAGCTTTATCACTGGGTGTAAAAAGTTAGATTTTCCAAGATGGAAAAAATGGGAATCAAGTTCATTCAATATGGTGCTACCGCGTTATATGGATGGTTAGTCTGAATATACTACCTTTTGGGGGCATTGTTCAACAAATGATGATTCTCTCTTCAGCCTCGACACGTGTCGGCCGTCGCTAGACTGCTTGCCTTACTGCATTGGTGCAATGAGCCGAGAGGATGTATGGATGAAATTTCCATATAGTTCTTCGATGACAACATAATCACATTTCTTTCAAACTACCAAAGGTATCCGCTCCACCGCTGCATCAACCATCATGGGATTATGTTAGACTAAAAGGAGAACTTAGATTGATATGTTGTAATTTTGTTGAAGAAATAAGGAGATCAAACATCAGAATATGGGCTAGAAACTGGACTCAGTTGTTTTCTTTTTAGATCAATCTACAACATGAATGGAGCACGGATGTTCAACATGACATGGCCTGATGATTTAGTGTCTCAGAGGGTTAAAAAAAATCTATTCATTATCTATTAATCCGGAAAAAAAATGTCGGCCTCCTACAGGTGAGTTCTCTCTATTCATGATAATCAATAAAAATTTAAAGATCTTCTTACATAGTTACATACAGCTCCAGCAACATCAACAACACTCTTCTTGCAGATCCCATGCATCCTTCTCACGTGCAGACTACATTCTCATCGGTAAAAAAATCAACTAAGGATATTAGTAGTTAATTTAAATGCAAATATAGGAAACAACTACTAAAATAGATTAATATACTCTGATACTTAAAACATAATATTCTTTGTCATGTAATTATTTCCTCATAGTGCAGGATGTTTAATCAGGAAACGGTGACTTGCGGTAATTCAATGCGTGAGTCATTGTTCAGAGTCTAACCTGGAAATTGCACAGGGGCAAGGGCAAACAGCAGCATAGGGTAGTGAATATGTGTTTGCATCGACAGCCACAGGGACTGACCAATGCATCCATGAACGAACAGAACCACCTCTTTTGAATTTTATAGGTTAAAGAATTGGACGGATCTGACTTGGAGAAAGCCAGGCTGGTGGAACCTTAATTAAGAGCAGCGCTATGGCCTAGGAGCCGAGTACAGGGTGCGCGCGGGAACAACTACGACTGGTTGGCGCCTGCTTCCGGCGGCCCGCGATGTTGCAAACTTTGGCCATCGCCGGCGCAAAGCTGTACAATCTGTATGATGCAGATTAGCCATGGGGAGAAGGCTTGTGTGCGTGTCACGATTTAATTAGGGCCAGATATCCAGGAGGGTTTACGATTCGAACTCGAGCGCTAAAAGATAGCTGAGAGATGTCACGCGCGCGCGTCGGACGAACGACTTCAATCCAACGACCCTGGATAGATCATGAACAAATCGGGCGGACACAATTTAGTAATCTTGAGAATTAACGTGGAGCCTCGTATGGTGCCTCCAATTAGTAAATATAAGATGTATTATGTGTCGCTTATATGATGTTTTGTCCCTTGTTAGTAAATTTATGTGGACGCATCACTAATGCTGGTGTGTGAGTCCGCTGCTGACCGGATTGCACTGGACATGGCCATGTAGATGTCAATCCGACTGCAACGACTCGGCCAAAAGAGTTTGGCGAGTCAAACTAGCCCATCATGAGACATAACAAACTAGTTTTCATTTGTTAGTCTCAGCAATGCAGGTCGACCGCTTATGGTATATCAAACAAGATGATATGTAACATGATAGTTATATAAAAAAGACTGTTACGGCTAAATTTTCGGTTCCAGTTTTTGTTAGCCGGTGTATTTAGCACTCGAATTGCCCGACCGAAATATCCGGGTAACCTCAAATGCCACCAATACCTCAACCTAAAAATCTTCTCCCTCAACGCCTTTGTTGCTTCTACGGTTGTGTCTCAACCTACCTGACGCGTGCGTCTCCTCTGGTCTCAGCCACCGACGAAGAATATGCTACCTTGCCTCCATCGCCGGCGATCCCCCCCCCCCCCCCTTACCAGGTGAGCCGATGCACGAACTCTATCGTATAAAGCTTGACGGCCCACGACCAATGTCTCCGTCGATTAGGAGGTGCACAGTAAGACAGAGAGCGGTGTCTAGAGGGTACGGGAGTGGATGCGGTGATGGACCGTGGGTTAATTACCTATTTATCGATGCGCTAATGTGCAAAATGTGCTTAGAGACCATCGGTGACGTACGAAGTACCTGGCTGTTTCAATTTAGTAGTACTAGTAGCTTTGCACGTGCAATGCACGAATCTAAAATATAAATCCCATTTCTAGTTCAGTGAGTTTTTTTTGTTACCAGAGCAATAAATTTCATGATTAAATCGTGTAACGATGTTCGAACAACATAAAAGCCCATCATTTAAAATCCATAGAGCACAAAATAATAGTCCATCTGTTCCTATGAAGGGAGTATAAGCTTTAGCACAAAAAATAAATAATGCTCGTGACGGAATTATCTCTGGCTAATTGACGTGGGAAAAATAGATGATTGTATGAGACAAGGAAACATAATCAAATCTATTTAAAAAATATACTATATTAGTGGTGGAATGAAGTACACTCTATATTTCAGAATTTTTTTCTCAAAACTTTAGGCACCTTACATCAAGAAACGAAGTGAGTAATTATTATCGTATAATTATTACAATTCAACACCAGATCAAAGCGATAGTTAAAAATAAATTATAAGTAACAGAGTCCACTATTTAATATTCAGGAAGGTTCATCTCTTTATGTGATCAATAATTTCTCGTTCCAAGAATTTTTTTTAGAAAAAGGGGGGCCCTAGCCTCTGCATCGATTGATGCATGCGGCTTTTATTTTTATTGAATAGATTCTGTCAAATTACAGCCGAATTACATCCATGATCACACAAGGTGGCAAAAACAACCACATAAAAAAAGAGTAAGACAACAGCTAATGACTCTGCATCAACATGTATCAAGATCTCGTTCCAAGATCGGCTAAACCATCCTACACTTCAAGAAATGAATTTTGCTTCCCTTCATTGTCTTGATACTATAGAATATGTATCAAAAATCGTTTACTCAACTCAAAACCATCCTACACTTGCATTATACAACACTATCATATAATGTTCATGTTCAAATTATGTGCAAATGAGCAGGGTTGAGAATATTCACCGTGGGTATCAGAAAAATGATACAACACTTCATACATATAAAATGTCACAATGACCACTAAATAAATCAGGTAATGTTATATTTTGTGTTAAAAAATTTCGTGTAAACCTATAAAATAGTAACCCGAGTTAGTTTTCCGAAATTAATAACACAATATACAACACGTGATATAGAGCGAAATATACCTGATCAGCACATACAAAATATCTCCTATCTAATTTTCCTACCAAGTTTGCTCTTTTATAAATAGTGGACTACTCCTAGAGACACACATTGCACATTAAATTAAACTGTATACAACTGAGAAGTGGAAATGCTTAATAGAATGAAAATTGGTTGTCTGTGCAACAACAAGTGCTGATAGGAAAATGCAGCTGTGACAATTTTCAGATAATCAGGTTCGGTATCTATTACTCCATGTATATCAACAATATTGTCGAGAAGCAATGCATCACATGTTCTCGTTTTGTTACTTGATGTATGCATTACAGGGAAGGATTCTACGTGTCCTCTGATCAATTCATCAGTCTATTCTCTCCTACCAATTTCAGGTACCTACAATCTACATGCAGATATATGTGTTCAGAAGCATGCTTAGAATCTCAGCTAATTAAGATCGAACACAAGTTACTAATCAAGACCAAGGATGCCTTGATAGATACAGTGCCACCTATACCGACAATGTGGAAGACCTAGTTCTTGTAGCGTGGGTGGCGTATGATGGGGCTGACTGGCAGTGGTCACCAATCACGCCCAGGTCTCTCCCACTCTGCTCGCATTGCACGGACATCACAAATCGTCGAACATGTAATCGGATCGGTTGGCAATGGAGAGGTTGGTCTTTGACCTCACCGAACAAATCAAACTTGCAGTATAAAAAAAGGCAAAAAGATTGATGTTCCTCACCAGCTCGCAAGCGACATAGCCGCGAGGCACAGTGCTTTTAAAGTCGTCAATACCAGTGAGGCCTTCGCGTCTAAGATGGCGCGGAGAAAGGACGCAGCGTCTGCGTCGCCCTGACCAGGCGGAGGAAGACCGGCAGCGAGCGTCTGTAGACACGTCACTAGTAGAAAACAGGCCTTCCATTTTCACCTTTTGTCCCGAACAAATTACGAACCGTGACTAAAGGGTCCATTGGTCCCGGTTCGATTAGCCGTGGCGCCAGGGAGCATTGGTCCCGGTTTGTGTTGGAGCTTTGGTCCCGGTTCGTGTTACAACCCGGAACCAAAGGGTCACCACATGCGGCACATGCTGCCGCAGCCGTGGGCCCCGTGGCAGGGACCCTTCGGTCCCGGGCCGTGTTACGAGCCGCGACCAAAAGGTTTCGCATTTTTCATTTAATATGGAATAACTCATATCTTTAAATGTGTAAATCGAAATTTAATAAATAAAATGTCTAAATATATTAGAAAAATGAGAGGAATCCAAATATGACAAATATATCATATTTTGGATCACAAAAACACATTTAACTCGGCGAAATTAGTTTCAAAAAATCGACATACTTTAGGCAAAATTAGGTAGAAATCAAGATAATTCCTAATACTTGGGGATTATTCAAAAAAAAATTGGATTACTCTTTGTGGAAATGAGATGGGTGCCATTTTGCACCATATTTGTTTTGGAGGTTTTTTCACTCTATTTAATTTTTTTCCAAAAAGCGGTCAAAATGGCCACCATGACCCTCTTCGAAACAGGTCAATTTTTTAAAACGATTGATGTTTAACAAGCTGTGACATGTTTTTTGAAAAGTTTAACGAAGGAGTAACTAAGACGGATCCAGACTTAGTTTTCCATTTTAAGTTGATAAACAAGGTCTATATACATTCAAACCAAAAATTTATGTATCTAATGTGATATATCTCAAACTATGTCGCATGAAGTCAAGAGTGAAGAGAAGGTGTTTTGGATTTGCAACATGAAAATTTCGAAAAAACTCAGCAACGTTTCATTTTGGAGTGACTAAGAAGGATCCAAGCTTAATGTGGATCCAGGCTTAATTTTTCATTTTCATGTTTTAAACTTGTTTAAATGTTGGTCAAAGTCAGGTTTGACCAATATTTGAATTGAGCTTCAGAAATTCAAAAAAAAATCAAAAAAGAAAAAACCTACGCATATAGTCTTGTTATGTTGTATACTAACGATTCATGTTGATAAACAAGGTCTATATACATCCAGACAAAAAATCACGTATCTAATGTGATATCTTAAACTATGTCGTATGAACTCGAGGGTGAAGAGTAGATGTTTTCGATTTGCAACATGGAAATCTCAAAAACCTCACCAAAGTTTCATTTTGAAGTGACTAACAAGTATCAAGGCTTAGTTTTTCAATTTCACGTTTTAAACTTGTTTAAATGTTGGTCAAAGTTAGGTTTGACCAATATTCAAAATGAGCTTTAAAAATCAAAATAAATCAAAAAAGGGGGAAAAAATGCGCACATAGTCTTCTAATGTCGTATACTAACGATTCAAGTTGATATAAAATGTCTATATACATTCATACAAAAAATTCATGTGATATCTCAAACTATGTCGTATGAACTCAAGGGTGAAAAGAAGGTGTTTTCGATTTGCAACATGGAAATTTCAAAAAACTCACCAAAGTTTCATTTTGGTGTTTTAGTATCAGGGGAAAAATAGAAACTTAAAATTTGAAAAACATTTAACTTTTTGTGTCCGTGAGCGTGCATTGTGGGTGCCAGTTCGCGTCCAGAACGCTTGGTGTGTTGACACGCATGAATTCCTTTCTATAGTTTGAAAAATCCCTTCGGAATCATTACTTTCTATACCAAGATACACATATTTGTCGAATATGAGAACTTTATCACAAACTATGCTGTGAAAATTGTCATAACTTGATCATTACTTTCTATAGCAAGTTTATCGATGTTTCCGTGATGCAAAAGATGGTATGGATGGCATATTTGAATTCCTCTCGTTTTTCTAATCAATTTGGACATTTTATTTGACAAATTTTGATTTACGATTTAAATATATGAATTATTCCATATTAAATATTATTACATAATCACTCTTATTTATTCAGAAAATATTATTACATAATAATTGTTATTTATTCAAAAAAAATATTACATAATCATTCTATTTATTTAAATAAATTTTGAAAATTTAAACAATAAAAAAGTGTAACATCATGACTCAGGCTTAATATGATTGATAGGATACTATTATCAGTAAGTTCTAACTTCTCATTTGGAAGCTAATTTGGAAGGAACTCAAAAGTTAAGTGTGCTCGGGCGGGAGCAATTTGAGGATGGGTGACCGAATGGGAAGTTTGACCAGGTAAGTACTTTGACATGAGATTAAGTGTATAACTAGCTATTAAGTGTGTGGCTAAGTGAGAAATTTAAGAATATAATTAGGAATGGAATTAGAAATAGAATTGAGAATATAATTGAAAATAAAATTTGAAAATTTTCGGTACCTTTAGTCCGTGCATGGCTCCGTCCACGTGGAGACACTTTAGTCGCGGGTCATGGACACCCGGGACGAAAGGCCACCCCCCTTTAGTCCCGACCCTTTAGTCGCGGGTCCAAAACCGGGACAAAAGGCGCTCTGGACCCGCGACTAAAGGCCTATTTTCTACTAGTGCGTGGAGGAATGACGGAGGCGGCGACGCTATTCACGTCCCAGATGGGCGGCGGCAGCGCGTCCCCAAGGACGGAAGAACTTCAGCGCCTCTCACACACCACAGAACAGAAGAGAGATCTGACCCGTGTGTGACGGATTGCGGAGGCAGCGGTTTCATGCAGCGATCTGGGGTGATTTTTCATATATAGTACGTAATAATTACGGGGCGTTGAATCCCGTTGATTGTGCCGTTTTTTTCCCTGTGGTGAACGGTGCTGCGGACGTGGGGCGGCCGGGCGGACTTCGTTCGGCAGAGTTTTCGTCCGCTCCTACAAACTGCTATGCGTACATTTTGCTAAGGCTAGTTTCTATGTTGACGAGTAGATCTGAATGAGTGGGCCTCATCGTGAGGTGATAATTGGTCTTGATTGTTCTGTGTACCTCTGCTGGGTGCGCTTAGCAAAGAAAATGTTTGCTCTTTTATTAGTAGTAGAGAAATATATAGAATTTTGATCGATGACTAAGTGTTTCATTCTTAAAATGATATTGGTCCACGAAATTTGTTGCTCAAAATTCTAATCGGTAATCTTGCTCAAGGAGAAAATAACTTCCTTTTCTTTCGTGAAGTAAATGCATGCATGTGATGCATGCAACAAAAGATGAGACAACCTGTTACAATGGGTTAAGCTACACAAGGGCATAAAATATGGATTAACCAATTTTAACCACAAACAACTGACTAACATTTATGCACTACTCTCTCCGTTTTATTTACTTCGCGTCTGTCAATGCAAAGGTACATTTTCTTTTTATTTAGAACTTGTAATATCCAACGGTACATGGGCCGGGCGCCTAGCGGTATAGGAGAAAAAAAAAGGTGAAGATGCGTTAGGCCCCTTGGGCCGTAACATTCAACCCCAAGAGAAATGTCATCGGCCGCCTGATTCCGTCTGCTTCCACCGCCGGCGCCGCTCGTGCCCCTGCAGTGTCCTCGCGCGCGGATGCTGCTCGCCCTCCGCGGCGACGGCATCCTTTCCGCCTTCCTCAGCCCCCGGCCGACGCGGGCCGTGGAGCAGAGCCACCCGTCAGGTACAGAGAGGGGCTGGGGCGCGGGTAGCGAAAAAAATGGTCACGGGATGGAACCCGGTCCGGCGGCGGGAAAGCAGGGCCTGCCGCCCTGGCGGTGTCTCGCGCATGGGGTTCCCGTGCCCGCGAGCTCGCCGAGGAAGGGTAAAATGCCGTGTCTGCTGAATGTAGGAGGAGGAGGAGGAGGTCAACTGATAGATTAGGGTGATATGCAGTCTGAGCTGAATGTATGATAGAGAAAGGGAGAACATGGCAAAGGTATGAACAATTCCACCACAGCTCTACCTATGTGCTAGAGAACGCAGAGCATGGCTGTTCGAATTTCATAGGGACAAGTTTGCATTAGTTTAGTGGAGTCAGCGACCATCACCATGTATAATTGCAGCTCAACGACACGCTAATCTGGCTCGAGGACGTCGACGTTCTACCATCAAGTGTTGACGCTGCAAGCCTGACCTCCTGGGGTCGCCGTCTTCCTCAATGAGCTCAAGTGTGCCTTGGTGATCCAGATCTCACCGATCTCTGCTCACCGGCCGAGCGGTTCTACAGGATTACCTAGTTCATTATACTTTGCTGCCGAGGTATCTAACTGCATATGCAGCTATTTATCTCACTTAATTTAATTTTTATATGTAGTCTCCTTCTACCAACACCCTGCTGCTAATATAGTGATCTGGTTACATCTTGATTAATTTGTGCATATCTCGAATCGATTGGCAGGTTCATCCTTCCTTTTTAGGTTCTTAATATCTTGTTGTGTCTGCTTGTATAGTTAGTCCAAAGACAACTAGTCAGTCTTGTGTTTGAAGGATGGTCCAGATAAAATCACGCTAACTACATAAGAATCTGATACTCTTGCGGCAATGATATACTTTAAATTGCTAATTTTGAGTACGAATCCATATAGGGAGTTGAGATTCATACATATCTCTTCTCCATTTTTCTCATTATGTATTTCATGCTTACTTGCGCAATCGGATGTATTGTGGACTCATATATTGCTCTTGTTTCGAAGTACTGCAGCTTTGTATTGATAGCAAATGGATAGCGAAACTAGTACCAAACATGACCTTGACCAGCTGGAGCATGTGCTGCTAGATCAAAAAGCAGGGCCAATGTATGTGCCGTTATCACTTTTAGAAGAAATCACAAATTGTTTCTCCGATGAACATCAAATTGGCAGCGGTGGGTTTTCTGTGGTTTATAAGGTATGGATTACCTCTATATAGATTTTCAATCGAAACTGTAGTTCATTAAAACATAAACGGCATATGTACATCACGGTAACACCACCATGCACGCACGATTCACAAGTTAATGCCACAAATACATGTTACTACATGGAATAGTAGGAAAAGGAATGATAGCTGTGAAGAAGCTGTCCAGAACATTCGATTTGCCTGAGAGTAAATTCCACAAAGAGGTTGAGTGCCTGGTGAAGGCCAAGCACAAAAACATAGTGCGTTTCCTGGGATATTGTTCTCAAACGCAGGGGAGAATTGCAGACTACGAAGGGAAGTTTGTCATGTCAGATATAAGAAATTGGCTGCTATGTTTTGAGTATGTACCGAATGGAAGTCTAGATTGTTGGGTATCCTCCTCATGTGGGCTGTGAGGAGATGGCCATTTGAAGCCTCTAAGGCTGCCCAAACAGGTGCAGAAGCACAAGACCCATTAGGGTTATGACCAAGTGTCATTTTGGACATTGCACATGATGGATGGGGGATGTTAACCCTCCCAACCAGCCACCACTAGGTGGAGTGACGAAAAATCAGGATAGCCTCCTTTGGAGAAGAAAAACCAAGAGAGAAGAGAAGAGGAAGAAGTTAAGGAAGAAGCTTGAGATCAAGCACGGGCCGTGCCCACAAGGTTGTGACGTCCAGATCCACTACATCCTTCAAGCTGTGATTCCACCATCTTTGGTGAGATTGTTCCAATCCCTAGATCTTGTGCCCCAAATCTTGTTGTAAGAGATCCCCTAGTGCTCTCTAGGGAAGAACATGTTGTATCCCGCTCTGATAATAGTGGAAGAGATTTGGGTGGCTTCGGCCCGTGGTTTTTCCTCTCACCTTGAGAGGTTTCCACGTTAAATCTGGTGTCTCTGTGTGTTGATTGCTGCTGCAGTTTCTGGACAGAAACAACTAGTACTTGTACTACCTGGCTGTTGTTTGCAACTAGGACATCTCCATGTATGCTTGATGCATGTTTCCATCCGACACGAGCAACGATCCGGAGTTAGTACATCAGTGGTGCTGAAGTTTACATTTATTCCGCTGCGTATTTTCAGATCACGTTAAGAGTGTGCTAATCTCCATTAAGGGTTAATTGGTGCCCAGTTTTCCCAACAGAGTGGTATCAGAGCTCAAGGTTGCTCAGAGGTTGCTGCTCACAATGGCTTTGGAAGAAGGCGCCGCTACAAGTGGCATGATAAAGCTTGATTCTTCCAATTTCTCATTATGGAAGCCCATGATGGAAGACATCCTTTACTGCAAGGATTTGTATGAGCCAATTGTGAAAGACAAGATACCGACCGGTGTCACGGATGAAGATTGGAGAGTGTTGAACAGAAAGCAGTAGGTATGATTCGATTGTACATCAACCACAATATATTCCACCATGTTGCAAATGACACAAATGCGTATGAGATGTGGCGGAAGTTGGAGTCAATGTATGAGAGGAAACAGCTATGAACAAGGCCTCGGTTATCAAGAGACTTGCAAAACTTGAGTACCGAGATGGCAGCAGTGTGATTGAACACTTGAATGTTTTCCAGTGCCATATAAACCAACTTTCAGCTATGAAGATCAACTTCGAGGATGAGGTGCAAGCATTGTTGCTGCTGAGTTCCATGCCCGACAGTTGGAACACGCTTGTTGTGTCCATTAGCAATTCAGCTCCGGATGGGAAGCTGACTTTGGAGATGGTGAAGAATAGCATGCTGAATGAAGAAGCCAGAAAGAAGGAAAAGGGCGATGCCACTTCTTCTGATGCGTATGTGGCTGAATCCCATGGGAAGAATGAAAACCGTGGACGTGGCCATGCCAGATTTCAGCAAGGCAAAGATAAATCCAGGGGGAGATCAAAGTCAAAACATAGAAAAGATGTTACTTGCTTTTACTGTGGCAAGCCGAATCACATAAAGAGCGAATGCAGGAAATACAAGAAAGATCTTGCAGAGGGAAAAGTTGCAAACAAGAACGAGCAAAAGGCAGAGAATGGTGCCGCCAATGTTGCAGAATGTGTGGAAGGTGAAGACTATCTAGTCATTGAAGATGAAGAATGCTATAGTGCTGTTCGTGATGATGCCATGAGTTGGGTTGTGGATTCAGGTGCGTCCTTCCACATTACATCACACAAGGAGTATTTCACGTCCTACACCAGCGGTGTTACCGGCCAAGTGAGGATGGGAAACAGCGGTT
Organism: Poa pratensis; assembly: GCA_947311845.1. NCBI lineage: Eukaryota > Viridiplantae > Streptophyta > Magnoliopsida > Poales > Poaceae > Poa > Poa pratensis. Next base: position 166,089,880 of record CAMZMU010000063.1, read on the forward strand.
CGTCAACCATTGTTGGCAAGGGCACTATATGCATTGAGACTTCCACAGGTTGCAGTTTGGTGCTCGATGATGTGAGGCATGTTCCCGATATACGGCTGAATTTGTTGTCAGTGGGAAAGCTTGATGACATTCGCCATGGCAGTTATTTTGGTGATGGAAAATGGAAGCTCACCAAAGGCTCTTTGATTGTGGCTCGAGGAAGCAAGCAAGGTAACCTCTATGTGACTAAAACCAAGCTATGCAATGAGATGCTGAACGTCGCCGAGAATGACACTTCGGCTGAGTTGTGGCACAAGAGGCTTGGGCATATGAGTGAGAAGGGCATGCACGCTCTTGCTCGCATGGAGTTCCTCCCTGAGTTGAAAGGTATAACCTTGAAACCCTGTGAACATTGTTTTGCTGGCAAACAACATAGGGTTGCATTTCGTACACGACCGCCAAGACGTGCGGAGAATGTTCTTGATATTGTGCATACTGATGTTTGCTCCATGACCGAAAAATCTCGGTGGAGCATTATACTTTGTGACATTCATTGATGACCACTCCAGAAAGATATTTCTCTATGTGTTGAGAAACAAGTGGCAGGTGCTAGGCGTCTTCAAGGAATTCCATGCCAAAGTTGAGAGAGAAACTGGCAGGAAATTGAAGTGCGTCAGATCAGACAATGGTGGTGAATACCGAGGTCCTTTTGAAAGGTATTGCAAAATATGGCATCAGGCTTGAGAAGTCACCACCAAAGACACCTCAGCTCAATGGACTTGCAGAGAGGATGAACAGGACTCTCACGGAGAGGGTCACAGCTATGCTCTCTCATGCAAAGTTACCTAACTGTTTTTGGGCTGAAGCTTTGATTCATGCTATGCATATACTAAACCTGTCCCCCTCAGTTCCTCTTGCAGGTGATATTCCTCAGAGAGTTTGGTCAGGGAAGGATGTATCATACAAGAATCTGAAGGTCTTTGGGTGCAAGGCATTTGTGCACATCCCGAGGGATGAAAGAGCCAAGCTTGATAGCAAGACAAAGCAGTGCATCTATCTCAACAGTCCAACCGATGAGTTTGGATACAGATTGTGGGATCCAGTCAAGAAGAAGACTGTGCGCAGCCGTGATGTGGTGTTCATTGAAGATGAAACAATAAAAGATATTGGTAAACCGGAGAAGCCGAAGACTACCACACCTCAGGTTGTCCTAGATCCAGTGAACCCTCCTCTAGTCCATGACAATCATGGGGGAGATGATGATGATGGTGATGTTGAAGATGATGATGCAACTGATCAAGGCAGTACAAGTCAGGGACATGAACACCATCTGATGATGATGATGATGAGAGTCACGGTGATGATAATCCACCTGATTCCCCACCACCAGTGCAGCAGTTGAGGAGAACTGGGAGAGACCGTGTACCTTCCAGCAAGTATCCACCACATCAATATGTGTTGATGACTGATGCAGGTGAGCCCTCATGCTATGAGGAGGACTGTCTGATGAGCACAAGAATGAATGGTCAGAAGCCATGCAGGACGAGATGAAATCCCTGTATGAGAATGATACCTTTGATTTGGTGTCTCTGCCGAAGGGCAAGAAAGCACTCAAGAACAAGTGGGTGTACAGAGTGAAGACTGAAGAAAATAGCTCACATCCAAGATACAAGGCAAGATTGGTTGTGAAAGGTTTCAGTCAGAAGAAGGGAATTGACTTCGATGAAATATTCTCTCCGGTGGTCAAGATGTCTTCGATCCGAGTTGTGCTTGGCATGGCTGCCTCCATGGACTTGGAGGTTGAACAACTTGATGTGAAGACAGCATTCTTGCATGGTGACCTAGAGGAGGAGATATACATGGAGCAGCCAGAAGGATTCATGGTTGCAGGCAAGGAGCACCAAGTGTGCAGATTGAAGAAGAGCTTGTATGGCTTGAAGCAAGCTCCTCGGCAGTGGTACAAGAAGTTCGAGTCATTCATGACTGAGCTTGGATACCGTAAAGCACAACCTGATCATTGTGTGTTTACGAAGAGGTACGCCGAGGGTGACTTCATTATTCTCTTGCTATATGTCGATGACATGCTGATTGTTGGAAATGGCACAAAGAGGATTGCTCTCCTCAAGAAGGCATTGAGTAAATCATTTGCCATGAAGGATTTAGGACCAGCTAAGCAAATACTTGGCATGAAGATCTCCCGTGATAGATCAAAGAAGCTGCTTTGGCTCTCACAGGAAAGATACATTGAGAAGGTACTTGAAAGGTTCAATATGAAAGACGCAAAGTCTGTTACCTCTCCACTTGCAGGCCATCACAAACTGAGTTCAGAACAATGTCCTAGCAGCAAGAAGGAGAAAGATGAGATGAGTAAAGTACCGTACCAATCTGCCGTGGGCAGTTTGATGTATGCCATGGTGTGCACTAGGCCTGATATTGCCTATGCAGTTGGAGTTGTTAGCCGGTTCATGACAAATCCAGGTGAAGCTCACTGGAATGCAGTGAAGTGGATTCTCAGGTATCTCAAAGGTACTTCTAGATTGTGCTTATGCTTTGGAAGCGGTGATCCTGTATTGCAAGCCTATACAGATGCAGATTATGCTGGTGATGCAGATTCTAGGAAGTCTACTTCTGGTTACCTGATGACTTATGCAGGGGGAGCAGTGTCATGGCAATCAAGATTGCAGAAATGCGTGTCCCTGTCAACCACAGATGCTGAGTACATCGCAGCGGTTGATGCTTGCAAGGAAGTGCTCTGGATGAAGAACTTCTTGCAGGAGTTGGGAATGAAGCAAGAGAAATATGGTCTGTTTGTGATAGCCAGAGTGCTATCTACCTTGCCAAGAATTCAAGCTTGCACTCTCGAACCAAGCACATTGATGTGAGATATCATTGGATTCGAGATGTTGTGAATTCCAAGATGGTGCATCTTGAGAAGATCCATACCGACAAGAATGGCTCGGATATGATGACCAAGACATTGCCAAGTGAGAAGCTACTTGTATGCTGCAAGGTAGCGGGCATGGCGATGCTCCCCACATGAGTTGGAGGGGGAGATTTGTTGGGTATCCTCCTCATGTGGGCTGTGAGGAGATGGCCATTTGAAGCCTCTAAGGCGCCCAAACAGGTGCAGAAGCCCAAGGCCCATTAGGGTTATGACCAAGGGTCATTTTGGACATTGCACATGATGGATGGGGGATGTTAACCCTCCCAACCAGCCACCACAGGGGAGTGACGAAAATCAGGATAGCCTCCATTGGAGAAGAAAACCAAGAGAGAAGGGAAGAGGAAGAAGTTGAAGGAAGAAGCTTGAGATCAAGCACGGGCCTGCCCACAAGGTTGTGACGTCCAGATCCACTACCTTGTCTCCTTCAAGCTGTGATTCCACCATCTTTGGTGAGATTGTTCCAATCCCTAGATCTTGTGCCCCAAATCTTGTTGTAAGAGATCCCCTAGTGCTCTCTAGGAAGAACTGTTGTATCCCGCTCTGATAATAGTGGAAGAGATTTGGGTGGCTTCGGCCCGTGGTTTTTCCTCTCACCTTGAGAGGTTTCCACGTTAAATCTGGTGTCTCTGTGTGTTGATTGCTGCTGCAGTTTCTGGACAGAGAACAACTAGTACTTGTACTATCTGGCTGCTGTTTGCAACTAGGACATCTCCATGTATGCTTGATACATGTTTCCATCCGACACGAGCAACGATCCGGAGTTAGTACATCAGTGGTGCTGAAGTTTACATTTATTCCGCTGCGTACTTTTCAGATCACGTTAAGAGTGTGCTAATCTCCATTAAGGGTTAATTGGTCTGCCCAGTTTTCCCAACATCGATAAATATATTACTGCTATGATCATACCGTTGATACCCAGATTTATTTTTTCCTTATTAAATGTCATTATATAATAAAAAATCCTCTGTCAAAATAGAAATTTAAGATATTCTCAAAACTTCTTTTGATCCGCCCATTCATTCTGATCAGATACTAAAGAGGTGACGAAAGATCGTAACGTTCTATGTCCTTCACGTTAGTATCTTACATAGTCCATTGTTGCATTTATATCTCGATTATTTGTATTGATTTCTGCGTCCGGTAAAGAAACATGAAATTAGATATTGTAGACCATCTTTTTTCCGCTCTACTTCATTCGTACTGTAGACTTCTATTCACTATAAAATACAGGCTTTTGATCCATAACAACATATTTCATCTCTATAATAATATTGTTCTACAACATGTTAGGTGACCGATTCTGGTCAGAATACTTATTGATAATCTATGTAGGGTTGAAATAATTTCCTTCTTTTTTTGGAGTAAACACATGAAACAAAATAGTGGGATTTAGTAAAAAAAAATCAATTTTGCGAAAAAAGAGGTAACCGGATATAGCAGGTTAAGTGACACATGGGCATACATTTGGTTTTACCTATTTTAATGGCAAACATCTGATTGAGAATCTGCTACTCTTTCCTCTCACGTCTGTAAACAATTTATCTAGAAGGCTTTGCATGACTTGGCACTGATAGATTTACATTGCATTATTCTTAAGGGACCAAACTTTAAAACCCTTTCTTCTGCAGATGCATCCTGCGGACTTGAATGGAGAGACCGCTTTGAGATCATCAAGGGAATATGTGAGGGATTACTTCATCTTCACAAGATGCACATTCTTCACTTAGATCTCAAGCCTAGTAACATATTGATAGATGATGGAATGCTACCCAAAATTGCTGACTTTGGTCTATCAAGGTGCCTGGATGAAGACCAAACTCGGGTTTTTACTTCAAACCTATGTGGATCACAGTAAGGCAGTCTTGTAAAAGCTATTTTTTCTTCGAATGAATATATATTTGTATGTGCATTTGTTGACTATATTTTATAAATTTTCTCGTAGAGGATACTTGGCTCCAGAATTCTTCAGAGGACAGGTTGCATACACGACGGACATATACAGTCTAGGTTGTATAATTCTGGAGATACTGACAGGGGAGAAGGGGTATCCAGAAGATGAAAATGTAAGAACAATTTAATCGTTTACTCCATGTGAGATGATAGATTTTAATATAACTATTATTACTATAGTCTATTAACTTATAGAAATTATAAATCATGCCTCGGACAAACATAGTAGTCTAAAATATTGTATTTTTGGGCCACATGTCGACAATCTACGTGAACCTCGATGTTGTGATCATACATACACATAAATCTGGGTGTTAGGCCAAGGTTTTCGAGTCAGTGAGTCGTTCAGGGGTAGCGACTCTTAGTCGTGACTAGTCAAGACTCATGGTCGACTAGTCGACATGAGTAGTTTAGCAATAGGTACTATAAAATTACCATATTATATGTATGATTGTATATAACAATGTACTTATTAATAGTCTATAATTACAAACCTGGGCATCTCCGTACAGTGTCCAAGCAGTTTTGGCTCGGGGAAATTTTTGGGGCGATCTAGGTTTCACCGGGGAGCTGGGCAAGCAATATTGGAAAACATATGACGGGCTGGGCCAACTTTAAGTCGTTCTTTGACTAAAAAACCTGGACTAGTCGAGATTAGTCAATTGAGTCGCTCGACTCAACCAATTAGTCGAGTCGAGATGCCGAGTCGGACATATTGTGACTCGCTCGACTCAAAAACCACGTGTTAGGCACAATACTGCTACCCCGTTGAGGACTGCTAAGACAAAATTTACCCGCGCTAGCTCAGCCCCCCATGATGGGTAATATCCCTATATCCTGCTTTTGTCTTTATTATCTCAAGGATTACAAAGTAGGTGTTTCTAATGAAGAAATGATCTATCGTCGCTTGATTTTTATGGCGATGCTCCTCGCAATATTGGGGTTGTGGAAATATGCATCTTGGCCTTTGGGTCCTCTCATATGTTTTTCTTGTACGTACATCCAAATGTGTGTCATTTGCATTAGATGAAAGCAACGAGATGGCACAGATATAACCCGGCACATAAACAGAAAAAGAAGGTGAGCACAAGCAAAGATACAGAACTAAAAAACAGAGCAAATAACTAGGCTATGCTATGTATAGAGGATAGCATGTTAAGCATCAGTGGGTCGGGGATGGAGTGGTAGCCTACGCATCTCGAGCAAGCGCCCACAAGTTCAACCAGGATTTGCTACGTGATCCTATTTCTGCACCACCGGTTTGTAGCGTCAAGATGAAAATAAGCCATGTTGGCGTCTCCATCTTGTAGCCAAGTTATCGAGACCGTTGGCATGCAATCTTGTATTGGAGCAAGCACAAGCCAAGATACTTATGCTTCAGTTCACGACGCAGCTGTTGCTCCACCCTGCTCAGGTTCCTAGAATCCTGGGCAGTATCGAGGCTCAAGAGTGTCGAAGCTCAAGATCAGTTCATTTCATACTTTTTTTGCGAATGGGGAAATATATAGATTAAGCGAGATTACAATCGGCCTGACAAATTGCCAGGACTTCCGGAGGTCCAGAAAGAGGCCAGGTTAGAGACCTGGTCGAAGTGCGACTAAAGTTTGCTAGTACATGGCTAGCTTTATTCTGCTCTCGCCTAATACTATTTAACTCAAAACTCACCCCCAACTGCAAAAAATGCTTGATCTCCTGGACGGTGCTTGAAAACACGGAACGGTCAATGCCTTCCTCTTTGATCATATGGACTGCCTCCTCACAGTCCATCTCGATGGTACAGGGAGCTGAAAACCACTCAAGAGCCATGGCAATGCCCTCACGACATGCTTCCAGTTCAGCATAAAGAGGACTGCAGCATGAACTAAGAAACTTGCAGGCGGACACAATAATTGAACCGTTCTCATCCCAGATAATCATACCCAGGCCTCCATTACTATCAGTTGAGCTAAACGAACCATCCACATTCAGTTTGACCCGTCCTCTAGCCGGCATGATCCATGGTTTTGGTGGTAGTACATAGGGCTCCTCCTTCTTCTTCATCCCCTTCTTACAGCAATCAGGATCATACGAAACCACCGTCTTCCCTTTGGTTGGATCCGCCTTTGGAGCTTGTTTGATCGATAACAACGATTCGATGTAGCTGTTCAAGAACCTCTTCGAGCTTTCAACAAATGGCATAGGCTTGTAGTGTACAACCTCATTGCGTCCATACCAGATTCTCCACATTATCATCAGGATCACCATCCTTGTCGTTTCAGATTCTTGCTCTAGTAATTGAAGGATCCATTCAGGTCCTTCCAGCATAAGCTTGTCCAGGTCAGGGAGCTTCCAATCCTCTTGCATCGCTTGCCAAAGCGCCTTAGCCGCTGGACATCTGCAGAGAGCGTGGACAGTATCCTCGCGTTCCATGCCGCATAAAATGCATGTATCAATAACTTCCAGCTTCCTTTTACATTTATTTTCTAAAGTCGGCAAGGAATTAGTAGCAACTCTCCAGGCAAACACGCGTACCTTATGGGGGCAGGGCACCCCCAAAGTAATTTCCAAATGGCCCTCCGACCATCTGGTACGCGCTCCGGACAGTGAAGAAACCCCGTCGATCCGGGGCCCATGCCAACACATCCTCTGTGTGACGAGGATTTGGCTTTATGGTGGTAATGAAATCGATGTCCACCTGCAAGAAATGACGATGCAACTTGGCCATATCCCACTGTCCACTGCCATCCAAGAGGTGTGACACTCTGCGGAGCCGACAATCGCCTTGACGAGAAATAGGCCGATAAGAATGTGGACGTGGGATCCAAGGGTCCCTCCAGATCCAAGTACTCGATCCATCACCAATGCGTTTGATAAGACCTACCTTCAGAAGCTCCAATCCATGTTGAATACCTTGCCAAACCGGGACGCGTTGCCCGAGAACACTGTATCCTGCAATTCGCCATTGGGGAAATACTTAGCCTTCAGAACCCTGGCACTGAGGCTGGTGGGGTTAGTGAGAAGACGCCACGCTTGCTTAGCCAGGAGGGCTTGGTTGAACACACGAAAATCTCGAAACCCAAGCCCGCCTTCATCTTTTGGCATAGCAATTTTGTCCCAAGACCTCCAGTGTGTTTTCCGTTTTCCATTGCTAGAGCCCCACCAGTAGTTTCTCACCAAACGTGTCAGATCATCACAAACTGACAACGGCAGCTTGAACAGACTCATGATGTAAGTCGGAATGGATTGTGCTACAGTTTTAATCAGGATCTCCTTGCCCCCTTGAGAAGCCATTTCCCACATTAGAATACGCTTGGTAAGCTTCTGTTGCAAGTTTTGGAACCTACCCTTGTGCATTCTGCCGTCAGGAGTTGGGAATCCTAAGTACTTGTCCTCAAAGCCATCAGCACCGATGTTTAACTCCTGCTTCACAGCCTGCTGGATGGGCTCGGGGCAACTATTACCAAAGAAGATAGTACACTTGTCCCGATTTATCAGCTGTCCTGTCGCTCCTGCATAAGCATTCAGGATGTCATTTACCTTTTGAGCATGTCCTCGTGTGGCCTTGAAAAATAAGAGGGTATCATCCGCAAAGAGGAGGTGAGACACTCCAGGTGCACGCCGACAAACACGAACCGTCTCCACCTCACGTGAAGACACTCCCTGGGATATTAAATTGGACAAACCATCAGCTACAAAAAGGAATAAGAACGGAGAGAGGGGGTCGCCTTGCCGTAGACCACGAGACGGTGCAAATGATGGCAGCTGAACTCCGTTAAGTTTCACAGAGTATCTCACCGAGGTAACACATGACATTATCCACTTTACCCATTGGTGAGAGAAGCCCAACTTCAACATCGCTTGCTCCAAGAAAACCCAATCTACTCGATCATACGCCTTTGAGAGATCTAGTTTGTACGCACAAAAGCTCTTTCCCGGATGCTTTTCTTGCTGAATATAGTGGAGGCACTCGAACGCAACCAAGGCGTTATTGGTGATCAACCGACCTGGGATAAAAGCACTCTGAGCTTCAAAGATAACACCTTCCAGGAGAGGCCTCAATATGTTCACAAGACACTTTGACACCACTTTATATATCACATTACAGAGGCTTATTGGTCTAAAGTGTGACACCTCCTCCGGCTCATCAACTTTCGGTATTAGAACAATAGTGGTGTCATTAACACCCTCTGGCATTACGCCTGTTCGGAAGAAATCTTTGACCGCAGCAACAACCTCCTGTTTCAACACACTCCAGTTACGCTGAAAAAATCTAGCAGGAAAGCCATCCGGACCAGGTGCCTTCAAAGGCCCTATATGAAACAGGGCATCAGCTATTTCTTTTTCAGAGAATTCAGCACATAGCTTATCATTCATGTCCTGGTCAATCTTCCTCTCAAATAAATCCAGCAAGGGGTCACGGTTCAAATTATTGTCAGCAGTAAACAGATCACGAAAATAATCCGTGGTAAGTTTCCCCATAGAGCTATGATCTGTGTGATAAATACCAGTGTTGTCCCGCAACTTTTTAATCTTGTTCTTGCGCGCTCTCCACACAGCCTTGCTATGAAAAAATCGGGTGTTCCTGTCACCCTCACGAAGCCAATCAATGCGAGACCGTTGCATCCACATCATCTCCTCTCGATAGAGGAGTTCATTCATGCTATCAGTTACCTTCCTAATTTCCATCCGGTCTGCATTCATCCTCATCAGTTCATCTAATTTATTACGAGCTTTCTCTAGCTCTCTACTCACCGAACCAAATTTTTCCTTGCTCCAAGTTTGCAGTTGGACCATAACCTTCCCAAGGCCCACACGAATATCACCGAGGGATGCTTTGGGTCCAGCTTCAGTCCATGCAACTTCTACTCGCTCAGGCATGCTTGGATCCCGTTCCCACATTACTTCGTAGTGTCTGCGCGTCGGTCTCGGTCCTGCCCTCTCCTCCTTCATGCGCTCCAGAACAAGCACCAAATGATCAGAACATGGTGACACTCTATGAACCACTCTCGACTCGGCAAAGAGGTTACGCCAAGTGTTATCTGCAACAGCCCTGTCAAGCCGAACCTGGACATTTGCATTCCCTGCTCTTTTATTATCATAAGTATAAGGGTGACCCGTAAACCCCAAATCAACAAGTTCGCACACTTCCAGGGTATCACGGAAGGCTAGCATCTGACCATCAGGTCTGGGTGTTGCCGAGAAATGCTCAAAACTCCACATGGCCTCATTGAAGTCACCGAAGACACACCATGGCAGATCAGAAATTGTTTTTAGCTCTTGCAACTTCGACCACATGAGATGACGCTGATCCACCCGAGGTTCACCATAGATACATGTGAGCCTCCACACTGGATCATGAGCAGACAACTGGACGTGGACATCAATGTATCTATTAGTCACGTCCTGAACATCTACTTTGATTTGCTCACACCAAAAGAGGGCCAGCCCTCCACTTCTGCCTTCACTATCTATGCCTGCAAACCCTTTCAAACCCAGGCGATTCCGAAGACGTCGCATTTTCTCCGCTTTCTGTCTAGTTTCAGAGAGGAAGACAATCTTCGCTTTTGTTGACTTGACAAGGTCAACAACTTCTCGAACTGTCGGTTTATTCCCCGCTCCCCGACAGTTCCAACCGACGCAATTCATTGCTGCTGACGGGGCGCAGCATGCGACCCCATCAGTTGACCAGCGGCCCCTGGGCTGGTAGCCTCCAAAGCTTCAACACCATCCATAGGTACAACCTCCTCTACCACCATTCCATTCTTCCTTTCTTTATTTCCTTTCTTCAGCTTGCCTCCATTCTGAGTTAGATCAGTACTCTGCTCCTTTTGGTTAACACCTCTCATTTCCTTTTGTAGCTTTTCAGATTGTGCCTTGGCATTGCTCTGGTATTGCTGTTTTTTTTTAGAAAAGGGGCAGTCCCAGCCTCTGCATCAAAATGATGCATACGGCCCTTTTATTTCTTTTATTCAACATAGCTGGCAAAAGCCTTACAACGAACGAACATACAAGACGAAGCCACCAAACAGTGGAAACACCACAACTAGCACAAACGATACACAAAGACGGGGACTTGTTCCTCGTCCTCAGCCATCGCCGGCTCCCGACGACTCCAGAGATAGCGCCTTGTGCACACGCTCCGGCCATCGCCTCCTCCATCTTCCATCAACCCACCTCCAGCTTGTAGAACGAAGCGAAGACCCTTGCCAGGTCTGCTATCGACATCACCATGATGCCAAACAGCGCCACCTCCCTGCTCTCGTCCATCCTCATGCACCTGACGTCGATACTCTGCAGCCCCTCGCTGCCAAGGGCCGATGCCAAAGATGCGGTCGATGCACGCTGCACCACCACCTAAACCCTCCGGCCAGCAGCTGCTCCGAAAACGACCCCCCCAAGAGGGATGACGGCGTCGAGTGCCGTTGTCGTCCGATCCGGGAACCCGAATCTAGGGTTTCCCCAGGAGCATCCCAAGCTAGGAGACACGATAAACATCAGCTGCAACAAAAAGGGATCTCCAAGACGATGCCTCCATGGAGGGGAAAGACGCTCATCGCGCCGCCATCGACTGATCCGAAGATCTGGGTTTCCCCCAGAGATTCACAGCCTATGTGAGGAAGTGCAATCCCTCGAACGATGCCTCCACCGAGGTGAATGGCGCCCACGGACGTCGCCATCGTCGACTCACAGGGAGCACAACCCAACAGCCGTGCCGTACTTCGTTGAAGACCGACGTCGATCGCCGTCCCACATGCCCGGCGTCACCATGTACCGCCCCCACCACGCAGCAGCGATCCGAGGTAGACGTGGCCGAGGAAGACGACCCACCACCGCTAGAGGTGATGCGCCGCCACCACCTATCCGGGGCCGCCGCCCCAGGATCCGATCTCGATCCAGCGCAGCCGCGTCCTCCAAACGGCGGCGCGAGATCGCAGCAGGTTGATCCCCGCCGCCCCCTTCACCGGCGGCGCCCGGCCTTAGTCCGGCAGCCACCTCGGGGGACGGCGAGGGAGAGAGGCGGGGAGGGGAGGCGGCGGCGGTGGGCTGGGGATCGCCCCTCCCGTCGCCTAGAGGAGACGACGCGGAGGGGTACGCGTGTTGATTCTCACTCTGGTATTGCTGTACATACTTATCAGCCTTTTCTTCTTCAATACTCTTCCAATACATACACATATCTCCAGCAGATGACAGCTCGGTGCTGTTGTGCAGAGGTGGACGGAAACGATCATCAGCGGCCTTCCTGACCATTACGCTGTCACACACTACCCATGTCATCTTCAGAGTTTGAAGCAAGCAATTAAAATTTACCTGCATCACAGAGAAACAAGACACCTCCAAGATCCCATGAACATCTGGAATTCTGAGAAATACTTCCGATCCTAACTGCAGAACTTGTTTGGTTTCGGCTGCCATCACAAAACCTTTTTTGTCTTCGTTGCATCTCACTTTCATTGAAAAAAGCACAATATTCTGATGAACTTCCAACAGGCGGCCGGCAGAGTGTGTCTCACAGGCCCCGAACTCCATATCTGAAACTTCCTGCACAACTTCTCCGCTCACCCGCAATTCCACATCGACCTTGATCGTGCTACATACCTCAATATCGCTGGTGTTCTCCTTGTCTTCAGTGGCGAGCGCTTCTACCGGATCAGATATCAATCCCCTCCCACAGCCCTCTGAAGAACAGTGGGGAAGAAGTCCTTGTCCGGACTCAGGAAGGAGCCCCATCTCCTCAGCTCGCTCCCTGCATCCAGCCCTCGCGCCGGAGTCGAGGATGGACGCAGCCTTGGCGCGCATCATCCGCATACATCGTGCCGGATCCCGCGCTTTGCGAACAACTTGCAGAGCCCGACTCTTGAAACCATCCAGCAAAACCGAATCTCCATTGGAGAACCCAAACTCCATCAGCCGGGGAGCCGATAAGTTCCCCGGAGAGAAGTACCGTCGCTTAACAGCCTCAGCCGTACGCCGCCGGCGCCAGGTCGCCCTGGAGCCTCATACTTGATCTGCTATTCTGCTGGCGAATGTTGCCGATATTCTTGCTGCTCTAGAATTGCATCATACGGCCAAGGAGGCGCAACTTGCAGTCCAGAACCGTTGCGGGGATGCCCTAAAACTGCTTAGCCCAAGCTGCTTCAACGACCTGAGTTCAAACCATTGATCTTGACCCAGAAGTGGAATCTCTTGTGGAGCGGCAATATGGACATTTGCATCAGGACGGGAGCTTGGTCAGAGATAAGAGTGGCCATGCAGCTTGATCAGTTCATTTGCAAAACATTCTGTCAAGGTGCTCGGGTGTTGGGCAATCTCGTTGGTTCGACCAAGTGTAGCGACTAGCGACACCCGCAGAAGTGGAGCTCGCACCATTCCAGGTCTTCAAGTGCAGGACAAAAGCAACCCATGACACGGCGCAAGATATTGCCGTCGTTTTTATCTTGCACCTGGTAGATCATATTGAAGTCGCTGGTAGTCAGCCAAGTGCTGATCATGTGCGGCACGAGTGGCACTGAGCTCGTCCAGGGACTTGATCTGCTCAGTGGGGGCTGATGTAAACCACCAGGTTTCTCGGACCGTGACAGTGTTTTGACGAGACTGTCATGTTAGAGCTTTTCCAAGCGACCAGGATGCCTCTGCGCTTGCCCTCTGCGGGAAAAAACAACAATTAAGTAAGATACAAGTACACCATTTCTACAGTGAGAGGGATGTTACCCATCTTTGTCTCCCGGAGACAGATAAGAGGAGCACCACAAGATCTCACTGAGATCGCACACGCCATCTTGGTGGGCCAGTGTGTTAAGAAACCATGCAGGTTCCAGACGAGCAGTTTCTGAGGGGGAGCGGACATTTGTGATATTGCTCGACCAGGCAGTGAGACCTTAGTCTATTGCACTGCGAGCGTGCTGGAGCGCGACGCCAGATCCTTGTTTATGCGCCTTGTTTAGAGGGGCAAGGCTTGATCTTCTCCGATTTGGTTTTGTAGATCGCACTGTCCTAAGGACATAAAACTCCTTAGTCGATTTGAACGTCACATCTTGAAAAGGATGGGAATTTTACCCACGGGTACAACGGGTACAGGTACCCGCGGTATTCGCCCCATATGGGCAGGGTAGGGACACACTTTGTACCCATGGGAAGTACCCATACCCTACCCGTCAAGTCGTGGGTAGGACATGGGTATCGTGTTGTACCCGTGGGTATACCCTACCCCATTTATACTTTTCTACCCACTGAACTATATGGGTATCAGGGTATGGGTATGATATTGCGCTACCCACCCCATGCACTACCATTGTCATTCTTAATCCTGGTGGGTACTTGTCGTATTTGTTCCAGGTCCTCCTTCCCTAGTATGATAGGGTGTGAGTGTTCTATAATATCTCATAGGCCTTATATGGATTACGTCATCTCGTACATATGTGTTGTATCTTATACGGTAGTTATCCACCACACATGTCAGCACCTCACCTTTAGTACCACTTTAGCAGTTTTGCTTGCTTAGCGAGTTACACTTGCATATGATCCTCGTTGGCCTATGAGGTAGCACTCACATTTGTGGCAACTCGCTAAGATCAAATTTATGAGAAAATGTCGAAAATGAGTTTGTATTTTCCAACAGTTTTGCTCACTCGTGGCTCCCTAAGGCGGACTTAAAGTAGGCAAACTTTTGTAAATTGCACTAGCCCATTCTTGCACCTGAGACCTCTTTACACACATACGTGGTGTGTTTTGCGTCAGCTTAGCTCAAACTGAAGAAGAAAAAAAATTAGATAAAAGAAGTTTTATTACTTAAGATGTTTAAGCATTACATCCAGCCTCTGCATAACTAAGATGCACACAGCCGCAACAAGTCCGTAGTACTAAAGATAAAAAAAGGCGAATTACATATCATAATGAGAAACTGTAAAAACGCCTATGGTGGTGGAGGGCCGATTCGCAAATTATGCTTCCATCCATGTCGGGATAAAAAGTCTCTCGCCGTATCCTCCAGTCTTGTACAGACCTCCATAAACAGGTCTCGATGCACCACATGTTGCAACTCAGACCACGAACGGAGTGTAGCAGTAGTCCGGTAGATAACCTGCATAAGAGAGCTATTTTTATCGTTAAAAACCTTGTCATTTGTACATAGCCAAAGCGACCATATTACGGCAAACGCTGCCACCCTAATAAGTTGTTTGAACCTATTGTCCACTCCATTCAGCCAATTGCCAAAAATATTAGCATTGCGATGATGGACCATATAGAACTAGCCAATTTGCACTCGAAGAATAGGTGTTTTATCGTCTCATCTTTGTGACAGAAGAAACACTGTCTACTTTCATGCCAATTGCGCTTCGCAAGGTTGTCTTTTGTAAGAATAATCCTCTACGGAGATACCACGCTAAAACTTTGTTTTTTAGTGAAATTTTCATCTTCCAGATTTTCTTGTTATTGTCAACCGGCACATCTGGTTGGATGAGTGTTGTATACATAGAGTCCACAGAGAATTTACCGCAAGTAGGCAAATTCCATCGAAACTCGCCGGTCCCTATTTTCAAATTGACAGTAGTTAGTCGTTGTAGCAACTCGTGCCAAGCTGCCAGCCTAGGACCAACTAGATCTCTTCGGAACGTCACTATTGGATGGTTATTAACCAACACTTGAGCAAGTGTGTCGCTCTTGTGACGTCCTTGGACTATTCCATATAACGCTGGATATTGTTCTCGGAGTGGGGTAGTACCCAACCATGTATCCTCCCAAAACCTTATCTCTGACCCATCCTTAATGGAGAAGGAACCATATGGGAAGAAGAATTTCTTCGTCGCCATTAGGCTGGCCAAAAAATGCGAATAACCTGTGACAGCGCACTTGAGCCTACATACACACCCCATCCTCGGTCAAAAGCTTAAACAGCCATTTACCAAGGAGGTCTCTATTCTTGACCTGTAGGTCATGAATCCCAAGATCGCCATGGTCCTTAGGTCGGCACACTACATCCCATTTTGCCAGTCGGTATTTCTTTTTTTTCATTATCCCCTTGCCAAAAGAATCTGGATCGAAAGTAATCCAATTGATGTAAGACTCCCTTTGATAATTGGAAGAAGGATACCATATACAACACCATATTAGTTAGGACTGAATTTATGAGCACCAACCTTCCACTCAAGGACTATAATTTTCCTTTCCAGCTACTCAACCTTTTTTGTAGTCTCTCCTCAACATGTTTTCATTGAGCTATCGTTAGCCTCCTAAAGTGAATTAGGATGCCAAGATAGTTAATTGGAAACTGACCGAGCCCACAGCCGAATAACTCAGCATATTGTGTAGCGTCCTCCTGAGCGTCACCAAAACAAAACACTTCACTTTTATGGAAATTAATTTTTAGACCGGAAAGTTGCTCGAACGCTGATAATATTAATTTCAGGTTTCTTAACTTTTCCATGTCATGTTCAATAAAAAGAATTCTATCGTCCGCGTATTGTAGAATGGATAATCCGCCATCCATTAGATGCGGTACCACTCCAGCAATTTGCCCATCGGATTTCGCGCGTTCAATGATAATGGCTAACATATCTGCAACTATATTAAACAATATAGGAGATAATGGATTGCCTTGTCGTAATCCCTTTTTCGTCTGAAAGTATCTACCAACATCGTCATTGACTTTGATGGCGACACTTCCTCCGGAAACGAAATTATGTATCATTGCGCGCCACTCGGCGGAAAATCCTTTCATCCTGAGTGTCTGTTGCAGGAAGGACCATTTGACTTTATCATAAGCCTTTTCGAAGTCTAATTTTAGTAGAACTCCATTTAGCTTTTTTCGATGCATCTCATGAACCGTTTCATGTAAAATCACAACTCCGTCAAGGATATTGCAAGGCTCATTCCTTGTCTTAAGGGCAAGGCTCCGAGTTGTGATTCTAGATGGCACTGTCCTAAGGGCTAAGGCTAAATCTCCTTTGTCGATTTCAACGTCGCATCCTGACGGGTACTCGTCATATTTGTTCCCAATCCTTCCCTAGTATGATGGCGTCCAGGTGTTCTAGAAGATACCCTAGGCCTCACTGTAAACACGCCACTACACATCGTCAAAATTCCACCTCATCTTTAGTACCACTTTTGCTTACTTAATTGGCGTGTGCATAAAGCCTCGTTGGCTTAGTAGCATTAAAATCACATTTGTAGCAGCTCGGAAAGATCGAATTTACGAGAAAATGTCAAAATGCTCACTTGTGTCTCCCTAAGGCCTAAATATGGACTTATTACACCCAAGGCCTCTTTACAGAGATAATGTGTTATGTTTTGGATCAGCTTTCGTGTTAGCTCATCTGAATTAAGTAGTCAGGTGAGTAACGCACGTGTGCCTCACCAAATATAACATCCATCTG
The DNA here is from genome assembly GCA_947311845.1 of Poa pratensis. Classification (NCBI taxonomy): domain Eukaryota; kingdom Viridiplantae; phylum Streptophyta; class Magnoliopsida; order Poales; family Poaceae; genus Poa; species Poa pratensis. The sequence goes on from CAMZMU010000063.1 coordinate 166,107,103, forward strand.
ACAGCTTAGCTCAGATTATACACGTGAAATCTCTCTCTCTCTCTCTCTCTCTCTCTCTCCCTCTCTCTCTCGGCTATAAATCATTTGTCGTCAGATTTTACTATGTAGAACTGAACTTATAGTTGCAATTTTTTAGGTAGTTGATAACTGGATGAATAGGTTGGAGGGATCAGATAATTGGGACGTGCAATTGGAGCAAGTAAGAGTATGCATTAAGATAGGGATAGAGTGCATAGACTCGGACCCAAAGAAGAGACCAGCTACACGCGATATAATTAATAAGCTTGATGAAATGGGAAGTACCCTCGAAACTAGCATCGCTAGTTCATCAGCTGAACAGCAGGTTAGTGTCCTTACGAAACAATACTGGCAAGAGAAAACTACAAAACTTGCATCTGAGCATCCCGGAAAGGACAAAGGGGAAGAAGCTGAAACAGAAGAGCTTGTGGAATATGTTGGAAAACCTAGAGAAGAGCATTGGCAGCAACGTCAAGAAGAAGCTCTAGGTGATCAATGGTTATTATGGGGAGCACAAGATACAAAGAAAAATGTCATCCCAGAAGATGCAAGCCTTTCTAGCACTAACTCTGGTTTGCTCTACAAGTTGAACAATTTGGCCATCTTTAATACAAAAGCACGCAGGATTTATGTGAGGAATGGTGGGCCTGTGTTGGAGACGATAAAATCTGTGAAACTTTTCAGAAAGGACAAGCTCAAGCCAATTTTAAATGAAGATAATTTGATTGGAGAAGGTTGCTTAGGAAAAGTGTATTTGGACTTTGTTGATAGAGTACCAGTTGTAGTAAGGAAGCAGATTGGCGTTACTAAGGGAGAGAATGGACAATTTGCAAATGAAGTCATCATTCAATCTCAAATTCTTCACAAGAACATCGTAAGGTTTATAGGTTGTTGCGTGGAAGTTGAGGTTCCAATGCTAGTCTATGAGTTTCTCCCAGAGGTACCTGCATGACATTCTTCACGGCAAAAACAAGGTTCCTCTCGACTTGGCCATGCGCTTAAGTATTGCTGCACAAGCAGCAGCTGGTCTAGCCTATATGCATTCAGTGGCTAGTGTTGAACACGGTAATATTAAATCAGCAAATATACTGTTCGATCATAACTTTGTGCCAAAGATTTCAGAAAATGGCATGTCTAGCATGATGGTGAGAGATTATGAACACACCAATATAATACCCGGTGATAAGGATGATGAGTATCTGTTTTTCATAAAAAGAGCCGCACGGACTGGACAAGATAGTGATGTGTTCGGTTTTGGACTTATCATCTTGGAGCTTCTTACTAGGAAGGAGGTCACACGTGTTAAAAATGACGTAGTTTGGTGCTTCCTTGAGAACCAGTATAATTTTAGGAAATCAACTGATTCGTTTGATAAGGAAATTGCACTGACGGGAGATTTGGAGCTTCTTGACAACCTAGCAGAAATTGCCCTGGAATGTATTGGCGCTTATGGGGGGCGTAGACCACCAATGATAGATGTTGCAGAGCGCGTTTCCACACTGAATCGGTCCCGTTAGTGTTGAGTTTACAAGTTGATGCATTTATTAGTTGAGTTTGAACGTGTATAAATGTTTGTCGCGCCGAGAAAGCTTGTGATGGGAAAGTATGTATCAACGTGTGGTGCCATTTTGTTTGTGTATTCTGCTGCCGTGAACAAGTGTTTAAATCCTCTCCAACTGTAAGCCACGCTGACAGCATGCCCTCTCAGGCTCTCGGCTTTTTTGTTTTGTACTTCTATATCGTGTTTACTTCAAGCCCAGATTACTTGCTCTGCTTTTGCGGTTTCCATTTTATTCCTGCCATGTTCGAGCAGCACTACAGGACATCAAAAGGTGCGTGCCGTGCAAATAGCGTAGTGGCAGGAGCCGATGACGGACTCTCGCGGCGAGCAAGCAAGCAAGGGGAAATATACAGTACAGAGCCACTTTCCGGTGATATGCGAATGGAATGATAATGAGAGTTCGGCAGCTCCTTTTCGTGTGCATGTTGCCTTGTCTCTCATCAGATTTTTCTTCTTTGTTAGTGCTGGTGCGGTGGCATGTGACGTGAACAGTCACACTCTTTCCATTCATCGTTGCTACGTACTACCAAGGTTTTGGATTTCGGCCGAAATTTCCGAAATTTCACCGAAATTCGGCCATTTCGGCCAGGACCGGTACAATAATTTACCGAACGAAACTTGCTAAATTTTGGGGATTTTTTGTTGAATTGTCTAAAATATTTCATATGGGGTCAAATTTAGTTTGAAAATCCAAAATTTAGTCTAATTTTCGTCAAATTTCGTTCCAAAGTTTAAATTTTGCTTTTTGCATTTCATCCGAGATTTACCGAAATTCGCCGAAATTACCGAATTTCGGCCATTTCGGTCAGGCCCGGTAAAAATTCAAAAACGAAATCCAAAACCCTGCGTACTACTCCAGCACTGTGTTTTGCGAGTAGCGGAAGCGAAGCAACCTCTGCAGCTAGCTCTCGAGCACGGTCTGAATTATTAATCTGTGATGATCCAGAAATCTCGATCAATCAATGCTGCCGCCGCTGACGCTGCGTGCAAGGAACCCTGCAGGGCAACGCGTGCACTGACGATGAATAGATGATTGTGTCGTCCGCGCTAATTGTGCGTGCCCCGATATTCAGATCGGTTAAGCATGAACAAGGGAAAAGATTTCAGGTCAAATTTTTCCTGTAAAAAGGTTTGAGTGGCAGACTGAGCCACCAGTGGTTGTTGGAGCTTTCAAGCCAAAGCTATCTCTAACTATATAAAAGACCACCCTTTTGGCGGCCTGTCGGCGATGAAGGCACTATTTCAGCTACAGTAGACACTGTTCCGGTAACAGTACAGAGCAGTGCTACGGGTGTTTGCTTTGCTGGCCCTATTTCGCCCCGTCCATCTGTACGTGTTCGCTTCGGAGCCATCGACGGCTTTTCTTTCTCGTGCTTCCTTCCTCGACTGGATAGCTGTTCTTTTTCCCCATCTTTCTTCATTCTTTTCTCCCGCCGACAGCTCCTCCTTTTCTCCGATGCGTCGCCGCCGTAGTTTCCTTGCGCGGGATGGCGCGTCCAGCTCTTCTTCTCCGTCACCGCCTCCTCCTGGTGCTCGCGCCTGTTCTCCTCCGTTGTCTGTACCTCCTTCCTTGCCTTTGGATTCGGGTCGGCCGGTGCTGGTGCGGTCGGTTCGCTCGAGTTCTTCGCCGTCGTCTCGCCGTCGTCGGGACTGTGCTCGGGCTTCCTTCTCCTCGGTCCTATCCGATGCAAGTGCTTTGCGTGGTGTTGTGGCTGATTCTTCTCCGGCTGATTCCAATTGTATGTCTGCGGATTTCTCCGGATTGGAAGTTTCTCTTGCCCGTGATTCCGTAGGTTCTAATGATGGTCAATCTCCTGCTATTTCTCGGCGTCGGGCTTTGTTCTTATCTGGTTGTTCCGATGGAGGCCTGCCGTCTGAACCTGCGTCTGAATTTTCGGCGCCTCCTCTGCTGCTTGCTTCAAGTGATGTGTCTGAATTGGGGGTTTTGCCTTCAGATTCCCATGCTTCGGTTGATCTTTTAGATGGCGGCGTTCCGGCCGAAGCTGTTGGTTGCCGTCGCCGCCGTCCTCCGGACCGTTGGTCGCCGGAGATGCCTGTTCGTTCTGCGCGACGTCGCCGTCGTGCACTGGATGCTGCGCCGCAGGTGCTTGGTTCTCAGCCTGCTGCAGTAATTCGTCGTCGTCGACCTGCTGTCGACCAGCCTTGCTCGGATGGGTCTCCTCGCCCGGTGCAACGCCGTCGCTGTGCTCAGGATATGCCTTCTGCTGTGTCTGCTATTGATTCTGAAGACTCTGCTGGTTGTTTTCTTGCTCGGGTACAGCGCGTGGCGTCTAGACGGCTACCTTCTGTTGCAGCCGTTCGTTCGCCGCGGCGTCGACGGACTTTGCTTGATGCAGCTTTTAGTTTATCTATTGCTGGCCTTGCTGATTCTCTTCCTACGGCGCTAGCTCCTGTGGATTGTTCAGCTTTGTTCGCGTCTGGGCGTCCCGATGCTGCGTCTTCTGCTGGTGTTCAGTTTGCTGGTGCTCCTCATACTACTATGCCTGGAGGCCCTTCTGTTGCTGCTTCGTCGCCTCCTTTTGATTTGCCCGCTACAGGCTCAGGTTTGGCTATTCATTCTGGTGGTGCTGCTGTACCAGCTGGGGATCATGCGCGCAGAAGAGAAATTCGGTTGGGCAAGCGTCCGGTTAATGATGTTTCTCTTGATCATGGTGCTTGTGCTGACGCTGGTCCTGCTGGTTCGTTATGCTTCCTGTAGTTCCCTTGCTTTTTCCTTTAATTGGTAGTCTTTTCTTTTATTTTTGAGTGCTGTCATCGTCATCTTATTCCACAAGTGACACAATATGCGTTGTTTGTTCCTGCTATGAGTATGCGTGTTCAAACACATTGATTAATCTTAGTTCGTACATGTGATTTTTGATTGTTACACATGAGGCAGCTGTTTGTTTGTTCTTGCTTCGTTGGTTCCTATTTACCTGCATATGTAGCTTCTAATTGTTAGTTAGTAAATGGTCATTCTTTCTTTTATTTAGCCATGTTGATTCCTATTTACTTGCACATGCAACTTTTTATTGTTAGATGGTAAATGGTTATGCGTCTGCCGCCACAGTTAGTTATTCCTATCCAAATTTGCGTTGAACGCCTGTAGTTGCTCATGTTGGAGCTTCAATGTACATAATTCAATTAGCATCGCCTTTTATTTCTGCTCAAATGATTGTTCTTGCACGGTAATAATGCTGCTGTACTGGTTTAGTAATGTGTTGTTCCGTATTTGTGGTTAGTAATTTTCTTTGTTTACCATGGATGAGGATTGTCGGCTCCTCTGTAACAACCATGTTGTTACATTGACTTACTAATTTGTATTTATATATGGAGTAGGAGTACGTAAGTTCCATGCAGAAACATGTCTTCTCTGTATTATTTGGGTTTACGTTTCGACGAAGCAAGCAACGATGAGTATTTCGACCAAGCAATACAGATAAGTTATACAGTAGGTAAAAGAATCCATTGCTTAGATGGGCTAGGTAAAATATCTAGGCTACAACACTATAGAAATGCCATCGATCGACCGTAAATCGGCTACAATGTGTTCACAGTGGCATGGGGCAGATTGGTGATGATGTATATATATGTGGGCATATATGTGCAAATTGTGGACTGCACATGCATGGACATGGCGCTCGATTTGTGTCGCCGGCAATCTACTAACTATATGAAAGACGGAACCTTTCGCGAGCGGACAGCGCCCCGTGCACTGTACAACTACAGTAATGAACAGTAACCAACAGTTCCACGAAGGACTTATTTGCAATTTCACGGAACTCCGGGGACCTCCTTGCAAAATCACCACACAACCTCATCCTCTCCCGAGCGTCTGGTGCAGGAGAGGTCCTCGGCGGCGAATCGCCCGTCGCGGGAGTCCCCGACGTTGGCGACGTGGAGCGCGCCGCCGGCCGTGGACGACTCCATTGACCCCCGCCATGGCCTCCCAGAACGCCGCCGCGGGGTCGGCCGCGAGGCCGCCGTCGGAGGCGGCCGAGGCGAGGAAGAGGCGCGGGAGCGCGTCCCGCGCGAACCCGGCGCAGGCCGTCCCGAAGGCGTCGTGGCCGTCCAAGACGGCGAAGAGGTGGAGATCGCGGTCTCCCGCGAAGCGCGTGGCCACCAGGTAGGCGTCCTGCGACTCCGGGTAGAGCCCGTCCACCGTCAGCGTGGCGTACTCCAGCAGCAGCAGGTCCACCCCGGGGGCCGCGGCGCGGACGAGGGTGGTGTCGCCGCGCCCGGCGGGCACGCCGCCTCTGGGTTCTCCTCCGCAGCCGCTGCCGTCCCGAGGCAAGCAGCACTTGCCCTGCGCGCACCCCATGGCGTGGAGCTAGCTAGGGTTTGGGTGTGCGATGCTCTGGGAGTGGAGTGGGGAGGAAGGGAGTTTGGAAATTGGAAGGGGAGAGGAAGGAGGAGGAGGTTGAATCGAATTGAATTGGATGATTCAAACGCGACCTTGAGTCCACCCGGCTCATCTCTCTCTCACTGAATCTGCCAAAAAAATGGCGACTCAGACATGGACCAGAGAGGCATGTAAGAATTGATTTCCCTTTAATCTTTCCTCCATTTAGCTTCCCTTTTTCAAGTTGTAGATCGGATGTAATGTGCTGCACTAAGTACTACACTGCATGCTGCCCTTTCGTTCTGTTAATTTACTGTTAAGAACTTCTTATACCACGGTTACAAATAGTTTGTCAGAATAGCATGTTTGGTTAGTGTATACAGATAGATCAATGAGTGTACATATGCTGGATGTATCTATGTTCCCTTTTTTGCCTTAATAAAGTGGCTGAAAGCTTTCCCGTCACAAAGAATTCCACCTTGGAGACAACCTACATGACATTCTTCATTCATGATTACTTGATGCATGGTTCACTGTGTCTATTGAATGTGGGTACTCAGAAATTATTTGCCATGCTTTGGGATCATGCTTGACGATATACACTGCATGCTGCCCTTTCGTTCTGTTAATTTACTGTTAAGAACTTCTTATACCACGGTTACAAATAGTTTGTCAGAATAGCATGTTTGGTTAGTGTATACAGATAGATCAATGAGTGTACATATGCTGGATGTATCTATGTTCCCTTTTTTGCCTTAATAAAGTGGCTGAAAGCTTTCCCGTCACAAAGAATTCCACCTTGGAGACAGCCTCCATGACATTCTTCATTCATGATTACTTGATGCATGGTTCACTGTGTCTATTGAATGTGGGTACTCAGAAATTATTTGCCATGCTTTGGGATCATGCTTGACGATATGATCATGCTCATAAAATATAGCCCTTTTGTGATTGTTTTCCCTTCCACGGAATAACAGATTCATGGTTGTTTATTGCTTGCAGGTAATCCGGCAGTAACAAAAAATGATTGCAGATGATATAATCACAAAACTAAGGTTAATTGTTTATTTACATGTTCTTCCTGTCGGTGCTGCTGTAGATCCAATCTGATATCACCTTTATTTGTTTTCTGTTTGTTGGTAGTCTCAGGTGAAATTGAATATATGAAAATTATATCCACCACTCAAAACGGCTGCCTCAAACTTTTTCCAGTTATACCACGGTTACAAATAGTTTGTCAGAATAGCATGTTTGGTTAGTGTATACAGATAGATCAATGAGTGTACATATGCTGGATGTATCTATGTTCCCTTTTTTGCCTTAATAAAGTGGCTGAAAGCTTTCCCGTCACAAAGAATTCCACCTTGGAGACAGCCTCCATGACATTCTTCATTCATGATTACTTGATGCATGGTTCACTGTGTCTATTGAATGTGGGTACTCAGAAATTATTTGCCATGCTTTGGGATCATGCTTGACGATATGATCATGCTCATAAAATATAGCCCTTTTGTGATTGTTTTCCCTTCCACGGAATAACAGATTCATGGTTGTTTATTGCTTGCAGGTAATCCGGCAGTAACAAAAAATGATTGCAGATGATATAATCATAAAACTAAGGTTAATTGTTTATTTACATGTTCTTCCTGTCGGTGCTGCTGTAGATCCAATCAGATATCACCTTTATTTGTTTTCTGTTTGTTGGTAGTCTCAGGTGAAATTGAATATATGAAAATTATATCCACCACTCAAAACGGCTGTCTCAAACTTTTTCCAGTTAATGATAACTAGCTACTAGGTTAGTCAATTTAACTATTCATAATTGTCAGTTATAGAATTGTAGGCATAATGAGTATATAGGAATCTTAGTTGGGTATTCGGAGGCGCAATGACATAAGTACAACCGGAAATGAAGGAACTGTGCTTGCCTCTGTATCAAGATGTCTACTGAGCTTACTACAGTTACAGTCTCTACTTTGTTTACTTATTATATCTCGCTCTTTGTTGTACAAAGTTAGGACAGAACAAACCGCTAGAGCAAATCACCGGTGTGTGCGGCGATCCTGCTATATCGTGCAACTTATCAATGTGTTGATCTGTGAGTAAGTTTCTTTTTTATCATCAATAGGGAAAGCATGTTATTAGAGTCAAATCTATAATCTGATCGTGAGGTCTCGATGTATTCAAATTGTCGACACCAAAATCCATAAACATTCTAAAGTTTCTGAAAACATAGTGTACTGAGTACTGTCATGCAGCATGTGCAATTTTGTTACAAGATCTGCTTCTTTTCATGTTATAACAGTGGTGCACGTACAATCTGTAGGCCAATTTATGCCACACGCTTCATGAAATACATGGCAGAGTTCTGTTGTTTCCAGCCTAACATTGCTTGATTACTAATATATAAGAGAAGGTTAGATAGTTCAATCTTGATAGGGCTGAGATTGTTGTCCCACTTCCAATTTGTGTTTCCCTTGGCATTTGGTGGTATGATTCAAAGCGAAAAATCATTTACCTTTTACAATATTTGAGGTTACAATAGTTCTATTGCAGATTAGAAAGATTATTAGTTCTTTTCCCTAGGTTTCATATTTAATTTACATTTGTGTTATGCTAATATCATAATATGTTAAATCTTATAATAGAAAAAATAGCTATGGATTAGTCTAATGAACACCATAACTTTTCTTACTTCAGTTGGACTTGATATCACATAAGTATTTCTGTTTTGCTTCCTAGCAACCACCGTACTGCTGCTATCATTTTTACAACCCGGCATAACATATATCCTTAGTTGAGTTTAGCTATTTATCAATCACCGCTACCGTTCATATTTCCTTGCAACTCTGTAAATTGGTTTTCGTCATCTTGCAGAATGGAATATAACAGAGGTGGCTCAAGTAAAGGTGCAGAACTAGCAGCTATCATTTTTCTTTGGACGAGCTTAAGGCTTGCTCTTCAGGTATTATTAGAGACCAGGGTCTACCATTTCAGTTGTTGTCTGGCTTCTTTGACATCGCTTGGTCAGCTAAGTATTGGGTTATAGTCACCGCTCCATTTTAAGGTTATAATTCTCCATTTCGTATAACTCTCAGTGTTTTATTTACTGCACATGTTTTCTTTCACCAAAAAGTATTGCATACATTTTCGCAGGTGATATTAGTTAAGTTGACGCATGTCAGTTGCGCCTCGGTTGATTTTAGTGTTTGTTTCTAAAAGAAAACATATCATCTTGCCAGGTTGTCGTTTATATCATATGGATATCCGTATATTATTCCGGATCCTAAAGTTTTAAATGGAGTGTTTTAGGATCTAGGCATGCTAAACAACTACATGAGAATATGTGTGTTGTACTTTGTGCCTAACTCTCTCAGTGTGTGACTTCTTCATGTTAGTCAGAGGATCCAGGTCCCCGACGGAGATGCAAGAATACTTTAGTAGTAATGCATTAGGAACCAACATCTGGATATATAGCTGCTCGAGGAACCATATTTTGAAGAACTAACATAATGCTACGGCACTAACTCCTCTGGCTTTAGATGTGACAAGAATGTGAGTGGGAACCATAAAAACATGTTACAACATTCCAATTTAGCCAACATTTTGGTGAACAAATAAAATATATATTGCACACAGAAAATCACAAGGGCGTGGCGTGACGCCACGCCAAATTCAACTAGTAGATCATCTAGCGCGCGACAGGAGGAAACTCCAAGAAGGCACAACCGACAGTGACGGCAGCAAGGCACCAACAGAACAGATTCAGTTCAAATGCGGCAAAAGTGAAACGAGATTCAGAGTCAAGACTTCAAAATCTTCGGCTGCCACAGTTTCGAAAAAAAAAAATCTTCGGCTGCCCATGCTGTGTAACCAACCCAACAGATTCAGTTCGTGTCTCCCGTTGCCTGTCGCCCGCCTATACGTTCCTGTCGGTAAACTAGAATGTTCAGTTATTAAACAGAATCAGCTTTGGAATCGATCAATGGAGGAGAACACGAGTATCGACATGCCTGATTCACTGAGGCCCGGTATTTGGTGGATTCGGTTCATAGCTTTTTATTTATTTTCATAGTAACATGTGTTTCGTTTATAAATACCCCCTCCGTCCCAAAATATAAGGCGCCCTTTAATTTCGCTGGTCAACGATATTCAACTTTGACCCTGATTTATACTTGTAATATGTTCACAAAATTATAATAAAAATATATGAAACGAAAGAATTTTGCAATACGAATCCAACGATACCATTTATACATTCTCAGTTAATATATTTTAGTATATATTATTGGTCAAAGTTGAGCGTCAAAGGCCACCATAAAAATAGCGTGCCTTATATTTTGACACGAGGGAGTAAAGATTAACTTATCATCGAGCTTAAAGATCTGTACCCCGAGATCGACGCGGTTCCATCACTGATCAACAATTTTTTAACTTTGTCATAAGACAAACCATTATCGTAGAGATCGACGCGGCTCCATCACTGATCAACAATTTTTTAACTTTGTTATAAGACAAATCATTACCGTAGAAAGAGTCAGACCGCCGCTTCTATCAGCTGCAGAAAAACACATGTATTAGAGAGAAAATATGTATATGTCCGTCAAATAAAAAAGTTAAAACATAAAAGTTCTGGGGAATGGTGAAGTTCATCTATTCGTGAAAGTAATTTTAAAACGGTCGACTGAGTGCACAATTCGTCAATTTGTTCTGCAAACTTTTGAGCCAAAATTAAGGAGTTATAGTCAAACTCGAAACCGATCACGAGAATGGAACCGTACTCGTTGATGTGTATATATTTCATATATCATTTACGGTTCAGAAATTTTTATTTTAACCAAACAATCAAGCGCGCTATTTTTCAAAATTTCTTAAAACACATGTTATTTTTCGAATAAATATTATTTCAATAAAATCCTGACATGTGGGCCTAACGCAACCTACCTCACCAATGGCTACGTCAAAGGGACTTGCCGTTTATTTCTTAGAGAGTAACACATAACTTTTATCATTCCAAATAACAAAACCTTTAAAATTGATCAGAATATTAATAATTCAAAATTCTACAAATAGATACATGCGATCACATAATAAGGGGCAGTCATACATTACAAATTTATAATTAAAATTTATTTAGAAAATACAAATCACTTAAACAGTCTCAAGGTTGGGATATGTCTTAACTAAACTTCTCTAAGCGGGAGGTTTATTTTGTGGACATGCAAATAACGCCATGGGCCACCGGCTCAAACCTGCAGGTTGCTTAAAACAAACTCCACAACCATTCTTCGGCTGGCTGGTTGCCAGTATGGCATAGCATACAGGGCTCCAGCACCTCCAATTCAACAGCCGAGGGAACTCTCCCTACGATATACCGACCCACAGCCTCCACAGCACTGTTTGCATCTTTGATATCTCTCTCGCACATAAAAGAGCATTTACCACCCTCTCTTGAGGCAGTGCATTCGCTGGCATCACCAGCCCTCCGACCATAGCCACCGGTCGTGTCCAGCGTGAGAGCCTTGAGCGAGGGTGGATCACAAGCTTAATCAGGCTTTTGGCTGAATGGAAGCCCGTGATTTTCACCCATCTTAGGCAGTCATAGTGGTATGCCGACTCCCCGCTTAGGTATAAATCGTCCCCAGCAGCACAATCGCGTATTATAGCATCTCTCTCTGCCTGCAAATTATAATGTAGGATCACCATTAATATCATCGTTCTTTGATAACGAATTGTTTAAAAGATTTCAACAAGGCCACAATCGTTTATAAGATATGCTCAAATGTTTTTCTACTGATAGTATAGCATGAGAAGAAATGAAAAAATGACTTACATGCAAGATGAAAGATTCTAAGGCCGGAGAAGCATCAAAAAAAGAAAGCAGAGAAAAGATATTATAGATAGGGGAGTCTCCTGATCTGCGAAGTTTAATCTCCAAGCCCTTGAGGTGGAGGAGTTGTCTTGACCATTTCGAAAAAACCTTCCCTTTGTAGCCAACCCAATTCGAATTTGAATTGATGTTTACTAGAGGGATTAGGTGTTCCCGTGGTTAGAAGAATGGGGGCATGGTCTGACAACGCCTCTATACGTTCGAGAACCCGTACTGAGACTAGTGGGTATTTAATTTCCCAATCCGAGTCCATCAATACACGGTCCAACTTTTCGTATGTTGGCTCTGAGAGTCTATTAGCCCAAGTGTATTGTCTCCCAATCATGGAGACCTCTCTTAAACTAAGACTGTCAATGACAGCGTTAAATAAGAGAGGCCACCTGTTGTCAAATCTGACTCTACTCTTCTCATGTGGGAACCTTAGTAAATTAAAATCACCACCTATAATTATAGGATATGGATTGTCTTTCACTAGGTTAACCAGTTCTCTGAGAAAAGCAGCCTTATGCTCATCCTGGGCGGCACCGTACACAGCAACAAGACTCCATGTGAAGTTGTCGGCTTTGTTACGGATGTGGAACTTAATATGAAATTCCCCTTCCGAACTAGCCAATACATCCATGGTTTCTGTTCTGACGCCAAGTAAAATGCCTCCAGACCTACCACGTGGTGGACGGGACTTCCATGTGAAATCTACTCCACCAGACAAGCGGTTAAGTAGACTCGCAGAGAAGTCCCGTTTACCTGTTTCGGAAATTCTCACAAAATCCAATCGATGATCCCGAATAAGATCAGCAATACGCGCGAAGACCTCTGCTATTCTCGAATGCACCATTCATCGGGAAACAATTGGAGGAGATTAGAACTTTGCCTTTTTCCGTGGCGATTTTTTCTTTTTCTTTTTTTGAGAGTCTGCTTTTAACTTCCGGTCATATGCTCTTAGATCAAATAATGAACTAAGTCTGGCCTCGTCTAAGCCACCCTCCGACACATCACCTACTAGATGTGACATACATGTATGCATTGGACTCGGCACGCCACAGCGGCCAACAGGGGCGGACCCATGTATAGCTGAGTGGGGGCCGTGGCCCCCACTCAGTTTTTAAATTTTCAGTGTATTTTACTCATATTGGAAGTGAAAGTTCATTAAAAAATGTATTTTGTACTAGAATTGCCCCTACTCATGTAAATTGCCCCCACTGAATATTTTGTCTGGGTCCGCCCCTGGCGGCCAACACGGTGGCCGCATACACAACGCCGGCGCAAAGAGGAGTTCTTCTCCACACGATGCCGGACAGGCCACCGCGACTTGTGACCCGACAACCGCGACTCGCTTAGTGAAAAGCGAAGAAGGGACCGCTATTTGTGCAAGAGTTCTCAATGCGTTGAAGTAGTAGTATTTAGCTGATCCGTCCAAGAATACGGAGCGGCGGTACCGGCGCCGGAATAGATCAGAGACTTTCATGTTGCTTTTCTAGCTTTCTCCCTTTTAGAAATACAGGTCTGTGGTTGTTTTTTAAAAACTTCAAAAATACCACAGTTTGAGAAATACTTCAGTTCTTAGTCACAGCCAAACACATTATCGTACTTAAAACTGTGGTAATTTAGAAAACTATAGTATTGCAGCAAAAATCTCTGATCTGATCCCTTTTAGAAATACAGGTCTGTGGTCGAGGAGCTCTTGGTCAGGGCGGGGACAGAGTCCGATTTGGCGGCTACAAGATCCAAGATCTGAAACTTGGTTCCTCGCAGCAAAAAAATTGAACATGGTTGACTGGAGAAGTAGCTGAAATTCGGGAGCGCGGTGTGACGCGAACATAATATGGAGTAGAACACCGAAGGAGGGGAATAAACTTATATCCGGTGGACAAGAGGACCTGGGGATGCGAAGAAGGAAAGATACGTACTTGCAGCATGAGCGTCGAGGTCTGGCAGGCGCTGGGCGCCCTGGGTCTCCATGGTATCAGGCGCACGGCGCCGACGTCGGGGAGGGCTGGACATGCCGGCGGCGAGTTCAGTAGGGGGTCAATCAGAATCGCATTGAACTTTAGTATGGAAAATTTACTTATATGCAGTCCTTTCCGGATTGAGTTCTTGATCCATCAGGTTGGCGGATGAGGTCTTTTACGGTCTCATTGATCCATCAGGACGACTTTAGTATCCCGGAGCTGCCTCCCATTACGGCGGGGCACTGCCGCGTCACCCAAGGCGGCCGCACCGGCACCTGCAGCCGCGACGTCCTCGTCGACCACATGGCGTCACCATGGAGGCGGCGTTCCCGGTGCCAAGGATCGCATGGTCGTGACGGTGGACGCGCAGGAGGTTGCAGCGGCCGTCCTCCGCATCGTCGAATAGGAGGAGCTCTACGTGGACCCGTAGGTCAACGCCGACACTGTCGCCAAGAGGAAAACCGGCAGCCACCGGGCCATAGATCTAGGAATTCCAGTATAATTTCAGTCATAGTCTAGTTTAATTTCGCATCTAGTCTTGTTTAATTTTAGTAACTCGTAGTCGTAGTCTAGTTCATATGCACAAATTGACGCGGGAAGGATGAGGGAGAAGTCAAACTTCATTCATTTCTCTTTCGATACCGATTCAGTACAAGGGAATGGCCTTTTAAGGCTTACATGACTCACATTGCCCTTTGGGCCCCACATCTTACACACCGAGCCCACACACTTACGGGTCATGTACCCAGGACATGACACTTCCCTCCCCTTGAGATTGTGCTTGGCCTCAAGCGCAACACACCAGTCCATGAATCTAGTAGCTGAGCACCACCAAAGAGAAGTATCCTGACACATTGGCAAATGATCCTTCATAACCATACATGCTTCCCATGCTAGAGGTAGAGCTAAAACCAGTTTTAGAATTCCACCCCCTGGGTCCCATGTCTTCAGCAGGTTCATATTGTCAATGATTTGTGAAGTAGCATAATGATGAAGTGCCAAAATAGAGCAGCAAATCGATCTGCTTGAAGGCTCAGTGCTCAATAGGACAGTTGTAACTAGTATCTTCCACGACAGTAACAATGGATAAGTGCAGACCATGAAAATCACGGAGCTTGCTAATTGTTCATCACTCAATAACCAATGAGTAACCTGATCTGAGCAGAATAGCTGCGCGCCAAGATTGACACCGGGGCTGGAAATCAGGTTCAGCAATTCACGGTTGAGTAGCAAAGGGATGTCCCATGATATGCGAGCATGCTTCTGCGAACCGTGAAGTTTCAGATTTATATAATCCAACTCCGAAACTTGGACAAGTTGCAGCATGAGCAATACTGTTTGTGTGCTGAAAATCTCATTTCCATCACAAGACGGTAGACACACGGCAAGCACCACCAAATAATTGTCAAGCTCAAATCCCATCAGCATGTAAAACGTTGAAGAAACCAATTCTCGTGGGCGTGAAAAATGCACAACTGAGTATACTGCAACCATGTAGCAGGTCATGGTTCCTGTGAGGCACATAAAGCCTGAGCAGTATAGAAATGCTTTCTGACAGCCGAGAGCAAAAGAGAGGATGTGCCTATGATTGTATTGGCCATTTTCAAATTCATGATAAGCCACGAATAACTGGCTGCATATATAACATGTCGCAGTAGGAACAATTATGCACCACATCCGTTCCAGAAAATGCACATGAGCTATTCCGGGATCCCAAAGCCTCAAACTGCACCCCGCTGAGTCACAGAACCATAGCTCGTAAATAATCAAATGATGAGTAACACTGAGAATATGTACCAGGCCAAGATAAATAAATGTTATTTGCAACAGGCCAATATCACTCATACCCTCCTCGGAAATATACTTGATAACTGCACTGAACCTGCAAATGTTATCAGACATGTCTATCCGCTCAAGAATCAGCGACACTGTGTGGCATATCCATGGATTTAATGCATGTCTTTCCCAACAAGGCTTATCATTGGAAACCCCAATCAGATTTGCACATAACTTCAAATGCGGTAATTGGTGTACCTTCCAATTTGATGCCAGTATGCTAGGGGCCCAAGGAGCAGAAAAGCGGTCAGTCCAAGAAATGGCAAAAGGTTCCACGAAGAGAAATGACACCCCATATGTCCAGGCATCGACTTGGAGTAGCCAGCAACAAGCAGTGACCATCTTGTACTCAGTGATAAGGGCACTAGTTGAAATAATAGGAACCAGGTAATCTGGGTAACCAAGCATTGCTGCAATGTTGTGTTGGAAAATGCCACCATATCCTGTACCATCTTGGTTTGGTGGCCAAGATTGCAGCCTTTCATTCGTACCAAACTTCTGCATAACAAGTGAATAGCTCCAGGACTGAATGAAATGCAATACAGAATATGCCCAAGGAATCAGGTAAAGATAACCCAGCTGTATAACTTGTAGGTCCACCGCAAAAATAGAGTTAAGTTTCCCCTCTTGGTCAGATATTCTAAAGAAATAGCAAATACCACCACGCTGCCTGCACGCACTGCCACTAACATTCCACTCAATAAACATGGTGCTTTCCATCCCATCGTCACTGTATTATCACCAGCACTTGTGCACTCCAAACAACTTGCTTGATCAGATGAACTGTACTGCTGTAGATACTCACACTTCCAATTGAATATCAGCGCTTCAGGGTCCCAAGGTAAAGAGAGTTGATCAGTCCAAGAACACTGCAATAGGTACCCAGATTGGGCAAGTGTGCTCCCTAGACTGAAACCATTAATCTGCCTGGATGGAAAGAACTCGAGCACCAAGCACTCTGTTGTTTTACCAATGTTGTCAGGATTCAAAGAAGTTTGATTCTGTGCTAACACGTCCTCAAACACAAAACACTGGTGACATGGAGTGTGATAGAAAACTTGTTCTGGAGGGCGAGCTAGTGCTGAGACCACCATTGAGGGCTGCGGCAGATGTAATAACGAGTTGATCATGACCATGGAGTAAGTTAGCCGCTTGCCGTCTCCATCACAAGGGAAAGACGGCCATGGCAGTGGGCGCGACACACCGCGAGCAGAGAAGTTCCTTTCCGGAGAAGGATTTGGACAAGCTGTGGATGATGGGGTCACGGTCCAGAGGACCACGGACACCATCGCAGGGCTGTCGCCGTCGCCGTCGTGACCATGTGTGAGGCCGCCCGTCGAGTAGGTGGCAGGTGCCAGTGCGGCGACACTGACGGTGTCGAGGGTGAACTCCTCGTCGCTCTCCGCTGAGGAACCGAGCTTGGGGAAGACGTCGACTGTTGCATCGCTGCTTGGGCACACCATCCAACATGTGGTAGCCTTCGGAGCAGCGAGGCTAATGGGGTCGGCGGCGATGAAACCCTGGTCCACAGCACACACCACGGGGGCAGCGACCTTGGGAAAGATGTGGCTGTGGGTGTGCTCATGCTCGAGTCCCGACTCCTCGGTGGTGACCTCTGACAAGGAAGAACTGGTGCTCGATGACGTTGTGCACATCATCATCGACAACTTTTGTAGTTGGTCATGGATCTGGTCGCAGAGCTCAGCCATGTCACTCTTGGCCAGTGGGGCAACCGGTGTAACATCCTGAATGTCAAGGAGGCAGGAACGCTCGTAGATGCAACGTCCATTCAAGGCAAGAGCCTGTGCTGCTCCGTTCCTAGTTCGAAGTTGAACCTCCGCCTCCACATGGTCGGCTCGCTGGGAAACTGAGATCTGCACCACCCCATATGCCTCGAACACCTGATGCAACACCTCCTCAGTGACGGGGTAATACACATGCTGCACAGTGACGGGAAGAACACCGCCGGTGAACTCCTTCATGGAGCTCGACATTTCGTCGAACAGGTGGTAGGCAGGAATGGGGGTGGGGTTTTTTTTGTGGATTTTGCTGGCTTAGACGGCGCCCTTGCTGCTCTTCCTTGTCAACTCCAACCCCGCTCAGGATTTCGAGCCGAATTCACCGAAGCGAATCAGTACCTGTCGCGGTGGGATTTTAGGGAGTCGATTGCCGGAATTTCGAGCGCAAACGGAGCGATTCAACGGCTCTGATACCAAATTGTCATGTCCCGGTGAGGGTAGCACGACAGATTCAGCAGATAAGGTGGTTTACCACGATTTTGGGGGAGAATTCATGGGTGAGAGGTAGGAGAAGAAGCTGGATGAGGAAACAGAGCAAGGATGAGGGAGAACTCAAACTTCATTCATTTCTCTTTCGATACGATTCAGTACAAGGGAATGGCCTTTTAAGGCTTACATGACTCACATTGCCCTTTGGGCCCCACATCTTACACACCGAGCCCACACACTTACGGGTCATGTACCCAGGACATGACACTTCCCTCCCCTTGAGATTGTGCTTGGCCTCAAGCGCAACATACCAGTCCATGAATCCAGTAGCTGAGCACCACCAAGGAGAAGTATCCTGACACATTGGCAAATGATCCTTCATAACCATACATGCTTCCCATGCTAGAGGTAGAGCTAAAACCAGTTTTAGAATTCCACCCCCTGGGTCCCATGTCTTCAGCAGGTTCATATTGTCAATGATTTGTGAAGTAGCATAATGCTGAAGTGCCAAAATAGAGCAGCAAATCGATCTACTTGAAGGCTCAGTGCTCAATAGGACAGTTGTAACTAGTATCTTCCACGACAATAACAATGGATAAGTGCAGACCATGAAAATCACGGAGCTTGCTAATTGTTCATCACTCAACCAATGAGTAACCTGATCTGAGCAGAATAGCTGCGCGCCAAGATTGACACCAGGGCTGGAAATCAGGTTCAGCAATTCACGGTTGAGTAGCAAAGGGATGTCCCATGATATGCGAGCATGCTTCTGCGAACCGTGAAGTTTCAGCTTTATATAATCCAACTCCGAAACTTGGACAAGTTGCAGCATGAGCACTATTGTTTGTGTGCTGAAAATCTCCTTTCCATCATAAGACGGTAGACACACGGCAAGCACCACCAAATAATTGTCAAGCTCAAATCCCATCAGCATGTAAAACGTTGAAGAAACCAATTCTCGTGGGCATGAAAAATGCACAACTGAGTATACTGCAACCATGTAGCAGGTCATGGTTCCTGTGAGGCACATAAAGCCTGAGCAGTATAGAAATGCTTTGTGACTGCCGAGAGCAAAAGAGAGGATGTGCCTATGATTGTATTAGCCATTTTCAAATTCATGATAAGCCACGAATAACTGGCTGCATATATATAACATGTCGCAGTAGGAACAATTATGCACCACATCCGTTCCAGAAAATGCACATGAGCTATTCCGGGATCCCAAAGCCTCAAACTGCACCCGGCTGAGTCACAGAACCATAGCTCGTAAATAATCAAATGATGAGTAACACTGAGAATATGTACCAGGCCAAGATAAATAAATGTTATTTGCAACAGGCCAATATCACTCATACCCTCCTCGGAAATATACTTGATAACTGCACTGAACCTGCAAATGTTATCAGACATGTCTATCCGCTCAAGAATCAGCGACACTGTGTGGCATATCCATGGATTTAATGCATGTCTTTCCCAACAAGGCTTATCATTGGAAACCCCAATCAGATTTGCACATAACTTCAAATGCGGTAATTGGTGTACCTTCCAATTTGATGCCAGTATGCTAGGGGCCCAAGGAGCAGAAAAGCGGTCAGTCCAAGAAATGGCAAAAGGTTCCACGAAGAGAAATGACACCCCATATGTCCAGGCATCGACTTGGAGTAGCCAGCAACAAGCAGTGACCATCTTGTACTCAGTGATAAGGGCACTAGTTGAAATAATAGGAACCAGGTAATCTGGTAACCAAGCATTGCTGCAATGTTGTGTTGGAAAATGCCACCATATCCTGTACCATCTTGGTTTGGTGGCCAAGATTGCAGCCTTTCATTCGTACCAAACTTCTGCATAACAAGTGAATAGCTCCAGGACTGAATGAAATGCAATACAGAATATGCCCAAGGAATCAGGTAAAGATAACCCAGCTGTATAACTTGTAGGTCCACCGCAAAAATAGAGTTAAGTTTCCCCTCTTGGTCAGATATTCTAAAGAAATAGCAAATACCACCACGCTGCCTGCACGCCACTGCCACTAACATTCCACTCAATAAACATGGTGCTTTCCATCCCATCGTCACTGTATTATCACCAGCACTTGTGCAATCCAAACAACTTGCTTGATCAGATGAACTGTACTGCTGTAGATACTCACACTTCCAATTGAATATCAGCGCTTCAGGGTCCCAACGTAAAGAGAGTTGATCAGTCCAAGAACACTGCAATAGGTACCCAGATTGGGCAAGTGTGCTCCCTAGACTGAAACCATTAATCTGCCTGGATGGAAAGAACTCGAGCACCAAGCACTCAGTTGTTTTACCAATGTTGTCAGGATTCAAAGAAGTTTGATTCTGTGCTAACACGTCCTCAAACACAAAACACTGGTGACATGGAGTGTGATAGAAAACTTGTTCTGGAGGGCGAGCTAGTGCTGAGACCACCATTGAGGGCTGCGGCAGATGTAATAACGAGTTGATCATGACCATGGAGTAAGTTAGCCGCTTGCCGTCTCCATCACAAGGGAAAGACGGCCATGGCAGTGGGCGCGACACACCGCGAGCAGAGAAGTTCCTTTCCGGAGAAGGATTTGGACAAGCTGTGGATGATGGGGTCACCGTCCAGAGGACCACGGACACCATCGCGGGGCTGTCGCCGTCGACGTCGTGACCATGTGTGAGGCCGCTCGTCGAGTAGGTGGCAGGTGCCAGTGTGGCGACACTGACGGTGTCGAGGGTGAACTCCTCGTCGCTCTCCGCTGAGGAACCGAGCTTGGGGAGACGTCGACTGTTGCATCGCTGCTTGGGCACACCATCCAACATGTGGTAGCCTTCGGAGCAGCGAGGCTAATGGGGTTGGCGGCGATGAAACCCTGGTCCACAGCACACACCACGGGGGCAGCGACCTTGGGAAAGATGTGGCTGTGGGTGTGCTCATGCTCGAGTCCCGACTCCTCGGTGGTGACCTCTGACAAGGAAGAACTGGTGCTCGATGACGTTGTGCACATCATCATCGACAACTTTTGTAGTTGGTCATGGATCTGGTCGCAGAGCTCAGCCATGTCACTCTTGGCCGGTGGGGCAACCGGTGTAACATCCTGAATGTCAAGGAGGCAGGAACGCTCGTAGATGCAACGTCCATTCAAGGCAAGAGCCTGTGCTGCTCCGTTCCTTGTTCGAAGTTGAACCTCCGCCTCCACATGGTTGGCTCGCTGGGAAACTGAGATCTGCACCACCCCATATGCCTCGAACACCTGATGCAACACCTCCTCAGTGACGGGGTAATACACATGCTGCACAGTGACGCGAAGAACACCGCCGGCGAACTCCTTCATGGAGCTCGACATTTCGTCGAACAGGTGGTAGGCAGGAAAGGGGTGGGGATTTTTTTTTGTGGATTTTGCTGGCTTAGACGGCGCCCTTGCTGCTCTTCCTTGTCAACTCCAACCCCGCTCAGGATTTCGAGCCGAATTCACCGAAGCAAATCAGTACCTGTCGCGGTGGGATTTTAGGGAGTCGATTGCCGGAATTTCGAGCGCAAACAGAGCGATTCAACGGCTCTGATACCAAATTGTCGTGTCCCGGTGAGGGTAGCACGACAGATTCAGCAGATAAGGTGGTTTACCATGATTTTGGGGGAGAATTCAGGGTGAGAGGTAGGAGAAGAAGCTGGATGAGGAAACAGAGCAAGGATGAGGGAGAACTCAAACTTCATTCATTTCTCTTTCGATACCGATTCAGTACAAGGGAATGGCCTTTTAAGGCTTACATGACTCACATTGCCCTTTGGGCCCCACATCTTACACACCGAGCCCACATACTTACGGGTCATGTACCCAGGACATGACACTCGTCTTTGATCCTAGGTTTAAATATCCAGTATGAATTTGGTGCATATGTTCTAGCGGAGACGAACTTGTACCGGATAATAATTGTCCGGTGGAAAGGATAATGATTTTTCGGTGCCGAGTTTTTCGGTATCCGTTAGAGTTCTTATATATCAGCCGTTTATTCTAGGGGCATTTTGGACCATTCATTGGGTAAATTGTGGTAAGAATTTGATATTATTTGATTTATAGATTAACCGTTGATTTATTACTATGTACTAATTGGCATGTACTACTAAACCAACGAGCCGATGTGGAAAACGAATAAGGGACGATAGAGGCCTTCTCTGGATTGTTTCCATGGCGCAGAGCAACTAGGAGGCCGATAAAATGCGAGCCTCTTCAATCTCCTCCCCTTCTTCTATAAATATGGAGCCCTCAGGAGGCTCGGCCAGCGGCGGTCCTTATACAAGCCGCGCTTGCACGCGCCCACAGAGCGGCGCTCGAACGCCTCCTGTGCGGGTTCTTCCTCACTCCCTCGTCTTCCAGCCGTTCCCGGCCTCCTCCGCCTCTTCTGAGCATGCCGGAGCTGCGCATGGTCGACCTGACAATGGATTCTCTAGATCGTTCGCCAGAGCTGCGCTAGCTAGGCGGCGGCGCTGTGTTGGATGTGACGGAGGGGGTGTGGTTTGTGTACCGCATCAACGCCTCCGCCGCTTATCTGGTGGCCCGGATATATCTTTTTGGGCCGGCCCGTTTTCCAGCAGCTGCTTGGGCCGAAAAAAAGCCTCGTACCTAAATCCGCCATCCTCTCCCGGCTTCATCGACTCGTCCAGACATCTGCTTCTCTGAAACTGTGTCGCACGAGCAAAAGGGCTTCGGCAAGATCTTGTTTCCTCAAAAACAAATTTTGCAGGACCAGAAGTTCCAACCGAGGGCTCCAACTCGTAACGTTTGTCGTGATCCATCATGCGTGGTTGGGTGGGCCGAAGGTTTATTTCGAAGATAAAAGGATATAAAGTCCAATTTTAACAAGGTGTTGAGATGATAAAATTCAAAAAAAGGTGTTGAGACGATGACAACATATATATATTGGAGCCGGAGTTCGGGCTACATGGTGCCCTTTTTTTAAAAAAAATCGAAATTTTTAGTTCCTAAAAATCAAGAAACAAATCACAAATGTAGATATTGTCGAGATCTACAATCATGAAAATTTTCAACATGAAATTGGTTATATTTTTGGTTGCACAAAAACGAAAAATTGGCGGATCTTGGTGGTGAACAATACACGATTTCAAAAATTTGAAATTTCCATGATTTGTCTTTTTGTACAGCCCAAAATACGACGAATTTTAAGGTAAATTTGCACGCTTGTAGCTCTCGACACTTGATTTATTTCGCGGTTTTTGGAAACTCAAAAATGCCATTTTTGTTTTTTTTAACGGCTCCATGTAGCCCAGGTTCCAAAAATCCACTCTCGTTGAGACGAACCTCTTACAAAGCACAACAAAGTCAAATAAAACAAGAAAATGTGCTACACTACGCCGAGCAGAAAAGAAAACCTTACGTAAAACGGCCAGCCACCAAGAGGAGAAGAAACAAAGTACCAGCGAAGGAATCACGATAACTAGCACAAAACTACATCGGAGAGGAAAGCAGGAGATGCAAGACCAGAGCCTCCAAAAGACGACGAACACAGAGTAGCGGATGCCAAGCATCATAGTGTCGAAAGGAGGCCGACAACCAAGGCCACCGTCGGACCCCTATCCGAAACTGGCGATGACGACGCCGATAAACATGACCTATCGGGGGTGAACCCCTAGCCCACCTTACACTCACACTAGCAAGCACCAAACCTTTGTGCAAAACGGGCAGCCACCAAGAGAGGCAAGATCGTCGAGGGTTGGAGCGCCTCCATGGGAGAGCCTCCACCAAAGCAGAACAAGACAACATCACTTTAGATCGCCAGCTGCAAAATACATCAACTTTGCACTCCAATAGTCATGTCTAGGAAAGAAGAACCCCTGCTACAAGACGGTGCCTACAAGAGGTCTGGCACCCGGTCTTGCAGGTCAGCGTTTTCATCCTGAGTATAAACGAAGGAGGTCTGATGGAACCACAACGCCACCTTCAAGGGGAAAACGGCGCCCATGAGCGTCGCCAACACCGGCGTCAAGCGATGAGCCGATGACTCGAGCTTTTGCTCGGCCCAACACCCACCTAGGCAACATCGAGGGTCACCGTACCAACTCCAACCCCCACCGTGAAGGGCAGGGAACCACATGCCTTCAACAATGCCTCCAGATCTATACCTGGGCGTGGAGCCGAGGAACGACGCCCTCACAGACCTCGTCAGGAACTCCACACGCCGAAAGGGGTGCCGGACATGATCCACCCATTCAGCCAATAGCACTACTAGTACTTCTCTAGACATTGCAGCGGCGGTAGTCTCTCGCGGCGAGCAAGCAAGAAGGGAAAACATGCAGTACATGCAGACAGAGCCACATTCCGGTGATATGCGAATGGAATTATAATGAGAGTTCGGCAGTTACTTTTCGTGCACTTGTTGCCTTATCTCGTCAGATTTTTATCCGGTGGTGGTGCGGCATGTGACGTGAACAGCCAGACTCTCTCCTTTCATTGCTGCTACGTACTACTCCTCCAGAGGACCAGAGCACTGTGTTTTGCGAGTAGCGGAAGCGAAGCAACATCTGCTCCAGAGTCTGAATTATTAATCTGTGATGATCCAGAAATCGATCAATCAATGCTGCTGCTGTTACCGCTGACGCTGCGTGCAAGGAACCCTGCAAATTATGCAACGCGTGTACTCTACCTCCAGATACATCATCTGTGCGAATGTGCGATGACGATGCATCGATGATGGTGTCGTGTCCGCTAATCTCAGCTAACCGGTGGGTGCCCGGATATCCAGATCGGTTAAAGGAGCCGCTCCATCGTTCAGTGAGATGTTTCTTCTCCAGCCTAGTCCCAAGCCAAACCTAACAAGCGAAAAGATCGATTTCAGGTCAAACTGATCTGTAATAAAGGTTTGAGTGGCCGACTGAGCCACCGGGGCTTTCAAGGAAAGCTAGATCATATCTAGCGAGAGCAGGAAACTCAAGAAGGGACAACCGACAGTGACAGCAGCTGCGCACCAACAAAACAGATTCAGTTCAAATGCGGCAAAAGTGAAACGAGATTCAGAGTTGAGAGTTCAAATTCTTCGGCTGGGCTCATGCGGTCTAAGAGCATGTGTAGTAGTACCCCTAAACCCTCAAACCTCTAAAAATAACTGCTTTTTTACAGTTTGCGAGGAAAAAAACGCGTAGACTAGAACCCTTTAACCCTCAAACCCTCAAATAATTTTAGAGGCCCAACCTGGGAACACCCTACCAACCTGTAGAAGTGGGGGTTGGGGGGCAAAATCGCAGCTGACCTGCACTCCGCGCCGACGACGCGCGGGAGGGATTTTTCACCCTCCCCAACCTCCGCGCCGCCATCCCCGGCGTCCCCGCGTCCCGCCGGCGCGCCCCGGGCCACGCCGCCCTACGCCGCCTCATTCCCCGGCCCCGTCCCCCGCGCCTTCTCCGTCCCGCGCGGATCCCGCCGCCGCGGCCCGGCCGCCCACGCCGCGTCCCTCCCGGCCCCGGCCGCCACGCCTCTTCCGCAAGGCCCCCGCGTCGCGTCCTCCACCGGCCGCCCACGCCGCGTCCTCCCCGAGCCGCCCCGGCCTTCTCCGGCGCGCGGATCCCGGCGCCGCGCCCACGCCGCGTTCTTCCCGGCCCCGGTCGCCGCGCCTCTTCCGCAAGGCCCCCGCGTCGCGTCCTCCACCGGCCGCCCACGCCGGGTCCTCCCCGAGCCGCCCCGGCGTTCTCCGGCGCGCGGATCCCGACGCCGCGCCCACGCCGCGTCCTTCCCCGGCCCCGGCCGCCGCGCTGCCTCCTCCAGACGCCCACGCCGCAGCCAACCCGGCCGCCTCCTACCCGGCCGCCCACGCCGCCGCCTCCTCCCCAGCGGCCTCCCGCACCGCTCCCGGCCGCCCGTGTACCCGAAGGTGAGCATTTTTAAACTTTTTCAGTTTTTTATTTTTGATTCATCAATTCACTATCATTGGCACTCACAATTCACTATTGTGTAGATGGAGATGAACAACGACGACGACATGGAGTCGTTGTCCGATTCGTCCGGTTGGTCGTCATCCGACGATTCGGACATTGAGGAGTTGATTCAAGACGACGACGTCGAGATGATGAGCCTTCTCGTCGACGTGCAAGCGTTTGAAGACCGCGCGAAGCTGATGGATCAGAGGAGAGGGTCGAAGATGGGGCGAGTCACCATCTACCGGAACCGCGCTCTCGGACACGAGCATTTGATGCAAGACTACTTCACGGAGGTACCTACATACCCTGCTCGCCTCTTCCGCAGAATGTACCGAATGCGTCGTAGTTTGTTTGTGAAGATTGTCACCGATTGTGAGGCCGCCTCCCATTACTTCAAGCGTCGTAGATCCGCCGCCGGTATCATGGGGTTTAGTGGATACCAAAAGATATCGGCGGCAATGCGGGTACTCGCCTATGGCATACCCGCGGACTATATCGACGAGTATCTTCGCATTGGACAAGATACAACCACGGAGTGCGTCTGTAGGTTTGCAAAGTTAGTCATCCGGTTGTATGGTGAAAAGTATCTTCGAGCACCAAACGAGGAAGTGATGGCCCTTGAAGAGGTTGATCTACGGCGCCAGAAAACAGTCTTGAGACTCCAAGTGCAGAGTGTGTAGTAAGTGGAAGACGTGTTTTCCCCACGAGGGTGACTCGAGGGTTTAATATCGAACTCTCGGGAATCAGTAGTGAAAGATTTATCTTCCTATCCTTCTTTTGGTCACCTACAAAACAAGGTTAATTGTTTTGGTCCTCAACCTCACCTGTGGTTGTCAAGCACAAGGTGTATGAATGATATCAAGATAAATATGCAATGCAAACAAGAAATAAATATGCAATGGTGGTGAATGAATGTGCAAGGATGATGATAACAATGATAAATGATATTTTTGGGTTTTTTATGATGAATGCAAGATGGAAAAGTGTTTTTGTATTTTCGGATTTAATAATGCAGAAAATGGAAAAGTGGTAAAAGTGGTTGGAAAGGTGTTTCTTATGATTAAAAATGGACCGGGGTTCATGGTTTCACAAATGCACTCTCTCTTTTAATGGTGTGGCAGACAATGGACACATAGAGTTGACATATGAGATTGCAACACAAAGTTTGATATCAAGTTACTAATTATATGGGCATCACGTCCTAACATAGAGATCTTTTGGTTATTAATCTCACTTATACTCCACCAAGATGCGAACTAAATCATAACACCTTAGTAATTAAGATAACTCAGAGTATAGCTTTAAGTATCATGACATGAAGTGAAAATAAGAACATGCTAGATCTAGTCACAGGAAGAAGCTTGGTCACCCTCAACCCTAGCATGGTATTTTTTTTATCCCTAGTGAGGCAACAAAGTAAGGTAAAACACCAAGTGGATCGCGATATTTCAGTTGTCAACTTACCGCACTCACCACCCCCCGTTACTCCAACTAATGCACACATCACCCCACACACGCCTCATAAACATGCTTGATCATAACAAGTAGATAAGAACGGGGTACATAATATGCATCTATACTCATAACTGAAACAAACATTGCAATCTCAAACATATATTAACTCACAAAAAGATCCACCACATAGGAATTACATATATGACCGTAATCATGTTCAGCAGCTCATACGGTACTAATTAGTGAAGCTCAAAGAGAGGAGAGATACATAAGTTACTTCCACAAACCCATAGTCCAGAGGTGGACTACTCCCTCTTCATCATGGAGACGGTGGAGATGTCGATGGAGAAGATGGAGACCACGCCGGCAGCGCCCCGCCGGAGTTTTCCCCCTCCAATCTGCAGCTCCAGATCTTCGTTTTCGTGTTTCTGTGATATGGCGGCGCTTGTTTTCGAGAACGCCGTGGGACTTCTTTTATAGGCGTTTTTAGGTCAAGACGAAGGCGGTGGAGAAAAGATCGACGGCTGCGGAGCCTCGAGGGCCAAGTGGTGGGCCCCACGCGGCCAGGTACAGTGGCCGCGTGGGCCACCCCTTTTGGCCCGGCCTCCGTTTGCTTGATTCCTTCGCTCCTACGTCTTCCTCCTTCCAAAATAATGACGCCTGTATTTTTCCAGATTTTTGACGTCGTTTGGGTCCCTGAAACATAAAAGGAAAGAAATAGGGTTTTCTGCCTGCGCAGGGTTAATTCCATAAAAATAGGAAACAATTATTTTATTTCCTAAAATCATTAAATAACAGTGGTATAACCCTTATATGATGCAAATATGATTGGAATATGAGTGATATAGTGCAAAGTTCATGTATGCATTTTACATGCATCAACATCCCCAAGCTTAACCAATACTCGTCCTCGAGTATGAAGGTGATAAAACTAACATGGGCTTTGCAATATAGCACTAACAATGGATATCAAAGATGATTGCTACTGCTACATAGAGTCAAATGATTCATTCTTCAAAGGAGTAGCAATATGCAAATAGTTTATGAAGTGATATCAAGTATTCAAGCAAGGATGTTCAATGATAGTTCACAAAGTGTAACATAGAAGATAGTAATATGGACCACATGTATGCATAATGATAAGTAAGAACATCCTACATTGGTCATAGAGTGTAGATGAAAATCTGAATATAAAAGGTGGACACTTTGGAAAGATGTATATGTGAGTAGAGGTAAAGCATGCATAAGTTTCATCTAACTTCCAAACTCTTCTACTTAAGTTAATGATTGCAATGTGGAATTCTTGGTGTCAAGCTCTCATTACCCCTATCATAGCATCTTGAATGATTAAAGTTTAATGTGAAAGCAAATATGAGTAGTGTGCTTGATAAAGTAAAGGTTAGGTGTCTCATGCCCCTTGAATACAAGTACCTACACCATGATTACTCAACTTAGGAAACAAAGCAAGTTCAAGTTATATCATTGTAAGTAATAATAGTATCATCAAGAGCGTCAACTGGGGTACCTCTTGTCCCAGGATATGGAACAAGCCCATATCAAAATGACAAGACAAACAAACAAGATGAACAACCTCAACACCCTTTTTATTTACCATTGGAATAGCTTTTTATTATAAGGTGCATCACAGAGGTTCACCATAGCATGTAAGTAAATTTCCACCATGAATGATGCATGGCTTAGATTAGCGGCCCAGGCGTCTCTCTAACCATTTATACAAACTCATTTAAACTACTTCATTTCCACCTCATTTCACCATGATAGGCATCCATAAACAAAAGTACATGATATCAACTAAATGAGATGAAGGAGCATGTTGAAAGCTTTGCATGTGACAGCACATATGGGCTAACTCCCAACCTCGGACATTTATCAAGCCACTAGCATCATATTATTAATCACAATGGGTCATGTTTTATTTATGCAATAAAAAAAGTTGTGCATCAAGTTCGTGAGAGCTATATAACCAACTTTTCCATAACAATCAATAACATAAACATTTTCATTCAGAGGTATAGATAACACAAATATCATGATATACATACTCGGAATAGCATAAAGCAATAGGTAGATATGGTGGACTCACTGGAATAACTTTGGTTGAAGGTGTTGGAAACAAGTTTTTGCTTGTTGGAATGTTTGGGCTAGCAAGAGGGAGAAAGTTGACCATCTAGATGCATGCATGAGTGTCCATAGAACTAACTAATCCATGTTAAACAAGTAAAATAACATTCAGCATCAAAACATGAATAAGTGATAGCTCTTGATAAAGCATTTGCAAATTATTACTCATAAACAAGCTCATGAATCATGCAACTATATGTATCATTAAAAATCAACTCAAACATCCCTTTTCCCAATATATAAAAGCATCCAACATATTTCAACCCATATTTCCAGTAGCTCTCTCATATAAATGATAATGTGGTGGTCTCACAAAATAACAAACAAACCAAAAACAAACAAAAAGACGCTCCAAGTTTATGCGATAAAGTGTTTCGATCGAAAAACAGAAGTTAGACGTGTGCAAACCGAGAGTGTGTAGGTCCAGTGGGGTTGTCTTCACATCCCCAAGCTTATGGTCTTCACCATCCTTGGATAACTCTTGGTGCATCTCCTCCAATCCCTGTGAAAAAACTTCAAAACACCGTTTCTCCCATTTTCTTTTCTGTGGGGTGCATTAGTAGTGATAAACAAATAGGTTTCTTGCTGCATATAATCCTTAACAAAATCATATGAATGTCCAGAAAGTATATAATGTTGTATGCCTACTCATAAACTCATTTGAATCAAAAAGATTCAAGATAAAAGTTCAAAACATGCATAAAACAAAATGGGACAGAATCTGTCCAGAAAAACAGCAGCAGCAAAACGTATTTTTCTACCCTACCAAACTTTCCGAAAAATTCATGCATACAGAGGATGAAAAGTTGCAACTACAGTTCAAATATGAGCTCATTCGGAGTTACAGAATAAGAATTAAAAATCATACCGTGCACAGATTCGTGCAGGAATAAAATCTCCGAACGCTATAAGCAACTTTTCAAACCAAAATGGGTAAAACTTGGCACTTTATTAAAAACTCCAGAAACTAAACTAAAAACAAACTCTCTTGATACAGCAAGAGGACACAAAGAAAATCACACATAAAAATAACCGGGTTGCCTCCCGCAAAGCGCTTTCTTTATAGCCATATAGCTAGGCTTCTTACTTGTTGTTTATTGAAGATGAAGCTCATGAGGGAGCTTGAACTTTGATGTTCCCTCTTTCTTGGGAAGTGTTCCATGCACTTCTTGTGTGGAACTGAAACTTCACGTTCCCTCCTTTGAATCAATGATAGCACCTGTAGTACGAAGAAAAGGTCTTCCAAGAATAATAGGACTAGAGGTTTTATTCCCCATGTCCATGATTAGAAAATCCACAGGCACAAAAGTCATATGTAACTCTACCATAACATCACTTACTTTCCCTAAAGCATGTTTAATGGAATCATCAGCAAGTGCAAGTTCAATAGAGCATTTTTCAAGATTTTTCAATTCAAGTACTTCATATAGTTCTTTAGACAAAACAGAGACACTAGATCCTAGATCAAGTATGGCATTGTGTCTCTTTTCCAATAGTTACTAGTACCTTGGGAATCCATATATCCCCAAGCTTAGGTGGTATCATGGCCTCTTGGTTGTACCTAGCAATTTTTCTTTCAAGACATGATTAGCAATATAGGAACCAAAGCCAGCTTGATTAGTGTTGATGGAAGGATCACTTGCAAACTTTTGTAAGATAGAGATTAATTCATGCAAGCTACAATTTTCTAAGTCAAGCAAAGGATCCTTGACTTCACTAAGCATTTTAACTTCCTCAACCCAAACAAGTTTCTCATTCCTTTTCTTTAAAGCATGATTCGAGGCAATATGGGGGTCTTCCTCAACATAATTTTCAATATCCTTGTCCAAAGGTTCTAACATAGAAGATATTCTTTCATTCAATTCTCTAGTCAACTTCTTTTTAGATTGGCATAATTCAATATTGTTTCCATTTTTAAAGAAATTCCAGAAAGAGTGTTATTTGTCTTTTTCATGCTAGATTTGGTATGAAGGACAAATGAATGCATCTCATTTTTAGTAGGATAATCTTCCATGTAAGTTTGCAAATGATGTTGACCTATCCATAGAGACTTTTAGTTGCTTGATTCCAGTTTCATTTTTGATTCTATAGAATTCCCAAATAAATTTTCCATTAAATTATTAGCATGTGAGGGATTTCCAGAGGCAAATCTTCCACTAGTTAATGAATCTAGAAAACTTTTTGACCAGCCATCTATTCCTTTGTAGAAGTTTCTTATCAAGTAGCAGGGTATACTTAATGACACCATTTTTACTAATGTCTTTAATTCTATACCAAGCATCCATTAATGACTCTCCATAGTATTGACCAAAGTTACTCATTTCAATACTAGGATTCATTTTGGCAAAGTTTTTATGTATTTTTTAATTTTATATGCAAAACTGAAAATAAAATGAGTCTCACAAATGCAAACCGAATTACAAATGCAAGACAATGACAAAACAAATAATTTTGCTTTGAAGGTAAAGATGGATAAGATGATGCTCACGTAGGTGCAACCTCTCCAAGCTTAGGTGTTAGCACAAGTTGGTGATGTTGACTTTGTTGTGATCTCCTTGGATAAACCTTCTCAGCTATGATTCCCCGGCAACGGCGCCAGAAAACAGTCTTGATGGCCCTTGAAGAGGTTGATCTACGGCGCCAGAAAACAGTCTTGATCTCCGGTGCGTAGTTACCTGCGTCAAAAGTAAATGGGTTAGGTTGAGACTCCAAGTGCAGAGTGTGTAGTAAGTGGAAGACGTGTTTTCCCCACGAGGGTGACTCGAGGGTTTAATATCGAACTCTCGGGGAATCAGTAGTGAAAGATTTATCTTCCTATCCTTCTTTTGGTCACCTACAAAACAAGGTTAATTGTTTTGGTCCTCAACCTCACCTGTGGTTGTCAAGCACAAGGTGTATGAATGATATCAAGATAAATATGCAATGCAAACAAGAAATAAATATGCAATGGTGGTGAATGAATGTGCAAGGATGATGATAACATGATAAATGATATTTTTGGGTTTTTTATGATGAATGCAAGATGAAAAGTGTTTTTGTATTTTCGGATTTAATAATTGCAGAAAATGGAAAAGTGGTAAAAGTGGTTGGAAAGGTGTTTCTTATGATTAAAAATGGACCGGGGTTCATGGTTTCACAAATGCACTCTCTCTTTTAATGGTGTGGCAGACAATGGACACGTAGAGTTGACATATGAGATTGCAACACAAAGTTTGATATCAAGTTACTAATTATATGGGCATCACGTCCTAACATAGAGATCTTTTGGTTATTAATCTCACTTATACTCCACCAAGATGCGAACTAAATCATAACACCTTAGTAATTAAGATAACTCAGAGTATAGCTTTAATTATCATGACATGAAGTGAAAATAAGAACATGCTAGATCTAGTCACAGGAAGAAGCTTGGTCACCCTCAACCCTTGTAGCATGGTATTTTTGTTTATCCCTAGTGAGGCAACAAAGTAAGGTAAAACACCCAAGTGGATCGCGATATTTCAGTTGTCAACTTACCGCACTCACCACCCCCCGTTACTCCAACTAATGCACACATCACCCCACACACGCCCTCATAAACATGCTTGATCATAACAAGTAGATAAGAACGGGGTACATAATATGCATCTATATTCATAACTAAAACAAACATTTGCAATCTCAACATATATTAACTCACAAAAAGATCCACCACATAGGAATTACATATATGACCATAATCATGTTCAGCAGCTCATACGGTACTAATTAGTGAAGCTCAAAGAGAGGAGAGATACATAAGTTACTTCCACAAACCCATAGTCCAGAGGTGGACTACTCCCTCTTCATCATGGAGACGGTGGAGATGTCGATGGAGAAGATGGAGACCACGCCGGCAGCGCCCCGCCGGAGTTTTCCCCCTCCAATCTGCAGCTCCAGATCTTCGTTTTCGTGTTTCTGTGATATGGCGGCGCTTGTTTTCGAGAACGCCGTGGGACTTCTTTTATAGGCGTTTTTAGGTCAAGACGAAGGCGGTGGAGAAAATATCGACGGCTGCGGAGCCTCGAGGGCCAAGTTGGTGGGCCCCACACGGCCAGGTACAGTGGCCGCATGGGCCACCCCCTTTTGGCCCTCCGGCCTCCGTTTGCTTGATTCCTTCGCTCCTACGTCTTCCTCCTTCCAAAATAATAACGCATGTATTTTTCCAGATTTTTATGACGTCGTTTAGGTCCTTGAAACATAAAAGGAAAGAAATAGGGTTTTCTGCCTGCGCAGGGTTAATTCCATAAAAATAGGAAACAATTATTTTATTTCCTAAATTCATTAAATAACAGTGGTATAACCCTTATATGATGCAAATATGATTGGAATATGAGTGATATAGTGCAAAGTTCATGTATGCATTTTACATGCATCAGGAAGATACGAAGAGATTGATGGAAATCAATGAAAAAAGGGGATGGCTGGGGATGCTAGGTAGTCTTGATTGCATGCATTGGACATGGAAAAATTGCCCAAAGGCATGGCACGGCATGTATTGCGGTAAAAGCCGTGATGCTACCATTGTGCTTGAGGCCGTGGCATCGAAGGACACATGGATTTGGCATGCATATTTTGGGTTGCCGGGAACACTCAATGATATCAATGTGCTCAATAGATCTCCTTTGTTTAAAAGATTAATAAAAGGGGATGCTCCAACTTGCAACTACAAAGTCATGGACAATAAGTACTCAATGGGATACTATGTCACCGATGGCATTTATCCCGAATGGGCAACTCTTGTGAAGTCCATCAAGGAGAAAAATGGGGTGCCCTTAACCAAAAAAGAGGCTCATTTCACCAAGGCACAAGAGGCAGCCCGCAAGGATACTGAGAGAGCTTTCGGTGTTTTGCAAGCAAGGTTTGCCATAGTTCGGGGTCCGGCTCGGTTTTGGGACAAGAAAACCTTGGTGAACATCATGAAATGTTGTGTGATTCTACACAACATGATCCTAGAGGATGAGAGAGGGTTAAACTTGCCTTGTTTCTATGACAATGTTGGTACACGTGTGCAACCGGAAAGAAACCCTTGTCGCGTACAAGCTTTTCTTCAAGCACATCGTGAGATTGAGGATGCAAACACTCATGGTCGGCTCCGGGATGATCTAGTAGAGCACCAGTGGCAGTTGGATGGGTGGCGCCGTGGCGCATGATCTACCTTTGTTTTACTTTTCTATGTCCTATTTGATTCGAACAATTATTGTTGTAATTTGCTCCAACATTGTTGTAATAACTTGAATGATTATTATGTGCTTGAAAGTACTATTCGGTGGTGTAATAATAACTAGAATGATTATTGTTTTATGTCAAATGTGATGAAATTTGTGATATGTCAAATGATGAAATGTGATGAAATTTATGATATGTCAAATGACAGTTTTGAAGGTTGGGCTATATTCCGTTATAAGGGTTGGATTTGAGGGTTCTAGTCTTTGCCCCTGTTTTTCAACCCTTAAAAGTGCAAAAAAAAGGCCAATTCTCAACCCTTAAAATGCTATGAGGGTTTGAGGGTACTACTAGTGATGCTCTAACAAACCCACAACAGATTCAGTTCGTGTTTCTCGTTGTGCGGCCGCGCATGTATGTTCTAACGACAAAAACAAAACCAAAAGAAGGTTCGGTTACAGTACACATACGCCCTACGAACAAAAACAGTTGTAGAATCAATTACCTCGAAATAGGTTTTCGCCCCGCTTTATAAATAAAGCCACAAACGGCCGAACAGATACATGGTAACGAGGAAGACCTTTGACACAACAGATAAAGAATAAACAACAAAGCACAAGAAAACCAAGACTTGCCACCGGTGACACCGTATCGAGACTGACCGAGGAGAAAGGACTCCACGACGACGCCCCCAAGAGGGTAACGACGCAACGCGCCGCCATCGACGAGACCGACGGTCAAGGGTTTTCACCCGGAGTCTTAGTGTGGAAAGTGCCCACAACGGTGCCCCCACTACTGGAGGAAGATGTGAATGTCGACATGCTACGCTCGAATTGGATAAACTACACTACTAGAGTAGGTTCCAAGTAATAAAGTTCGAGTACATTTACGGTGGAACAAAGAAAGACGAGACGGTGTTTGGACTCACAGGAGCATATAGTCTCCTTATGGAAAAAATATTCTGAAATCGTTTTAAAAAGTCAAAACAAATTGCAATACAGTTTCAGGTGTACACTCAAACATTTTGACACAAAGTATTGAAAACACAGTTGTGGGCCTTGTGTAAAAGGGACAAAATCAGTACATTTTTACACATGCCGCAAAATGGTATTTAAGGTGAACATTAGCATGACAACATAAAAATGGCCGGATGTTTATCCGATTTTTTCCGGATTTTTTTATTTTAAAATGTGATTTTTTTTGTGTGCATCTAGTCCGGAGAGGAGTAGGCATATTTTACTTCATGTACCAGCTTAAACGACACTTTAGTGAACGTGTTTATTTTATACGGATTTCAAGATATTGAACATGTATGATTGATCTTGCGGGATGTTGCTTGTGGACTGCAGTTTTGGCCCCTCAAGTGTTGTAAAAGTCCAACTTTAGTCCCTTAACTCTATTCTGCTCTAAACGTGGTCCTTAAACACTAGTCTCATACGACCATATGCAGTTAGCATGGACGTTCAAGGACACAAATCTTAATCACTCTCCCATACAATCATATCTCACCTAAAGGTTTTGTGATCACTTTCACAAATTAAGTGTTTGAGGACCACGTTTAGATCGGAATAGAGTTAAGGGACCGAAGTTAGACTTTTACAACACTTGAGGGACCAAAAGTGCACTTAACCCTAAAAAAATGACATGTTAACAAAATTTATTTGAGACGTGCGTGCACGTGCAAAGCTACTTGTAGGAATTAGAAGTACAAATAAGACGCACGTGCAAGGCTACTAGTAGGAATTAGAAGTACAAATAAGGCTGAGATGGATTCGGTTTAGCTCAAAGTCTTATTTTACTTTACGCCGTGTCAATTTGGATCAAATTACAATTATGTCAAATCTTACAAATGACTCCGTAATTAACACGTTGATTCGAATCAGTCAGTGAGCCAAAGTTAAGAAGAAGTCGGATGGCTAAGTCAGATAGTCCGTGCGGATTTTACTCTACGCCATGTCAATAGGAAAATACAAGTACAAATAAGGCAGGTTTAGCTCAAAGTCTTATTTTACTTTATACGCCTTGTCAATTTGGATCAGAATAGGATTGCGTCAAATCTTACAAATTAACACGCTGATTCGATTAATTTCAACAACAAAAAAAAAACAAGCTGATTCGATTCGAATCAGAGGTCGCTTCGAAGCAAAGCCAAAGCCAGAAAGCCAGCAGCACAGATCACCGTCGACGAACAGCAGTCCGTTCCAAGCACCACCTGCACTCACTCACTCCCGCTATAAATCCTCTCCGGCCGTCTCCGGGAGAGAAGAAGCGAAACCTCCACCAAAATCCCCAAGAAACCGCCCTCCACAATGGCTTCTTCTTCTCCGACGGCCCCACGCGTCCTCCTCCTGCTCGCGGCCGTCTGCCTCGCCGCCGCGGCGGTCGACGGGCTGCGGCTGCCGCCGGACGCCAGCTTCCCGGGCGCGCAGGCGGAGCGGCTCATCCGCGCGCTCAACCTGCTGCCCAAGGAGGCCGGGCGGAGCCACGGCGGCGGCAAGAAAGGAGAGGATGTGGCGCCGGGGCAGCTGCTGGAGCGGCGGGTGGTGCTGCCGGGGCTCCCCGAGGGCGCCGCCGACCTCGGCCACCACGCCGGCTACTACCGCCTCCCCAACACCCACGACGCCAGGTCCGATTCTTGCTTGTCCCTACGCCAATTCGCTTCGATTCTTGCGCCAAAAAAATCGAAGCTTTAGAACTGAAGCTCTTGTTTTTGGAACTGCGATCGAGTGCAGGATGTTCTACTTCTTCTTCGAGTCGAGGGGCAAGAAGGAGGACCCCGTGGTGATCTGGCTCACCGGCGGCCCCGGGTGCAGCAGCGAGCTCGCCGTCTTCTACGAGAACGGGCCCTTCACCATCGCCAACAACATGTCGCTCGTCTGGAACAAGTTCGGATGGGACAAGGTGCTGTACCACAGATCCACTACCGAATTCCAAAATTATTATGGGTCCGCACTTTAATTTAACATAAATCCAGATTAGTATGCCCTTTAGTTTCATGCTTTATGCGTTGCGTGAAGAAAGGAACCGAGTGCTTTGCCAACTAAATTAGCACGTAACCGCTGAAAACAGTCACCTGGTTTTGGTGAGAGCCACTCGTCTGAACTGAAGTGTTTTACTTGCATTGACTAATGAATCAAAAATTAGTCCTCTGTATTAAGGTGAATAGTTGATAAGGCATGGTGACGATGTGTTCAACTCCGGGGTCCTGGTCTGCAGCTAGTCAGCTCCTGGATTAGAATGTCTGTTGTGCTGATGGTACTTACTGCCTGCCTGCAGATTTCAAACATCATATTTGTGGATCAGCCCACGGGAACTGGCTTTAGCTACAGCTCCGATGGCCGTGATACTCGGCACGATGAGACAGGGGTCAGCAACGACCTGTATGACTTTCTCCAGGTACTATCTTTGGTACTTCTATGTTCCAGTTGACTGTAGTTTACTTTATTATTATATTTATCCCAACTGATGTATTATATTACACTACTATAGAGACTAGGCTAATCCATTTGATAAGAAATACTTCATCAAGAACCTAATATATTCTGCAAGTGTATGATTATCATAACAACATATAGATTATAAACACAAAAGGCACTCTCTCTTAGTAGTATAGTTGCGGTTTCAGATAATAATGCTTATATATGGTGCGACATTCTACTTTACCAAGGCAAGACAATTCCGTTACAAGTAGATACTTCCACAGGAGCATAACCAATTTTTCTGGTTAAATACAGTATAAGATGTTTTTTCATAATCTAGACGTTCAGCTGTATCTATTACTACACCCCTAATTGACCGAACAACAATCATTATTCCCTCCACCCCTATTGGCTAACTGTCAAAGAGCCAGGCAGAGACCTTGTTGACATGCCTAACAATAAATATCCTCTTCAATCTGTCCATAGTGCGAATTGGTACCCATGCCTGATTTGTTGCTGTTGAACTGCATGCCCTCCCCTGTACCGCAAATAATGTTCAGGCTAGAATTGGAAACTTGATCACGCAAAACCATAAATATAGTAAATCTGGCTGCACAACTTCATTGGAATTGGTAGATGATAACTTACCCGAAATTTAACCCTCACACTATGCCAGATAAAACAGAAAAATCATGTAACAGAGCTGTGTATTGTTTTAAGGCCTAATTAAGATTTGTTAACTTAAGTCAAACCAGAATGTAACATGTACTGGTATTTGTTCTTAACTTGCATTTCAGGTTTTCTTCAAGAAGCACCCGGAGTTTGTAAAGAACGACTTCTTCATAACTGGAGAATCTTATGCTGGGCACTACATTCCAGCATTTGCAAGCCGGGTTCACCAAGGAAACAAAGCAAATGAGGGCATTCACATAAATTTCAAGGTAAGATCATTACCAAAGTTGCGGCTTCTTTACTCTCTATTGGTTATTTGTTAATGTGCATAACTCTTTCTTATTTGTACAATAGGGATTTGCAATTGGTAATGGCCTCACGGATCCAGCAATCCAATACAAAGCCTACACAGACTACGCATTGGACATGAACCTTATTCAAAAAGCTGACTATGAAAGGATCAACAAGTTCATCCCACCATGTGAATTTGCAATTAAACTTTGTGGTCAGTACTGTATACAAAATCCTTTTACTAAATCCTATATTTCCTTTTAGTCAAAGGACGTA
Source organism: Poa pratensis (assembly GCA_947311845.1). Lineage (NCBI taxonomy): Eukaryota > Viridiplantae > Streptophyta > Magnoliopsida > Poales > Poaceae > Poa > Poa pratensis. The sequence continues at coordinate 166,146,283 of CAMZMU010000063.1, forward strand.
CCCAGTGCTGAGAGCTCCCGCACTGTGCGGGGTCTGGGGAAGGTGTCAGTGGCAAGCCTTACCCTCACCTAGTGCAATGTGAAAAAATAAGAACATTGTTATGCCATTGCTTGAGACAAACCTATGATTATTTCTATAATCATAAGTTTCTAAACCTTGTCTAGGATTATTTTCTACCAACCAATGCATTCAATCGCATTATAGGGATTTTCCTCAGATTTAAAAAAAAAATCGTTACTAATTAACTAATGACATTTCAGGTACAAATGGGAAATCATCTTGCATGGCAGCATATATGGTCTGCAATACTATTTTCAACTCTATCATGAAGCTTGTTGGGACAAAGAATGTAAGTAACAAATTGATACTAAATTTAACAGCAGCACCAGTTAACTAAGGCTGAAACATATTATTGGCTTCTCTACAGTATTATGACGTCAGGAAGGAGTGCGAAGGAAAACTTTGCTATGACTTCTCAAACTTGGAGAAGTTCTTTGGTGATAAAGCTGTCAGGCAGGCAGTTGGAGTTGGCGATATCGAATTTGTCTCATGCAGCACTTCAGTTTATCAAGCAATGCTCACAGACTGGATGAGAAATTTGGAAGTTGGCATTCCAGCTCTTCTTGAGGATGGGATTAATGTGCTTATATATGCTGGGGAATATGACCTTATATGCAATTGGCTTGGTAAGAATATGTTAAGTCAATATGTTTTTTAGAGTCCTTTTGCACGTCTGCTTCACCATACCTAGTTAACTTTTGCAATGTGTTCCACTTGTAATTAGCTGCAGATAGCTCGACGTTTCTTCAACAGGATACTAGCACTAGTAATATATTCACTAGATAACTGGCTTTGCCCGTTTTCCGTCGTCGCCACTCTGCAAGCCATAACTAGCACATCAGTTTAGCATTTTGTTTTGTTGTTTGAGAGGGTAATAAAACTACATCCCATTTATGAATCCTACTTAGCGTAGCATGTGTGATATTTAAATACAGTTTTTAGAGGTTAGCCTTATGTTAATTTTTACACATTTATGTCAGCCTATTCATGGGTTTCCAGTTTGTATATGAACTTAGCAATTTACTGTTTGAGCAGGAAACTCAAGGTGGGTTCACTCCATGGAATGGTCTGGCCAGAAGGACTTTGCATCATCCGCGGAGTCATCATTCTTGGTAGACAATGCCCAAGCTGGAGTGTTGAAGAGCCATGGGGCACTCAGTTTCCTCAAGGTTGTGATCAAGTGTCTTTTATCACTTTATATTGGTTCTTATTGCTCCAAAACTAATTCAAAAGTAGTTGCTCCATCTTTATTTCAAACAAACCTGGTGCAGCAGCAATATGCCTAGATAGCCTAATAAAGCCAGGTCATAACTTTAGGCTGTCATGAGTCAACTGATACGACTTAAAAATACTACTAGACATGAAATGAATGGGAGCTGATTCTAGGTACATGGCTCGTGTAAATTACCGACAAATAACCTGTTTGTCTGTCTGCGCAAACACAGGTTCACAATGCTGGCCACATGGTTCCAATGGACCAGCCGAAGGCCTCCCTCGAGATGCTGAGGAGGTTCACGCAAGGAAAGCTCAATGAGCCGGTTGTGCCGGAAGAGGAGGCATCGACATCTTACGCCGCGATGTGATCCGACACCGGACCAGAGAAACAGCTCGCTGACCCAGGCCGCTGCCGTCTCAAGGCAGGAGCAGTGTCTGGAGCCACTTCCAGTTTCCATTTGTCTTTTGCCGAATGTTTTTCAACTGAATGTGTATATGCCTAATAACAAGAACAACAACGATGGCCGGCCCTGCAATGTAACTAGTTGATGTACGTACAATGCTGCTGATGAAAATGAACCGAATGCACCATGCATGGGGGGCAATGTTTCTGATGTTTAACCATGTCTTGGTCCAGAACTGTCTCTCTCTTGCTTTGATCAGGCAAAAGAAATGCTTTCTGATTTAGTTTATCTTGGCAACTCGTCCTCCCTGTTGTGGTCCTCTTGGGTGATTCACATGCAAACCTTAACCTTGTCTCTCCCAAACAAATTCAGAACAAAAGATGTATGCATGGTGTCTTCATCAGAGGAAAGTGCATATGTAGACTATGATTGGATTTTGCATCTGGATGATGAACAACGAACGAGACATGAGGTCAGTGGGTAACAAAAACGAAAATGAAGCCCCCGGTGAGGATCGAACTCACGACCTTTCCCTTACGAAGGGAACGCACTACCACTATGCTACGGAGGCTTCGTTGGAGTTGTCGACGCCATAACATTTTAATACAAATGACAGACTCACAGGCCACGCTAACATTCAAGAAACTATGTATTACTAGCTGGGCCCGTGCTGTGCTATCAGATACAAACATTTATAAATTTCAAGTCAAATGATCAAGGAATAGATAATTACAATATCCAAATTCTACTTCAAGTTTGAGCCTCCTATGCATCCATTTTAAATTGACTTATTTCGATTAAACTTTATGATATAGAAGGCTTATCATACATTCTTATTTAATTACCACGAGGGTAACCGTCAACTTAATAATATTAACCTGGCGCAATATATAGGTTCAACGTCAAGTTAGTACTCTCTCCGACCACCCATTATGGGTCGAAGGAAGTAGCAATTTATCTTGACGGTATCTTTAGGCATGTTTGGAACGCAATTTTGTTCATGGCCTAGCTCGGGCCCGTCAATTAAATTCCGCCGCATCAAAGTCCTGCGGTTTTCTGATCGATTTCCAAAGTTGTAACCTTTCCTATTGATCAAGCTACGTCGGGTGTCCGTAGATATGCATTATGTAAATGCAATTATATGCACGGCTACGTATTTAACCATTTAATACTCCTGACGTAGCCACAGCAAACTGGAGTAGTTCACTTTGCAACGATCTAGCCTTTCCTATTTTAGTTGCTCGCTCGCACTAGAAAAGGGGAAAATGTTCAAAAAACAATTGTTTGAAAAAACGAGAGTATGATAGCGGGCCACAGCTACTGGCCCAGTTAGTCACACGCTGCAAGCCCAGTTGAGCAAGCAATCGCCAAGCTTCGGCATCGCAACTGACTCACTCACACGCTCGACCCCGACGACCCACTGGTAATCCTCCCGCCGCCGCCGGCGCCGCCACGCCGTCGCCTGCGCAAGCCATGCTGCGCCACCGTAGCTCCATCCTCGCTCAGCTCCTCTCCTCTCCCTCCATCGCTATTCCCACCAACTCCTCTCTCCAACTCCTCTCTCCACCGCCTCCTCTCCGCCACCGCCGCGCGCCGCATTTCCGCAAACCCTAGCTTCGCCGTCGGGGACTACCTCGTCGACACCTGCGGCCTCACCCATCCCCAGGCCCTCAAGGCCTCCGCGAGGCTCTCCCACCTCAAGTCCCCCGCCAAGCCCGACGCCGTCCTCGCCTTCCTCTCCCGCGCCGCCGTCGCCGCGGCCGTCGCCAAGGACCCGCAGTTACTCTGCGCCGGCGTGGATAGGACCCTGGCCCCCGTCGTCGTGGGGCTCACCGGCCTCGGTCTCTCGAATCCTGAGATCGCCCGCCTCGTCCACCTCCACCCCGACCGCTTCCGCTGTAGATCCTTCGTCTCCAAGCTGCAGTGCTACCTGTCCCTCTTCGGCTCCGTCCAGAATCTCTTCCGGGTAGTCGAGCACCGCCCCTACCTTCTATCTGGTACAGACGTCGACAAGGTGTTCAACCCCAATGTCGTGTTCCTGCGGGAGTGCGGGCTAGATGATTGTGATATCGCTAAGCTGTGCATCAGTGTGCCGAGGATGCTCTCCACCAAACCGGAACGCGTCAGGGCAATGGCAGCATGCGCCGAAGGTATAGGTGTGCCCCGCGGCTCTGGGATGTTCAGGCAAGCGCTGCACGCTGTTGCATTCCTCAGCCAGGACAAGATTGCTGCCAAAGTGGACTTCTTGAAGAAGACGTTCAGGTGGTCAGATGCCCAAGTGAGAATCGCTCTTTCTAAGGCTCCGATTATACTGAGGAGGTCAAAGGAATCGCTGCAGCTCAAGTCGGATTCCCTCATCTCCGAGTTGGGGTTGGAACCAGCATACATTGCTCAGTATACGACGTTTATCACTTGCAGCCTGGAAGGCCGGATCAAACCTAGGCACTACGTTGTGAAGTTTCTAAAGGTAAATGGATTGTTCGATCGCAAGTGGAGCTACAGCAAGATTGTAATTGTAGGAGAGAAGGAATTTGTGGAGAAGTTCATATGCCCTCACAAGGAAGCAGCGCCCCACCTCGCTGAAGACTATCTTGCTGCTTGCAGAGGGGAAGCGCCCGCTAGATTGATGTTTGCATGAACCAAGACCATGATGTGAAGTTTTGTAACTGTGTATGTTGCTGGTTTTGGATTTCGACAACGGCGCAGGTTAGTCGCCACACCAGTTCTTGCATTTTACCTATGACTACGATTTAGCAGGTTTGCAAGAGAGTAGGTTGTAAATCTTGACAAGAACTGGCAGTGGTCAGGAGCCCTGGACTGCTCCAAGTGTACCTGGGAGAAATTTACAAGATATATGAGACTCGACAGATTCTGCATAGATGGTGGATGTGCTGCCCAAGGCCTTTAGAAATTTGGTCCCTAATGAAAGCATGAATGTAGCATTAAGATGCATAGGAGGTAAAGGAGCTATCTTTAGCTGACATTATTGTTCAAGCTTTGTACCCAGTCTTATGCTGCACAAAAGATTTAGTATGTGCAACATTAGTTGGATTTGTAATTTGCAAGAGAGATGACAGAGAAAGCATATGTACAACTCAGCGCAAGCACAATTTTTCTTCTTCTGTGGGGTCTCATTGTGTGTTGCTAGTTGGTGACCTTTGAAATTTTTTCTAAATCTCTGAGCAGATCGAGCCAGGTGAGGCGAACAAGTGAGATGAGAAGAATGGTGGTCAGACATGGCAAAGGTCCTATATCTCTCATTGATTGGCTTAGAACGTCTTTTATTTCAACATAAGTGAACCCTAAAACCTCCATAACTTGTTTTTTGAACCATATAGATTGCTTGGTCAAAGCTTTCTTGACTAGGCACTGGATTACAATTTATTAGATGAATTGAACACGAGGTCACAAACCCGACCTACAGAGCCTGTTATTTGTGGTAGATGGTGAACCTTGTTTTGGTGTTCTTTGCCTAACCGGGTGCTGGTTGCATTCTATGGTATGCATGTTAGGTGCCAGTTTGAAATTTGATCATTGCTAACTCCCTATGAAACTGATAATTTGATTTATGAACCGATGTGTTGATATTGTCATTCATTAGAGAGGAACTCTGGAAATGAGAAGTCCATGGATATATTTGTGTTTCAAACTTCGTTGAAGATCATGAAAATTGAATGTGTGGGTGGATCAATTTTCTGATGAAAACAACACCTACACAACCACAAAGAAAAATAATTGTGTCGTTTTTTACTAAAATAGAGTATGTTCTGATTTCATGCCAAGGTATATCTAGCATGATTTCCGCGAGGCTCCCCCACCTCAAGTCCCGCACCAATCCCGACGCCGTCCTCGCCTTCCTCGCCGGCCTCGGCCTCTCCGGCGCCGACGTTGCGGCGGCCGTCGCCAAGGACCCGCGATTACTCTGCGCCAAAGTCGACCAAACCCTGGCACCCAATGTTGCGGAGCTCACCAGCCTCGGTTTGACCCGTCCAGACATCGCGCGCCTCGTCTCGTTTGCCCGCGACCGCTTCCGCTGCAGATCCATCGTCTCCAAGCTGCAGTATTACCTGCGCCTCTTCGGCTCCTCCGAAAACCTCTTCCGGGCTCTCAAGAACAGCAGGTACCTTCTCACGAGCAGCCTCGATAAGGTTGTCCAGCCCAATGTCATGCTCCTGCGGCACTGCGGGCTAAGTGATTGTGATATTGCCAAGCTGTGCCTTCATGTCAAGAGGATGCTGGCAACAAACCCGGCGCGACTCCGGGCGATGGTGGCATGCGCAGAAGGTCTAGGTGTGCCCCGGGGCTCTGGAATGTTCCGATGCACGCTTCAGGCTGTCGCGTTTCTCACCAAGGAGAAGGTCGCCGCCAAAGTGGAGTACTTGAAGAACACGTTCATGTGGTCTGATGCTGAGGTGAGAAGTGTTCTCTGTAAGGCTCCAATGATACCGAGGAGGTCAAAGGAATCGCTGCAACTCAAGTCGGATTGCCTCATCTCCGAGCTTGGGTTCGAACCTGCATACATTGCTCAATGTCCGGCGTTTATCCTTTGCAGCCTGGAAGGCCGGGTGAGACCCAGGTACTATGTCGTAAAGTTTCTTAAGGAAAACGGATTGCTGGATCGCCAGTGGAGCTACAATTCGATTGTAACGGTAGGCGAGAAGAGATTCCTGGAGGAGTTCATATGCCCTCACAAGGAAGCAGCACCACACCTTGCTGAAGACTATGCTGCTGCTTGCAGAGGGGAAGCGCCCGCTAGATTGATATCTGCATCAACCAAGACCCTGCCGTGAAGATTTGTAATTGTTATGCTGCTGTTGCTGGATCTGGATGATGTGACAGTCTAGTGGGTGAATCTGTTATGCCTTCTACTGATTGGTATAGTGTAGCAAGTTTTATATCTTCAAGAACAAGTAGTGGTCAAGAACTCTGGATGGATCCAATTGTATGTCTAACTGTAAGTTATTTTGTTTTGTGGGATATTTTACCTGCAAGAAATTGACATTTTGCACTCCTGGAAGGAGTCTAACATTGACATCTTCAGCATGTACATGGGAAATGTGAAATTGCCTTTCCTTCAGGCAAACCCAAGAAGTTGTCTGAACGTTCCCATTATCAGATTGAGAGGTGAACACCAAGGCCTGTAGAAATGTATCCCACTTTTTTAATAGAAATATTTCCATTTTTAATAGAGACGACTGATCATGTATGTGTGTATTTATTGTAAACCGCATATATCCAAATTTTCTCTTGGAGGGAATTGACCCTTTAAGGAGTTTGCATGTGTATCTGTACTCTGTAGTCAGTAAGCATGCAGATTCTGGAGAATCAGATAAGAATTTGCTTGAAATTACTTTAAAAATACTGCCAGATAGAAAAGAAAATAATTTGAGGTAAAATCACAGCTATGATGTTCCTTCACCATCTTTTTTATGTATTATAATTTTGGGACTCATTGGCAGTGAAGTAGAAGCACTGGGGATGTGAACAATTTTGCATCTAAAATCGGTAGCCGACATATGCGTTGCCTATAGGTGCCTTTCTCCATGTCTCATTTACAAGTTTAAAAAGAATGCCGTTAGGTATGTGATGTGGCTGAATAGAGAAGAATTATATGAAAATAGTCGTGTCTGGTTCTTATGTTACTTTTTTTTTTTTGCATAATTGACCATCTGTTCTCCCTTGTAGAGCAATTCCATTTGGGTCAACACGCAGGCTGGTGATGGAACATCCAATTCTGGTACAAATTGGTTTTGCCTGAATTATTAAGATGGTACTGCTTATATATTCCTATGCTGTCCATTGAAAGATATTGTATATCTTTGGTATACTGAAGTTTATTATCTTAAGAGAGAATATTTAATGAGTGCAGTATTGTTAGCATCCCTCTGTTCTGGACCAATTGATCTAAAAAAAGATCATATTGTATCTTTAAACAGGCCTTGGAAGACTATGGGATGGTATTGTGAGCAATCCTGGATACTTGCTTTGGTTTCTTGTAATCTAATAGAGCAGATTTGAAGAAACAAAAGATGTTGAGAACATGGTTATATATTTATGTATCAGAGCAAAGAAGATGGAAAAATGTGAACCTTACAGTTTCACTAGAAGCTTCCACCCTGTGAAGACATGGAGGATGATAGGGATGAGGAACAGGAGGTGATGTGAGTTCCTAAGAGGACGCGAGGCAGGCCTGGCTGCTCCGAGATTTTGTTTAGGTAAATTCTTCGTACTGGGATTTTAGAGTTGATTTACTTGCATGCGGTTTGATGAGAATTAGAGTGGTCTAAATCTGCATGTTTTTCTCACAACGTGAGACTTAAAATCTGGAACTTAACCTTTAGGAGCTGAAGAACATGCAGAATAGACTTAGCCTTTGCACATTTTGTTTGCATGCTGTAGAACTCAAATGGATGTAGTGCTCAAAAAACTGGTGCGACCGATTTTTTTAAACGGCGACGATGATATGTGGTCATCTATGTTTTCAGAAAACTATTCAACCCATTGCTTCCTAATCTTGGACACTAATCCTCTGAAAACTTCTTATGCTTTCTTCATTTTTTTATGTACATAAAAGATTGTACGGCTGACTCCACAAGTAGGTAGTTTTGGTCAAGATTGTACGGCTGACTTGAACCTATGAACTATTGAAACCGTGAATTGCATACATAGTTGTTTTTGGAAAATATGTTGTTATAACCTAAAACATCTTGACATAATGCTAACTCGCCCTATAGAGCCTGTGATTGTGATACAATCCCTATCATGGTATGATACTCCATGCCGGTTTAAAATGTTAAATCACTCCCGTGCTGTGTTAATTGCATATATGTTAGATGCTTTCTTATTGGCAAATTTTATGGTTGAACAAGCTATTCTGCATACTATGGTGGTTCTTGATGCCTGGGTACATTTCTTCTGCTCAATCACCTTAAGATCTGAGTGTGTATGCAATCCAATTTTGTGGAATCACATGATATATCCACAGCCTTAATTAAGGCAGGACACCATGTGTTCATTAACTTTCAACAAGTGCTCACTAGAAGTTATTCGGCACGTTCTCCATCCGAGATTATGTTTAGACAATCCATGGTTATTTTCTGTGTTTCGTACACTATTTATTGTTGAATGTTGCAGGTTCATAAGACTACACGAGAGCTGGTTCTCAATCTTGACAAGAAGATGCCATGGTCAAGAGCTATGGATTGCCCTAGTTATATACCTGGATATCTACCTGCAAGAATTGACCAGATATATTCCTGAAAGGAGTCCGGTAGCTTCAGCGTGTACAGGGGTGTTGTTCCCCAGGATTAGGCCTGTAAGTGGACATGCCCACGGCTGCCACGGGCTTGCCGCTTATGCCCACTTTAATTAAACGGAACTAAAACTGTGCACGCTTAAGTCCACCATATGCCCACGGCATCCGTGACGCCCGCTTAAGCCCAACAGCGACAGGCAGCTACTCGATTTACAGGCAAGCCACCTCACCAACATGTTCGTTCCCTGCTACTCCCTCCGTTCCAAATTAGATGTCTTCCATTTGTCCAAATGCGGATGTATGATATATATCCGCATGTGGACAAATGGAAGACATCTAATTTAGAACGGAGGGAGTACTTTCATGCGCAAGGGCATACCATTTGTGATCACTGTGTAGAAAGATGTGCAAGGGCATACGTTCTCGCTATCCTGAGACCTACCATCCCCAAAAGATCCTACAAAAAGTGCATTGCTCTCTCGATATTTGAAGAAGTGAGAGCTCAGGACCTTCTCTCCCGCACCTTTCGTTTGCTTTGGCTTCCACGTAATGGCAACTGATGCATAAGCCATTTTATACCCACTAGATCCAGCCTTTTCTATGTATGGGCAGCCGATGTAGAGGATCTATCTTAATTGTGGCCAAGTGTAAAGATGCAAAGTTCGCTCTAAATTTCAGACCTACCTCTTCGCCTTGATTAATGAGCTATGTCCGCCCCGTGAAAACACTGTCCTTCCACATAAAAAAAACACTCATAAATTCCAGCATATGCACTTGAGGCTCTAGTGAAGAACCATATGCATGCTCTATTGGTTAGCCCTCAAATTTAAATTTAGCTGGCAGAAGAAAATATCATTACCAGGTGGTCAACCATGTGCGAAATTACAAAATTAATTACAGTGTGTTAATTGACAACTGAGTCATCTTGTCGAAAAAAAACATCGAGCAGTTGGAGTGTGTTATTCCTTCGCCCCATTAATGGAAGTGCAACGTATGAGCTGTTGAATATGTGAATGTGAATAAACATGAATAAGTGAAAAAAGGCCCCATGCATACAAGAAATTATGATGAAGAACACCATATAAAGATTCCACGTAACATACACGCGATAGGTGAAGATGGTTTCAAAATAAAAATAAAAATAAAGGACGTATCACCACAGTAAAGTCAGCTGCATAACCAATAAAGGCATTGAGAAGTACCATTGATCTATAGGGAAAATATTTATTTCACCATCATGTCTTAGCTGGTAAAAAAAAAAATTTATGGGATATACATATGCACATCCACAAGTGGACATGGTAGATATCAAATCGGCGAAGGAATAAGAAAACTGACCCGAGAATTGACCTCCTACTAAAAGAACACATATTGTAAGGCCCGAGAATTAGTCTGTGATGTGGTAGAGACAATAAAAGAACTTTCATGTTGCTTACATGTTGCTTCAGCCATATACATAATACATCTTCTGGCATTGTTGCCAGTAAACCCATCTCTCCTCAAATGCCTCATTCGACCATGGCCGCTTCTCTGAACTATGTTTTGCATTCAGATTTGTAGCAACGTGTGTAGTGCCAGCTAGGGCTAGCCCGATGTAGGCTCACGATGTATAGAATAAATTCGCAGCCTTCAATCCGAGCACATGGACGTGATCTAGCTCAGGCCAAAACCTTATCTAAATTATAATATTCCTTATCTAAAAAAAAGCTCAGGCCAAAAAGAAAAATGATACTCCTACTTGTGTTGCAGATCACATTGGAGAGGGAGAATATAGTGCATCTTGAACATACAAAATCATAATGTGGGGAAAAAAGTAGTAAATAAGATAGAGAAATAATCTGGGATACAACAGTTGGTCCTCCAGACTGTCGTCCCCGGCATTGTGCAAGTGTACTCTGGTCGGTCGGTCGGTCGGTCTGTGTACTGCTGATGTTTGTGTATTTTGTAATGTATGTGTTTCCGAACCCGTAATTCAGCACAATTATTTGTTAAGTTTGCAGCAAAACGTCTAATACCATAGGATGTTACTCATAACGTGTATATCGTTCTCTTTTTAAAAACTTGCAGAACAAACAATAATTTGCTGTGTATTATTCAGATGAAATTAAATATGAAACGGACGGTGTAGTGGTAGTGCCATGAGTTACAACCTGATGACAAACTTTCAGGGATGTGAAACCATCTTGCATTTGAAGGGTTCGATGGACACAGGCTTCTATCATCGTAGGTCCTCTCGCCGAATGCTGGGAAGTGGGATAGAGGAGCTGGAGCGGCGTGGTGATGAGGAGCTGAGAAGAGAAATAATCTGGTGGAGTTGCAAGCGTGCGGCTTCTGTTTTTTTAATTGCGTACAAGGTTAATTGGGCGACTGAGTTGAGTAGGAGACGTCGCATACCTAGCGATCGATCAACATGGTACACTGTAGAGGGCTTGTGGACGAAAGCTTGTGAAGATTTATACAACAGAAATTTACTTGCATAGATGTACCACGCACCAAAAGCCTATCTGTACCATTTCTTCCTCAACTATTATTGGATCTCGTGTGAAGATCAGACCAAGAGCTTATACATGATTACGCAAAGTTATTTATTCAGTAATTATGATTACTGAACTCCAATAGCTTGCCTATCATTTGTGATCACTGTGTAGAAAGATGTGCAAGGGCATACGTTCTCGCTATCCTGAGACCTACCATCCCCAAAAGATCCTACAAAAAGTGCATTGCTCTCTCGATATTTGAAGAAGTGAGAGCTCAGGACCTTCTCTCCCGCACCTTTCGTTTGCTTTGGCTTCCACGTAATGGCAACTGATGCATAAGCCATTTTATACCCACTAGATCCAGCCTTTTCTATGTATGGGCAGCCGATGTAGAGGATCTATCTTAATTGTGGCCAAGTGTAAAGATGCAAAGTTCGCTCTAAATTTCAGACCTACCTCTTCGCCTTGATTAATGAGCTATGTCCGCCCGTGAAAACACTGTCCTTCCACATAAAAAAAACACTCATAAATTCCAGCATATGCACTTGAGGCTCTAGTGAAGAACCATATGCATGCTCTATTGGTTAGCCCTCAAATTTAAATTTAGCTGGCAGAAGAAAATATCATTACCAGGTGGTCAACCATGTGCGAAATTACAAAATTAATTACAGTGTGTTAATTGACAACTGAGTCATCTTGTCGAAAAAAAACATCGAGCAGTTGGAGTGTGTTATTCCTTCGCCCCATTAATGGAAGTGCAACGTATGAGCTGTTGAATATGTGAATGTGAATAAACATGAATAAGTGAAAAAAGGCCCCATGCATACAAGAAATTATGATGAAGAACACCATATAAAGATTCCACGTAACATACACGTGATAGGTGAAGATGGTTTCAAAATAAAAATAAAAATAAAGGACGTATCACCACAGTAAAGTTAGCTGCATAACCAATAAAGGCATTGAGAAGTACCATTGATCTATAGGGAAAATATTTATTTCACCATCATGTCTTAGCTGGTAAAAAAAAAAAATTATGGGATATACATATGCACATCCACAAGTGGACATGGTAGATATCAAATCGGCTCGGCTAATGAAAATGTCGCCCTAAATGGTGAACATACATCCTATAATAAAATCCCCACTTTCGATGTCATGTTTGATGATTCTATTGCAACTTAAAAAGGTAGTTTTTTTGTGTAGTTTGTATTATGGTAATTACATAGACTTACTAATCACTCTATATATGAATAACATAAGGGTGATGTCATACATGGCTACTGCTGCATTTTAAGAATTTTGTTTATAACTTCTAGCTAATACTCTGAAAATTGGTGCAACACAAGTTGGTAATGGCATACATGCGGCCAGAAGCATGCAAGTTCCTCAAGGGCGGAGCTTCATGTCGATGCTACATGTAGGGTTTAATTTAAGTTTGCTAATTTTTGTTAAGTTTGTTAATATCTCGTGTAAGTTTGTTAAATTTCGTTCAATTTTTTAAAATTTCAATGAAATATCGCCGATTCGTTCAAATTCAGATTTCATACCTTCTTAGAAAAACCTATTGGGGATTGCCAGTCCCAGTATGGTGGCAATATGTGCCAGTGCTCGTAATAGGTCGTGTCTCTGTCACACTTACCGAACCCGTGATTGAAAACGCCGGTGGCGATGCTCTTAGCTGAAGAACTATGAGACAGGCCGACGAAATGCTCGTTCCTTAAGAAAGGAATGTGGCACCCAAGCTCACTCGGGCTCGGCTATAAAAAAACTGAAACGGTACTTTGAATTTTCAAAAAGCGTACATTTCTTAAAGTGTATACTTGGTATGGTATACTTGTGCAAAGTATCGGTAAGAAAAGGCGTTCTATTTTGACCCACAGAAAAATAACAAATATGTGGCCGAGTAAAAAAAAAACTCCTATTTTGTACCGAAATCCGACATACAACATAATTTTTAAACAAAACTTTGGCGTATGTAATAAACACACACATGTATCTGTATGCTTTTTGGTTGGTTTTTGCACCTAGAAGTACAACTTTCGAATTTTACAAAAGACGAATTTTCGGTTGATCAACGAGTTTCCCTTCGCGAAGGTTCCGAAACGTGGGGATTTTTTTTTAAATAATACGCTTTTATATAAGAATTTTGGACAATAGCATGCGTGGAGAGGGAATTCGAAAAATAGCGTGCCGTCGGCTTGGGGCGCGCCGAAACTCGACTTTCGGTTGAGGCCGAGCCGAAAGTAGGCCTCTGCGCGACAGGCCTCTGCGCGGCAGAGCGAGAAGCGACAGGCCGCAGCGAGAAGCGACAGCCCTCTGCGGCCACTGCGCGGCAGCGCGAGTTTCGGCCAGGAGCGGGCCGAAACTAGGCTGCGTAGGCTGTCGGCGACGGATGGGACGAGAGCTGCATGCGCGCGGCAGGCGGGGCCCGCAGGTTTCGGCTCCTAGCGAGCCGAAAGCTGCCGAAACATCCAGCTCCGTCGACGCGCCTCCTTTCTTCTCCCCTTTCTTCTCTTCTTCCCTCTTCTTCCCTGGTTCCTCTTCCTCTTCTCCTCTTCCTGCTCTTCCTCCCTCCACCAAATGCAGTGCAAAAATTTGTGCTGCCAGAGATTTGATCGGTAAAAAAGAGAGAGGAGGGACGGGGCATGCAGGATCTGTGGATGGGATAGCTTATTGTGGAGTGGTTTTGAGGTGTGGAGGTGGAGGATTGGGGGCAATGGTGGTCAACAACGGTGCCTAGTGAGAAGGTGGTGTTGTGGTGGAGCAGTGGTGGCGGTAGATTGAAGCCGGAGAGCAGCGCTGACCGGATCGACACGCTTCAAGGGTAAACCCTTATTAGTCACTAGACAATTATTGTTTAGTTTAATAATACTCTGTTAGTGGACCGATGCATATTAAGTATTTTGTTGGTGGTTGCGTTAGTAGTAGTGTAGACACTTTTAGTCAGTGGATTCGTTAGTATGACTGTCGGAATAATTTATTTGGTGGATGCGTTGTAGAAATGTTAAAGTACTATTATTTTGTTGCACGATGCAGTGTATAAATTTTGCGATTGGTTAGAATAAATATTATGGCAGTGGTCGGCATCTGATGATGCAATATATTTTGCGATCGGTTAGAATAAATATTGCGATCGGTTAGCATACATTTTACGATCGGTTAGAATAAATTATGCGATCGGTTAGAATAAATATTGCGATCGGTTAGAAATTTTTTTGCGATCGGTTAGAATAAATTTTGCGATCGGTTAGAATAAATATTGCGATCGGTTAGAATAAATATTGCGATCGGTTAGAATTTTTTTGCGATCGGTTAGAATAAATTTTGCGATCGGTTAGAATAAATATTGCGATCGATTAGAATAAATATTGATTGCGATCGGTTAGAATAAATTTTGCGATCGGTTAGAATAAATTGTGCGTCATATTTTTGAGTGAACGACATCTGATGATGCAATAAATTTGTTTAGGTCATGGAAGTGGTTGATGTTGTTGTGCACTATGGCGCCGGTAATGTCGGTGTAAACGAGTCAGGTGTTGATTTGAGTGAATTTGGGAATATGTTGATTCAGCTTACAGACCCAGTGAATTTGAGAATAGCTGCCATTCAGCAGTATTTCACGATAAATTTCCGGTTTGATCCTAATATCTGGGCTGTTAAGATTCAGTCTGTATGGAGCAAATCCCGTACAAATATTTTTCGGGAGTTGTTGCCGCTTGATCGGACAAGTCAGTGGACATCTTGGCTAGCATCATGCAAACGCCGAGGTACACAACCTGAAATCCTGCTGGTATTTTATCTGAAAGAGAACAATTTGGAACACGGTGGCGGGGGTCCTGAGCATGGAGAGAGTAGTCAGTGTACTGGCTCAGAGAATGTTGATTTGTTTGGCTCCATGGAAGATATTTCTGAAAATTATGAGCCGGCACTTAGTAGTCAGTCGGCAGGACCTGCGCAGGTAGGGGAGGCAGATGGGGATGAGTACGCAGGAACAGTGCAGCAACAGATGTTGGAGGAAGATGAGGATGGCCTTGCAGAAGATCTTGATTCTGATAATGAAAATGATGCTCATGATGAAGATGATGAAGAGGATGTTGACGATGTGCCTATTCCGGACTCTTGGAATGAGGACAAGTCGAACATGACAGTAGTGCAAGACGGAAACTCTTCGTCATGGGAGTATCACATGAATAATATTCAAGTCGGTGCTCAGTACAGCACAAAGCAGCAGCTTAGGGAAGCCGTGATTAAGTGGGCTTTGTCCACGCAAAGGGTTTTCCGCACTGAAGTCTCGAACAAAAAATATTTGACTATGAGTTGTGTTGACATTAACTGTCCAGGAAGGGTGCATGGTCACTTACCGAAGTTTGACGTGATGTGGGTGGTTTCAGGCTTCGAGCCGCACACTTGTGAAATAAAGAGTACATTGAGTGACCATCCAAACCTGACTTCAACTCTGATTGCACGCCTCTTGTATGATGAGATAGTGCGGACAAAAGACATGGTGGCGAGAAACATCATCGCGACAGTTAAGGCTAGATGGAAAACAACCATTAAGCTTGGGAAGGCATGGAGAGCAAAGCAGAAGGCTCTGGAGTCGAGGTTTGGGACATTTTATGATGCATATGATAATGTTGTCCATCAAATTCTCACATTGAGCGATAGGAATCCTGGCACTCATGTAGCTTTGCAAATACATAATCTTCCCGAGGAGCCGAACTATCCTGTATTTGCCAGGATGTTCTTCTCGTTCGCAATATGCATCGATTCATTCAAACATTGTCGTCCAGTGCTCTGCATCGATGGCACATTTCTGACAGGCAAGTACAAGGGACAGATACTGACCGCCATTGGTGTGGATGGTAACCAACAGATCGTTCCTATTGCCTTTGCCTTCGTAGAGGGTGAGAATTATGAGAGCTGGTTATTCTTTCTGAGGGAATTAAAAAAGGGGGTTGTGGAGGATCGGCCAAATGTGTGCATACTTCATGACAGACATCCAGGTATGTTGAAGGCAATCAAGGCACTACAGCAGCCTGCTGGGGACGAACCTGTACCATGGACTGACTTGCAGAGCCGATGGTGTATGCGTCATCTTGCTGCGAATTTTTACTCATGTTTTAAGAGTAAGCGGCTGATGAATCTGTTCAAAAGACTCTGCAATATGAATCAGGAAAGGAAGTACAATTTTTTGTGGGAAATACTCACTGAATTCACGAACAAACAAGTGAAGGAAAGAAGAGCTGCACAGGCAACAACGATCGCTGCGCAGTTGAGAGCTGCACAGGCGTCTGTATCAGCAACAGACGAATCGGAGCCTGTTGGATTGTGTGACTTGCCTGGAATTGACCCCCGGGAACAAAGAGAAAGAAAGGAAACCGAATACGGAATTTTGTAGAGTGGATAGAAAAAGAGCCACCCGTGAAATGGTCTTTGTTGCACGATACAAATGGAGCACGATATGGCATCATGACAACCAATCTTGCTGAGGTATATAACTTCGTACTTAGAGGTAACAGGGGTTTGCCACTTACAGCACTTGTGGAGGGAATTATGCACGGAACAATGACATATTTCAGAGATAGACGTCAAGAAGCTGTCGAACATATTGAACGTTACCCGAACACACCATATTGCAGGAAGATCAGGCTTTACATGGAGAGAAAGACAAGAAGGCACGTTTGCATGGCGTCATTAGGATTGGTAACGAAGAAGCCAGGTATGAGGTGCGCTTAACTACTGCGAGATTTGGTGCTGCTAATGAGATGAGAACCCACGAGGTTAAAATTACTGACGAAGCACCGCCATCTTGTGAGTGTACATGCAACAAGCCGAGGCTACTTCACCTCCCTTGCTCTCATGTGTTGGCAGTCTGTGCGCAGATGGGTTTGAACCCGTACTATTTCGTGTCACCGTATTACAGGAAGGAGGCAGTGGTGCATACCTGGACCGGGGAGATGGCAGGATATAGAGTTGTCGGTAACTTCAACAAGGTTGATCCTGCAAAGCGAATGTACATTCCTCATCCGGGTCTCAAAAGGACAAGTAGAGGGAGACGAAAGTCACAGCGCATCCGGAATGATATGGACGAGTCTGAAGCAGGTGGAAGGACTCGACAATGCTTACTTTGCACTCATTTCGGCCATAGGGAAAAGGATTGTCCTAAATATCCGCAAGGGGCCGGTCCTTCGAACCAACCAACGAGAGCTGTTCCTGCACGCGGTCAAGGCAACAGAGGAAGACGAGGGCGTGCACAACGTGGCTAGCACGTGGTTTTTATTTGAAATATGTAATATGTCGTGAAGACTATGTTTTTATTTGTATGTGTCATCACTATGTTCAAATATGTAATAAATCGTGAAGACTATGTTTTTATTTGTACGTGTCATAACTATGTTCGAATATGTAATAAATCGTGAAGACTATGTTTTTATGTGTCTTGCCGGGCAATTTATTATGAAGTACTTAATTAATCTATACTATGCAGATGGCTGGACGTGACTTGCTTGACGGCACGATTGATGCCAAGCATCGGGCTAGGATTTGGGAGTCTGGTACACAACCACCAGTGTTGCGTACTCGGACTCCAGGAGCTAATTGGGAGCTGCACCCCGCTTGGGTTGATCGGTACGTGAAACCTTATGTTCAATTATAAGCATCACTAGTACGCCAAAAATTGTTGACAGACTCGGGTCTTCTGTATGCAGGCTGGCTTGGTCTGGTCTGTTACCACTTGCTCGTCTAGTTGAGATGAGTCCAGAGCTGTCGGTTGTGATTCTGCCAGAGGCTGAGGGACAGGACCCCCAGCGCCTCCACCGTTGTGCTAGTACTCGTGTCGGCGTGGACAAGTCATTGGTGAGCTGCTTAGTTGATCGGTGGAGGCCCGAGACCCACACGTTCCACTTTCCGTGGGGGGAGATGGCACCTACTCTTCAGGATGTGTCTTACTTGTTGGGACTTCCTTTGTCGGGCGAGGTGATTGGACCGACGGACTCTCCAGTCGGTTGGCGTGACGCCATGCAGGCACGGTTCGCAGGCGTGCATCCGGACAATCCACAGTTGGTGTACAGTTCTCATGGTGTGAGACAGGCATGGCTGAACAATTTTCAGGTAAACCCATCGTTATTTGTAATGTTTAGTCTTTATCGATCGGTACGTCAATACTAACTAAAATTCTTATTCATTGCAGATTGCAGAGTTAGGGTACCCTGAGATGGCTTTGAGTCAGCCGCAGATTACTAGAAGTCTGGAGGCCTATCTACTGTGGCTATTTGGCAAGGTGATGTTCACCGAGACTCACCAGGACACAATTACTGCACGCTGGATACCTGTGGCGCACGAGATTGCAGAGGCGCAGAGGGAGGAGGACATTGTGCCCCGGAGTTTCGGGTCTGCACTCTTAGCCGCTACTTACAGAGCGATGTGCAACGCGTGCGTGAAGAGCGAGAAGACATCTTCACTACTTGGATGTCCACTTTTTCTGCACCTTTGGTCTTGGGAGAGGTTCCCTGTTGGTAGACCTGACGTGGATGCGCACATCCCCTGGGACTACACACTCGTGGAGCATAACCTAGCCGAAGCGCCTACGTTTGGCAGCACATGGGCACAGCGAGAGGTAAAAATTGGTCTAACTCATTTGGGTTAACCATTAAACTTATTTAATTGTTTTAGTGCAGAAGGGTCAACTAACTAGTTTGTTTATGTACAGAGAAGATTCAGGGGAATCCAAGTCAGGAATTGTTATGGAGCATTCACTGAGTGGTTCGATGCGCTTGAGGACCACCAGGTTATATGGGAGCCATACGGGGATGCCGCAAGGCAGAGTAGATTCCCCCGCGGGATTTCTGACCTGTGCACGAGAGATCGGAGGTACTGGTTGACTACAGCTCGTATTGTGTTCGACGTCTCGGTGGAGCAGATGGCACAACATCGGATCATGAGACAGTTTGGAGGTCGGCAGTTGCCGGTGCCTCCTACTCGACCTCAGCTCCCTCCCCACGTGCACAGGTAACTCTCCTAGATGAAACTATTTTTTCTATTCTGTGTGTGCACTTAGTTGTTTTTAATTGCTCTACACGTATATATGCTACAGGTTAAGTCGTCAAGGAGACAGACCACTTGCAACTTGGCTACAGAAGCTCCAACCGTACATGGTAGAATGGGCGACTGCGACCGCGATTGAAAATCTATGGCTGGACAATGAGCGTTTGTGCGTGCTGATTTTGATCAGTACCTCCAGACATACAGACAATCCACTCGCATACGGTTACTTCCGACGCTACAGCCTGATCAGATGCAGCCAGCTAGTGTGATCGACACGTACCCACTACACGGTATTGGGGGGCCGCGGTACTCGGCGGTACGTACTAAATTTATGTGCCTCCATTGCATAATCTATGCCTTCATACAAATTTCTAACATTTTTTCCTTACTAAACAGGCTGAGCTGATATCAGAGATTCAGCGTGATGTGAGTACATACAACCCGCCACCTGAGTGTGCGCCATGGTTCAGACGACTAGAGGACAAGCTACGACGTGTGTACAGTCTACTTACCTGTTCCCGTGTTGCCGATGTTGTGCCACGTCAGCCAGCTCAGCGTCCTCCGCGCCACTCTACACGTACTCCGGATCCACAGGTATCACCTTCCCAACAGTACACACATCGGCACGACCCGAGACCTCGTTTTACACCTCCTCAGCCTAGGAGCACACGACCTACGTTCGAGGTCGGTTCATCATCTCACCAGCCAGAGCATTTCGAGCCGGGTCCTTCTCAGCCAGTTCCTTCCCAGCCGGGTACTTCGTCGTGGGTCATGCCCCCTCATATGATGATGCAGCAGCCTGGTATGCATCAGTGGGGCATGCCACGTGATCAAGGTTTCGGTCAACCGTCTTATGCAGAGATGATTTGGAGCGGGATTGCACCGCCTATGACTCAGCCAATGCTCCATCTCGGTTAGTATGTTTTATTTTTTCCACATATTACTCTTGTTCATCAACATCACATACTAACATAC
This sequence comes from Poa pratensis, assembly GCA_947311845.1. Taxonomy (NCBI): domain Eukaryota; kingdom Viridiplantae; phylum Streptophyta; class Magnoliopsida; order Poales; family Poaceae; genus Poa; species Poa pratensis. Next base: position 166,166,715 of record CAMZMU010000063.1, read on the forward strand.
TATCATCTGCAGGTGGAGGTGGTTCGGCATACAGCTCTCCACGATTTGACCAGGAGAATCCGATGTACTGTACGCCACCGCCCGTCACACAGCCTACGCAGGACGAGGACGAGGAGGCGCCGCTGCAAGGTAGTGGGACGCAGCCGCGACAGGATGACGTGGAGTTGACAGTGCCTCGTCAATTGAGGGTAGCTCACAGGTACGGCAGATCAACGCCCGTCCAGCCCCCTCCTCGTCAGGCTCGGCCACGCAGGGGTCAGTGATATATTTGGGACATACTGGTACTTAGGTGTATGAGACATATCCGTATATCTATTTGTATGTGAGACATATTCATATTTATGTTCGTCTGTATGAGACATATTATTATCTATGTACGAGACATATTATTATCTATGTACGAAACATTCCACATTGCATAAATTAATTTAACATACAGCACTACACGTCCACGTTACAACTTCACTAGTTTTAAACACTGCATAGAACAACTACTGGTACAAATATTACATGCAACTCAATGATAACTAATTCGAATCAACGACTTCACTTCCCTCTGCCACGTGCTCGTGTTGGAGGCATGAAGTCGTCGTCACTATTTTCATCGACGACAGCCTTGGATGCACCAACACTCTTCAACTTACGTCTAGAGTTGGCTCGTTTAGGAGGCATGAAATCATCATCACTATCATCTTGAACGGCTTTCTTGGATGATCCACCACTCTTCGCCTTTGATATAGCCCTCTTCACTGCTTCAGCGTGAAGGGCATTTCCAGGACCATCACGACATGCGCCAAAAAGCATTTCCATCCAACCAAAATGAGGGATCTCTTTGTTCAGAAACTGTCCTTCGGCAGGCCAGTGCTGGACATTCACAAAATCAGGGGAAAAAAGTTAGTACGATAACACTAGATTCTAACATAATATAAATTCGGTACTCAGTTACCTTCACATGATATGCATAGGCCTCCGGCGAAAAATGGATTATCTTTGACTTAGGTGTCATAGGCATGTCCCTAAGCCCCGCCTCAATAGCTTTTAGCTCATTAATTCTCTGCCACTTCCACCGCCACCCATCAATTTCATCCCTAATTTCTTCAGGGGTCATCTGGATTTTGTTTTTTTGGCTATAATTTCTCCCACCTCACGAATGTTCCCCCACTCACTAACTAGCTCCCTATAACAGCTCTTCGGCCTACCCTCCCTAATACTTCCTTCAGTCCATATTGCGGCGTGATACAAAACACACCACGACCTATGCTCCGAACTAGGACCCGAACTACCAGACATCGTTCCTATCTGACTGAGGAAATAACCACGCACCACACCCCTCCTCCATCACCAAATCTACTGGGGTATATATATAGGCTCACCCGGGAGAAGAAGAGCGGGAGAAAAATGGCGGGAGAAAAAAGTCGGGACGAAAATGGCGGGAACAAAATGGCGGGAGAAGAAGGGCGGAATAAAAGCCGGGAGCGCGAAACAAATTCGGATCAAAGCCGGGACCGCGAAACAAATTCGGATCATGACAAGGGAAGACGAAAGCAGGGACGACGGGAGCTGATACCTTTCGGCCTTGTCTGGGCCGAAAGTAGAGTTTCGGCTCGCTCTTGGCCGAAACTCGCTCTGCCGCGCAGAGGCCGCTGCGGCTGTCGCTTCCTGTCGCTTCTCGCTCTGCCGCGCAGAGGCCTGTCGCGCAGAGGCCTACTTTCGGCTCGGCCTCAACCGAAAGTCGAGTTTCGGCGCGCCCCAGGCCGACGGCACGCTATTTTTCGAATTCCCTCTCCACGCATGTTATTGTCCAAAATTCTTATATAAAAGCGTATTATTTAAAAAAATATCTCCCGAAACGTGCTCCGACCGACGAGTCGGTAAGGCTCTTCCGAGTTTGCCCCTGACCCGGCAACTATTTGACCGCCTCGTGCCACCGCCACCACAACAACAACAACGGCCGATCCAATCCGCTAACCTCTCGCGATTAGGGTTTCCGCCGCCGCCGCCGCGCCCGCCTCCGCCGCCGCGCCCGCCTCCGCCTTCGGCTAGCCGTCCGCAGATCGCCGCCTTCGCCGCCATGTACGGGCACCGCGGGTAAGCCCAGCCCCCTCTCGGAACACCCCTCGGTTTGGGGATTTTTTTTTCCCTTCTTCTAGTGAATCTGCCCGCGGCTTAGCGATTTCCTCCCGTACCTAGCTTGTTGTTTGTTTCGAACCCGTCTGCTAGGCCAGTCTTCCTTAAGAACCTCCGATCTGAAGGGATAACCTGTCAAGAGGGTGTAGGTGGGCTATCCGTTTATGACGAAAGAATTAAAATGTGGATGAAAGGTCTGTGGTGTTCATCAGATGACCACTTGAAAAGGGATCCTGGGATATCTTTAGAACTCGATGCTAGATAGGTGTTAACATTACTACGGATATTTACTACACACACTTGTTGTTCTGTAAAATGAAAAATTCTGCATGCTGGTATTTAATCTGATAAGTTTAGTTGTTAGTCGGTAGTGCTAGCTCTCAGACTGTGACAAGATTATCAGTTCCCTTAATGATCTACCATCTGTTGAGCTTCACCTAATGCTAATTCTAATTACCTGAATTGAACATGTTTATCTTTCCCCCACTAAGATTAGCAACGAATTATTGGATAATTTGCTGCTCGATTCTGAAGTAAAAAATAGAAGCCATATCAACTGCTAATAACATGATATCAGCGTTTACTCTGTTCCAGATAATGAATGTTGTCTAAGCATTTCAATTCTGTTTACCTTCCAAGCCTTTATGCATTCTGTAGATTCTTTATTTTCTGCGCAATTACCTTTTATGTATTTGGGCTATTTTATGAAAATGGGATTGAGAGATGGGGGTATCTTCTCCTTTTTTCTTTTTTTGGGACTGGATTATTTGAAGGGCAATGATGGGAAGCGGGGGGGTTTCGGATGGGTACGAGGGATCAAAGAGGCCACGAATGATGGAATCGAATCCATACTTCGCAGTGAACACAGGGAGCCCGTTGGATATCTCAAAGAGGGCCAGGATGATGGAGCCAGGCCCTCCCTACTTTGGAGCCATGGGCAGCAACGCCGGTGGCGGCAGCGGCACTGGCTTCTACCCCGCCTACAATGCCAACTTGCCTGCAGGGGTTAGCGGTGGCCTCCAGAACTTTCCAGGGGTTCGTCTGCGAGGGCTCCCTTTTGACTGTGAGGACCTTGACATCGTCAAGTTCTTTACAGGGCTGGACATGGTGGACATCCTCCTGGTTCACAAGAGTGGCCGATTCTCTGGTGAGGCATTTGTTGTCTTCCCTTCCACCATGCAAGCCGAATTCGCGCTGCATCGCAACAGGCAGAACATGGGTAGGAGATACGTGGAGGTGTTCAGATGCAAGAAGCAGGAGTACTACAGTGCAGTAGCTTCTGAGGTGAACCAGGGTGGTTTCGTCGACTCAGAGTACCGGCACAGCCCACCTCCTCCGACACGCCCCAGGAAGCCGGCTGAAGACAAGAGCAGCATGGAGTACACAGAGGTGCTCAAGCTGCGTGGACTCCCCTACTCTGCTAGCATCGAGGACATCATCAAGTTCTTTGTGGAATACGAGCTGACAGAGGATAATGTGCACATTGGATACCGCTCTGATGGGAAGGCCACTGGTGAGGCCTTTGTGGAGTTCCCCACAGCTGAGGTTGCGAAGACGGCCATGTGCAAGGATAAGATGACGATCGGGACGAGGTACGTGGAGCTGTTCCCATCAACCCCAGAGGAGGCGAGCAGGGCGAAATCGCGAGGCAGGCAGTGAGATGCTGGATCCTGGGCGGCATGAGCAGCTGCATTGCGTCCGTTTTAGCTTTTTTTTCATGCTTAATTGTATCGCTGTTGGATCGTGTTAGTTTGTGCTCCTGTTCTACTCGCTGTGGTGACTTTATGATGAGGACAGAACTGCATGTTGAAAAAATTTGTATGGGATGCTTCGCTGAGCTTGTAACCTTTATTATATATATACTTGTTGGAAGCACTTGTACCTCATGGTATCCTTCTTTGTTGTTCAGTGGGTATTATCTGTAAACATTTACTTGTACTACTTTGTTGATGTGGCTGCGAAAAATTGTCGATTATAATATTTGTTATCATATTGTTTGTGAACGAGAGATGGATGTATGCCCACTCTTTTTCAGCTGAACATGTATGTAGACCTGACAGTAGCAATTCCTGGCTTACATTGTTGTTGTACCTACTACTCTGTACACTGCTGGTGACGACATCTATGTATCTACTTGTATGTGCGTCTTGTCTTTTATCTGGCAAGGGAAAAGTAGCTAATTCATCTTGACAATTCTTGCCATGTTCTCCTAACTTGGGGAAAAGAATATAAGCCTCTCAGGATCTTCTCCATAGCATAGCGCATTGAAAAGAAGGAATACATGCAGAATTTGAGTGCATGGGTACTGGTCGATGGCTCTCTAACTTGTGAGCGGTCCACTGGAGCCAACAAGACTTGTATTCCATGTGGGAAACAACAGCTGGTAAGATGAACGTCTAGAGCTCTGAAGCTTCAACGGTGAAACCTCTTTGATCAGGCAAGGTCGGCAGGCTCCTCCAGACCCTACTGGAAAGATCACAGGCTGGCCACACCAGTACAGACACACAGCTATAGAGAAATCGGGCAGCTGCCTTTCAGCAGTTTAACCTGAAAATGATTGGAATAGCCACAAGTGCATGTAACCCCTCTGTACTTTCTGAAGACTGGATCATGTAGAATAGATATAACTATTTACCAAATAATAGTCTGTCTGTCTCACCAGCGCTGACACTGCCAGAAGCAAGCAAACTGTATACCCTAATATCTATTGGTAGTTTCAGATCAAATTAACAAACAAATTTTACCCAATCTGCATGTATTCTGGATAAGGATCGAACCATCTGAGATGGTTCCTGCCTATCAGAAAAATGGTACGCTGTTGGTAGACAAAAGATGTGTCCTTCCAGATTGGTAATAAACCCTGACTTAGTGTTTCAGTCATCTAGTCAGATTCCACACTATTTGCATATTGAAACAAAATTACACAAGAGGTCCTAGTACGAGAAAGCATAAAAGAAAAGAAAAGAAAAAATATACAATTTTTTGGGAATGAAATGGATGTAGTCCTGCTGTTTAAGCTGAACATGTATGTAGGTCTGATAGTAATGTTTGCCTTTTGACGTTGTTGTAACTACTTCACGATGTAAACTGCTGATGAGACATGTATGTGTGCTCCGTTTTGCTCTGGCAAAGGAAAGAAGATGCATTAATCCACCTCGTCAAGTTCCAGAAAAATTCTTCTGATCTGCATGACCCGCTGACTGGAGATACATATCCAAATCCTTCCTGCAATCCAAATTGGTGTAACAACGGGCTCCTTTCAGTAATGCATAATATCAATTTTTCAGATAGATATCCCATAGGAAGAGAAGAATTTCCACGATACATCAATACTTCCATCAGGGACCAAATCTTCGGCAGGCCTTGGTGTACATTTCTCTATTGCTAATGCGACAATTACTACTAAACAGATTGTTTAGAGTATTTCTTGAAGGTACACAAAATTGGAGCCATCTGGAGCTCTTGACCCACTGATTGTTCTTGTCAAGATTTAGAAACTGGCACATTGCACCAATCAGCAGATTCACGGCAGGGTCTTGGTTCATGCAAGCATCAATCTAGCGGGCACTTCCCCTCTGCAAGCAGCAGCATAGTCTTCAGCGAGGTGTGGCGCTGCTTCCTTGTGAGGGCATATGAACTTCTCCACGAATTCCTTCTCCCCTGCAATTACAATCTTACAGTAGCTCCACTTGCGATCCAGCAATCCATTTTCCTTAAGAAAATTTACAACGTAGTGCCTAGGTTTGATCCGGCCTTCAAGGCTGTAAAGGAGAAGTGACGGACAACGAGCAACGTACGCCGTTTACAAACCCAACTCGGAGATGAGGAAATCGAACATGCCCTGAAGCGATTCCTTTGACCTGCTCAGCACCATGGGAGCCGTACAGGCAACATTGGCTACCTCAGCATCCGACCACCTGAAGGTGTTCTTCAAGTACTCTACTTTGGCAGCGATCTTCTCCTCGTCGAAGAACGAGACAGCTTGAAGCGCGAATCGGAACATCCCAGAGCCGCGGGGCACACCTAGACCTTCGGCGCATGCCACCATCACCCGGACACGCTTCGGGTTGGCGGTCAGCATCCAACGGACATGAATGCACAGCTTGGCAATGTCGGAATCACAGAGCCCGCACTCCCGCATGAGCATGACATTGGGCTTGACCACCTTATCGAGGCTGCATGTCAGATATGCGTTGTTCTTGAGAGCCCGGAAGAGGTTCTCAGAGGACCCGAAAAGACGCAGGTAATACTGCAGCTTAGAGACAGTGGATCTATAGCGGAAGCGGTCGCCGGCGAGTGAGAGCAGGTGCGCCATGTCTGGACGCGACAGGCCGAGGCCGCTGAGCCCCATGACGACGGGGGCCAGGGTCCTCTCCACGCCGGCGCAAAGTAACCGCGGGTCCTTGGCGACGGCGGCGCTGGAGAGGCCGAGGCCGGCGAGGAAGGCGAGGACGGCGTCGGGATTGGCGGTGGACTTGAGGTGGGAGAGCTTCTCGGACGCCTTGATGGCTTGGGCCCGGGTGAGGCCGCAGGTGTCGACGAGGTAATCCGGACCGACGGCGATGCTAGGGTTTGCGGAAATGGGCGGCGCGGCGGTGGCGGAGAGGAGGCGGTGGAGAGAGGAGTTGGTGGGAATGCCGGCGGAAGAAGAGGAGATGAGATGGGTGAGGATGGAGCTCCGGAGGCGGAGCATGGCTGGCCAACGCAGGTGACGGCGAGGCGGCGCCGCCGGCACAGTGGGTCGAGCGAATTGTTTCGATGCGGACGCTTGACGAGTACAGTGCTTGCTTACCTGGGCAGTGCAGTGGGCCTCCAGGGTGTGAGGTATTGGGCCTGTAGCTTTTCCGGCCCGTTCTGGTTGCATTGTTTCAGTCAAACAAAACAAAAAATCCTAGTACACCATTCTGCTAAAAAAATAATAATAATAATTTCAAAAAAAAATTAAATAATACGCTAAATTTATTTAATTCTGGAAATAATACGCGTTTTTATCTTTTTCAAAAATAGTATCCAGTCGTCCTCTCGTGGAAGCCGACAGGACCTACTCGTCCTTGTTGAAGCCGACTAGACGCCATGTCGTCCATGGCGAAGACGACAGACCACTCGTCCTCAAAACCATGCACTTGTCGGCGTTGTCAACGAAGACAAGCCCTAATCGGCGTTGGCAAAAACGATAAGACCTAGTCGTCTTTGGCTAAGATGACTAGTGCATGGATTTTTTTGTCGAGTAAATTTTGTTTCCCGGTCACTTGATCCCGCCATTTTTCTCTCGCCATTTTCCTCCAGCCCTTTTCCTCCCGCCATTTTTCTCCCATCATTTTCCTCCCGCCATTTTTCTCCCGCCCTTTTCCTCCCGCCATTTTGTTCTCGCCCTTCTTTTCCCGCTCTTTTTCTCCCGGGTGAGCCTATATATACCCCAGCAGATTTTGAGACGGAGGCGTGTGGTGCGCGGTGATTTTCTTAGTTGCATAGGAACGATGCCTGGTAGTTCGGGTCCAGGTTTGGACCCATATAGGTCGTGGTGTATTCTGTATGAAGCCGCAAGATGGTGGCAAACGTGGAAATTATTAGCCTAAATTGCTGATTTAATTCGGTTTGTGTGGAGAGTGGAGAGACAAAACGAAGAACAAGCAGGGAAGGAAGAAGAAAGAAGGAAAGAGAGGAGAAGGGCGCTCGGGCGGTCGATGCCATGCACAGCCTTGTCGTCCTTGGCGAAGACGACTGGGCCCGCCGTGTCGTCGTTGGCGAAGCCAACAACGCTGCCAGGACGAGTGGATGGGTGGCGACGTGGCCCAGCCACTTATCGTCTTCCACGTGGACGAGTGGGGCTGCTGGAAGAACAACAATTGCTCATCGTGGCGGCGGCTGCCCGATCGTAGAAACGAAAATCGAAAAAGGTAGTTACTCATCTATCTCAACGTAAATGAACAAAGTCACGTCTTCCTACTACTATTGCTCCTTCTTACTTTTTTTCTTTTTTTTCAGGATCTAAAGAAGAAGAGGTTTTCTTAGCGGGCGTGAATCAATTAGCCACCATTCTCCATTTGGTGAGTGAGTGAGTGAACTTGAATGGAGCTGTGAGCTCGTGTTGCCATCGTGCTTTGCCGCGGCGAATATAGATTCTTTAGTTGCTATAAAATAAAATACAATACTCTCTTCGTTCACTAAAGGATGTCTTGAGCGAACTCAAATTTACATTAAATCATGTCTAGATAATACAATTTAGTCTAGCTTGAGACATCCTTTTGTCTACGATGGAGGGAGTACTAAATTGTGTATACTTAGCCAATGTAACAATTGCACTTATATTATGGACACGGCGATTGGGCTCATGGGTGCAGATGCACCCATTATGTAAAACATTTTGTATTTTTTTTAAATGTCCAAAAATTCTAGAAAAAATTCGGATATACATCAGAACATTTTGTGTTAGCATAAAAAATATCGTGGGTAATTTTTTTTGCGACCTGTGCAAAAAGACAAAAAAATGTCTCGTACAAAATCATTTTGAAGCATCCGGATTTGTCATTTTTTTCATAAGTCACAAAAAATGTCTTTTCATTGCGAAACTTTTTGTGCTAACATACAATATCTTAAAAAACATCTGAAATTTTGAAAATTGTTTTTTTGAGGAATGGGTGCATCTGCACCCATGACCCGAAATGGATTTCCTCTTATATAATGCATACATAGAGTATAATTAAGTGTAAAATGGTGTTTCAGCGTCAATATGCAACACGGAACAATGGCAAAATGACCATCTTTTGTAGGGGATGCTTGACCGGATGAACATGGTGGACAAAGAAAATCACAAGTATCGAGTTACATGGCGCGTAATTAACATACTGCATTAGGACATCTTAGGACGCTCAGCAAACCCCCATCAGTGGTATGAACTCACTAGAGTAGTACTATGACCTTCTGGGCGGCGGCCCAGCGCCTCGCCGGCGTTCCCTCGCCGTCGTGGTGGAGGCAGCGGCCGTTGGCTGGTTGCGGTGGCCTCCTGCTCGAGGCGCTCCACCCTGTGGTGGTGTCTCACGCGCGCCGGCTTGGCGGCGGAGGTGCGGCGGCCTCGCGGGCCCGATCTGGGCCGCGCGGGCCGCTCACGTCACGGCTCTTCGGAAGCCGCTTTCCCGCTCCAGCGGAGGCAGCCCGGGCCGACGGCCGGAGTTGTGCTGCTGGCAGCCGGTGGGTGGTCTGGGTGGCGGTAAGCCCCGCCTCCCGCGGCCTGCTTCCCCTGCTGTCATCTGAGGTCGTCGCCGACGCGGCGGATGATGGTGGCGGCGGGGAGATCCCTCACATGCATGCGTGTGTGGGGTGTTCCTCCTTCCTCCCCTCGATGGAGCACGGTGGCAAACTCCGGTGTTGTCCGGCTCTCCGTCTTTGACGTGTTTCCGGTGTGCTGGGCTAGCACACCGAGTTTTCCCGAGGTTCGGAGGTCGGTGAAGCCGTCCTTTGGTGTTCTTCTCCGCATCCTCGTGAGGGTGGCTGACGTCTGGTTCTGGACGGGTCTCGGTGAAAACCGTGCACTGATTTGTCCAGTGCTGGCGATGACAACACCTTCGGGTGTCGTTCCCTTGTTGAAGGCATCGCCATGAAGATCTTCCCGGTTACTGGGCGGTCGGAAACCGTCTCGCTGTTCCGCCCCGTTTCCCAAGTGCGTGTGTCTGGTGAAGGCTCTCATAGCGGTTTGTGAGTCGCCATACTTCTAGGGTTGGTGTCCCGGGGTCTTGGCAAAAGCTCTGCAGGATCTCTGCCGGCAACGACGACGTCTTGGACGCCGTTTTCCTTCTTGGAGGCGCTGCTGTAAGCCCCTCCCTTTGGATTCATAAGCTCTGCTCGGCTCCTCGACGACGTGTCTATGGTGGTGATGGGGATGGCGCAGTGGAGGTCTGTTGGTTTTGATACCTCCGACGGCGTCTCCGGGCAACTGAAGTCAAGGCGTCTACATGATCAAGCAATTCTCTTTTAGTTTGTGCCTCATTTTGTTGCTTGGTTGTTCTCCCTTGTGATACTGTGTTGCTTGTAAGGGGTGCGTGTGTGTGGTTGGTGCGTGTTGTAAGCTGTAACTGTTAGCCGGTTGTTGGCTTTGTTAATTCAAAGTTGGGCTCATTGCGAGCCTTTCGTCTAAGTTAATAGATTTGCTCCATCGAAAAGTTGCATCATTGCATAGTCAGATTTTCAATTTCCTTTTTCTTATGGCTACCATTCTTGTAAATCTATTCCTGATCTATAAATGAAATAAGAAAAACATCCACCCATACCTACAAGGATGGCATGCTTATCACCATTCTGGTTTAAACCACATAACGGTCGCCGCACTAAAATTTCCTTTGGAAGCAATACATCAAGTATGTCTTGTCTACCACATATCATAGTGATTGTTTGTTTAAATTCACCTCTCTTTTTTTTTGTACAATACCTAGAGTCAATCTTGGCTTCCAATGTATCAACAATTTTATACTGTGATTAAACTCAACAATTCTTTTGGGTAAATATTTTTCTAAATTTTAGTGGGTAGCTAAAAGTAGACCACGTGGCCATGTTGCCAAGCTTATTTCACAGTGCAAGCGTAGACCATTAATCAAAGTGAAGAAGTAGGTCTAAAATTTAGTGCCACATGACCATGGTTAGAATTGATCCCACCCACCTGAGGAAATGCTAGATCTAGTGGCTATAAAATAGCCTATGCATCGTTGCGATTTCTAAAAGAGAGGAGCTTGAAGTTGGGTGCACATGTAGCAGCGATTAAGTTTGGCTATTGGATCATTGCAAAAACCATTGACTTGTCAATTGTAGATATGGTTATCAAAGCCGTCTCTATGTGTTTGAGACAGAAGCTACGGCAACGCCCATGAGACGGGTGGTAGAACTGTCTCTAGACCTCGTAGAAACGGGTAAAACCGTGGCTACAAGACACAAAAACCATCGCTACAGGCTGTTTTTGCTGTAGTGTGAGTTTGCTTTTCTTGAGTTCTCTAGCACGTTAGATGACCGAGTTTTTCAACTATCGCTTGGGAATGGTAGGCCTCAGGATGGCACACATATGTTCCAACACAAAACTTGGCAGAGAGCCAGAGAGACACGGAGTAAAGATGCAATAGGGTATCATCAATCTGCTGCGGGACTAATTTGGCAGCACAGATGAGACGGGGTGTCAGGGTCAGTTATATGGATCCATTGACTTGTCATAAGACCAAATAAACTCCCAGGCCAAAGTTAAATGTGTTTCCCAATTTTTTTATCACATTCACATATGGAAAACTAGAGAACACATACGATTGTTTGCTCTACCATCTGTACCAGTGCTACATATCTACCTCGGATGCCTCTAAATGCTACATCGATGCTATGTTTAGGACTGTACTTCCCATGCCTTTGTTGTACATCTCTATTGCTAATGCTACAATTAATACTTATCTGAATGCCCAGGCTGACTTCATAGTGAGCACCTTCCCATGTACACGTTGAAGTGGCGAGACTCCTTTTAGGAATGCATCTCGTCGATTTTCTGCAGGTTTGATATCCTTTTAAAAAAACTAAGTAGATATCCATTAGGAGCTTTTGGTCACTGCTTGTTCTTGTCAAGATTTAGAACCTGCTCTCTCTTGAGCCTTCCACGCCATCCCGATCAGTGCAAAAAGAATAGCCCTGACAACAAAGGAGACAATAGATAATGTAAGAAGCAACAGAAAATCACCCATGAGTGAGGACATGTCAAATATCTCCTAGCGCCGGATCTTTTGATCTCATGCCCTTCAGGAAGACAAATACACTTCCTCAATATAATGAACACATTGTGGCCCGCCTAAAGGCTGTGGTGTATGTGCATGCGATTTGAGGCACTCTTCCTTGGCAATACTTTTCACAAACTACGCATGCATTGCATACACATTCAAATTCGATAAAGACATTGATAGGTTAAAACGAGGGAACCAAAGGAAATAGACACACACACACACACAATGTTTGTGAATGAAACCCACGCTTTCAGCTAAACATTGTAACTACACGATGCAAACTGCAGATGGGGAATGAATGCTACCAGCACGGACCAAATGTTCTACAGGCCTTGGTGTACGTCAATACTACCAGCACGGTCCGGCCCGACCCACCAGTGGGAAGATTCAGACGTCGCTCTCTCCGCGTATTCGCCCTCGTCCGCCGCCTTCCGCTCTACAACTTCAAAACCTCGTCTCGTCTTCCTCATCCCCTGATCCGATTCCATCTTCAAAAACGCGAAAACAGTAGGAAAGCCGATGGGTAAACATGGTGGTGTCGTCCAGGAGAAAGAGTTGCGGAAGCGTAAGCTCAGGAAAGACATGGTGGTTTGGATCGAGGACATGGAATACAACCATGGGAGATACAAGATAATGCCGCCAACGGAAATCGTTTGGTACCCAGGTATATATGAGGATCCATTTTGTATATTCTTTGCTGTTGGGTTTCGGCTTAAATTTGTGATCAAATTCTGAAAGTTGTGCCAACATTTGCCGGAAATCTTGCCCTTTTATTGTGCCTAGTTTTTTAGATGACGCTTCTAGTTCTACCCAAGTTTGTTGGTCTGGTACTAATGTATCTCTGACTAGTACTTAATTCTACCTTGTGAAGATCTTATGGATAGAGCATGGGGATGGAGCAGGCTGGTGATCTTCGACGAGTCTGACACTATCGTTGAGTGGCCCGATTTTATGCAATATCTAAAGCAGTGTTTCGACCGGAATGTTGCTTTTCTTTACCCCACGAGTGCAGCTGCCACTTATGTAACTTCTTTCTCCTGCCACGTATGCTTTAAGAAATGCTGCTAATTTGGTCGATTGTGTTGATGATTAACTTCTTTGCATCGGCCCAAAACAATGGTGTCAAGTGTATCCAGGAGGAGAGGAAGTATCGCAGGATCCACGCACAGGATCTGAGTGCCGACGACATCAAATTGAGCGACAGTATCCAGGAGCGAGCGATCTGCATTCTCAACTCAGAGGATAAATCTGTTGCTGCAGTTGCTGGATTGATGGTACATGTCTGCCTAACAAATCAATCGGTGCCCTACTTAATTTCTTCATTTTAGTTTTTGATGCTTGTTAACTTGCTTGCACGAATTGAAAAAGAAATATATCTTTGTTTCAAGTGTATGGCGGAGGAGGCGAGGCTCACGTCTGCTGTGCCAAGAAATGATTTCAAAGGCATGTCCGTCTTTTTCAGCTATATCCGGTCAAGTGCCTTGCATCTAACGCACTACCAAGGGTCTGAATCCGATGTCATAGCCGCTGCCCTTCTGGTATGTATGTATGCCCATGGCACTACCAGAACAAACTGCATCGGGGTTATATAAATGCCGGTGCTAATTCATGCTTCGACTCAAGTGAGCTTTACTAATTTTATCGCAACGGTGGTTGCATCCAAGGGTATGTCGAAGGAGACTAACACCGTGCGTAGGCTGATCATTCGAGGGAACTCCGACATTGATGTAGATGAACTAGATTGTGGATATCTCCGACAATCTATCTCACTAAACCAGGACAGAGCTTTGGTAACACAGACTTGTGTTACCGTAGGTCCGAAAAGGTGTTACTGAGCCATCCAGTAACACACTTTGAAATGTGTTACGTTAGGCCGTGTTACTAAGGTATGACCATTGTCACACATAATAATTGTTACTACATGTTAAAATTTGTGTTACAATTTTGTTTTAGTAACATGCATATTACGTGTTACTAAACACGTTAGTAACATCTTTTCCTAACTGTAGTAACACAACCGGTAGAACTTTCTTTTAATCCAGTAACACCATTAGTAACATAATGTTCTCAATACAGTAACACTATAATTGATGATTGACAAGTATCCTAGTAACACAGTTGTGTAACTACAGTAACATTATTATATTAGCGTAACAACATAATTAAATTAATTTTAATTATTAAAAAGAAAATTAGGAACCCATTATATCAAATATAAATACATAAATAAAATAAAAATCATTGTGTGTTTAATTAATTTATTTATTTCCAATGAATTGATGATAGACAATATGAAAACTACATAGAAAGTGAAGCAAGACACACTGAAAAATTGAAAAGTTCAAGATATTATGAACATAGAAGAGTATAGGACACATATACATTACAATACAGAAGTAAGTACCAATATTATTACAACAACAGAATAACATTCATATCAATCTGACTATAGAGAAACACCTTGGTGAAGAATATTACACCATGGCATTTGTATCAATTTCTACTAAAGAGAACATCGTTGTGAATAATATTACATTTTTCAGTACATCACTGTAAACTACAATATTCCCGCAAGTAAAATCTTCAAAATTTATTTGCTACTTGATCCAGCAGTTGTTGGAGAATTTAGCTGAAGCTCAATCACCCTTCTTTCGAATCTGCAAAATAAAATTGAGCAACAAAAGCTGAATGTCAGACAATTAAGAGTCCTGAAGCAAAAGTGTCACCAGCTGTCTTGTAGTATCATACTTCACTTCCTAACTCATTTTCTAGAATAGGTTCATCTATGCATATCGAGGCCAATTTTAGGATAATTCATTTGCCAAATCTGTCATGAGCAAACAAAGTAGCTAGTGAAAAAAGATTAGCGTCAACTGTGTATTTGTTATCTTCTAAAATCAACACAAAAAATATAACAATAGTTGAACGACGTACCTTGTTGTTGATGTGGTGGTTGACCAATTGTCAAATTTCTTCTTTGAGTTATATTTCTTGTCCTTAGTAGCTAGAGCCCAACTCTATAACATAACCTATCACAGGTATTTGAAAACGAAAATATTATAATAGGAAGTTACAGTGTGTTTCCAGATTGAAGGCACACCAATAAATTTTCTTGGTGGTACAAAACATTTATATGACACCTGAATTAAATCAATCCACGGAAGAAAACATCTTGAAACTCACCTTGCAAATCAGAGATAGCATGGACAGTTGCAGCTATAATACTGACAAAGCACTCGACAACTCGTATCTGAGGTCGGGTCCTAGAGATAAAATTATAAGACAAGTTAAATGTGCAGATCCAGCCTTAATAGCTCTATGCATAGTTTTGAGTCACTTTGTTTTTTACCTTGTGTATCAGCTTTTCATCTGAGCCTTTACCAACAAAAAGAAGAGTGTTTTGCCATGCGGTAGAGAAAGAGAGAGATCCATGTTTTTTCGAAAGCAATAATATTGTTACTAAATGAGAAGTTGACAAACTGCTCAACTGGATATATATTCAAAGTATTTATGCTAAAAAGTTGGCTTGTTCCATGATAATATGTCTTTGACTGTACGTCCTTGCATTAAGCTACAAGAATAGATGTTCGACAATTAACTGTAAATAACACATGCAATTTGATCAAAATTTCATCTCTTAGTACTCCATCGGTTCTCTCATATACTTAATGGAAAATAGTAAAATTAAATCAGCGCTGACAATGGGGAGACATAATGAACATTAGAATACAGGTTGATAAGCAGGTGCAGCTAGATAAAAGTAATAGTATTATCTATTGAAAAGCTATGAACAGTCCTGTCCGTCTTCTAGACAAAGCATTTTCTATATTATGCTTATCATAATATTCTGTCTATAAGCCAATTTCTAACTGAACTATGGAAACCACCATGCATGGAAAAAGGTTTTAAGGTCTAAAGTAGGGAAGTGAGAACAGATTCTAGTTGATGAACATACCCAGCAGTTCGGTCTCCCTATTTCTGTAATCAAAGAGCTAATGGCGTCATAGTATGAGCTACAAAATTGTGCGTTCAAGACGAGCATGTACGGCTGCACGCCTTGACATGACAGAGCCATACATGACGATCAGCAAATACCGCGCCTCTGCAGTTTGCCCACGAGTCATACGATGAATTGGAGAATCAGCAAATGCCGCGCCTCTGCAGTTTGCCCACGAGTAATACGATGAATTGGAGAATCAGCAAATAGCCCAGCCTCTGCAGTATGCACAGAATACGTACCGTGGACCTTTGAGCTCTGGCCGGCGGCGGACCAGCGCGAGGTGCCAAGATGGATCCCTTCCCAAACTGTGTAGGGTAGATCAGGGGCGCAACTGACTCAAGCTGGGAAGACGACACATATTTGAGGGCGTTGAAGGACGGGCGGCGCGGTGGAGTGTGCCGCTGGGCGGAGCGGTGGAGGGCGGCGCGGCGGAGCGGTGAACGGCGGCGGCGATTGGAAAGGGACTTGAGATCTAGTTTTCGATTCGGGGGCGGCGATTGGGAATTTAGATTGAGGTAAGATAGATAAATATAGGGAAACATTAGCGGGATAATTCTGGAGAGTTTTCGGGAATGAAAAAAATTTAAGATCCGAGTTTTATGCAAAGATAAATGGACGAAAAGTTTTGCGGGAAGTCTTTGCTGGAACATCATAGCGTGAATATTTCTGAGAGCTTCTGCACATGGAAAAGTGTGATGACGTGTTATTCCTTACTTATTTTTTGAGAAAAAAATCCAATATTTATTAAGAAAAAACATTTGGCATAAAGGAGATATAACTTGATGCAACACGGCAGGTACAAAATTAAGGACACTAAAACTTATATTGATCGTCTTTTTTTCCCTATTGTTTCACGGCTGCCGGAAATTAAAAGATGCACTTCAAGGAGAAAAAAAGCTGGTTAATGTACAAATGATCTCGCCAACCAAGATTTTGAAAATCACAATAGTCACTCGGTAAACAATAAAATCAAATAAATGTTGATCGTCATTTTTTCTGATTGTTTCACGGCTGCCGGAAATTAAAAAACATGCACTTCAAGCATCATCGAGTACTGAGGGCATCATCGAGTCACCCTATGGCGAGTATGGAGCACATATTTGGTACAACAGGCCCTCATCATGCACCTTATGCACATCCTGTGGCGGTCGACACATCTTCAGAGCAGAGATCCATATAGTCATCTCCAAGTCTGTCGTCGACCGACCACGATGCCAGGCTGCGACCATGCGTTGTCCGAGTCCATCATGTCATTTCTGACGCTGATACCCCGCCATGCCATGCCGAAACCGGCTGTAATCCACGCGGTAGATGGAACACCGCTCCACCTCCTCCATTTAGCACTCGATCCATCCTCGCGACCAGCTGGATTGTCGTCGACCACCCTGCATGAGGACCAATATTGCTTACCGCCACCGCACGTCAGGGCGCCACCCAAAACGCGTGCTGGCGGCCGCCATGACCGCCATAGGATCCCCGATTAACGACGCGAGGGCTGCCCCACTGCCACCGTCGGCCAACCCAAGGCAGTCACACCCCTCCCTTTATAGCAAACACGTATAAATCATTGCAGTACTTTATTAATAGGTATTGTCGAGTCATGTGAGGTCCATCATCACCGAGCTCGTCGGGGGGAAATCTGTCCCGCCGCATCCTTGTCTTTACCGGATCCAACAATTCTCGACCCATCCTCCTCGTCTGCCCAACCACCACGAACTCGCCAGCGACGAATTCGACTCGCCGCAACCTCGTCCTCGCCGGATCTGGCGACTCATGACCCATCCTCCTCGTTCACCAATTTTCCATGAACTCGACGACAACCGAATCTGACTCGTCTAGATGGCAACACCGAGTGCCGCGGTGCGGTAGGCGAGGAGAGCATCGTGGGTGCGGCCCGTGCGCCAGTAAGAGAGATGGCTAACAGGTAAGCCGGTCGAATTAAAGTACTTTCCTTTTGTAATATATCTACTAATATTGATTTGATAATGTTCCTGTAAAAAATATTTGATAATGTTGATCTTAATCAAACTTCCAAAAAAAATGGACGAAAAAATATATAAAATTATGTATATTTTTGGAAAGAATGAGCGCCAAATTTATTTTTTATAACGAATGCCAAATATTTTGGCAAGGCTATATTCATCCACCGAGACAACTTCCTTCCGATTAGTTATTCTTTTTTGGCGGGGAAAATTCCATTCGCGCAAAATCTTCCCTTTCTCCCTCCCCCGCCAGATAACAAACTGACCAAATTCACCCCGTATATCCCTCCTGGTGACTCCCTACCAGATCTGCTCCCTCCTCTCCTCCCAGTCCCAGATTCATCTCTACATCTCCTTCAATGGCCGTGTGCGACGCCAACATCCCGAACCACTTACTAGGCAGCAGCGCCGCGTAGGCTGGATGAGTTCCGGGGAGCGTCCGTGAGGAACATCGGAAGCGCTCCTCTCACTCGGCGGCGGCGGCACAAGGGCAGCAAGTCTAGCTCTGAATCGTGGCGTCAGTCTGCAGGAGCAGTCAAGGCCTGCGAATCTCTGCCAATAAGGTGAGCACTTTGATTCCCTTTTTTTCTTGTTTGTAGATATCGTCTTGCTATTTGATACTAAAAATATGGTGTTCATTTATTTTTCCTAGAGGCCTGGATAGGTGCAATAAGTAGGATGTCCAGATCCGAATTATCTCCGTCTTTGCCATGTATGATTTCTGTTAACAATCAAATGACCAAGAGAAAATTTGTCTAGTCTGCACTGTTTAAATACATTTTGGTTGTGCGCGGTTAATCAACAGAAACCTAGCAACCGAGTGAATGGACATAATATTTATTGTTTATCTGTAACCATGTATGGGTAGGAGCTCCAATGGCGAAGTGCAAAGGGCCTGATGAACACGTGGTGGGAACGTCCAAGGTTGCTGCGACGTGACTTCTCCTGAACTGTTAGACACCGATTCTGAGGCCAGATACTAGCGTTTGGCAGGTTCTTTTGCTGGCCAGAACAACATATCATTATACATGGTTTGACAGTAATGCCCATTATCTAGAATCCTATAATGGACTTCAAAAATGCTTTAATTCATGGTTAACAATTAGAGCATGGATCCTTGTCTCTTTTATTTCATGACAGTATACTTAAATGATAAGAAATTGTGCTTTTTAGCTATATCTATGTACCGGAAATGTGTAAATGACTCACAAGCATGGAGTCATCAGACACCAAAAGCTATATCTAAAGTTTCTTTCTGAGTTCCTCGTTTCTTACATGCCTGACAAGTATGCATTAACTTTATCATTAACTTATTGTTCACCATGTTTAGCATCTTCATATTATTTGGATCTGCTGCGGGAGGGTATTACATAGAAGGTTTTACTACATATAATTTTTGGTTACTATGTGCTGTTCCATTCTGGCACTCCGGAGGCTGCTTCTGCATGCCCATGTCTGAGAGAAGCTAGATGTTGTGCTAATGATTGACCACGGAGATGACTCGATCAGATTAGCTCTCTGAATAGTTTAGCTTCACTTCCATGCATCTGTATAGCTGGCATCCTTTACGTATTCATGTGACATTGATAATCTCAGCATTTGATTGTTGTTGCTTCAGAGAGTAGGAATGGAAAACTACATATATAGCATCATATTCCAGTTTTCTTCACCAGATATACTTTAAACAGATTTGTAGCATCAGTGAGGCGAGGTGATTGATTCATAGCAGCAGTTTACATGTAAAAATGTACCCGCCATCAGCTGGAGAAGTGTCATGCCGGGTTAAACATTTATCCATGCATTTCATTTTTTTGAAAGAAGTGTGTAGCTAGCGTTGGCTTGGAGGCTTGGAGCAAGTTAATTGCCTCCAAATTGCTATGCAACTAAAACCACGTTGGTTGTGCAAATTTCTAAAATTATTATGGTTCATGTATGTGTAGTTATGAACTGTATTGGTTGAATTCTCCACCCATCACTCCATCAGTATTCACTCAGCTTGTTAGATGTACTACTTTAAGTTGCTGTAACTACTCGTCAGCTCGGGTACTATTGTTGGCCTTCATCAGCATATATTGGCTTATCTGTTTGCTTTTGGCATTTAGGCCAGATTTTGTAAGCGCTAATAATTGCTAAGCTTTTGTAGTCCTTGTGCTTCATTAAGCACCATGTACACCAGAGAGACAAAACATGAGCTAAGTTTTTTGCATTTATTTTTATTCCCGTAGTATATGTTTCATTGTTAAGTATCAGAAGTTTTCTGTGTTCTGTGGTATATATTTCATTGATAATTTTTTTAACCATCTGGTAGTGCCCGTACAATCGTACATGCTTAAGTTTGTGTATGCTATCCTCATGTACTTCTTATTGACCAGGGAATGCTTCCATTTTTGCCAAAACATCTTGCAAACGGAGCTTGTTGTCTTTCATTGTTGTGAACAATCTTCTCTGTAGCATGCTATTTGAACAATATTCATGGCAGTTACTTCCGTATCTGAAAATGAAATATAAATCTCTAACTAAATAGTTTGATGTGTGTTCTTTTCAGTTTTATATGGTTCCTGCACATTTATGTTCAAGTGTTTCCAGATTTGCTGACATGGGGGCTTTTCTGTCTTTTCAGCGTTGAAAGTGTAGTCTTGGCTGTGTTTTATATGTGATGGATATTTTGCAATTTGTATTATGTAACTTCTTTGGATGTGTATCAGACATTGTGTGCAATTGGAATGACATCTTATTGTCATCTGACTTGATTTATCTTCGGTTGGTTATATATATAGCTAGCCCATTTTCTGCTTGGAATGTATGTGTGTACAAGAGACCGTGAGGTGCACTTGAACAACAGTCTGCTAATTGCAGCCATGTGAGACTTGCTACCTTGGTTCTTTCCTTGTCGCTATTTTATCCGCACGTGCTTGTGATGCTAAATAATACACTTCGGCCATCTGGAAGACATCTAGAGACTGAAGCCTAAGAAATAAGAGACGACTCAATTATAGTAATGCAATTAAGAAAGGCCAAGAAATATTTAACCACTCTTTTGTTAAGTTAATTAAGCATAATGGCCTTCTTTTGTTCAAGATATTAATCTTGTCCATGTTAAAAAATATAAATTCATGTGGGTAAGGTTTGTGCATTTCAGAAGACAAAGTTTATATTTACACGAGCTGTTTGAGATCAACCTTGCATAGGAGCAGCCGGTATACTATACTAATAGTAAAGCGGAAATATATTTTGTTCTAACTTCTCAACACCAGAAATATGATATTTAAAACATGTTATCTCTCTCTAACTGTAATTATTGTCAGTCCCAATGAATTGTGGCATGCTGAATTAATAATTGGATTTGAAAGCTAGCTAGCTGCCTCTCCTTTCAATAGTAAACCAAAGAATATTTGTACCTCATTTTTTTTTCTTGTCTTTTTTCAAGTGCGATTGGCTATATATGTCTTGTGACTCTGTGTAGTAACACATACACGTGTGTGCCCCTAAGATGAGGTTTGTAACACTTCATACCGAACACATATTTATGTGTTCCTGTGGCCTGCCGGTGTAACAAATTTTTTGACCCTATGGCCTATGTGTTACAACCCAACTCTGTAACACGCATGAAGTGTTACTTCCAATTTACTCTGTAACACATATTATCATGTGTTACTTCATAGTGTTACCAAAACTCTGTTCTCCTGTAGTGTCTGTCCACTTTTGGAAAAACTTGAAAAATACTTTTCTTGTCATAATGAGCATGCCCATCCGCTTAGTAGGTATATTGATTTTTCTTGTTTCTGTTTTTGCACATAAGTTGTTGCGGGTAAAAAGTATCATTTTGTATTGCTTTATTATCACCAGGGACATCACTGTTGGGGGATTCAAAACTGAGAAATCAGAGAAGCCTATAAGGTATATTGAAATCTTGTTTATTTTCCCTTCTTGTTCATGCATATTGCCGGGCATAATTATTATCTTGTTGTGCTTTACTGTCATCAGCGACAACAGCAGTGTGGTGGAGTTGAAGCATGGCAAATCCAATGAAAATAAAAAGCAAAACAGACATCATGAAAAGAGCAACCATGGAAATAAAAAGAGGAAGAGATCTAAGAAGGCATATCTTGAAAAGAAGATTACAGTTGATGAGAGGATCTAATATCTTTTGTTCCTTATGACGAAGTCCTAAGTTACAAGCATTTTTTTTGTTATCTTATTGATGTGGTGTCGACATAGACTTTGGCAGACACTACCGTATATTCGTATTCGATGTAGCGTGACAATATACATCGTGTCTATAGTCTACAAACTACGGGGATTTTCATGTAGATATTGTTCACAGAAACATCAGGGTCATGTGACACGAGCATGGAGAAAGCATCGCTTCTAGGGGATACTTGACCGGGATAAAATAGAAGACCGAGCCGTGATTATATTTTCCACGGTAAAAAGATGAGCCTAGAAGTTTTACTATCATATGGGAAAAGTAGCAAAATAGAATACAAAAAGAAACTAGTTTCTTAGACGCAGAGTATGATAGTTCCCCTCGTCTGCAATAGTCTTGTACTCCCTCCGTTCGCAAAAGGATGTCACAAAAATGAACTATAGATAGACCATTTTTGTGACATCCTTTTCCGAACGGAGGGAGTAGGAGCTGGGATGTTGGGAACCCTATAACTTTGATGGCACGTACTTTGAGTGTCCTTGGGCTGGGGTGACGTCTCAACCATGGGAAGCTGGCATTATGTAAAATGATGGTCACCTAGCTCCATCTTGTCCAGGCTAGGCCTACGTGGTCGATTGGGGTGCTAGCGGTGTTTTGTTTCTCCTGTTTCTTCGTGTATGGTTTTGTTCTTTTGAGCTCTGGTGTTGTGGTTTGATAAATAGATTTGTGAGGGGTGAGTTTTCGACCATGATAGGCTCCCCGACGTAATGTTAGCGCTACTTGGGATGGTCAGCTCAAGGGGTTATAGAAATGCTTCTAGGTTAGCCTAGCTTATGTAGGTATGGTCTTCTGTAGATTTTACAGAATTACAGGATATATGGAAGAACAACGAGATGCGACTGCAGGGCTAGAGATAGCGACTCACGGCTCTTTAGTGTACATTTAGAGTTTCTCAATGTTATATTCCACTTTTTCAGTTTTTTTTTATCTTTTGGTACACCTTTTACAAACAATAAAATCATATCATTGCTCTAGAAAAATATAAATTGATGCTAGTGTATCGTTGTGGTTACAATCAAAAGAGTGTTGTGCACGAACTCGCATGTTGCAATAGGAGTCAAGTTTAGAATAGATTAAAAAAAGTCATGTTGGTTCATTTCCAAAATGAATCATTAACGGGTACATATTTGTTTTGACATTTTAACGGGCAACTTACCACAAAAACCGATGGGCGAAATCTCTATAAACACTTCTTTCTCAAGGCCAACGTGGCTCATCAATTAAAGTGAAGAGGTAGGTCTAAAATTTAGAGCAGCTAGTACACGACAACTTTATAGCTCTAAACTTGACCATGGTTAAGATCAATCCTACCCATATCTATTAGTCCATAAAGAGGAAATGTTGGATCAGGTGGCTATAAAATGGCCTATGTTGCTACCTGGTAGCCAATGCAAATACAAGGTGCTCCAAAGAGAGTACCTTTGCTGCATATATGTAGCAGATTGGTACTACCCTATGCTATTTGGTCATTCTAGCTATGAGTTCTTACATTTTTTTAAAAAAAATCTTTAGCTTGTTAAGTGATTGAGAATTTTTTGGAATGGTAGGTCCCAGGACGGCGAACACATTCTCCTCCTGTACATGACCCTTGTTCATTGCTCCTAAGCCTAACACATATGTACGAAATGGCCAGCTAGCATATCTCCCGCTGCCTATTTAGGACCGGTGATTTATTCATCCTGTTAAATTTTTCTTTACTAGTGAGTCCACAGAGCTTCGACCAAGTATTCCATATGGTTAAAAAACTATCTTAGCATGCTAATTGCAAGGCATAGACTTTCATTTGGTGAGGAAAAAATGGTCGCAAACAAGATACCAGAACATTGGCCATAAGTAGTTTACGGGGGTTCAAGAGTAATCTCCTCTTTTCATAGTTGTGATTAAAGGAGGTGGTCAGATTTTGGGTGAACTTAACATTTGTAACCAAGCTCATACTCCTTACCAACAATTTGGTTCGACTCTACCTGACAATTTTGGACATTCGGTGGGTCCGAAAATTTACCTCAGGCCGTAATTGATGGTTCATACGAGAGGTGACAACCAAAACTCCGAGCATGGAATTAAAAAAAATAGAACTTAGACCACATGTTCTAGTAACATATACCAAGCTGTAATCTACTAAGGGAATTGTCGAAATGATAAGGAAACTCATATGCATATACATAAACAACAACACAAAATAATGAGCATGACAGATGAGAAACGGTGTCAGGGACAAATATTAGTAAATCATCATTTATAGCCTTGCTGTCATGAGAATAAACTTTAAGAACAATGAACGTCTTCTATCTCGTCATGCAAATACGTAAATCTACGGTGATCACAAGTTATGAAATAAAACCACAGACAATGCTACAAAGTGGATCATCATGTATAGCCTTGCTCTGACATTTCTGTTGCAAATGCTACAGAGTGGATCTCATGAGCAGGATACCGACTTGGAGCGCAATGCTACAGAGCGGATCATCATGTATACCGCTCTCTCCCACTATACTCTTCCCTCCTGTATCCAAATGCTACATCGATGTTTCAGGGGCCAAACGTCTAAAGGCTTTGACGCACGAACACTCCATTGCTAATACTACAATAATTACTAATCTGAAGGTTCAGGAAATTTCACGTGCCCTGTACATGCAGAATCCGTCAGGGGTGCATCTTGTTAATCTCTAGCAGGTCGAGCCATTGGCAGTTCTTGGCCGCTGAATGTTCTTGTCAATATCTACAATCTGTAAAATGAGAAGTTTTTTTTTCAGTCAGCAAAGGTAACAGTAGATACTGTCAGAAGCAACAGAAAGTAATCAAACTAAGAGCATGCCAGAATATCTTCTAGTGACGGACTGATCATCAGGAAGAGAGTAAACTTTCTCAGTTTGAAGGTTCATGAACACATCATATCCTGCTTTAAGGCTGTAGATATACACATAATGCATGTGATTTAATGATAATACTTTCCACAAAGTTGGCATGCATACACACTCAGATTTTGGTAAGGTGATTGAGCATAACCTTTCAATTCCAAAACCAAGGACCTACATGGCAGAAAAATGAACCCATGCAGCAAGAACCATAACAGTGTGCAAAATGGCTTGTTCAGCAACTTTTTCCAGAAAAGAAAGTAGATGACATAGTTAATCTGCAGAAATCATCATAAAATTCTAGGGCGCGTTTGGTAGCCTGCAGCAAGGGTGGCCCGGCCCGCTAGATGCGACTTCCTGGCGTTTGGTTATCCGTTTTGGCTCTTGGCCTGCATAGCACGGTCCTCAAAGCACCCTCGGGCCAGGCCCTGCGAAAACGGCCGAATCGGCCGTTTCCAGGGGGCCATGCCGAGTGGAGCGCAAGCCGTGGCAGCAGGTCGCACCCGGGGAGACGCCGCGTCCCTTCGGGAACACGCGCCATTTATTCCCCTCACCGCCCACTTCCACTCCCAACTGCACTCGCTCTCCTCTCATCTCTCTCTCGTCGACGGCGGTTGATTCACCGGCGGCACATCGGCGGCCATTTTCGGCGGGAGAAGAAGGCAGACCATCGTCGGCTCGTCCGTGGCCCAAGCGGAGCTTCGTTGTCCCATCGGCAGCCCCGAGTCGTCTCGAGTTCGTCGAGTTCTTCGTCAATGGCGGTATGATGATTTCGGCTCGTTCTATCTATCTTACGCACCATAGATCTGTAGATCCGGCTTGATTTACTCCGGTATTATGACATGCACCGTAGATCTACGCTGTTTTAGGGTTCATGACAGATCTGTGCTTGCACTGAAACCAAGGTGCATTTTATTTGGTGTGTTCTTCATTTGGGGTGTTCTTCACACTTCATCCATGGTTTTACAGTCTGTTAGAAACTCCGATCTATTTTCTCTGGCCTATGATGAATCTGCAGCTACCAAACGCGCCCTTCGTGATAGAGGTTGTGGTACTGAACCTTGTACAACGTTCGATTAATTGATTATCCTGTGTTCTTGGTTCAGTAGTATCACCTCTTTAAAACCTACCATGTAAAAAAGCAAGTCTGAGGCCTAGAATTATAGCAACCATTCATAATCTTCGTGAGCAATTTCCATGGTAGCCGATGATTAAACTGAAGCATCCTAGTTGGAAGAAGATTGGCTATAGAACCAAGGGTAATTGCATTGAGACTGCAATTATTTATACTTCGTTCTTATAGGCACTTTTTTTCCCACTGATAGCTTTCACATATGAGGCTTCAATGTACATTTTTGCTAACTGAGGCATGTAGATTCAGTCGATGATGAAAGTGTTAGAACTGTCGCCTTTTGAGTGCCAGCAAAAGCTACATACAGTCACCATTTTATGTGGCTGTTCGTGCCTTTTGCTGGCTCTTCAAAGGGCGCAAACATAGTTCTACAGATTCTGAGACCAAGCAACACTGTTTTCCGATTTTCACATACCTGCTTTTGGTCCATGGTGATATGTGTTAGAGCTGTCACCTACTGGCTGCTAGCAAAAGTTAAAAGCAGCCACAATGATATGTGGATGTTCATCTCTTTTGCTAGCTAATCAGTAAGCGCAAACATGGTTCTACATGTGCTGAAACCAAGCAACACTTTTTTTGCATTCGATTTTGAGTTGCAGCTACGATTTTCGTGTGACTTTGAGGCCAATGATGTAAGGGCTGGGACACAACCATTACCACCAGACGTCCAACAAAATTGAGAACCAGTCACAGATTGTTGTGGCTTCTACTTGCTTTTGTTGGCCGGTCTGGTGGACCATGTTGTCTCAACCGTCTCTTCAAACTGAGGCCAACCATTGCAATCTCCATCACAATGATCAAACTTGGGAGTACTTGCTTGTTCAGTTTGATGATCTTCGTCATTGCTATAACCCAAACCAATATCTTTGTGCCAGGCTCAGAAGATGACGATGACCACGGATGACATTGACACCGTCGTCAAGAGAAGGAAGGCAGCTATGGATGGATCAAGTACACAGCCTCCCCCAACCATTTCTGCAAAGTGGTGCTAGCACCCGGGCTTGACCTCCTCCCAGTTCCTGCTGCCTTCAGGCCCTACCTGGATGAGGTGCCTGGTGATATCACAGTGAAGACCAACACTGGGTGCATCTGGACAATCACCGTTGCTGATGTCAATGGAAGAGCTTGCCTCGTCAAAGGATGGCCAGCATTTGCCATAGCACATGGCTTAGATGTTGGTTATCTGGTCATGTTCAAGAAGCTCGGTGCAATGAAGTACAAGGTGATCATCTTCGACAAGGGTGGTTGTGAGGTGGTGAGACAATGCCCTAAGCACCCACTGAACTTCAAGAAAGACGAAACCTGATGAATGTTCGTACTCTATGCTAAGTTTGTGCTATGCTATGATATGCTACTTCTGTATCTCGATTATGGTACTTGGTTTTAAACTATCGTACTCTATGCTAAGTCTGGTCATGTTCATTTGTGTGTATTCATAGTCTGGTAACCTCACCATAGGCTGCAAGAGGTTACCGTAGCAGCAGTATTGCATACAACCAAACACGTGCGTACTTGCATTTGAGCATGCAGTCGACGTAACCAAACACACAGTCAGAGTGGCTAAGCCGAAGCGGCGTTCTTTGCTGCAGGCTACCAAACAACTTACCAAAGATGGCCTAGAGGCTGTTTTACCTCAGCAGTGCCCTCCACAGCCTGCCCCGTCGTAGGTGAGAAACAGCTGCAGGCTACCAAACGTGCCCCTAAGGATCCTATCACAACAAAAACTCTGTAGGCGAGTTGTTGATCTCCCAAGAGGTTTTAGTTTATAACAATTTTTAACCAAAAAATATGCATAAGTTCCACTGTTTTTATAGTTCATGGTTTGAGAATCAAAGAAAATCGAAATTTTTAGAATTGTACTTGTGCAGTCAGCGCTACAATACGTCCATTATTCAGTTCCGCCGTGTACACTAGCATGCAAAATATGCCTAAATTCTAAGTTTCAGATCTACATGTTCTTCAGCTCTTAAATGCTAAGTTCTGTATCTACAGTTTTTTCTGCTGGATAAAGTCACATGATACTCAACAAGTACTTAAACCATTTTAAGAACACCTTGTAGGTCTCAGAAGTCAGAACAGAGCAACCAGATTTAGACTTTAGACTACTCCTATTCTCATCACACCACAGGCAACTGAATCAACTCTAAAATGCTAGTACGAATAATTTATACCTGACAACTCATAGTGTCCAGGTAAATGAAATCTCGGAGCAGCTCAGCCTGCCTAGGCCTATCATCCTCCACCTCTCCACGGAGGGGCAGCTTCTAGTGAAACTGTAAGGTCCACGTCTTTCCATCTTCTATTTTTCTTTAACATCTGTCTAGTTCCATTTTAAGAAACCAAAGCAAGCATCCAAGGTTTCTCAGAATACTATTCAATAGTCTTTCGAGTACTACCAACTGACACATACACCAATAGAAGGAAAAGAATTGGCCCAAAACAAAGCAAACAATTTTGCACTAAACATTAATTTCCCTCCTTAAGACCAAAACTTAGAAACTTCAGTGTACCAAAGATATAGAATGTAATTCAGACGATAGCATAACATAATTAGTACTACTCTGTATCATCCTAAGAGGTTTATATCTTATAAGCAATAAATACCTGAAGAATAGGCAATTTGTCCCAGTATTGGAAGTTCAAGGATATAAGTGGAACCATATCATAACAAGACTTGAGTATTTTCTTATATTATTCTGTTCGGCAATTATGCTTCCATACTGTTCAGCAACATAACATAGCTAATGACATGCTTTTAAAACTAGTGCATGAGACATGGAGAGCGGCACCCTACAAGCAAGGCATATCTCGGCTACCATCTTTAGCTGCAAAATTCTTCAGCCTATCCAGGGCTTCTGCTTCACTGCCAATGAGTCCCTACTTTATTAAAACAGAAGATGGTGGAGTAAAAATACATTTTTACTCAAAAATACATTTTTTTACTCATATTCATTTCTTTTCTTTCTGACAGTATTTTAGAAATACCTTTCTGCATTAAATCATATCGGCACATTACTATCTGATTCTCCATGATCAGCACACTTACTGAATACACATATGCATGCAAGTTCCTCTTACAGTAAACTCCTAGTTGAAAACTTTAGAACATTAGCAAATAGACAAATGTTTGATCTGCTATTTCTATTATAAATGGCACCATTGCTACACAGGATGGTATAAAAATTTAGCATGCCTTGGTGTTCAGCTCTCTATATCTAATTTCTTGGACTTACCCAAAAAAAGGCAATATCTGGGATTTTCCCAACACAAAGGCAGTTTCCCATGTACATGCTCAAGATGTCAGACTCTTCTTAGGACGGCATCTTGAAAATTTGCATAGCTGATGTGTGCGCTAACCTACCAACTTCGTGCAGATTTAGCAACGGCTGCATAACAGTTACACCACATGGCAGGTTCTTGGTTCAAGCAAATGTCAATCTAGTAGGCACTTGCCTCCACAAGCGGCAACATAGTCTACGCATCCACTCTCCCTTGTCAATTTCTTCTCAGGGAGCTCTTCCCCACATGCTGAAGCTGTCAGACTCCTTCCAAGGAGTGCATCTTGTCAAAAAAATCAGGTAGATATCCCACAAAAAGAGGAGAGTTCCCAGTCTACGCATCTAAAGGCGACTTAAATACTTCCATCAGGGACAAAACTTTCTGCAGTCCTTGGTGTACATCTCTCTATTGCTGATGCTACGATTAATACTAATCCCAATGTTCAGGCAATTTCTTGGGGAGCACATCCACTCTACATGCAGAATCTGTCAAGTCTCCTTTATCGTAGAAAATTCTTTCAGATACACAATTGGAGCCATCCAGAGCTCCTAATCCTAACAACTGTTGGCAAGATTTACATCCTGGTCTCTTTCTATATCATAGCAGTCCGTAAAATGCAAAAACTGATGCGTCAACTAGCCCGTCCTGTCATGCAGATCTGGCAACAACATCATATGATGTTACACATCTTAACAACAGGATCTTGGTTCATGGAAATATCAATCTAGCAGGCACTCCCCTCTGCAAGCAGCATCATAGTCTTCAGCAAGGTGTGGTGCTTCTTCCTTGTGAGGGCATATGAAATTCTTCATGAATTCCTTCTCGCCCACCTTGATAATCGTATGGTAGCTGCACTTGCGATCTAGCAATCCATTTTTCTTAAGAAAGTTTACAACATAGTGCCTGGGTCTCATCCGGCCCTCCAGGCTGTAAAGCATGAATGACGGATGACGAGCAATGTACGCCGATTCCAACCCCAACTCGGGATGAGGAAATCAAACCTGCGCTGCAGCGATTCTCTTGACCTCCGCAGCACGGCTGGGGCCTTAAACACAACACTTCCCACCTCAGCATCCGACCACCTGAACGTGTTCTACTCTACTTTGGCAGCGATCTTCTCCTCGTCGTAGAACGACACAGCCTGAAGCGCTTGTCTGAACATCCCGGAACCACGGGGCACACCTAGGCCTTCGGCGCATGCAACCATCCTCCGGACACGCTCCGGTTTGCGGTCAGCATCCAACGGACATGAATGCACAGCTTGGCAATATCACAATCACTTAGCCCGCATTCCCTCGGGAGCACGACATTGGGCTTAACCACCTCATCGAGGCTGCATCTCAGATATGCGTTGTTCTTGAGAGCCCGGAACAGGTTCTCGGAGGAGCCGAAGAGAAGGAGAAGGTACTGCAGGTTGGAGACGACGGATCTGCAGCGGAAGCTGTTGGGGGCGAGAGAGATGAGGCGGGCGATTTCAGAACGTGATAGAACGAGGCCGGTGAGCTCCGCGACGTTGGAGGCCAAGGTTTTGTCAACTTTGGCGCAGAGGAACCTGGGGTCCCGCGAGACGACGACGGCGACGGCGGCGCTGGAGAGGCCGAGGTCGGCGAGGAAGGCGACGACGGCGTCGGGCTTGGCGCGGGACTTGAAGTGGGAGAGCTTCGTGGAGGCCTTGAGGGCTTGTGCTAGGGTGAGGCCGCAGGTGCCGACGAGGTAGTCCGCGACGACGAATCTGGGATTCGGGGAAATGCAGGACGCGGCGGTGGCGGAGAGGAGGCAGTGGAGAGCTGGGTTGCTGTGGGAGGTGGCGGAGGAAGAGGAGAGGATATGGGTGAGGACGGAGGTTCGGAGTCAGAGCATGGCGACGGCGTGGCCGCGGCGCCGGCAACGGTTAGAACTCCGGTAGGTCGAGCGAATTGGTTCGAGTCAGTTGCTGCGTGGCGATTACTCGTCGATGGAGGAAGAGGGGAATATACGGGTGATGATGGAGCTGCGGAGGCGGAGCATGGCTTGCGCAGGCGACGGCGTGACGGCGCCGCCGGCGACGGTAGGATTTCCGGTAGGTCGTCGGGGGTCGAGCGAATTGGTTCCGTGGCGATAATTTTTTTTTCTTTTTCTTTGAGGAAACCGTGGCGATGACTTGCTATGCTGCGCATTGGGCTTTTAGCGTGTGGGTCATTGGGCCGCGTGCATTGCACGTGATTGTGTGAAACAGAGCAAATATTTGCTTTTTTTTAGATAAGGGGGTGCGGATCCCGGCCTCTGCATCCAAGAGATGCACACAGTCATCCGCAATTATTAAGCAATCCAAATATTCAGGTTTACAGTTCAAGGGTCACTTAAGGTGGCTACAAAAATCAGCCACTCAAACATCAAAGATCTATGCATCTAATCTTCTAGAGTGAAGCCACCCAGACCGGTTGAAGATAGCCCGCACGACCGTCAACAAGCGGGTACACCCGGCATCCATAAGACCACGCTGGTCCGCCGGGAGGAGGAATGACCATAGATGTATCCAGTAGCACGCCTTGTGGATGACCTGCAAATAATGAATAGAATTCGTTTTGTTAAAGATAATATCATTTCTACAATTCCAAATAGCCCACAAAATGGCCGCAACACCAATCCGAATGCGAGTCTTTGTAACTTTATCAATTCCGTTCAACCAAGTACCAAAAATATTGTTTATACTAGAAGGTGGGGATATGTTAAAAGTAAAGTGAACTAGTCGCCAAATATCTCTTGCAAAAGGACATTGAACAAACAAATGCTCGGCAGTCTCATCCGCATGACAAAAAACGCATTTCTTACAACCTACCCAACGTCTTTTAGCCAAGTTGTCTTTTGTCAACAATTCTTTTCTGTTCAGAAACCATAAAAAGATCTTAATTTTTAATGGGATCTTTAATTTCCATAGATACTTACGCAAGTACCTTGTATGACCATTCATGAAGTCTTCGTAAAGAGACTTAACAGTAAACACCCCATTATTAGTGAGAGTCCATGTAAATTTATCCGCATTATCAGTTAAATTTACTTGCATCAACCGCTCCACTAATGAAAACCATGCATTTCTCTGCTGACCTATTAACGCTCGTCGAAAAGGGAATTAATAGGAGCAGCCCCAAAAACATCAGCCACCGTACTGTGTTTGTTTGAGGCGATGGCAAAAAGAGACGGGTAGTCATGTTGTAGGGTATGGGTTCCTAACCACGCATCCTCCCAAAACCTCACTTGTTCCCCGTTTCCAATCACAAAACGACCTCTTTGGAAAAAAATCCTCTTTCACCTTCATTATCCCCTTCCAAAACGGTGAATCAGTAGGTTTAGCCTGAACTTGAGAGAGCGTCTTACCCCCCAAATATTTATTACTAAGATCTCTTTCCAAACCCCTTCTTCATTCAATAATTTGTACAGCCACTTACTCAAGAGGCATTTATTTTTTAACTCCAAAACAGCAATTCCCAACCCTCCTTGATCTCTCGGTCTACAAACTATGTTCCATTTTGTAAGCCTGTACTTTCGTTTAAGTTGATCACTTTGCCAAAAGAATCTAGACCGATAATAATCTAGACGTTTTCTAACTCCTTTAGGTAACTCAAAAAAGGAGAGAAGAAACATTGGTAAACTAGTTAAAACCGAATTGATCAACACCAACCGATCCCCATATGACAACATTTTGGCCACCCATGCTGCCAACTTTTTTTCAAACCGATCCTCAACGAGTTTCCATTCTTTATTTAGTAGTTTGCGGTGATGAATAGGAATCCCCAAATACTTGAAGGGCAGCGCCCCCAACTCGCAACCAAAAATCTGCGGTATTCCCCTGATCATTCTTAGCCTTTCCAAAACAATAAAGTTCACTCTTATGGAAGTTAATTTTTAAGCCCGATAATTGTTCAAAGAATGCTAATATCAATTTCATATTCACGGCCTTCGCAATGTCGTGCTCAAGAAATAGAATTGTATCATCCGCATATTGAAGAATTGACACCCCCCCTTCGACAAGGTGAGGCACTAATCCTCCTACCTGACCATCCTCCTTAGCCCGAGCTATTAGATGGCCAACATATCCACTACTAGGTTAAAAAGAAGGGGAGACATCGGGTCTCCCTGCCTTAAACCCTTGAGAGTTTGAAAATAATGACCGATATCATCATTCACGTGAATTCCCACACTCCCACCCTGTACAAATCTAGCGACCCATTCACACCACTGGGTTGCGAAACCTTTCATCCTTAACGTCTGCTGTAAAAAAGACCAATTAACTTTATCATACGCTTTCTCGAAGTCTATTTTAAAGAGCACCCCATCAAGTTTCTTTCTATGCATCTCATGAATCGTTTCATGAAGTACCACTACCCCTTCAAGGATGTTTCGGCCTGGAATGAATGCTGTTTGAGTCGGTCGAATTACCCTACTCGCAATCGAGGTAACTCTATTTGTGCCCACTTTAGTAAAAAAATTGAAACTAACATTGAGCAAACAAATAGGCCGATATTGCTCTATTCGGCTCGCATCTTCCTTCTTAGGCAGCAAGGTAATAATACCAAAGTTCAGTTAAAGAGAGGCAAGTTTCCACTACGCAATTGAGTAAACATTGCCATCAAATCGCTTTTGATCGTGCCCCAACACTTTTGATAAAATTCTGCTGGAAAACCGTCCGGTCCAGGTGCTTTATTGTGTTCCATTTGTTTAATTGCCTCGAACACCTATTTTTCTGTAAATTCTTGGGTCAAGATTTTATTCTCCTCATCAGATATTTGAGGCATATCCGCTGTGATATCCTCGTCCAACAAAACACTATGTAGAGCCGGCGCCCCAAATAGTTGTTTGTAGTACTCAGAGATAAATGTTTTCAAATTTTCTTGTCCAACAATTGTCCCCTCATCTTGTTCGAGTTGTAAAATTTTCTTTTTCCTATGTTTTCCATTCGCAATAATATGGAAATATCTAGTATTACTCCCACCTTCCTGCACATGCTTAACCTTGGCTCGCTGTGCCCATTTTGATTCTTCATCACGTCTCAGTTTAGCCAAACTATCATCCGCCTCCCTCTTAGCTGCCCGCTCGGCTGCTGTTAGAGGGATCGTCTCAGCTCTAATGTCTAACTCATTAATTAATAATGTTAGTTTGTCTCGAAGTTTTTTATATTCCCCACTGAAATTTCTTGCCCAACCTCGCAAAAATTGGCGCAAGTGTCTTATCTTATTTTGCCAACGTTCCACCGCATTGTTGCCCGATTGGATCGCAGTCCACTCCCGAGTGATCATATCAATGAATCCCTCTTGCCGAAACCAAGATAATTCAAATGAAAATTTATTACTATTTCCCAAGAACGCATGATCCCCTGTGTCTAAAAGCAGGGGGGTGTGATCCGATCCAGCCTTAGGTAGTGCCTGTACCGTGACAAGTGGAAACTTTTGTTCCCACTCCACACTAGCTAGGAAACGATCCAACCGCTCAAAGGTTGGTGTATCTCGTCTACTAGACCAAGTATATTGTCTTCCGGACAGCTCCAAATCCTTCAAACTTGAACTCTCAATTATCGCATTGAAAATAGTTGGCCATCTCGCATTAAAGTTTGCATTGTTCTTTTCAGATTGTCTTCTAATAATATTGAAGTCCCCCCAACTAATAACGGTAAGGTTTCCCCATCACATATTCTCACCAACTCGGCCAAAAATTCAGGTTTTTTATTATCTTGAGCTGCCCCATAAACCACTACCAATGCCCAACGAAACCCATCCGATTTTGTCTTCAGGTGCAATTTGACGCAGAAATCACCTGAGACTACATTCTCTACTATCAAAGAAGAGACATTAAAACCAAGTAACATCCCACCCGACCGTCCATGTGGAGGAATACAGTACCAAATGAAGTCAAGACCGCCAGCTAGAAAACTCAAGAAAGGTGTCGCAAAAGATGACCGGCCCGTCTCAATTAAAGCTACAAAATCAAGCCTATGCTCCCTTACAAATTCATTAACCGCAAGATGTTTCGCCGTGTCCCCAAACCCGTCGGAATTCCAAATCATACCTTTCATCTTATTATCTCTTAATTTTGTTTAATCTAACCCCCCTCCTAGCCGCACGCTTAGAGGAGGCACGTTTTTTACCTCGTCGTTTAATTGATGCCAAAGTTTCATTGAGATCCGCATGATCATCTGAAACCTCGGCCTCATCATCTTCAAGATCTTCGCACAGATTAATGGCCCTTTGTAAGGTCAAATTAGAATCTGAATCCTCAGAAACAGGAGGTAAAGAATTCTTAAGAAAAATAATCTCCCTATCTTTTTCACGTTCTAAAAGACCTGAAATTGATCCATCTATTTGTTCTCTATTTTTCCCTAACGAAATACCCAAAACATCAGTTCGACGTTTAATTTCAGCATGTGAAAGAGTGCATAAAGAAAGCTTGGATTTTGTAGTACCTGAGTTGGAGTCATACATCTTGCGGGAAGTCAGATCCATCGCACGCTCCAGCTGAGGAATATCGGCATCGTGCTGTCCCCTCAACCGTAGGCTCGATCTCACCTCCAACTCATGCATGCCTCCGAACGCCATCATGTCCCTCTCCGACGGTCTCGCACCAGCACCATCATCGATCTTCCCAGTGTCCTGTCCGCATGACTGACCCTGTTCCGTTATCGCAACGCCAGACCGATCCATGTACAGCCCCCCAGCCTCCTCGAAAGGAGAAACAGTAGTGGAGAACGGAGCTGTATGCTTGGTGGGAGTGATCCATAGCTTTGAGTTATCGCATTTAGCCGTAGGTTCAGCCTCCTCAAATGATGCAGCACTCGGAAACCCTCCGGCAGATAACAGCATACCGGCAGAAAAACTTGGCGATTCGTTGCCACGACAGACTTCTCCGTCAGCGAAACTGGACGAAACGCTGCTACCGGGAGCTCCTCCGTCAGCGAAACTGGGCGTAACTCTGCTGGCAGAAAAACTGGGCGATTTGCTGCCACGACAGACACCACCGGCAGCACAACTGGGCCTGTCACCGGAAGCTGTTTTGTCAGCGAAACTGGGCGAAAAACTCAGCGATTCGCTGCCACGACCGACACCTCCGGCAGCAAAACTGGGCGAAACGCTGCCACGACAGACACCCGCAGCTGGTGTTGTTTCAGGACTCTCAACCGAAGCCACCGAGTCCTTGTCATCATAAGTCAGCTTCTTGCACATCTCAGCAGCAGTCCCTTCCATCTCACCTCCGCAATAACCAGATGTGGACAGCAGCTGTGAACCCCCATCATCTCCATGCACGTCCCTGGTCAGATTTTGATGCTGGGCACGTGAGACCATATCCCGCCATTCTTGCTCAGCCGCACGAAACTGTTTCTGAACCTCAGGGGAGAAGATGACCCCCGAAGTCTTTTGCTGCATAGTATCTGGTGGTGCCCCCTTGGACCCCTTCTCAGCCCGGTTCTCCGTGACCTCATCGGTAACCATCTCAGTAACCCCATTGTTTCCCGTCCCAGACTCCTCATTCTCCCCTTTTTCTGAAACCTCCTCGGGCTTTTCATCGTCATTGTTATCATCATCAGGTGGTGGTGAACGAGGTGGATCATCCTCCATATCCGTCTCATCCACCGGATGCTCAACCAAGAATTCCTGCTTGTAAAAACCATCCTTGACAAAGACTAACCAAGAGGCTGGGATGAGGGTGTAATCGACGCAACCCACGAAGATCCGCAGTACCCCATGTTTGCGTGTGAACTTCATATCCACTTTATACGTTTTCCCAAACAGAGAACCTAAGCTCCACATAGAGAGAAAGTCTCCTGTCCTCTTTGTAGGGATCCCTTTTACACGAATCCACTTTTTCGGCAGCAACATAAACGGTTCCAATTGACTAACCCAAGGCACCACTGTGATCTCGCACCCACTGTTTGGAACCTTGCAAGCCCCGAAAACAGCCAGCCGATCAAGTTCACTTCTTGAAGGGAAAGGAACTTTAAAGACATTCTGCTCCACCTGATTGACGTCCCATTGAAACTGATCCGTTGATACCAACCTTTGAAGCTGAGAAACAATCTGGGAAGCCGACATCTCCCCCCTAGAAACACTGACCCTAGCTAGTCTGACATTGTCAATATTGGGCTTATAAGTTTCAGTAACCGGTTGTTCATAGAATGTCAGCCCTTCGTTGAGCAACCCATGTACAATCACCTGCGGTTTTGGTTCACTCAGCAAGGGACACACCTCCGGCGCATGTTCTTTGCTTTCACAGATGTCGCAAACTTCTACTATGCATTCCTTCCCATGATGACCCGGCCCATCACAACGGTAACACCGAGGCATGCCCTTGGTTTTTGCCTTCTTTGCTGTTGCACCATCAGCCGCACCCTGTGCCACAGCCTTTGTTGCCGCAGTTGCAACCGGCACATAGCGCAACCCAGAAGCTGGTTGTGTCGCTTGACTCGCCGCCGGCGGAATGATCGTTTCACTCGCCGCCGGAGCCAGAACACCCGGCTGTCCGGCCAAAATTATTGCCGCGGAACCGGAACGGCGGAGCGCCTCCACCCGCGCCACGGCCAGGGACCTGGCCTCCTCCATTGCCGCGTCCAGCATCCAGCCCACGGCCGTCATTACCAGTACCGCGACCTCCTCCGTTGTGCGCCATGACGGCGGCCTCGCGTGGAGGCGACGGAAGAGATTGAAGTTTTTTGATAAACCCTAACCGTGGTCTAATCCATCTGTTTTCAACGAGACCAATCCGACCTCGAGGCCTGGCTAGCACGCCCTCGCATTGGTCCATGCTAGCCCGAGGTAAAATATTTTTCGGTGGCCCATTCAAATCTTTTCGGCCCGCAAAGCCTTTGATCATTGTTTTGAATTTCGAACGGTAAGATCCCGAAAAATCGGTCGTCTTCCTCGGCTCCGGCGACGCACCGCCGAACCTTCGACCACGGCGGCGAACCACCACCCACTGCCCCGATCCATCGTCCTCCGCAGCGACAGACGGTGGAAGCACCGGTAGTTTGAAGCTCTTCAATCTACCGCAAGCAATGGGAGATGAAACCTTCCGATCCACCTTACCGCCGTCGCTCCATGAGCTCTCCGGCGAGAAGACCTGCAGTGCAAGTGATGCATACCTTTGGGCCCGTCTCCTCTCCATCCTCTTCTCCCCTCTCGATCCCCGATCTTCAATCGTCCGCGAAGACCTCGGTGATGGCGAGCGGCAGAGATACCGCAGGCTCCCCGTGTCGGCGTCCACGGCATCCTCGTCCTCTGCTGCTCCTCCATCATCGCTTGCCGGCGTCCGCTCCTCGCCGGCGATTTCGTCGGCCAAAGCCCAAAATCGTCCACGATTCGCCTCCAACGGCGCTCCGCAAGACCCGGTCATTCTCTTCTTTCCCACGTGAAGCTCACCATCAGCAATTAGACTGATCCAGGAAGAAATCTCCTTGGGAAGCAATTAGACTGATCAGCAAATATTTGCTTGGAATCTTGGATAACCTTATTTCATTTGATGCAATTGATTCCTTGGGAAAAGTGCTTATGATTTGAGCATGCTTCTGTCAAGATTTGTTGGACGCATCTCTCTGATACACTTCACTTTTATTTATCAATGAACATCTCTCTGTCAGCTAGCAGAACCTGATGTCAATTTATGAATGCATCATTTGTCTCCACGCCGCTGGAGAACTGAAGCTCCATCGTACAATTTCACCACAATTTTCTGTCCATTTACAGAAACAACTTTGTGTTGAAATTGTTTAACCTCAGATCAGTCTAAACTGCAGTCTCCAATCCGACAAGGGACATCATGTTCGAATATTACACTATCACGATTAAGATATATGGAATTGATGTATTGTAGCTTCTAAAGCGGGAAAGGATAGAGCAGACAGTATAAAAAAAGCAACAAAAATGTTACACGACTCCAAACTCTAGTAACCTAACTTACATTTCTTGGTGGCACAATAAAAGCAAACTTGTAAATCCCAATTCGGAAAACACTCCCGGACTCTGAAACTGGAAAAAATCATAATTCAAAATTTCCATGGTGGATAAACTCGCACAGAAGTCAGAGCTTGTAAGTAAACAGAGTTGGCACAACAACTCTGTTCAAACTTGTATCACTCCTAACTCGAGTGCTGGTCGAAACGGCATCTCCACTGCTGGGGTTCTCAAGTCTCCAGGCTGACATGGAGCTGCTGTCCAACACCATGGCGCACCACTCCATCCTGGACAAGTTCACTGTGATGTCGTTGTTCCTAATGTAAATTCAGTTTAGCTTCAATTAGAAACGACATCGTGAAATTCTAGGACAGCTAAAGAATAAGGCATGGCTAATCAGAAATAATGGTACCTCGCAAAAACAATAAAAAATCAGACATAATTGGTACACCACTCCCAATCAGGTAATCAGAAGTACAGCTATGTAAAAAGTATTAACATCACTCATTGTCCTAAGGCATTACATCTTATAGCCAATACACTAACCATGGACTCGTATCTATGTAGAAAGTGTCAACACCAATCAGGACAGTGCATCATGCAGCACATAAAGTTCACGTAGAACATCAGCAAGGTTCTTCAAGGCAGCCATGAAACACTCCCAGATCAAAAAAACGCTCCCAAAATATGAACCTGGGCAAAACCACTCTACAAAACTTATATCAGCCCCGTTGCACCACTCCACCCTGTTCAAACGAGAAGAGCACTGCCCTGCAGCTACAACCCAGGTTCAGTGACATGTCGTTGTTTCTATCAGTTTGAGACAACATCACATTTATCATCTAACGTTATTCCCACATCATTTTCGATATTACGGATTTTCTGGTTGCAAGTTTTGAAGTGTACATACTGCATTTTCTAAAGTGGGACATCATAGTAGTATTAAAGTAACAACAATATATACAAGTGACTAGAGCAAAATTCCTTGATAATTATAGATTAACGCATAGTTAATCAGACATAGTATCTGGTACGCAGCTTCGAACTCAAAGGATCCAAAGTACAGACAAGTAAAAACTATCAGCATCAGTCATTGTCCTAAGAATTTGACTCCCAGTAAATCCCAGTTCCAAATATACTCCAGAAACTGAACCAGGGGGAAAATGAAAGTGGCAACATATATTGGTTCAACCATGATTTCGATAAATATAATGACATGGGGCCATTTAGCCATGTTATGTTTTTTTCCTTAACATGTTCAAGGTGAATCCACGCCGGCTATCAGCAACACACACACAGTGCACCAACACATGGGCACTATAAAGAATTTTAACTAATCAACACATAACAAGATTAACACTCCACGACCTGTCGTGACTAGCTTGACAGCGACTGACCATCTCCATCATCTCTCCAGCAGCAGCCATGTCAAGGGTACAGAATATACAAGAGAAGGGAACACAAATTTGGCTGTTGTCAGTGTAGGTCCTATTTTTCTGCATTTGGGTTGTCAGTCATGGGTCTTGGAACCTCCTGGAGACCTGGACCTGGAACTTTGTACCCTAAATGTACCACCTCCTTCATAATTTATAAAGAAAAAAAATGTTGGGATGTGCCTCCTGGGCCAGCCTTTGGTCATGCACTAATTCAGACCACATAAAATTTTGAAACAACATTGCATTTATCATGGAATATTAACTGACAGCAATCAAACATATATAATTTCTGGTTGCAAGCTTGGAAGTGTACATACTGCAAATTCCAAAATGGGAAAATCTAAGAGATAGGAACAGAAATGCATGGATCAGGACAATGTCAAAATAGCTTTCAGGAGTATTACCTGTGGTGCACTTGTATGCTGTGTTAATCCTGGATGATTGCAGTAGAACGCTTGGTTACTCAGTGCATACCTCCCTGCAACTCACATAATCCAAAGTTCAAAAGAACTCATCCTTACTTTCCAAACGGAGATAAAGATTGCTATTAGCACCTGCAACTTATGAGCAGGTAACAACCTTGATTTCATTTTGGAATTGGCCACTCACAGTTGACATCCTACAAACTCATATAGTATATCTATTTTGAAGTGAGGCACTAAAAAATATCTTGGGCAGCCATTGTCCTACAAAGATTAAGGACGGTGCATCTTAGGCAGCCATTGTCCTGAGCTGCAGTGAGTTCTTTGACATCCTCATCACGAGCTGAGCCTTAGACACAACTTGGCTCATCTCGGCATCCGACCATCTGACGTCTTCTTCAAGTACTGCACTTGGCAGCGATCTCCTACTTGCTGAGGAAAGTGACAGCCTTCAGCGCTTGTTCTTTGGTTCATGTAAATCTGAATCTTGTCGGCACTTCCCCTCTGCAAGCAGCAGCATAGTCTTCAGCGAGGTGTGGCGCTGCTTCCTTGTGAGGGCGTATGAACTTCTCCACGAATCGCTTCTCGTTCACGTTGAAAATTGTATGGTATGTCCAGTAGCAATCTAGCAATCCATATTTCTTAAGAAACTTTACAACATAGTGCCTGGGTCTCATCCGGCCCTCCAGGCTGTAAAGCATGAATGACGGATGACGAGCAATGTACGCCGATTCCAACCCCAACTCGGAGATGAGGAAATCAAACCTGTGCTGCAGCAACTCCTTCGACCTCCGCAGCACGGCTGGGGCCTTAGACACAACACTGCCCACCTCAGCTTCCGACCACCTGAAGGTGTTCTTCAAGTACTCTACTTTGTCAGCGATCTTCTCCTCGTCGAAGAACGACACAGCCTGAAGCGCTTGGCTGAACATCCCGGAACCACGGGGCACACCTACACCTTCGGCGCATGCAACCATCC
Source organism: Poa pratensis (assembly GCA_947311845.1). Lineage (NCBI taxonomy): Eukaryota > Viridiplantae > Streptophyta > Magnoliopsida > Poales > Poaceae > Poa > Poa pratensis. Next base: position 166,208,785 of record CAMZMU010000063.1, read on the forward strand.
TCCGGACACGCTCCGGGTTGGCGGTCAGCATCCAGCGGACATGAATGCACAGCTTGGTAATATCGGAATCACAGAGCCCGCACTCCCGCAGGAGCACGACATTGGGCTTGACCACCTTATCGAGGCTGGATCTCAGATATGCGTTGTTCTTGAGAGCCCGGAACAGGTTCTCGGAGGAGCCGAAGAGGCGCAGGTAATACTGCAGCTTGGAGACGGTGGATCTACGGCGGAAGCGGTCGGGGGCGATGCCGACGAAGCGGGCGATCTCAGGATTCGACAGACCGAGGCCGGTGAGCCCGACGACGACGGGGGTCAGGGTCCTCTCCACGCCGGCGCAGAGGAACTTGGGGTCCTTGACGACGACGGCGGCGACGTCGGCGCCGGAGAGGCCGAGGCCGGCGAGGAATGCGAGGACGGCGTCGGGATTGGCGGTGGACTTGAGGTGGGAGAGCTTCGTGGTTGCCTTGAGGGCTTGTGCTCGGGTGAGGCCGCAGGTGCCGACGAGGTAGTCGCCGACGGCGAAGCTAGGGTTTGGGGAAATGGCGGAGAGGAGGCGGTGGACAGCTGGGTTGTTGTGGGAGGCGACGGAGGGAGAGGAGAGGAGATGTGTGAGGATGGAGCTGCGGAGGCGGAGCATGGCTGGCCAACGCAGGCGACGGCGTGGCGGCGCCGCCGGCGACGGTCAGATTTCCGATGCTTGGCGGGTTTTCTTTGGACTATCTTGTCCTTTGCTTCCCTACGTATTGGGCCTCCAGTGTGTTCATGTCAAGGCCCACGATCAAATATTCTCTGCCGCCGTCATTTCTTCTGCACGTGCTTGCATGAAGGATTTTGTTTGTGAAAGCCGATTGCCATCCAACTCAACGAGACGCCTTTCAAATATTTCTTGATTTCAAAGTCACATCACCGATTAACGAATAGATGGTGTGTGATCCGATCAACAAGTTTATATTGTTACGGGTATCTCAGAACAGATTTTCAAAGTGAGGGTAACCATTTTGGATAATACTATAGTCTAGTTTTTTTTTGCGGGTTATAGTCTAGTTATTTGTCATCAATCTATGTTCAACGCGAGAGTACCGAAGTTAGGCGCCACCCATGACTGTTTTTTGTTGTTGTTGAATTCATCGTTGACAAATATGATGAGCTTCATGCCCAACATCACCTGATTCGGGGTCAGCCTTATCCCCTCCCCTCTATAGTGTTCCGAGGCGAAAAAGGAGGCGACTGCGTGCCCGCGGTTTCGCCGGTGGATCCGCTGCTCCCCTCCGCCTCCGGCCGCCGTTTCGGCGCCGCGAGGTGGGGGGGAGCCTCGGCTTCGACCGTGCGAGTAGTTTAGGTCCTAGTGTTCTAGGTGTGCATGCCCAGTGGGCGCCTCCGAAGGCGGTGGCGGTGGCGCCGGTATTTAGGGCTGTGTCCTCTCCCTTCCTCCTCCGTTCCGGCTTCGTCGCCGGGGAAGGTGTGGAGGTGTTCCGTCAGGCGTGGATCTCGCTCTGTGCTTCACCGGCCGGCCGTGGTGGCGAGGGGCGAAGCCGGTGGAGGTCAACGTTCTGTTTTGGTTGCAGGTGGTTCGGGTGGTCCTCCTCGACGCTTCTGCTTCGGCTGGCCATGGTGGTGAGAGGAGCAGCGTCTGGTTGTGGTGCGGGGTTCGTGGCGGTGGACCTAGGTGGTGCGGTGTCGGCTGGAAGATGGGTGGCAGCGGGGAGCGGGGGTTGTGGCCGTGCGCGTTCAGCGTGTCTCGGTTCCGTCGCTTGGCGGCAGACGGCTCCTGCGGCTCTCTACAAGGTGTGGTGGCTCCTTCTTCCCGGCGGCGAGAGGTACGGCGACGCTGCCATCTCCTAGGTGCTTGGGGAAAGACTGGATCCGATTGTGATCTTTTCCGGTGGCTCAGGGTGCTCTTTGCACTTTTAGGGGTCTCCTTGTAATTTCTGTTTGCTTGTGGACCTTTTTGTAAGTGTGATGAGCTGCTGAATATATGCGTCGGATCCCCCTAAAAAAAAAACATCACCTGATTCGAAAATCCTATTTCCACGGGAACAAATAGTTCACGCATACCCACTCGTGGTTTGGACCTTGTAGATTCTAGTTAATGTGCCTGCCTAAATTTTTATTTTTATTCTCGGTTTTGTTTTTTTCTTGGATATCCATTTTTCTATTTTTCTTTTCCTTGGTACGTTTTATTCTACATTCCATAATTTTTTTAAAAAAAAATGTCGTTACGTACCTAGTTTTTCCATTTTTTTTACTAAAATATATTTATTGTTTGACACTACGTCTAAGAAGTTGAGAAAAAACCGTTTTAGAAATACTAGACTTTTTTTTTGTCTCAAAGGTAATATATTACTATTCAGATAAAAAAATAGGTTACGCGGGTGCTTAATATGGAACATATAGAATTTACTCATATGGAACATTTGTATCTGATGGGATGACGTTCAGAAGTGTGATGAAATTTTATTCGAAAAATGTTGTAGCAGACTAGATAATGAATTGTTGCTTAACACGGGGTGCAACGTGAAACTTGAGCTGGAGTCTGGAGAAGTACGTCCATGTACGTTAACAGGCCAACACGTGGCAACCTGAAAACAGTAATAGGTCAAATAGTGTGGCAACAAATACAATAAGTTCTCTTTATTTCACAAATTGGCTCCTTTGAATTCAGAGTTTTCCTCAGTTTGAATGGAATTGAGGGCAGTGAATGAGATTACGGGTTCAACCCTTGTGCAGTGAATGAGTACAGCTTCCACCTATAACATCCCTCTGTAAAAGTTTAATCATCCATGCATTTCACATCTAGAACCTTTTCACAAATGCATCTATATGTATGTATAGTTGGTGACGTGTTTAATACAATAAGGAGCTGCTGTCCAGCGCCGTGGCGGCCGGCTCACCACTCTGTCAAGTTCGTCTTCCTGGGGCGTCCTGCAGCTCGACAGCAACAACCCACAAGTTCAGTGTGATGTCGTTGTTCCTGTCAATGTAAATTCAGTGTAGTTTCAGTCAGATATGACATGGCAAATTCTAGGATGGTTACAGAATAAGGCATGGGTAATCAGACATAACTGGTACACGGCTCCGAACTCACGCAATCCGAAGTACAACTATGTACAAAGTGTCAAGACCAATCACTGTCCTAAATAATTCAGGACAGTGCATCTTGGGCAGTACAGTCTAATAGCTAGGCAGCACATTAAACCTGGAGGCATACGCCGCCAGCAGAGAAGACATGCTTGTTAACGGAGTATTGCTCACTCAACCTGGAACAGTGGAACACGGTGGACACACGCACAGAAAACAAAGAGAAGCAGAGAGCATACAGGTCTGTTCTTCCAAGCAACAAATGCCCTTCTGTTTTTCCCTTCTAGGTTTGCAACAAATCTAAACTCCTTTGCAGTGTCAAGTAAACAAACTCACACATATAGCCTACAAGATTAACACTCATAGTACTAGAGTCCTTCAAGATCCACCATACTAGCTCGACAGCGAGCGAAGATGTACATAATCTATGCAGCCGCAATGCCAAGGGTACGAAATACACAAGAGAAGGGAATACAAAATTGGCTGTTGAGTGTAGGTTCTATTTCACTGAATTTGGGTTGTCAGTCATGTGTCTTGGAAACTCCTGGACCTGGAACTTTGTACCCTAAATGTACCCCCTCCGTCATAAATCGTGAAGACCAAATGCTGGGATGCGCCTCCTGGGCCGGCCTTTGGTCATGCCTAATTTACACTACATAAAATTTCATATTAAGAGAAACACCGCATTTATCATGGAATAATTAGCTGACAACAATCAAACCTATGTAATTTCTGGTTGCAAGCTTTGAAGTGTACATACTGCAAATTCTAAAATGGGAAAATCATAGAGATAGAAACAACAATGCATGGAGCAGGACAGTGTCAACTAACTTTCAGGAGTATTACCAGTGGTGCACTTGTAGGCCGTTTTAATCTTGGATGATTGCAGTAGAACGCTTGGTTAATCAGTACATAGCTCCAAACAAAAGTAATCCAACGTTCAAAAGAATTCATCCTTACTTTTCAAACAGAGATAAACATTTCTATTAGCACCTGCAACTTATGAGCAGGTAAAAACTCGATTTCAATTTGGAATTTGCAACTCACAGTTGACATCCTACAAACCCATATAGTATATCTATTTTGAAGTGAGGCACTAAAAGATATGTTAAACAACCATTGTCCTAAAAAAATAAGGACAGTGCATCTGAGGCAATAAAATTTAGCAGACTGAAGAACTAAGCATAGCCTACCAGTTCACGTACACATAGTCCACCAAGGAAAACCAGCAAGTCCAGCAATTTTTTTGGTGAACTTCTAAAAGCAAACATGTACTGACATCCTCCTACTGCATCAGCTTCAAGGTAGGCGGGCCATCAAAGCCTGAGATTTTTTTCTTCATGGTTACTGTTAATTTTCCTCCTTCCCAACTTCTATCTCCTTTGGTTTGGTCGCTTAGATCCTGCTTTTGCTAAGACCTGCGGTCACTCGTTAAATTTCTGTCAACTATTGTTATTTCATATTATGCATTTTTGTTCATATAATATTATGGTCAAACTATATAGTCATACTGTTGGCAAAAACATTAAACAGAGCTGAAGATACAATATTCACCAACTATAAGGAAGATTATGATAACAGCAAATCAAAGGTATCCTGATAGATACTGGATGTGGATTCTTTTGCATCATGTGGATACTTATTAAATCGTTGTACCTAGAACTAGAAATTATACTGACTAGGTGCAAGGTATTGATTTCTGAGACTGCTCACCGCCTCACATGTTTCACTGAATAGTGGACATATATGAACAAAGAACTTTTGCCTTGGTCCAAGCTGTAGCTTGCAGTAGCCAATTCTCATATTCTTTCCTTTTTCATGTTAACCCAACAAGTATAAGTTCATCATTCTTGGGGTTTGCTTGTTATTCATGGCACCTCCGTTGGTTTAGTTCCAACAAGTAATGACAAATATAAATGAAAAGACTAACTTCATTTGCAGATCATGGTTAGCTCCACATAAGTTACAGGTCAAATTTGAAATCCAAACTAAAGTAAGGCCAACTATGGTACTGAAGAAAAAATATGATAAATCCTTAAGAAAAAGGTAAGGAACTCAAAAGGTAATAAGGAAAACAGGCTACCATTATAAATTAAATTCTAAGCATAACCCAAAAAATTAAGTATTGAACGCATATTTATAGTACTGTTATACGATATACCAAAAAGACAATGAAATGAGAGTTCTAAAAAAAAGACAATGCAATGAAAATGGAACATGCTAGAGATACCTTGGCATGAGAACAGATCATACTCATATTTTTAGTAGAAAACTGACAGCAAGAATATTGTTTTCTTCTTTTCTAGGTGCCATCCACCCACACATTCAATTTTCATGATGTTGAACAAAGTTTGAAACACAAATATAAACATGGGCTTCCCATTTTCCAGAGATCTTCTCTAAGGAATGATAAAACCAACATATTAGGGTTCATGAATTAAATTATCTGTTCCATAGGGAGTTAGCAATAATCAAAATGGCATGTAACATTACTACTATAGAATACAAAAAACGCCCGGTTAGGCAAAGAGCACCAAAACAGTGTTTACCAGCTACGCAGAGTAAAACATTATCTCGCCATATGGCACATTGATGTTGAGTCAGCCTCCCTGCAACTCACATAATTCAAAGTTCAAAAGAACTCATCCTTACTTTCCAAACCGAGATAAAGATTGCTATTAGCACCTGCAACTTATGAGCAGGTAACAACCTTGATTTCAATTTGGAATTGGCCACTCACAGTTGACATCCTACAAACTCATATAGTATATCTATTTTGAAGTGAGGCACTAAATAATATCTTGAGCAGCCATTGTCCTACAAAAATTAAGGACGGTGCACCTTAGGTATTACTCCCTCCTATCCAAATTAAGTGTCACTGTTTTAGTACAATTTAACAGGCAGAAAAACTAAGCATAGCCTAGTCCTAGTCTTGGCAAAACATTCAGTAAATAGAAGGAACTGAAGATACAATACTAGCTAACTGTAAGGAACATAATGATAACACCAAATCATATGTATCATGTCAGATACTGGATGTGGATAAGCTTTTCTTTTGCATCATGTGGATACTTATTAAATCGTTGTAGCTGGAACTAGGAACTATACAGGCATAAACTGTAACTTACTGCTGATTATATCAAATGGAAGGTATTGGTTCTGAAAGGGCTCATCCCATAGCAAAACATATAGAGGGATGGGATCTGCACGAAAAGGAAACCCAAAAGAAGCCGCAGCCAAATCAAGAGGGATGAAAAATCATGGTCATCTGAACTGTAAGCCCAACTAACTTGGTCCCCTTGTTTTGTGTTCAGGGGTAAGATTACACAAAACTTCATATTAACATAAACAACATCGCGATTATCATGGAATATTAACTGGCAGCATAACATATGTATTTTTTTGTTGCAAGCTTTGAAGTGTCCATACTATATTAGTGTAAATTCTAAAGTGGGAAATCATAGAGATAGGAACAGCAACGCATGGAGCAGCAAAGTATCGAAATAGCTTTCGGGAGTATTACCAGTGGTGCACTTGTAGGCCATGTTAATCTTGGATGATTGAGTGGAACGCTTGGTTAATCGGTACATAGCTCCCAACTCAAGTAATCTGAAGTCCAAAAGAATTCATCCTTGCTTCTCAAAGAGAGATAAAGATTGCAATTTGTACGTGCACCTTATGAGCAGGTAACAATATCGAATTCAATTTGGAATTGTCCACTCAGCTTACAAAGAACTGAATGTCGCTACTATTTTAACTTAGGCATCCCACCATAGTAAATAATTAGCAAATGTTACCAGAAGCTCTTCCAGGAGCCAATGTACGAAAGATAGCGATAAATATACCAATTGACAGGAGCAAGAGTTCAAAATGTAAGTACAAGGAACACATCTATATGTGATCAGCAAGCAATTGAAGAAGAAAAATGCATTAGCAGTACAGGAATATACTATCTTACACCAAAAGAAAATGCCAAGTTGTAAATTACATCTTCGTATTAAGGAACACATGTAGTGGCCTTGCCTAAGGAAAACAATTCTGTGAATCTGTGGGCCTAATACATAAATCCGGTTTTGTGTTTCTGAGAAAAGTGGTCATTGCAGAGTAAACCTGAGGAAGCACAGCCCACCACATATGTGCGGAATTGATTCTTAAACCTAGCTTTGCTGCAAAGACATATGTTTTGTGAAGGGACTATGCAAGCACTGAAGAGTGGACAGGTATGAATAAAGAACTTAAGCCTTGGTCCAAGCTGTAGCTTGCACTAGCCAATTCTCATACTATTTTCTCTCTTATGTTAAACCAACAAATATTAGTTCATCATTCTTTGGATGTACTTGTTGTTCATGGCACCTCCGTTGGTTTAGTTTCGATGATTCATGACAAATGTAAATTAAAAGACTACTTCATTTATTAATCGTGCTTTAGTCCCAGATTGGTTACAGTCTCAAATCTAAAAATTCCAAAGTAAAGTAAGGTCAACTGTGGTACTGAGGAACAAGGTCATATGATTTATCCTTAAGAAAAAAGGAAACTGAGAAACAGAATCCTATTAGAAGTTTATTCTAAGCATACGCTAGCTCATAGTATATGATATGGAACCTAAAACACAATGAAATGAAAATGGAACATGCTAGAACCTTGGCATGTAAGCAGAACAGACTAATATTTTTAATGGGAAAGACACAATTGTTATTCTTTCTTGTTTTGTAGTTCTGTTTTCATCCAATAATTGATCAACCCACACATCCAATTTTCATGATCTTCAATGAAGTTTGAAACACAAATACCCATGGACTTCTCATTTTCAAAGATCTTCTCTAAGGAATGACAACATCAACATATCGGGATCATAAATCAAATTATCAGTTTCAAACTGGCATGTAACATGCATACTGTAGAATACAACCAGCACCCAGTTAGGCAAAGAGCATCAAAACAGGGTTTACCATTTACCAATCTTCACAGCCTAGTTGTTGGTTCACGTAAATCTGAAATTAGTTGGCACTTCCCCTTGCAAGTGGCTGCATAGTCGTCAGCGAGGTGTGGTGCGGCTTCCTTGTGAGCGCATATGAACTTCTTCACGAATACTGCCTCACTCTTGTTGACTATATTATAGTAGTCCTGGTTCTGGTCTAGCAATCCATTCGCCCTAAGAAACTTGAGAACATAGTACCGAGGTCTGAGCCGGCCCTCCAGGCTATAACAGATTATTACCGGTCGATGAGCAATGTACATCGGTTCCAACCCCACCTCGGAGATGAGGAACTCAGAGCTGCGCTGCAGTATGTCTTTGGACGTCCTCAGCAGCAATGGATTCTTAGCCAAAGCAATGCTCACTTCGGCATCAGACCACCTAAACGTCTTCTTCAAGAAGTCCACTTTGGCAGCGATCTTCTCCTCAGTGAGGAATGCAACAGCCTTCAGCGCTGCCCTGAACATCCCAGAGCCACGGGGCACACCTAGACCTTCGGCGCATGCAACCATCCTCCGGACACGCTCCGGGTTGGCAGTCAGCATCCAACTGGCATAAAGGCACAGCTTGGTAATGTCGGAATCACATAGCCCGCATTCCCGCAGGAGCATGGCATTGGGCTGAACCACCTTATCGAGGCTAGGGTTTGGGGAAATGCGGGGCGCGGCGGCGGCGGAGAGGAGGCGGTGGAGAGCTGGGTTGTTGTGGAAGGTGGCGGAGGTAGAGGAGACGAGACGGGCGAGGATGGAGCTTCGGAGGCGGCGGAGCATGGCTGCGTGGCGGCGCCGCCGGCAACGAGAGGATTTCCGGCGAGTGAGCAACTGTCGGAGAGGACAGAGGCCACGGCTGCAAGTGGAGCGATTTGGTTCGATGGCGTTGCGTTTTAGGCCTCCAGTTTGGGCTTATCAGGCCTATATCGGCCCACGATCATTGTTCCCCCTAAAAATGCTTGCATTGTTGTTTAAAAAAAACAAAATTCCAACATTTCTTTCTTTGAATAATTCTATGTGCCACGGGAGCCAGCCTTCGCGTAGGCAGTGGAGACTATGAGATACAGGAATATCAACGTCAAACAAGGGAACGTGATAAAAGGATCATCACCTAGTCTTCCCACGTGGATGTAGTCTGCTTCACCGAGGGCATCTTAATCGTTTTGCTTTTATAATGGTCTTAATACTATTCAGAAACATTCTGACACCTGAAATCATAGGTATCCAGTTTGTGAACAGTAAAATTATAATTATATGTTAGATGATGTATCTGGATACTCTTTTATTTTCCAAGATGTGGGCACTTATTAAATCATTTTAGATGGAAATTAGAAATTACATAAACAATAACAGTACCACAAGGCAGACTATATCAAATGCAGGGTACTGGTTTCTGAAAGGGCTCACTCCATAGAAACCAAACAGAGAGATGGGATCTACAAGGACTCTCTGCACCAAAACGAACCCCACAAATAATGTGCAACCAAAACACAAAGGATGAAAACAATGGGCATCTGAACACTACGCTCAGCTAATCTGCACCCCGTGTTTCTCCTTAGCACCAATTATTTACTGTTCATCCAGACTACTTACTGCAGAAAAAACTGAATGCCACTTAACATAACGGAAGAATATCACATAATCAACTGAGATTACCATTAATTCCATCTAGGAGCCATTGAAAGAAAAGAGATAAATATACTAATTGACATGGGAATATTTATGTACGTGAAAGCGTAAGTACATGGAACACATAAATATGTTATCAGCAAGCAATTCCAGAAGAAAAACTACTTAGCAATACTGCATAGTAGTCTCTTTCCTTTTTCATGTTCACCCAACAAATATAAGTTCATCATTCTTTGGATTTGCTTGTCATCCATGGCGCCTCCATTGGTTTGGTTCCAACGAATCAAAATACTACTTTATTTGCAGATCATGCTTTAGTCCCGGATAGGTTACAGTGTCGAATTTCAAAATTCCAAAACTAAAGTAAGATCAACTATGCTACTTAGCAGTAGCAACAAATATAATAAACCCTTAAGAAAAAGGTTAAGGAACTCAGAAGCCAAAAAAATGGAAAAATAGACTCCCATTGGAAATTTATTTCTAAGCAGAATCAAAATATTAAGCATTGAACTCATATTTATAGCACCGACATATGATATGGTACCTAAAAGACAATGAAATGAAAATGGAACATGCTAGATATACCTTGGCATGAAAGCAGATCATACTGATATTTCTAGTAGAAAACAAGAACAAGAATTTTCATTTTTTCTGGTTTTCTAGGTGCTGTGTTTTCATCAGAAAATTCATCCACCTACACATTCAATTTTCATTCGCCAAAGTTCGAACACAAATATATCCATGGGCTTCCCATTTTCAGAGATCTCCACTAAGGAATGAAAAACATGACGGGGTTCATGAATCAAATTATTAGATTCAGAGGGAGTTAGCAGTAACTAAACTGGCATGTGACTTGCATACTATAGAATACAACAAACATCTAGTTAGGCAAAAAAAACACCAACGTGAAACTTTGCTGCGCCATATGCAGTTACCAATTTCTGAGCCTTGTTCTTGATTCATGTAAACCGGTGATTGAGCATAACCTTTCAATTCCAAAACCAAGGACCTACATGGCAGAAAAGTGAACCCATGCAGCAAGAACCATAACAGTGTGCAAAATGGCTTGTTCAGCAACTTTTTCCAGAAAAGAAAGTAGCTGACATAGTTAATCTGCAGAAATCATCATAAAATTCTAAGGATCCTATCACAACAAAAACTCTGTAGGCGAGTTGTTGATCTCCCAAGAGGTTTTAGTTTATAACAATTTTTAACCAAAAAATATGCATAAGTTCCACTGTTTTTATAGTTCATGGTTTGAGAATCAAAGAAAATTGAAATTTTAGAATAATCAAGTACTTGTGCAGTCAGCGCTACAATATATTCAGTTCTGCCGTGTACACTAGCATGCAAAATATGCCTAAATTCTAAGTTTCAGATCTACATGTTCTTCAGCTCTTAAATGCTAAGTTCTGTATCAACAGTTTTTTCTGCTGGATAAAGTCACATGATACTCAACAAGTACTTAAACCATTTTAAGAACACCTTGTAGGTCTCAGAAGTCAGAACAGAGCAACCAGATTTAGACTTTGGACTACTCCTATTCTCATCACACCACAGGCAACTGAATCAACTCTAAAATGCTAGTACGAATAATTTATACCTGACAATTCATAGTGTCCAGGTAAATGAAATCTCGGAGCAGCTCAGCCTGCCTAGGCCTATCATCCTCCACCTCTCCACGGAGGGGCAGCTTCGAGTGAAACTGTAAGGTCCACGGCTTTACATCTTCTATTTTTCTTTAACATCTGTCTAGTTCCACTTCAAGAAACCAAAGCAAGCATCCAAGGTTTCTCAGAATACTATTCAATAGTCTTTCGAGTACTACCAACAGACACATACACCAATAGAAGGAAAAGAATTGGCCCAAAACAACGCAAACAATTTTGCACTAAACATTAAATTTCCCTCCTTAAGACCAGAAACTTAGAAACTTCGTACCAAAGATATAGAATGTAATTCAGACGATAGCATAACATAATTAGTACTACTCTGTATCATCCTAAGAGGTTTATATCTTATAAGCAATAAATACCTGAAGAATAGCCAATTTGTCCCAGCATTGGAAGTTCAAGGATATAAGTGGAACCATATCATAACAAGACTTGAGTATTTTCTTATATTATTCTGTTCAGCAATTATGCTTCCATACTGTTCAGCAACATAGCATAGCAAATGACATGCTTTTTAAACTAGTACATGAGACATGGAGAGCGGCACCCTACAAGCAAGGCATATCTCGGCTACCATCTTTAGCTGCAAAGTTCTTCAGCCTCTCCAGGGCTTCTGCTTTACTGCCAATGAGTCCCTACTTTATTAAAACAGAAGATGGTGGAGGAAAAATACATTTTTTTACTCATATTCATTTCTTTTATTTCTGACAATATTTTAGAAATACCTTTCTGCATTGAATCATATCGGCACATTACTATCTGATTCTCCATGATCAGCACACTTACTGAATACACATATGCATGCAAGTTCCTCTTACAGTAAACTCCTAGTTGAAAACTTTAGAACAATCACAAGTTCAGTAGCAAATAGACAAATGTTTGATCCGCTATTTCTATTATAAATGGCACCATTGCTACACAGGATGGTACAAAAATTTAGCATGCCTTGGTGTTCAGCTCTCTATATCTAATTTCTTGGACTTACCGAAAAAAAAGGCAATATCTGGGATTTTCCCAACACAAAGGCAGTTTCCCATGTACATGCTCAAGATGTCAGACTCTTCTTAGGACGGCATCTTGAAAATTTGCATAGCTGATGTGTCCGCTAGCCTGCCAACTTCGTGCAGATTTAGCAACGGCTGCATAACAGTTACACCACATGGCAGGTTCTTGGTTCATGCAAATGTCAATCTAGTAGGCACTTGCCTCCACAAGCGGCAACATAGTCTTCGACAAGGTGCGATGCAGCTCTCTTGTCAATTTCTTCTCGGGGAGCACTTCCCCACATGCTGAAGCTGTCAGACTCCTTCCAAGGAGTGCATCTTGTCAATTTTTTTCAGGTAGATATCCCACAAAAATAGGAGAGTTCCCAGTCTACGCATCTAAAGGCGACTTAAATACTTCCATCAGGGACAAAACTTTCTGCAGTCCTTGGTGTACATCTCTCTATTGCTGATGCTACGATTAATACTAATCCCAATGTTCAGGCAATTTCTTGGGGAGCACATCGACTCTACATGCAGAATCTGTCAAGTCTCCTTTATCGTAGAAAATTCTTTCAGACACACAATTGGAGCCATCCAGAGCTCCTAATCCTAACAACTGTTAGTTGTCAAGATTTACATCCTGGTCTCTTTCTATATCATAGCAGTCCGTAAAATGCAAAAACTGATGCGTCAACTAGCCCGTCATGTCATGCAGATCTGGCAACAACATCATATAATGTTACACATCTTAACAACAGGATCTTGGTTCATGGAAATATCAATCTATCAGGCACTTCCCCTCTGCAAGCAGCAGCATAGTCTTCAGCAAGGTGTGGTGCTTCTTCCTTGTGAGGGCATATGAAATTCTTCATGAATACCTTCTCGCCCACCTTGATAATCGTATGGTAGCTGCACTTGCGATCTAGCAATCCATTTTTCTTAAGAAACTTTACAACATAGTGCCTGGGTCTCATCCGGCCCTCCAGGCTGTAAAGCATGAATGACGGATGACGAGCAATGTACGCCGATTCCAACCCCAACTCGGAGATGAGGAAATCAAACCTGCGCTGCAGCGACTCTCTTGACCTCCGCAGCACGGTTGGGGCCTTAGACACAACACTGCCCACCTCAGCATCCGACCACCTGAAGGTGTTCTTCAAGTACTCTACTTTGTCAGCGATCTTCTCCTCATCGAAGAACGACACAGCCTGAAGCGCTTGTCTGAACATCCCGGAACCACGGGGCACACCTAGACCTTCGGCGCATGCAACCATCCTCCGTACATGCTCCGGGTTGGCGGTCAGCATCCAGCGGACATGCATGCACAGCTTGGAAATGTCGGAATCAGAGCCCGCACTCCCGCAGGAGCACGACATTGGGCTTGACCACCTTATCAAGGCTGCATCTCAGATATGAGTTGTTCTTGAGAGCCCGGAAGAGGTTCTCCGAGGACCCGAAGAGGCGCAGGTAATACTGCAGCTTAGAGACAGTGGATCTATGGCGGAAGCTGTCGGGGGCGATGGTGACGAAGCGGGCGATGTCTGGACGCGACATGCCGAGGCCGGTGAGCTCCGCAACGTTTGGGGCCAGGGTTCTGTCAACTTTGGCACAGAGTAGCTGCGGGTCCTTGGCGACGGCGGCGGCAACGTCGGCGCCGGAGAGGCCGAGGCCGGCGAGGAAGGCGAGGACGGCGTCGGGCTTGGAGGGAGACTTGAGGTGGGAGAGCTTCGCGGAGGCCTTGCTTGCCTGGGCCCGGGTGAGGCCGCAGGTGCCGACGAGGTAGTCCCCGACGGCGGAGCAAGGGTTTGGGGAAATGGCGGAGAGGAGGCGGTGGAGAGAGGAGTTGGTGGGGGTGGCGACGGAGGGAGAGGAGAGGAGATGGGTGAGGATGGAGGTTCGGAGGCGGAGCATGGCTGGCCAACGCAGGCGACGGCGTGGCGGCGCCGCCGGCAACGAACGGGGGGAATTCCGGTGGGAGTCGTCGGGATCGAGCGAGAATGGGTTCGAGTCCTCCCACTGGTTTAGAGGATTACTGCCGAACACTGTGGCACATGCCTATTGTGTAATTTTTTGTTTTAGCTGTAACCATGAGGTAAAGAGACCAGGTACGACTCGTCTCCCCGCCCTAACCCTAACCGCTCACGTGCGGGCGCCGCCGCGCTTGCACCGGGGCGCCGCCGCCCCCCTGCCCAAGGCTGCCCCCACCTCCCCCTCCCCTCCGCCGTCGCCGGCGAAGACGCCTGGGCAAAGCCTGGGTGGCCGGCGGAGGTGGGCTTTCTTCTCAATCGGCGGGATCCCATGGAGGCGGCGGGCTTCGTCGGATCGCCGGTGGTGGGGGACTGAGATCTGCTAGGGATGCTGGAGACGTCGTTCGGATGGTGGAGGCGGCGTCACATCGGAATAAGGGTGCTGGAGCTCGATCCCCATCTCGGCAAGGCCACTTGTGGCGGCGCCGGCGAGCTGCTGGCCTGGTTTCCTCTCAGATCAGCGGATTTGGAGAGGGTGGTCTCTCTGGGCGCGGTCGTTTTCGACTCTGCCGTGGAGCTTGGGGAATCTGTTCGGGAGTCGGAGGGCTGCTGATGCTATTGTCTTACCCTCGGCCGGCCGTGGTGGCGAGGGAGTGAAAGGGGATGGTACAACCGCCTTCCTCGTTAGGGTTGTTTATGGTCTTTTTTTGAGATGCGATTGTATCGTCTTGAAGCTTCTTCTGGCCGGCCATGGTGGCGAGGGGAGGAGGCGGCTCGACGTGGCGTCAATCGTTGGGACCTACTGCTCGGGGATCTTGGTTTGGAGGTACTGCCTGGTCTTCCCCATCTCCTGCCTGCCCGATGGTCTGGAAAAGGTTCTTAGCTCTCACCCTGCGGGGTGGGCACTCCTGCGGTGTTCAAAGCCCAATGTGGCCAAGGTGGCGGCGGTGACTCGATGGTGTCTGAAGATGTGTTGCTTCTGGGTCCGGTCCCTATACTTGGTTGGTGACGATGAGGACGATGGGCTTGATTGCGATTTGGAAGTACGGTGTGTGTGGTCTTCTGGGTCCATATTGTATTTTCCGTCTTTGTGGAGTCTTTTTGTAATCGGTTTCGCCATTACTGAAATTACATCAGTTGTTACCTAAAAAAAAAGGTTGGGTGGGTTTCACATGTCAGTGCGTAAGGGGCGGGACCCACACGTCAGGGTTGGTGGGGGTGTCAGGGTGTGGGGCTGGCCCCACATGTCAGGGCTGGGTGGGTCCCGTATGTCGGGGTTGGGTGGGAGCGGGACCCACATGGCAGCTTGAAGAGGGTTGGGTCCCGTATGTCAGGGTGTGGGGGCGGGACCCACATGTCGGGGTTGGGTGGGTCCTATATGTCAGGGTGGGGGGTCCCGCATGTCAGGGTTGGGTGGGACCCAAATGTCAGGGTTGGGTGGGTCCTGTATGTCAGGGTGTGGGGCGGGTCCCGCATGTCAGGGTTGGGTGGGGCCCACATGACAGGGTGTGGGGGCGGGACCCGCACGTCAGGGTTGGGTGGGTCCCACATGTCATGGCAGTGTGGGGCAGGTCCCGCATGTCTGGTAGGGTGGGGCGGGGTCCACATGGCAGCTTGAAGAGGGATTGGGTCCCTCATGTCAGGTTAGTCAATAAAGTCAATGCATGTGCTTCTTCTTTTCAAAGGGTCCTACCTGTCAGAGTGACACGTAGATGAAACTGCTGAGTTGGCTGTCCAGTAGATTGACACGTAAGCAAAAAATCACACCTAAGCACTGACACGTAGACATCTTTGCTGAGTTGGCTGCCAACATATGTTAATGACCATTTTAAATGGTCAGATAAAGGTCATATATTGGTGCTGGCTGGCTTATGACCAATTCATGTTAAGAAAAAAGTCCTTTGGTCATAAATTTGTGCTGTTTACACCCTCAAAACCAGCGTGTGACCAACTGGTTCAAAATGGTCATAGATCTATGACCAATATTTTGGGGCTCACTATAAAAGGTCACATTATAGCATATTTCTTGTAGTGACAAAACACCACCAATGGCGACACCTGGACAATGAAAAAGTTCTCTAAAGAGACGCCTCTAAGAAGGTAACAGTGCGCCAACACCGTTGTCGCCCTATCCAACCACCATAGTCAAATCAAGGGTTTTCACCCGGAGAAGGACCAAGATATCTTAAGAAATGGCCTTCAACAATGAAATTATGTAAACGAAATAATGGGAATGCAACCATCTGTGTCATCGGCGTTGACCTCGGTGGAGAACGTCGAGATGGATCGGTGGTAGGAGTTGACGGCCACGAAGTGGAGAGCCAACCAGGCCATTCCGCACACGGTTAACTTTGTAATGTGAAGAATGGTTGACCAGCCTGGTAGCATGAATAATTATTTTTATCCGCTTGTTTCAAAAAAAAATATCCGCTTATCTAATTTCAAATTTTAGGCTGACCACTAGAACACTAATGTGGTTCTTCACTCTGAGCCTCGAGTGCATATGGTGGAATTTAGCATGATACTGCCATAACTATCAAGATCGACCCAGGGCTCTCCTTCCGGTGCATATCTTATCTGGAGAGTATAGCTGCCAGATGTTGGAAACGTGTATTCACAGGGCGGACATAGAGTAGCTCATTAATCAATGTGAAGAGAGGTCGGTCTAAAATTTAGAGCAAAGTTTGCAGCTTTATACTTTCACCACACAATTAAGATGGATCCATACATTGATTGCATGTAGAGAAAAGGCTGGATCTAACGAGTGGCTATAAAATGATCCATGTATTCGTGGAAGCCAAAGCAAATGCAAGGTACTAAAAGAAGGGAAGGTTGGCGATATGTGTGCACTAGAGAAGAGAAGTAGCTAGTACTTCAAGCTAGTTGATCATGCTGGTTGATTATGAGTTACCGCTTCTTCAAATGTTAAACGATCAAGAGAGCAATACCGTTTTTGTCGGATCATTCGGGAATGGTATGTCTCAGGATGGCGAACACAATTCGCTAACCTCAGTCTGGAGATCTGAGAAGATGTATCTGCAGATAGAGTTGAATATTTACATGAGCAAGAACATCTCAATCTTCCGGGAAGAATAATCCATGTAGGTACACAAGAAACAAACAGGTTACATCGATTGTTTCCTCAGGGCCCAAACTTTCAATGCTACAATTAATACTACTCTAACAATGAAGAATTTGCACTTGGTCGGGGCATAATATTTTCAGAATAAGGAATTTAACCTTTTGCTTGTTGACCCAATGAACTGAATCCTTTAGGCGTTTCTAGGCAGAGTAATTAGCGGAGGCTAAAAATTGCTAAAGAATATTTTCTGGTCCATCATTTAGAGTTATCATGTGGACGTTACCAAATGGGATTAATTTTGGGATGTGCACATCTGGTACCTAAATTTTTCGCAGGTCATGTAGCCACTAGTCGCCACGCATCCCTTCAGGCTTCAGCCACCTCGTTGGATTTTTCAGCACCGAAATGGTAAGAACGTCAGGGTGCTTTCCGACAAGCCATCCATCACCCCATCACCAATCAGAATTTGTGTATGCATGCCAAACGCCGAACGAACTTTATTCAGAGGGCAAGCGAAGCTGAAGTGTCGTGCACGGCTAAGCCACAAAGAGATTCAGGACCGCAGGCTTACATCCTATTGACTCGACCTGCACCGCTGCTACACTGAGGTTCCCGGCAACCGTCAAAGCGCTTTTGAACCCATGTCGACATGTCACAGATGGTCATCATATAGACCGGCACTGAGGTTGGAGTTGGTTTGACCAGCATTAGCGTCCCTCACTTCGAAATGGCAGGCCATTTCCAAGACGCTAGCCGCTGATCAATCTTGTCAAGGAGTTGTCACACATTTCTAGCCTGTAAAGAGACAAGAGATTGCAAGTTTATTTTGTTGAAATAAGAGATGAGTTCTAAGCCAATCAGTGAGAGATCTAGGACCTTTGCAATGTATTTCCATCACTCTTATCCTCTGGCTTGTTCACCCCACTGGCTCGACCTGCTGACAGATTCAGAAAAGATATTGAAAGGTCACCAAACAGCAACTCGCAGTGAGATCAGGTTAATCTGGTGGCTAACATCATGAAAAGCTGTGTTTACACCGAAGCTTTGCAAATGCTTGCTCTGCCATCTCTGTTCAAATGATACTGCTGTGACACACATACTGAATTTTATGTGCAGGATGATGACTCAGAGCAGCTACCACCCTCTAAAGGCTACATCGATGCTTCCTTCCAGGGCCGAACTTCTAAGTGTACATCTCTCTACTACCAATGCTACAATTACTACTAATCTGAAAGTGCAGGCAATTTCTTGGGGAGCACCTTCCCCTGTACAAACTGAAGCTCTCTGACTCCTTTCGAGAATGCATATAGTCAATTTGTCTTCTTGTCAAGATTTTAAACCAGCTCTCTTGTGATCCTGAAACATCATTCCAGTATGTAAAATGCAAAAGTGAACACCAGTCAGCAAATGTGACAATACATAATGTCAAGTGCCACAGAAAATAAGTCGGCGTGACAGATTGTTGATCAGTTTGAAGGTTAATGAGCACATGTGATGTATGCATGTGATTTAAAGACTCTTCCTTCGCAATACTTTCCACAAACTTTGCATGCATACACACAGAGATTTGGTAAGGTGACTGAGTAGAACTTTTCAATTCCGAAATCAAAGACATACAGAGGAGAAAAATGTATCCAGGCATTGAAAACCATGAAAGTATGAACAATGGCTTGCTCAATGCTAGGGATTCTACCACAAATAACAGGCTCGGTAGGGTGAGTTTGTGACCTCGTGTTCTATTGACAACAACAACAACAACAAAGCCTTTTTTCCCAAACAAGTTGGGGTAGGCTAGAGTTGAAACCCATAAGATCTCGAAACCAGGTCACCTCGTGTTCTATTCATCTACTAAATTTTAATCCAGTGCCTAGTCCACAAAGCTGTGACCAAACAATCCATATAGTTCAAAAACCATGCTATGGGGGTTGCAGGGTTCACTTATGTTGAAATAAGAGACAGTTCTAAGCCAATCAATGAGAGATATAGGCCCCCTTCTTTTCAGCTTATTTTCCAGATTCTCCCAGAAGCTACCCTCCATCAGCTTCTCCCAGAATCTCGTTTTTTAAACAAATTAGTAGATGAATAGAACACGTGTCATACTGGGAGAAGCTGATGGAGGGTAGCTTCTGGGAGAATCTGGAAAATAAGCTGAAAAGAAGGGGGCCATAGTACCTTTGCCATCTCTGATCACCATTCTTCTCATCTCGCCTGTTCGCCTCACCCGGCTCGACCTACTCAGAGATTCAGAAAAATATTCAAAGTCACCAACCGCTAATCTGATAGTTCGCATGAAGAGCGATGTCACCGGCATGGTCCTGCGAGATCACAATGGCGACGTCATATTCACAGTTTGCCGAACACTGGAACACTGCAGAGATGCTACCGACGCGGACCACATGGCTATAGAGGAGGGTCTTCAACTATCCTTGCACTGGACAGCATAGTGCCTAAGCTGCAGACCTTGTTAAGGAAAGCATCCCAAATACCTCTATCTATGCGTTCAGAATCAATGTAATCTGGGAGTTAATAAGGGAAAGAGCAATTAGTATAGCTAGGATCAGTCAGTGATGTTAATGTGGTGAGTCACAAACTAGCTAGAATTGGTAGACTTCATTGGGTAATAAAAGTTAATAACATGGGCCTGCGGCCAAGCTCTCTGCAAAATGGAATTATGTCTTGTGTCTGAAATTTAGTGCATATAGTATATGTGAACTTTATAGCTATATACTTGACCATGGTTAAGATCCATACCAACCATGCCCATGTAGATGAAAGATTGTAACCAACGGCTATAAATGGCTATGCATCATGGCAATTACCTGTGTATCAAAACAAACACAAGGTGTGAAAAGAGAGGAGGTTGACGTTGGGTGCATATAGAGCAGATTAGAAGTTCTGAGTTCTCTATATAGTGTTTAAGAATCATTTGTGGTATGTCTTAGGATGGCGAACACAGACATACCTTTGAACATGACCTTTCATTTTTTTTTTTCCTACATCCATTCCAGTAACCAATGGTGTTGAGATTTTGAATATGTTGCAACATATCAGCAATGAGGATTTTTTGCAGGACTCAGCTGAAATGTTGAAACTAAGCCACTTCTCAACAGGAATCTCCAGCTTTACAGATACAAAGTCCTGGAAAATATTGACACTATTTTTATCGGACAAAGAAATTCTACGATTCTCATTATACTACTACACACACTTTGTAATTAACACTAGGGTGAAAGATACTTGATAATTTGTTAGAAAGAGTACAAACATGGTACAAAAATGAATTGTTGGTGACCATTAGGCCTATGATATATGGAGCAATTAATTAATTAATTAATTAATTAATTAGTTGAATAAGCCAACCAAGAGTAACATGGAGATCTCACCTGGCTCCTCTCTCAGCTAGCAGCTAGGAATGAGATCAGGTTAATCCTTAGGAACAGTAATAAAGATAGGAATGAAAAGTTTGGCAAACAAAGCCTAAAAACAGAAGAGAATGTTGGCCACTTGTTGTAATAATTGCAGAGTACTAGAAATATGCAGAAGATCAATTCAAAAGGTCGTGAAACATAAATTCAGCGACACCAAGAAAGTGTCAGATACTAGATCATTTAGTGGCTTGCTGTTATGGGCCCCAAATAAACCCTCGGAACAATGTTAAATATGTCTTCTATTTCGTCGGGCAAATATGGAAGTAGTTCAGTATTAAGAACAACAGATAACGATTAAACTGTCATCTCTCTTGGAAATGCTACTCTTGCTACAGACTGAAATGTATGCGCAGTTGGAGCAGACTTCAACACTACTCTTGCTTCCTCCCACTCTACTACTATGTCTCTAAATGCTATGTCGATGCTTCAGGAGCAAAACTTCTTAAGGCCTTGGTGTACAACCCTCTATGCTAATGTTACAATAGCTACTAATCTGAAGGTTCACAAAATTTCCTGTGGAGCACCTGCCTGTACACGTCAAAATCTCCTTTCTAGGGTGCATCTTGTCACTTTCTGGCTGGTAGACAAATGGAGGCACTGCGATTCTTGGCCATTTTTTGAGCACTACATCCATTTGAGTTCTACAACATACAAACAACATGTGCAAATGCTAAGTCTAGTTCTATATGTTCTTCAGCTCCTAAATTCGAAGTTCCAGATTTTAATGTTCTTCTGAAAATAAAGTTACATGATACTCAGTGAGTAGTTAACCCACTTTGGGGACATCGTGTAAATCTCAGGTAAGTCTCACATTGTGAACGTAAACGTGCAGATTTAGACCACTCATATTCTTATCAACCCGCAAGCAACTGAATCAACTCTAAAATGCCATTACAAAGAATTATACCTAAACGATATCTCGGAGCAGCCCGGGCTGCCTCGGCCTCCTCTCCGGAACCCACCTCATTTCCTGGTCTCATCTCATCCTCCACATCTTCACAGGGGGCAGCCTCTAGTGAAACCCTAAGCTTTGCATCTTTCTATCTTCTGTGTCCAATAGTTAAATATATATAACCATATTCTTGACATCTTTTATGTTTTCTTAAAATCTGCTTTATTACATTTCAAGAAATTGAAGCAAGTATCCAGGATTGCTCACAATACCACTCCATAGTCTTTCGAGGGTGGTGTAAAGATACAATATGATCTTTTTTTAGATCAATTGGTCCAGAACACAGGGATGATAACAATAATGCACTAATCATTATATTTCTCTTCTCAAAATAATAAACTTCCGTATACCAAATATATACAATATCTTTCAGTGGATAGCACATAAATATCAGCAGTATCATCTTAAGAGCTTTATAACTTATATGCAATAAAGACCTGAAAAAATATCAGTATAGAATTCATACATTAACCAATTTGTCCCAGAATTGGATGTTCCATCACTAGCCCTGCGTGTTGACTGAGATGGAACTGCTCTATAAGGGAGAAAAGATGGTCAATTATGCAAAAAAAAAAGTAACATAAGAACAAGATTGGACTATTTCCATATAATCCTGCTCTTGTTCAGCAACATCACATACCTAACAGTTTTTCTTTTTAAAACTTGTAAATGAGACAGGAGAAAGACGCGCTATAGGCAACACATATGTCAGCTACCGACTTTAGATGCACCACGGCACTTCTACTTCATTGCCAATGATTCCCAATATTAATACATTAAAAAAACAGCGGAGGAACATAAAAAATGTGATTTTTACTTCAAATTATTTTCTTTTCTTTCTGGCAGGTTTTTCTACATAGTTGCTGCATTAATTCATCTTGGCAAATTCTTATCTGGTTCTACGTAATCAGCATGTTTACTGACTACAGACATGCCAATCCTCTTACGTTCAACTCCCTCCCAGAGAGAAATTTAGATATATGTGGTTTAGAAATAAAAATACGACATACATGCTCAGTCATCTCAATTACAAATGGAAGTATTGCTACAAAAAAAAGTGGGATAAAATTTCTACAGGACTTGGTGTTCACCTCTCAATTTGCTAATGCTACACTTACTACTAATGGGAACGTTACAATTTCTTGGGTTTGACTGAAAGAAAGGCAATTTCTTGAGTTGCCCAAAATAAAGGCAATTCCGTAAGTTTTCCCAAACCAACAGCAAATTACCATTTTCCATGTATATGTTGAAGATGCCAATGTCAGACTCCTTCCAGAAGTCCAAAATGTCAATTTGATGCAGGTAATATTCCCACAAAACAAAAGAACTTACAGGTAGACATATAATACTTGGATCCATCCAGAGCTCTTGACCACTGCTTGTTCTTTTCAAGATATAATACTTACCACATTATACCAATCAGCAAAGGCATAACAGATTCGCCCACTAGAGTGTCACATCATCTAGATCCAGCAACGGCAGCATAACGGTTACACATCTTCACGGCATGGTCTTGGTTCATGCAAGCATCAATCTAGCAGGCACTTCCCCTCTGCAAGCAGCACGATAGTCTTCAGCGAGGTGAGGCGCTGCTTGCTTGTGAGGGCATATGAATTTCTCCAGGAATGCCTTCTCGCCTACCGAGAAAATCGAATTGTAGCTCCACTTGCGATCTAGCAATCCATTTTTCTTAAGAAACATTACAACGTAGTGTCTGGGTTTGATCCGGCCTTCCAAGCTGCAACTGAAAAGTCTTGGGTGATGAGCAATGCACGCCGGTTCCAACCCCAAGTCGGAGATGAGGAAACTGAGCGTGCACTGCAGCGATTCCTTTGCCCTGGTCAGCACCATGGGAGCCTTGCAGATAACAATGGCCACCTCAGCATCAGACCACCTAAACGTCTTCTTCAAGAAGTCCACTTTCGCAGCAATCTTCTCCTCAGTGAGGAATGCAACAGCCTTCAGCGCATGCCTGGACATCCTTGAGCCACGGGGCACACCTAGACCTTCGGCGCACGCAACCATCCTCCGGACACGCTGCGGGTTGGCGGTCAGCATCATCTTGGAATGAAGGCACAGCTTGACAATATCACAATCACTTAACCCGCAATCCCGCAGGAGCACGACATTGGGCTTAACCACCTTATCGAGGCTGGATCTCAGATATGCGTTGTTCTTGAGAGCCCGGAAGAGGTTCCCGGAGGACCCGAAGAGAGGGAGGTAGTACTGCACCTTGGAGACGATTGATCTGCAGCGGAAGCAGTCGCAACGTTGGGGGCCAGGGTTTTGTCAACTTTGGCACAGAGTAGCTGCGGGTCCTTGACGACGGCGGCGGCGACGTCGGCGCTGGAGAGGCCGAGGCCGGCGAGGAAGGCGATGACTGTTAGATTGTATTTTGTACATAGCTTCTGTATCCTGTATTTGTACGTACCAATGTACACCATATATAAACAGCAAGCCACACCCCGTTATGGGTGTTGAGCTATTGTCCAAATCATTGTCTAATATGGTATCAGACTAGGTTAGGTCAAATATGTCTTCCGCCGCCTCTGCTTCCGCCGCCGCCGCCGCACCGGCGTCCGTGGAACCTGCCGCCGCCGCGCCGTCGTACGTCGCGGTCTCTCCGTTCCTTGCATCTCAGCCGCTCGCCTGGGCGCACTCCCGGCCGGCCGCCATGTCTTCCGCGCCGTCGCTTGGTCAGGTCGCCCCGTCCGATCCGATGGCGCCACTCACGTCCGATCCTGCTGCTGCACCTCTCGCGTTGCATGGTGCATGCATGCAGCCTTTGATCAGTGCTTCTCCGGCCGGCGCGACGCAGCAGTACGCTGCTCCTTCGACGCAGCAGTATGCTGGTCCTTCGACACCGCAGATTGGCCCGACGCAGACGTCCTACGCTGCTCCTTCGACGCAGCAGTACGGCGCCTCCGCCCCGATGTTCTACGGTGCTCCTCCGACGCCGGCATACGGCGCTCGGCCATCGTGGGCGCCCTTCTATGGTGCTCCTGCTCAGCCTGTGGCTGCGCCCTATGGCTCCACCTCGTCATCGGCATATGGAGCATCTCCGACGACGACGTCCGGCTCCTCCGCACCATCGCCCTACGGAGCTCCTCCATCGTGGGCGTCCTACTATGGTGCCCCTGCTCAGCATGTGGCTCCGCCCTATGGCTCCACCTCGGCATATGGTGCTTCCATGCACTATGGGGCATCCTCGGCGTCCTACCCGCTGCCGTCAGCGGCCCCTACTGTCCCGTCCACAGAGCTGGCACTTCCTGCCCCTCCCTCGGGTCCCTATGTGCCGCATCATGCCCTGCCCGTGCCTATGGAGCACGATGTACCACCGGAGCCGTTCTACTTTGCACATCTTATTCCGGTCCAACTGAAACCGGATAACTACCTGTCGTGGCGTGCGCAGGTGCTGCCCCTTCTTCGGAGCCGCTACTTGGAGGGTTTCGTCGACGGTACCCTGCCGTGCCCTCCGCCGCATCATCCGGCATATCATGCATGGGTGGCCCAGGATCAGGCCATCCTCTCCGCTATCCAGTCCTCGCTCACACCGGGTGTGGCGTCGCTTGTCCTATTTGCCGCTACGTCTCGGGATGCGTGGGCTGCTCTCCACACCAGCTTTGCGTCCTAGTCGCAGGCACGAGCCCATGCTATCCGTACACAGCTCGGCGAGGTGAAACTGCTCGACCTCACCATCACCGACTACTTCGCCAAGGTCACGGGCTTGGCGGATACTCTCGCTTCCATTGGACAGCCGCTTCGCCCCGAGGACTTCACCTCCTATGTTCTCAATGGGCTGGACAGCGACTATGATAACCTCGTGGAGAACATTGATGGTCGTGACACGCCTATTCAGCCACGCGAGCTGTATTCTCGCCTCCTTGCGACGGAGCAGCGCGTCAAGACTCGACGCTCGACTCCCGCCTTCGTGTCAGCCAACGCAACATCGCGTGGCGCCGGCAAGCCCTACAAGCCACCGACCACGGGTGGCAAACCGGTGCTCCCACCACCGCCCCCACCCCAGCAGACTTCGCGGCCTCCCAGTCTCACCACGGGTGGTCGCCCGCGTGCCTGCTGCCCCTCGTGTGGTGTTCAGCTATCCTGTCAGCTGTGTGGTCTCGAGGGTCATATTGCATCTCGCTGCCATCGTCGCTTCAAGCAGGATTTCTTGGGCATCGGCAACAATGGAAAAGGTAATGACAAACAGGCTGCCTTGGCGAGTCATGAGCATGGACACACTCCTTCATATCCCATTGATCCAACTTGGTACATGGATACGGGAGCTACCAATCACCTGACGAGTGAGATGGGCAAGCTCGCTACTCAGGAACCATATCGCGGTCATGATCAGGTTCGCACCGCCAATGGCGCAGGTATGCACATCTCACATATTGGTCAGGCTTCACTTCTTGCTCATAATTCACAAAAGTTGCATCTTCTAAATGTCCTTCGCGTTCCTTCAGCTGCACGTAGTTTGTTGTCCGTTCCTCAGCTTACTCGTGACAATAATGTCTTTGCTGAATTTCATCGTTTCCATTTTTTTGTTAAGGATCGGGACACGAAGGACGTACTACTTAGAGGTCGACTACGTGGTGGTCTTTATGCGCTTGATGTGCCGCCAGTCTCTCAGGTTTTCAGCGGTGTTCGTGTGTCGTCGTCCAATTGGCATGCTCGTCTTGGTCATCCTGCCATTCCCATAGTTCGTCATGTTCTCCACCGCCATGAGCTCCCTTCATAAAGGTTACAAATGTCTTCATGTTCCCTCTAATCGGGTCTACATCTCTCGGGATGTTGTATTCGATGAAAATGTTTTCCCCTTTTCCGCACTTCCGACCACTTCCACCACTCCCCTACCGCCCGTACAGTCCTTTTTACCTTCGCCTGATCAATTTGTAGATGTTGTGTATACCCCTGCTTTGCTACCTAAACATGCCGCAGGTACTGGTCGAGGAGCGCAACTTCAGCTGCTGGATGATCCCGTCACGACTCGGGCGGATCCTGTGTCGGACGCTCCTGGTGCATGCACGCCTCGCGTCGCTGAGACGGACGTGCATGGCGCTTGCACGATCGATGATTGCCCCGGTCGGCCTCTGGCTCCCTTGGTTGGGCCGTCGTCGCCACGCCCAGCGCCTCCAGCCTCCCCTGCTACGCCTGCGGATGGGTCTCCGTCGCCTGCTGATGGGCCTCCCTCTGGCTCGGCTTCGCCTTGTGCGACGCCCAGCTCCCCGCCGCCCAGTGCAGCGCCCGCGTCGCCAGCTCTCTCGCGGACTGGGCCGTCTTCGCCCAGCCCATGTTCCCCGCTCCAGGCTGCTCCATCGGGTGCTGCATCGAGCCCTGCTTCATCCCCTGCTCATGCACCTGTGTCGGTACCTGCGCCGACTCCAGTTGCTCCTGCTGCTCGACGTCCACGTACGCGTAGCCAGAACGGTATCTTCCGTCCGCTTGACCGTAAAGATGGTACAATTGCCTGGATTGCAGCATGCACCGCACAGGCTGAGGCTGATCCCACTGTTGAACCTCGGCATTTTCAGGCTGCTCTTGGTATTCCACACTGGCGTAGTGCTATGGAACAGGAATTTCAGGCTCTTTTGAAAAATGATACTTGGCAGCTAGTTCCTCCTGTTTCTGGGGTTAATGTTATTGACTCCAAATGGGTGTTCAAAGTCAAGAAACATGCTGATGGCTCCATTGAACGCTACAAGGCACGGTTAGTGGCAAAGGGATTTAAACAGAGGTATGGTCTTTATTACGAGGATACTTTCAGTCCAGTTGTTAAGCCTACCACTATTCGGCTATTGCTCTCGTTGGCTGTTACACGAGGCTGGTATTTGCGGCAGCTGGATATTCAGAATGCCTTTCTTCATGGAGTTTTGGAAGAAGAGGTATATATGCGTCAGCCTCCGGGTTTGTTGATCCTGCCCGTCTGCATCACTTATGTCGCCTTGTTAAAGCTCTCTATGGACTTAAGCAGGCTCCTCGTGCTTGGCATGCGCGTCTTGGCTCTGTTCTTCGGGCTCATGGGTTTGTTCCATCCACTGCTGATACATCATTGTTTCTTCTTCAGCGTCCTGAGGTAACTATGTACCTACTGGTGTATGTCGATGACATTATCCTTATTAGTTCCTCTATTGCCGCTGCTGATCGCCTCCTTGCTGGTTTGAGTGGTGACTTTGCTGTGAAGGACTTGGGCACTTTGCATTACTTTTTGTGGCTGGAAGTCTCTCAGTCATCTGCTGGACTGACTCTCTCTCAGCACAAGTATTCTCTGGACTTGTTGGGTCGTGCTGGTATGCTGAAGTGCAAACATGCTGCTACCCCTATGTCAGCGACTGATCGGTTATCTGCTCTTGCTGGAGATCCACTATCTTCTGATGATGCTACTGAATACCGCAGCATTGTTGGTGGACTGCAGTACTTGACTATCACTCGGCCCGATATCTCCTATGCAGTTAATCGTGTGTGTCAGTATCTTCATGCTCCTCGGACTTCCCATTTGTCAGCTGTGAAGCGCATACTGCGCTATATCCGTCTCACTGTCACCCATGGTTTGCACCTTCGGCCTGACGCCTCTGGAGTTCTCTCTGCATTCTCCGACGCGGATTGGGCTGGCAGCCCTGATGACAGGCGATCCACGGGGGGCTATGCAGTCTTCTTTGGTCCTAACTTGATCGCCTGGAGTGCTCGCAAGCAAGCTACAGTGTCTCGCAGCAGTACTGAAGCTGAGTACAAGGCGGTTGCTAATGCCACAGCTGAGCTCATATGGGTACAGTCTTTATTGAGGGAATTGGGAGTCTCTCA
Organism: Poa pratensis; assembly: GCA_947311845.1. Classification (NCBI taxonomy): domain Eukaryota; kingdom Viridiplantae; phylum Streptophyta; class Magnoliopsida; order Poales; family Poaceae; genus Poa; species Poa pratensis. Next base: position 166,237,346 of record CAMZMU010000063.1, read on the forward strand.
AGATCAGCCACCGGTCCTTTGGTGTGATAACATCGGTGCAACTTACCTTTCGTCAAATCCGGTATTTCATGCCCGAACGAAACACATTGAAGTTGACTATCATTTTGTGCGGGAACGGGTTGCACAGAAGCTACTCCATATCAAGTTCATCTCCTCGAAAGATCAACTTGCTGACATCTTCACGAAGCCGTTGTCACAGCCACTGTTCGAGGGTTGTAGACGCAATCTTAACTTGCTTTGTACTTCAGGCCACAGTTAAGATTGAGGGAGGGTGTTAGATTGTATTTTGTACAAAGCTTATGTATCCTGTATTTGTACGTACCAATGTACACCATATATAAACAGCAAGCCACACCCCGTTATGGGTGTTGAGCTATTGTCCAAATCATTGTCTAATAATGACGGCGTCGGGGTTGGCGGGGGACTTGAGGTGGGAGAGCTTCGTGGAGGCCCTGAGCGCCTGGGCTCCGGTGAGGCCGCAGGTGTCGCCGACGGCGAAGCTAGGGTTTGGGGAAATGCGGGGCGCGGCGGTGGCGGAGAGGAGGCGGTGGAGAGCTGGGTTGTTAGGGGAGGCGGCGGAGGAAGAGGAGAGGAGATGGGTGAGGACGGAGGTTCGGAGGCGGAGCATGGCGGCGGCGCCGCCGACAGCAGCAGAGAGATTTCCGGCGGCGCCTGTGTTGTACTCGTGTGTGGTGAAGTGAAGGTGAAAAAAACAAAAGCAGCCTGTGATATGTGTGTTGGACGGAGGCCCAGTTCTGATTATCGGCCCATGTTTCTTACTCCATGGAGTACAACACTTTGATCTGTTAAACGGAATTGTTACATAGAACACAGTTTATACAGCCAATCTACAGATTAGTAGCGCTCATTCAAGATAATTTTTTTTATCTCTCAGCTACTCTCGTTATGTTGCATATTTTATCAGGAGAGTGTAACTCAATTGATTCACCCACTACCCTACACAGATTCACAAGTCTTGACAATTTATAATTGTTTTGATGTGAAAGGAATGTGTTTTCATGGGGCGAAAATATGCCATCAATCAAAGTGAGGAGGTAGGTCTGAGATTTAGAGTGAACTTTGTTCGTGGCAATAAAGATGGATCATTGCATCGGTTGTGCCCATGATACAAATAGGCTGGGTCTAGTGGCTATAAAATGGCCAAAACAGACGCAACATGCTAAAAAAGGAGAGAAGGCTGGCGACAGGGGTGCACCTGTAGCAGCCTGCTAATAGCTTAGCGCTTTGTGTTAGTAGCAGGTTTGCGTATAGGTGTTCTGAGTTCTCGCTTCATGATTGAGACGTTCGATGATCGATCAATAGTAATCAGAAGAATCAGGTGTGTGCTAGTAGCGATGCAGTTATTTCAGAATCATTTGGGGATGGTAGGTCTCAGGATAGCGAACACATACGCATCTTTCTATGTAGTAGCCATTAAGACTATGCAAGCTACGAGAAGAACCGTTGCTGCATAACCATTTCTGTCAGCAATCAGAGGATGCGATCAAGCAAGTTACAAGTAACACCCTTACTAATTCTAGTAAATGTTCACAAGCTTTTGTCACCAGTCCTTCCCCAGTGTAACATGTGCATTTTCACAAGCTTTTGGCTGTGAAAGAGAAAGGAGGTGCTCCACACACGCGCTCCTCCTCCTCGCTTGCCTCGTCACGCCTCATCATGACACGTCACGACGCGCCGCGGGTTGCGGGAATGAGCCGAGCCGATGCCTATATTTTTGCAGTCCGGGTTAATGAGTAATTAACTAATAATTAACGGACGCGTTAATTACATTGCCGTTTCCGATTCCTTAATCGTGGGGCAGTTACTTGACTTGATTGTGGGATTGAAAGCCCTGCCCGAACCGCACTATATACGCACCGTCTTGGCGACTTCCACCACTACGCGAAACACATGGTCTCGCACCACCGCCGTTCCAGAACCTTGCGCCGCCGTCTTCCAAGTCTTCTCCATCCCGTCTTCCGGCGTGCACCGGTTGAAGGGACAGTAGGCCTCCGGAACCCCGCCTCTTGTGATCCTGTAAGGGAGAGGGGCGATCAGCTTTTCGGAGCGCACTCGCGCGACTACTGGCATCGAGTTCTTCCCCAACGACGACTTCTTCCCCGACATCGGCAGTCTCTTCATCGACGACATGGGCGACGTCAACGGAGCCACTGCTGCTGCCGCACCGTATGTCTTCTTGATCTTCATGTTTGATATGTTGCTAGAGTTTCTGCTAGTTGTAGTTGCTCTAGAATCGATATGTTTGTCTACTGTTTTAGTAGATCACATAATTAGTTTAATTCCTATTATTCTAGTCATGATTTGTTTACTGTTTTCGAGGATTAAATCCTATGCTAAATTGCTTATATTTTCAACAATCCAAAAACCTGATTATAGGCAATTTGCTGCGCCTGGCTTTCTCGCGTCTATGAGGCCGTTTCCCTTCAAAGGGGTACAGTATAAACGGTGGCGCATGAGAGCAGTTTACTGGTTTCAGAACAGTAACTGCTATGCTGCCACCAAAGGCAAGACTGAGGGCGATCTCAATGTTGAACAACTGGAAGCTTTTGAGAAGCTCGATACCCTTTTCAAGTGTGCCCTTTTGAGTGTTCTTGACGACTCCATTGTGGACTCGTATATGTCGTTTGATAACGGCAAGGACATGTGGGATGCGCTCGAGGCCAAGTTTGGTGCCTCGGACGCTGGCAGCGAGCTGTACGTCATGGAGCAATTCTATGACTACAAGATGACTGATGAGCGCTCTGTTGTACAGCAGCTCATGAGATACAGTCACTCGCTAAGGAACTTGAGCACTTTAAGTGTAATTTACCGGACAAGTTTGTTGCCGGTGGCATTATCGCCAAGCTTCCACCTTCGTGGAGCAACTTTGCTACTTCTCTGAAACACAAGAGACAAGAGTTTTCCGTTTCGGATCTCATTGGGTCGCTTGATGTTGAAGAGAAGGCGAGAGCAAAGGATACACGTGCTCGAGTTGCTGAGGCTGGTTCTAGTGCCCATGTGGTACAGAAGAAGAATTACCAGCCGCCCCACAAGCCCAAATTTAACAAGAACAAATCTGGGGTAAAGGCAAGTCTGACGATAGGCACAAGCCTTCACAGTCTACCAACTTCAAGAAGAACAACAATAAGCCAAGGAAGGGATCATGCCATGTTTGCGGTGATCCGAATCACTGGGCACCTCGCTGTCCTAACCGCCATGAGCTGCGCACATCGGAGAACAGCGGCAAGACTGCCAATGTTGTCATTGGTGACACTGAGATGAAGGAATCTGGGTACGGTATATTTCCTACCATTCTTTCAGTTTGTCATTCTCCTGAATGGTTGATTGACACTGGTGCCAATGTACATGTTTGTGCTGATGCTTCCATGTTTTCTTCTTACCAGGTCACAGGGACTTCTCCCGTGCTGATGGGGAACAACTCACATGCTTCTGTTCGTGGTGTTGGTACGGTCGATCTGAAGTTTACTTCGGGAAGCCGTGCGCCTGAAGAACGTTCATCATGTGCCCTCCATCAATAAAATCTCGTCAGCGGATCACTTCTGTGTCGAGATGGTTATAAGTTGGTTTTCGAGTCCAATAAAGTTGTAATATCTAAGTATGGACAATTTGTTGGTAAAGGCTATGAGTGCGGAGGCTTGTTCCGCCTATCTTTGTCAGATATTTGCACCAAAGTTATTAATCATATTTGTCGCGAATTTGAATATAATGTTTGGCATTCACGACTTTGTCATATTAACTTTGGTTGCATGACGCGGCTAGCTAATTTGGATTTAATTCCGAAATTCACTACTGTCAAAGGTTCCAAGTGTCAAGTGTGTGTGCAAGCTAAGCAACCTCGCAAGTCTCATACGGCTGCGGAGGCAAGAGACTTGGCACCACTGGAACTTATACATTCAGATCTTTGTGAGATGAATGGCGTGTTGACAAAAGGCGGAAAGAAATATTTCATGACGCTTATTGATGACTCCACTAGATATTGTTATGTGTATTTTCTGAAAACAAAAGATGAGGCTTTAAACTACTTCAAAAACTATAAAGCTGAAGCAGAGAACCAACTTGATCGAAAGATTAAAAGGCTAAGGTCTGATCGTGGTGGAGAGTATTTTTCCAATGAGTTTGATTGTTTTGTGCGGAACATGGTATAATCATGAGAGGACGCCTCCCTACTCGCCTCAGTCAAATGGAGTGGCTGAAAGAAAGAACCGAACTCTAACTGATTTGGTTAACGCCATGTTAGACACTTCGGGTCTGTCTCAGGCATGGTGGGGGAGGCTCTATTGACAGCTTGTCATGTCCTAAACCGAGTTCCCATAAAAGAAAAACGTTTCTCCATTTGAGGAATGGGAAAGGAAAATAGTTGAAACTCTCTTACTTACGTACTTGGGGTTGTTTGGCGAAAGTCAATATTCCAATTCCCAAGAAGCGCAAGCTTGGACCAAAAACCGTGGATTGTGTTCTTCTGGGCTACGCTTTTCATAGCGTTGGTTATAGATTTTTGGTAGTAAAATCTGAGGTATCCGACGTTCATGTTGGTACGATTATGGAGTCGAAGGATGCGACTTTCTTTGAGGATATCTTTCCCATGAAGGGTATGCCTAGCTCATCAAATCAGGAGATACCTAGCACATCTAGTCAGGAATTAGCTGTTATTCCTGAACCTACCATTTCGATAGAACACACTGATAATCCTGTGGAGGATGACAATGAAGCTCCTGTTAGGAGCAAGAGACAGAGGACTGCAAAGTCCTTTGGTGATGATTTCATTGTGTACCTTGTTGATGACACCCCTAGTACCATTTCAGAACTATGCATCTCTTGATGCTGACTACTGGAAGGAAGCTATCCGTAGCGAGATGGATTCCATCTTGGCTAACGGAACCTGGGAAGTCACTGATCGTCCTTATGGGTGTAAACCTGTAGAATGTAAGTGGGTGTTCAAGAAAAAGCTTAGGCCTGATGGTACTATTGAGAAGTACAAGGGCGGCTTGTGGCCAAGGGTTATACCCAGAAAGAAGGAGAAGACTTCTTTGACACTTACTCACCTGTGGCTAGACTGACCACGATTCGAGTGCTACTTTCGTTGGCTGCCTCGCATGGGCTTCTCGTTCATCAAATGGACGTGAAGACAGCTTTCCTAAATGGAGAGTTAGACGAGGAAATTTATATGGATCAGCCTGATGGTTTTGTAGTACCTGGTCAGGAAGCAAAGGTGTGCAAGTTGTTGAAGTCTTTATATGGCCTAAAGCAAGCTCCTAAGCAATGGCACGAAAAGTTTGAAAGAACTTTGACTGCTGCAGGTTTCGTTGTAAACGAATCTGACAAATGTGTGTACTATCGCTATGTTGGGGGCGAGGGAGTCTGAAAGGACACAGATGTCGCCTAGAGGGGGGGTGAATAGGCGATTAAAATTCTTTATGGTTTAGGCTTGAATAAATGCGGAATAAAACTAGCGTTTAATTTATCAAGCACGAAACCTAAACAAGCTAGGTTTACCTATGTGCACCAACAACTTATGCTAAATAATATAAGCAAATATGTGATAGCAAGATATATTACTTCAAGCTCGATGGCTATCACAAAGTAAATAGCATAAGTAAGAAGCTCGAGTATAGAAATAGCGAGGCACTTGGAGACGATGATTTATCCCGAAGTTCACTTCCCAATGGAAGCTACGTCTCCGTTGGAGCAGTGCGGAGTCACAAAGTGATCCCCGAATAGCCGTCAAATGGCACACCGTAATCTCCTTCGTGCCTCCACCAATGCGGAGTGCCACGAACCACTATGGGACACTTAAGGGTGGTCACCGAACCCGTACAAGGATGAGGCACACTCCACAACTTAATTGGAGGCTCTCACCGAATTCCCGCGGCTCCCAAAGCCACAAGAATCACAAGGTTGGGGCGCGTCTCCACAACTTAATTGGAGGCTCCCAACAATCCCGCGAGCCACCAAAACTCCGAGATCAACTAGGACCGTTTAGGGCACTCCAAGTACCCAAGAGGACAAGCTCTAGGGCACCCCAAGTACCCAAGAGTAACAAGCTTCTCAACTTCGATTTCCACGTATCACCGTGGAGAACTCAAACCTATGCAACTCATGCAATGGGCAAGAACACAAGAAGTGCTCAAAATCCTTCACTCTCAAATCCCACCAAAAGCAACTAATGCTTGTGGGGGGAGAAGAGAGGAAGAACAAGGAAGAACACCAAATCCCTCCAAGATCTAGATCAAACAAGCTTCCCCTCACTTAGAGGAGAGATTGATTGGTGGGATAGTAGATCTAGATCTCCTCTCTCTTTTCCTCTAATTGGAGGCAAGAATCATGGAGGAATAGAGAGAAAGCAAGCTCCAAAAGGTCAACAATGGTGGGGGAAAACGAGCTCAAGAGTTACACTCTCTTTGGAGAAGAAGACCAAGTATATATAGGTCCACCAAAAATGTGGCCGTTGGCCACAGACCGCGTAGGCCCGGTAGTACCGGACCAATGGCCGGTAGTACCGGACCGCAGACAACGGTCAAGTCAAACCATGCAGTTTGACTCGGCGACGCGCCGGCCCGGTAGTACCGGGCCTGAACCCCGGTACTACCGCTTAACTCCCTTAAAACAGAGAGCATTTGGCTCTCCCCGGTACCAGCCCCGGTACCAGTCTCGGTACTACCGGAGCTTCCAGGCCGGTACTACCGAAGCCTGGGAAACGCACACAACTGGGTAAATATCAGCCATAATAGGGAGCTCGGTACTACCGGGGCCTCAGCCGGTACTACCGACGCCTGGGAAAATCAGCAAACTAAGCAGATACAGCAAAACGAAAACTGTAATATCTTTTTCATCCGAACTCCGATTCGATGAAACCAATTTCGTTGGAAAGATAACGACGAGTGCTTTCCTAAAAAAGTGGAAATATTAAGGGTCACAAATATAGAGGGGATACCACACATGGGTGTGGACCCTAACTCGAAGGTGGACCGGTAATATTTCCAACGCCGAGAACAAACAAGTTTTCCAAACAAAAAACCATTTTCGAAGAACTTGGGCTTGTCATGAGGATCACAACAAGCACCAAAACCCAACAAGGAGAAGAACCAAATAAGAACCAAGAAAGATGATGATGCCAAGTATGCAAAGGTTTGAGCTCTCTCCAACTGATACGCTTAAGCTTTAGTCGAGAGCCCCTCTTGATAGTACGGTATCTATCCTATTACCCGGTCTCCCGACTAACAACATGAGACCGGTAAAATAGAAACCCTATCAAGATAATACCTTTGTCTTGCGCATTCCACTTGACTAGATGATGACGATCTTGATCTTCTCAAGTGGACCACCTTTCTTGATTGCGCTTCGTTTGGTGAAGATCCACATATTTCTCCCCCATACTCCACTATGGGAGAGCCTCTCATCGGCACATCTTCACTTAACCATTATCTCCAAATGGGTGGCAAGCTTCAAACATATAATATCTTCGAGATACTTCTCTTGAACTTGCACAACCCAAGCTTGACGACGATCACCACTTGACGTCATCCTTCATGGGCTATATGAAATCTTCATTTGATGCTAGCCCATAGAAAGATACCTAACCATACATATAAATGCCACACACATATCATGGGTTAGTTCACAAAGCTATATGGACAATTGCTTACCATACCAAGAGATACATGATCCCACTTGGTACATCTTTTAGCTTTGTGAGTTGATCAAAATCTTGATCAACCTTGTATCTTTTCTTCTTGATCATATCAAGTATATATCCATACACCTCGATGATCTTGATGCCAAATACTTCATTATATCAATATATTCAAGGCATCAACCTTGAATCCAACATATGGAGTTCAAGCATGGTCTATGGACAAACACTACAAGTATAACTCAATGCAACCATTAGTCAATAGGGATTGTCATTAATTACCAAAACCACACATGGGGACGCCATGCCCTTTCAATCTCCCCCATTTTGGTAATTGATGACAATTTCTTTTACAAAGGTTTATATAATGAATTAAGCAACCATGCAAATCAACAAGCATGGATGCATGAGTATGAAAGGTAAATGCTTATGAACAAAACAAAAGCATAACACCAAATTCCCTTAAACCCTATAAAACTTCTCCCCCATTGGCATCCATTTCCAAAATGGGCGAAAAAATCTTAGAAGGTCAATATAGTATGAGCTCCCCCATAACGTGTGCATTTCTCAAAATATGAGTGAAATCAAATACACATATCCAATGATGAATAGTTGGAGAGAGCACAAACTATATTGAGGATCCAAAGAACGATATGGAAAACTATTTACAATTCTCCAAATAAAAAGTAAGCAATCAAAAAGATCCAACTAACCAACTAAACACAAGATATTATGGTTTGAGCAAAAGAGTGTTTTTAAAGGAAGTAGAGGAGCTCCCCAATATTTGTACACAATTTAGAATTATTGTATTTGAATACAAGGTGTACAAACATGGAATCCTCACTCCTCTGGTATCCTCTAAAACACAAAACCAAATGAATTCACAAGATAAAATAGGATATGCACTCATAAATCAAATTCTTTTCGGAGTCACGCCAAAGAATCAAAAACGGAGTAAAAGAGGTGACACCGAAGAATTAGGATATCGAGTAAAGATGTAATTTCCCTCATGTATAGAAGTTTCTAAGTGTACAACAATCATGAGATATATATATCCACAAATAAACATGTACACATAAAAGTAGTTACTAAGGAAAAGAAACACGGTATCCAAAGGGAAGTCATAACATATACACATATGATGTTTGTTTAGGATCATAGCCCATAGCTCAATATTCTCATATGTATAATAATGAACTACAAATTCAACCACAACAATGCATCACAAATATCACTAAGGGAAAAGAGATAGATGGGACGCATTGATAAAGCAACAAGTATCATAAGAATCGAATAGGATTTGCAAATTCATCAATAAAGTCTCTCTAAAATTTTGCAAGAACCACAATAAAGGTATAAATAAGTTTCATGCCATGATGCAACCTACACAAGGTTGGATGCTAGAAAAGTATGCATGAGGGTGAACACTTGTTACCGAGATGACATTGGGTTGATGTAGTAGATAAAATTTCATCAACCATCCTTGCTTGACTCCAATAAGCATGTAGTGAGGTACCTTCATTATAAATGAGACAAGCACCCAATGCATCTCCATGTACCTAAAACATATTCAAGTAAAATTGTTCTCAAACTAATTGGGTCCAAGTAGTTAGTCAAACTACAAAACATAGAAGGAACTCCTCAAAAAATATGTGCATATAGATATGAAATTGAATTTCATGCACATCTTAACAAATTTAGGATTTCGAGGAGTTTCACCTATGTATTGGCACAAAGAAAGAAAGCATGCCATAAAATAACATGTAGTACATATGCATGCCTATTAACTTTAATAACCAAAATGATATACACTTTGGAAAAATATCAAGAAATCAAAGATGGTCCAAATTATATCAAAGATCCAAATCAAAAATTGATTTTAGAGAAGCCAATTGAAACTAAAACCAAACCAACACATGATTGAAAAGATATCAATTGGACAAAGATATCAAAATGAAAATAAGATACCAATGGAGAGAGAGACGATAATCAACGAATGATATAACCCACTCCCAAAGAGAGATGCCAATTGGGACAAACTCTCAAAAAGAAAGAGTGAGGTTCCAACAAATAAACCACACCCTCTACACTTTTCATGATGGCACAAAGTACCAAGCCGAAAAGGTTTGTCTTACATGAGACATGTCATCGGGATCAAAGACCAAAGGAAAGGATCAAATACAAATAGAATATAACTAAGATCCAATACTAATGACAATATAAGTTTGTATTCAATATAGGATAGCTCACCCAAGAATAGTGCATTATCTATAAGTAGACTTTGAATGCAAGGTGCACAATGATGGGATCAAAGCCTCTCCTATACCAAATAAAACACTAGGAAAGTTTGAGTAAAGTAAAATGATCTACAAGAGGCAAGGAAGACAACGGGAGTTAAAACACATTAATTTTGGCAAGAAATAAGGCAATAAAGTCAAGAGCCAATATAAAGATGATCTACAAATTTCACCACAATTATGACTATCAATTGTCATGGAAAAGGAGTATATGTAGAAATTTCTTAGTGGTGTATTGGATTGTTATTCAAGATCATCTTCACAACCAATAAGCACATGGTGAAGGATAAGATTTAAGTGTGATGCTTATGTAGATAAATGTTCTTGATAGCTTCAAATATTCACGCGATTATGCAAAGCAACTACGAAGAGTGCTTTGAAGCAATTGGTTTCCCAAAGAGATATATGAGAACATATTAGAGGAAAACCTTACCAAGAACATTCATCACAAACAAGATCCAAAGTGTTAGAAAAAAACATTCAAGCAAATGGGAACTTGTTTGAGAAACATGCCACATAGGAATATGATAATTAACAATATCAATTCTAGGTGACAATACCTCAATTGTTCACATTGTTTAGGTTTGTAATATGCACATAGCTTATTACTCCCCCATAATGTAATAATCCCTTTATTCTCCACAAGAGGCAAATAAAAACCAACTAGAGATAATTAATGGACATTATAGAATTTAAATTTCTCTTGAGTATGACATACCACATAGAAACTAGATAAGATTGATATATCAACTATAAGTGGTAGAACTCATGTATACACATTTTTAGGATTGTGAAGTGCGCAAGCATATCACTCTCCCAAAATGGAATAGTCCAAAAATTTCTCAAAAAGAGCCAATTAAGATATAAGCAAGTTGATACAAATGGCTCAACACAAACACACACATACATGGTGTGCAAACCAACATACACATGCTTGATTTCTCAAGATAAGTAAGTAGAGAGCACAACACATACAAACACTAGCAAGGTACAAAACCAAACACATGCAAGGGTGCAAGCAACTTTCAATGTATGTATGATTTAAACACAAGTTACCGCAAGGAGGAACATTGGATATGAGATAGAACAATATAATCCAAATGACTAGGCTTGAGAGAATATAATTGATGAAGATCCCTTAATTCTTCATGATGTAGCCAAGTCTCTAATGCCCTCCACCAACACCTATTGATCAAGTTTTAGTTTGTTGGTCCCCAACCAAGTTGGGTCCTAAGAGGTTAGTCACAATAGGCTTGGCAACCCAAATGGTCCTTTTCTTGACACCACTTTGAGTACCAACATATTTGGCAAACACATTGCCAACCTTATCCTTCCTAAGAGAATAAACATTATCAATTATTATGGGATTGGATAAGTTACTGCTGGCGCTAAGTTGACGAGGGAATATATTGCGGTGTTGCTTCTATCTCCCCGGCAACGGCGCCAGAAAATATGCTTGATGCGTGTAACGTCACACGTCAGTTGGGAACCCCAAGAGGAAGGTATGATGAGTGCAGCAGCAAGTTTTCCCTCAGTATGAAACCAAGGTTTATCGAACCAGTAGGAAAACGAGGTTGCTTCGAAGGTGTTGGTGAAAGAGTGTAGTGCGGCGCAACACCAGGGATTCCGGTGCCAACGTGGAACCTGCACAACATAATCAAATTACTTTGCCCCAACTTAACAGTGAGGTTGTCAATCTCACCGGCTTGCTGAACACAAAGGGTTAAACGTATCATATGGAAGATGATGTTTGTTTGCATAAAACAGTAGAGAACAATGATTGCAGTAGATTGTATTTCAGATGTAAAAGAATGGACTGGGATCCACAGTTCACTAGTGGTGTCTCTCCAATAAGATAACTAACATGCTGGGTAAACAAATTACAGCTGGGCAATTGACAATTGATAAGTGCATAAAACATGCATGTGCGAGTTGTGGTGTCTACTATGAGATTCATTTGGGCATTACGACAAAGTACATAGACCGCTATCCAGCATGCATCTATGCCTAAATAGTCCACCTTCCGGTTAACATCCGTACCCCTTTCAGTATTAAGTTGCAAGCAACAGACAATTGCATTAAGTAATGTGCGTAATGTAAACAATACATTCATCCTTGAATAAAGCATTGCTGTTTTACCCCTAGTGGCAACAACACATCTACAACCTTAGAACTTGCTAGCACTATCCCAGGTTAAATAGAGGTTGAACCCAACTATCATGCATAAATACCCCCTCTTGGAGTCACAAGTATTCACTTGGCCAAGGCTTCAACAAGTAACGGAGAGCATGCAAGATCACAAATGACATAGACATGATAATATAATATTCAGCTCCACATAGGTATCAATATAAGTCGGATCCCAGCAAACACAACATGTAGCATTACAATAAGATGATCTTGATCATGATAGGCAGCTCACAAGATCTAAACATGATGGCACAAGTGGAGAAGACAACCATCTAGCTACTGCTATGGACCCATAGTCCAAGGATGAACTACTCACACATCACTCCGGAGGCGGGCATGGCGATGTAGAGCCCTCCGGTGATGATTCCCCTCTCCGGCAGGGTGCCGGGAAGAGCTTCAGAACCCCCCGAGTTAGGGTTGACGACGGCGGCGGCAGCGAATATGTTCTGGATGAAAGGCTCGGTGTTTTAGGGTTTTCACGTCTCGGGGAATAAATAGGCGAAGGGGTGATGTCGGCGGACCCCCGAGGGGCCCAAACCACCAGGCGGCGCGGTGGGCCCCCTGCCGCGCCGGCCTGTGGGTTGGCCACCTCGTGGCGAGTCTTCGTCTCTCCTTCGGACTCCGTGTACGTGTTGGAAAAATAGGGACGTGGCCTTTTGTTTCGTGCAATTCTGAGAATATTTCCAGAAGTAACTTTCTGAAACCAAAAACAGCAGAAAACAGGGAACTGGCACTGTGGCATCTTGTTAATAGGTTAGTCCCAGAAAATGCATAAAAGTGATATGAAGTGTGTATAAAACATGTAGCAAATGGTATAATATAAGCATGGAACAACAGAAATTATGGATACGTTGGAGACGTATCAGTTACCACTAGTGCATGAAGAGGCAAAATGACCCTTCTCGCGACATATGTAGCAACATTTGCTTCCTCCTTTCTTCTTAGTTGAAGCTTCATCATGAGGAGGCATGCCATGGTTCTTCTTGGGAAGGGACCGTTCTTCATCTTGATGAACTTGAGGCCTCTTCCCTTGTTCCTTCTTGCTAAGAGATTTCTTCTTCATAGGGCAAGATCTAACATGGTGCCCTTCAACTTTGCACTTGAAGCAAGTGATCTTGGCCGAATTATTGACTTGTTCTTGGCCCTTCTTTTTCTTGTTATACTTGGACTTGTTCTTACTATTGGAGTTGAATCCAAGTCCACTCTTGTCATTGGGACGTCTTTGCACACTCAACATGTTGTCAAGTGTGGGCTTCCCATCATGACGCTTTTCCAAGTCTTTCTTCAAAGAAGTGACTTGTGCCTTGAGCTCTTTTAATTCCTCTACATGGTTAGTATCAACAAAAACACTAGAGGAAGTAGAAGCTTCATTGTTAGAACAAAAAGGCAAGGAAAGTAATTCATCACAAGATGTAGCAATATTATGAGTGGATGAATTACAAGGACTAGCACATGGCAATAAAGCATGTTGAGTAGAAGTTGTGCCATTGTCCACATGAGGCTCACAAGATTTCACCTTTGTAATAATAGCCTCATAAGCTAACTTTAGCTTATCATTGGAGACTAAAAGATTCTCATGAGAGCTCGAAAGCTTTTCATGTGTTTCTTCCAATTTCCCATAATTGCTAGAAAGCAATGCAAGTTGAGCCCTTAGCTCAACATTCTCCGTTAATATGGATGCTTCACAAGAGATAGAGTTAGTAGCACAATCATTCTTATTTATGAAAATAGGAGAAAGTAACTTGGCAAGCTCTTTAGAGTGAGAAGCTTTAAGTTGCGCATGAGACTCGGTGAGTTTGATGAGCTCACCCTTAATGAACCTAGAGCCATTATCTAGGTGCTCAAAATCCTCAAGGAGTTTGGCATGTGCATCTATAAGCTTACCATTTTATATTTTGAAGTCATTTGCCACTTTAAGAGATCTATCATGGGATTCCGTTAATCTAGAAAGTTCTAGAGCAAAAGTTTCCTCAAGAGTCTCCTTGGTGGATTGTTCTTCTTCAAGAGCTTCCTTGAGATCGGCGATCTCATCCGCATACTTATATTCTCGGCTTTGCATTTTCTCAATCATGTCTTCATGCTCATCAATACACTAGTACAGAACGACACATCGAAAATGGGCCAAAAACCCCTTCGGCAACGGAGAAAGGGTCCGTGTCCCCGCCTCTGTCACTGATGTGAAGGCCTTCATCGGTAACGGAGGCCAAAAACCGTTTCCGATGAGGTCTCCATTTGGCAACGGTTGTGCGCAGACCTCCGTTTCCTTAGTTTTCCTTCATCAGATACGGAGTTTGCCATCCACCCGTTTGCATTGAGGATTTCTCATATTTCCGTTACAGGATGCCACGTTTACAAATGCCACTAGATACTTAAAATCTCACAGCACAAGCTCAAATACTAAAACGGTAACAGATTTCATTCATATCACAATGTAACTTTACATTTCCATCACAATTTCACCTTTACAATTGCATCACAAGATGTGACAAACATAAGAGGTAAAACGATAACAGATTTCATCTATACTAAGCCTATCATGTCAAAGGACGGAAAGAATATATGATTTCTTCCCTACATCCTTTTCCACAATCCTCGCAGGTGTCACTCTAGCTCTCTCTTCTTATCTCAACTTCTTGAGAGAAGGATGTTGAAGCTTTGGACCCTATACATTAGTAAATAGAGTTACAATTGTTAAATATATATGCTAAAACAAATACACTATGAATTTAAGCAAACTGAAACGATATCTTACCTATGCCTTGAGGTGGCTCTTATTGATGAACCGGAGCAGCCAACACACGGCTTGTCAACAAGATATTGCGATGTCAGCAGCTTCATAGGATGCCTGACAACGATCATCCTTTCCATGGAGGCCACCACCGGCTCTAGATTTTTTATGCAGTGTCACCGAAATCTAATCTAATACGTCACCGATGTGATATTTCGGCGACACTGTATAAAACACTCTTACTTAAAAAAGTATTTTATGCAGTGTACCAAAACGTCACAATAGCGACGGTGGATATGTATGGTGGAATTTGAAAGGGAACAGCTTGATATCCCTAAATGTAAATAAGGATTTATGTTAGTTCTGACACTACTAGATAGAACAAACAATTTAACACAATAATATGAAGTATACAGTATTATATAGTGTGTACTGACCTGTGTATATAATTGGAGGCCATTATGGGAAAGTCAACAAACACTACTCTCTTGAGTAATGTTCGTTGTTTGTTCTGTGTCTCCGACTTTTTTATGCAGTGTCACCGAAATAGACTCCTGTTTTCACATGGACTAGTTAGCTAAACTACAACCGGTTGCAAGTGCACAATAGGCAAGTTAACTACATCAAGAAATGATCTAGATAGAACTACCAGATGTGAACTGAACTACTTTCAACAAGTTAGCTAAACTACAACTAGTTGCAAGTGCACAATAGGCAAGTTAACTACATCAAGAAATGAACTAGATAGAACTACCGGATGTGAACTGAACTACTTTCAACAAGTTAGCTAAACTACAACTAGTTGCAAGTGCACAATAGGCAAGTTAACTACATCAAGAACTGATCTAGATAGAACTACCGGATGTGAACTGAACTACTATCAACTATTAAGCTAAACTACAACTAGTTGCAAGTGCACAATAGGCAAGTTAACTACATCAAGAAATGATCTAGATAGAACTACCGGATGTGGATCTGATACCTTCTTCACGTCGCCGTTGGATCGATCTAGCAGATCCGGAAGTGGTGGAGGCAGAGGAAGCGGACAGAGCAACGACCTCGCCGTGTCGGGCGAGATGGCGAAGACCTCGCCGTGTCGGGGGACATGGCGAACACCTCGCCGTGTCGGGGGACATGGCGAAGACCTCGTCGTGTCGGGGGAGATGGCGAAGACCTCGCCGTGATAGCCGTTGTCTGGGCGGAGACGGCGCCGCCACGGCGCCGGCGATGGCCGCAACGCCAGGAGGCGCCGCCACGAACAGATCTAGCATACTGGGACAGAGTGAGGAAACGAGTGTTAGGTTTTGCTCTGTACGCCCATATATAAAGGTAAAACATAGGAAACGGTTCTTTAGAAGGACCGTTTCCTTTGTGTTTCATCCACTGAGGTGTGGGACCAACGCGCCCACTCTGTGGAATTTCTTCTACTCTCTGGAATAATATTTTCCTAATCTCTACTATATGGAGAAAACCACTTATAGGATACTTATATTAATATTAGTGATTACTACATTACATACGCAGTACATATTAATAATAATAAAGTAAATTACAGTTGGAGAACTTATAGAACTACTACTAGCTACTTCTTGTTTTTCTTGCGCCCTGCTTCCGCGCAATCCTCGTCCTTCTCACGGCCTCGCTTATTGGGGGCCATTGGAGGTGGTGGCGGCGGCAGCATATCGGAGGCGGTGGCGGCGGCTTTCTTCTCCGTCGCCGGGGCTCCCTTCTTCGGGACCGACGCCTCCGCCTCGTCCTCCTCCTCCTTCTCCTCTTCGGTTGACTCGTCATCAACCTTCGGCGGGCCCAGCATCAAGGTGGGATCATGGAAGTTGGCGTATTCGTCGTCGCTCGTCTCCGGCGTCGGTCCTTCAACGGACTCGCCGCTGACGGGGGGACTGTCCCGCGGCGACTCAGTGTGCTCCTGTGTGTCGTTGCTGCGAGGCATCTTCGCTAATCAGTAGGAGGGAGCGAGCGAGCGAGAGAGAGAGCAGATTCGGTGGCGTCTTGAGCTAGCAAGGATTGGGGTTTTCAAGGAGTAGTGGGCGGTGCCACTACGCCATGGCATTTACTCGCCTCGCTTCGAATTCCAAGATGGAACGTGTCCACATTAGAAACAGACACCCAAAACTCTCCGTTGCTATAGAGGCACATATCGGAAATGGAGCCAGAATTAAGACCGTTGCCAATATAATAGGTGACGGAGATTGGAAAGGGTTCGTTGCCAATGTAGGCGGGCCTGGTCAGGTTTGTGCGCACCGGCCGCGCGGAAAGCGCGATTCTCCGTCGCCTAACGCCTGCCGTTTCCATAGAGGGGTATCCGATGTGTCGTTCTGTACTAGTGATAAGTTTCTTGCTCTCGATAGCAATAGTCAAGATTTTTATAAAGTTGGAACAAGCATTTTTATTCTTTGAAAGAGAATGAATAACCATTTTACCCTTCTCGAGTATGGAAGCATCATTATCATTTTGTTCATTTTCCTCATCAATATCATCATGAGATATATTGGGATCCAAAGTAGGAGATACCTCGGAAGATTTAGCCATAAGGCAAAAGTGAGTACATGATGATGACGATGAAGAATTACTTGAGTCACCATTTAAATCCATATCTTGTTCCATGGAGTGTTCGGTTTCCTCTACATTGTTAGCCAAAATACTAGAGGAAATAGAAGCCTTTTTATCATGACAACAAGGTATAGAGAGCATATCATCACAAGGATTAATCAAGCAATTTGTACATGATATGCCAGGACTATCAACACAAGCATGTAGATCATTTTTGGTGCTAGATGCGTTTGAGTCCAAAGATAGATCATTGCAATAAGATAGAGGTAAAGTATCATCAACAATAAGCTCACTATCATTGTTGTAATATCTATCACTACTCACCATTGCATTACTTTGTGGCTTGCCACATGTAGGTGAAGTAGAAGAAGTTGAGAACTCATCACGGCCGGAAGTGGAGGGACAACAATCATCTCCACGATTCTTGGACACATCATATTTATCTTGAAGCTTGGCCCAAAGCTCATGAGCATTCCGAAAAGGAGAGACCGACATAATAACTACATCGCTCAAAGCATTGAAAATCACATTAGAAGCTTGAGCATCTAGATAGGAATTATTCTCATCCAATAAAGATAATCTTTTGGGATTCCTTGGAGGAGAATAGCCCCCTATCTAGAATTCGCTCTATGTATGGGTCAATGACCCGAATAATATCAAGAATGCGAATTTTCCAAACATCATAATTTGTGCCATCTAATATAAAAGAAGCATTGTGCACTAGTCCGCTAGACGACATCTTTACTCTCTAGGCGGTGAAGCCTAATAATGAGAGAACCCGCTCTGATACCAATTGAAAGGACACAGATGTCGCCTAGAGGGGGGGTGAATAGGCGATTAAAATTCTTTATGGTTTAGGCTTGAATAAATGCGGAATAAAACTAGCGTTTAATTTATCAAGCACGAAACCTAAACAAGCTAGGTTTACCTATGTGCACCAACAACTTATGCTAAATAATATAAGCAAATATGTGATAGCAAGATATATTACTTCAAGCTCGATGGCTATCACAAAGTAAATAGCATAAGTAAGAAGCTCGAGTATAGAAATACCGAGGCACTTGGAGACGATGATTTATCCCGAAGTTCACTTTCCAATGGAAGCTACGTCTCCGTTGGAGCAGTGCGGAGTCACAAAGTGATCCCCGAATAGCCGTCAAATGGCACACCGTAATCTCCTTCGTGCCTCCACCAATGCGGAGTGCCACGAACCACTATGGGACACTTAAGGGTGGCCACTGAATCCGTACAAGGATGAGGCACACTCCACAACTTAATTGGAGGCTCTCACCGAATTCCCGCGGCTCCCAAAGCCACAAGAATCACAAGGTTGGGGCGCGTCTCCACAACTTAATTGGAGGCTCCCAACAATCCCGCGAGCCACCAAAACTCCGAGATCAACTAGGACCGTCTAGGGCACTCCAAGTACCCAAGAGGACAAGCTCTAGGGCACCCCAAGTACCCAAGAGTAACAAGCTTCTCAACTTCGATTTCCACGTATCACCGTGGAGAACTCAAACATATGCAACACATGCAATGGGCAAGAACACAAGAAGTGCTCAAAATCCTTCACTCTCAAATCCCACCAAAAGCAACTAATGCTTGTGGGGGGAGAAGAGAGGAAGAACAAGGAAGAACACAAAATCCCTCCAAGATCTAGATCAAACAAGCTTCCCCTCACTTAGAGGAGAGATTGATTGGTGGGATAGTAGATCTAGATCTCCTCTCTCTTTTCCCTCTAATTGGAGGCAAGAATCATGGAGGAATAGAGAGAAAGCAAGCTCCAAAAGGTCAACAATGGTGGGGGAAAACGAGCTCAAGAGTTACACTCTCTTTGGAGAAGAAGACCAAGTATATATAGGTCCACCAAAAATGTGGCCGTTGGCCACAGACCGCGTAGGCCCGGTAGTACCGGACCGCAGACAACGGTTAAGTCAAACCATGCAGTTTGACTCGGCGACGCGCCGGCCCGGTAGTACCGGGCCTGAACCCCCGTACTACCGCTTAACTCCCTTAAAACAGAGAGCATTTGGCTCTCCCCGGTACCAGCCCCGGTACCGGTCTCGGTACTACCGAGCAAGCTCGGTACTACAGGAGCCTGGGAAACGCACACAACTGGGTAAATATCTGCCAGAATAGGGAGCTTGGTACTACCGGGGCCTCAGCCGGTACTACCGACGCCTGGGAAAATCAGCAAACTGAGCAGGATACAGCAAAACGAAAACTGTAATATCTTTTTCATCCGAACTCCGATTCGATGAAACCAATTTCGTTGGAAAGATAACGACGAGTGCTTTCCTAAAAAAGTGGAAATATTAAGGGTCACAAATATAGAGGGGATACCACACATGGGTGTGGACCCTAACTCGAAGGTGGACCGGTAATATTTCCAACGCCGAGAACAAACAAGTTTTCCAAACAAAAACCATTTTCGAAGAACTTGGGCTTGTCATGAGGATCACAACAAGCACCAAAACCCAACAAGGAGAAGAACCAAATAAGAACCAAGAAAGATGATGATGCCAAGTATGCAAAGGGTTGAGCTCTCTCCAACTGATACGCTTAAGCTTTAGTCGAGATCCCCTCTTGATAGTACGGTATCTATCCTATTACCCGGTCTCCCGACTAACAACATGAGACCGGTAAAATAGAAACCCTATCAAGATCATACCTTTGTCTTGCGCATTCCACTTGACTAGATGATGACGATCTTGATCTTCTCAAGTGGACCACCTTTCTTGATTGCGCTTCGCTTGGTGAAGATCCACATATTTCTCCCCCATACTCCACTATGGGAGAGCCTCTCATCGGCACATCTTCACTTGACCATTATCTCCAAATGGGTGGCAAGCTTCAAACATATAATATCTTCGAGATACTTCTCTTGAACTTGCACAACCCAAGCTTGATGACGATCACCACTTGTCGTCATCCTTCATGGGCTATATGAAATCTTCATTTGATGCTAGCCCATAGAAAGATACCTAACCATACATATAAATGACACACACATATCATGGGTTAGTTCACAAAGCTATATGGACAATTGCTTACCATACCAAGAGATACATGATCCCACTTGGTACATCTTTTAGCTTTGTGAGTTGATCAAAATCTTGATCAACCTTGTATCTTTTCTTCTTGATCATATCAAGTATATATCCATACACCTCGATGATCTTGATGCCAAATACTTCATTATATCAATATATTCAAGGCATCAACCTTGAATCCAACATATGGAGTTCAAGCATGGTCTATGGACAAACACTACAAGTATAACTCAATGCAACCATTAGTCAATAGGGATTGTCATTAATTACCAGAACCACACATGGGGACGCCATGCCCTTTCAGAGTCATTCTATGTTTGTATGTCGATGACATACTGATTTTTGGAACCAATCTTGATTTAATCAAAGAGGTTAAGGATTTCTTATCTCGTTATTTTGAGATGAAGGATCTAGGAGTAGCTGATGTTATCTTGAACATCAAGCTGCTGCGAGATGGTGATGGTGGGATTACACTGCTTCAGTCTCACTATGTGGAAAAGGTACTAAGTCGTTTCGGGTATGACGATTGTAAACCCTCTCCAACACCGTATGATCCCAGTGTGCTGCTTCGAAAGAATCAACAGACTGGTAGAGATCAACTGAGATATTCTCAGATAATTGGCTCGCTTATGTATTTGGCTTGTGCCACGAGGCCTGACATCTCTTTTGCTGTTAGCAAGTTGAGGCGGTTTGTTTCCAATCCGGGAGATGATCATTGGCATGCGCTCGAGAGAGTTATGCGTTATTTAAAAGGCACTGCGAGTTATGGAATTCACTACTCTGGGTATCCGAGAGTACTGGAGGGTTATAGCGATTCTAATTGGATATCTGATGCCGATGAGATTAAGGCCACGAGTGGTTATGTGTTTACACTCGGTGGTGGAGCTTTTTCCTGGAAGTCTTGCAAGCAGACCATCTTAACGAGGTCAACTATGGAAGCAGAACTCACAGCATTAGACACAGCCACTGTTGAAGCAGAGTGGCTTCGAGAGCTTTTGATGGACTTACCTGAGGTTGAAAAACCAATACCCGCTATCCTTATGAACTGTGATAATCAAACTGTGATTCACAAGATTAAAAGTTCTAAGGATAATATGAAGTCATCAAGGCATGTGAAGAGGAGATTGAAATCTGTCCGAAAATTAAAGAACTCCGGAGTCATTGCATTGGATTATATCCAAACGTCTAAGAATTTGGAAGATCCCTTCACAAAGGGTTTATCACGTAATGTGATAGATAGTGCATCGAGGGAGATGGGTTTGAGACCCACGGTATGAGTTGTCCACAGTGGTAAACCACTCTATGTGATCGGAGATCCCGTGAAGTAGAAGTGGGTGACAAGCTGTTGGACAGCTGAGAGGAGAGTATCCTTATATTTTACCATCCCACTCCGTAAAGATGCAGTACTCTCCTAATCTGCATGGCAGGTTGATATTTATCTTAATGTATTCCAAGTTGCTTACTTTCATAAGCGGAGATGTTGTCCTGCAGAGTATCTCTTGAGGAATACACCTATATGAGTCTGACTGTTAAACGTCGCAGTCTGTGAGAGTCGGGTGCTCTTTAATAAACTCATGAAAGGTCTCGGAGTATGACGTATAAGCTCCAACCGCGGGGAAGCCTTGCGGTAGCATAGTATCGGTCAAGGATTTGTGTGAAACTAGATTTGCAGCAAACTTGTAGTTCAAGGCATAGTCCACTATTCAAGTTGCGGTCTAACGTAGCATAAGTTCTAAGTGGTGTTCAATTTAACAGTCTCCACTACACCGGTATATAAAACAATGTTTTGGAACAAAGTGGTTTGATGTGCCAGTGAGATTTTGTGGGGGATTGCTGGATTTTGTGGGCTTTTACCCATGGCCCAACTAAAATCCGAAAATCAAATGGCCCATTTTAAATGGCTGGTTTGGGGACAAACGTTTAGTCCCACATTGCTAGTTGGAAGTGAGCTGCACCACTTTATATAGTGGGCTGTTTCACTACTAGCAAGTGATGCATGTAAAATGCATACATGAACTTTGCACTATATCACTTATATTCCAATCATATTTGCGTCATATAAGGGTTATACCACTGTTATTTAATGATTTTAGGAAATAAATCAATTGTTTCCTATTTTTATGGAATTAACTCTGCGCAGGCAGAAAACCCTATTTCTTTCCTTTTTGTTTCAGGGACCCAAACGACGTCCAAAAATTATGGAAAAATACAAGCATCATTATTTGGAAGGAGGAAGACCTCGGAGCAAAGGAAGCAGGCAAACGGAGGCCAGAAGGCAAAAAGAGGGTGCCCCACGCGGCCCCTGTATCTGGTCACGTGAGCCCACCTCTTTTGGGCCTCGGGGCTCCGCAGCCGTCGATCATTTCTCCGCCGCCTTCGTCTTGACCTAAAAACGCCTATAAAAAAGGCCCCATGACGTTTCGCGAAAGCAGCGCCGCCACAAGACAGAAACACGAAAACAGAGATCTGGAGCTGCAGATTGGAGGGGGAAAACTCCGGCGGGGCGCTGTCGGGGTGGTCTCCACCTTCTCCAACGACTTCTCCACCGTCTCCATGATGAAGGGGGAGTAGTCCACCCCTGGATTTGGGTTTGTGGTGGTAACTTATGTATCTCTCCTCTCTTTAGCTTCACTAATTAGTACCGTATGAGCTGCTGAACATGATTACGGTCATCTATGTAATTCCCATGGTGGATATTGTCGTGTGAAATAATATTTGTTATGCATTTACTGTTGTGTTGGATCTTTTATGACTTGTCATACTTTGGAGATATTCTATGATGCATGATGGTTTGATTTATGCATAATGCCTTGTTTATCCTTATCATGAGGTGATTGACACCACCAAGTGTAGATAGATGAGAGAGATGTGGTAACACACACGAAATATAAATCATTGCACTAGTGTCTAGAATATTGTCCATTATGAAGTATGATGTATGTAGGTACGGGATAGCCGATGTGACACGGCATATGTATTGAGTGACATGTGAAATACAACCCAACATCCTTTATCTGGGGGTAAAAAGAAAGAGTATGATGTGGGAGTGACAACAACCACGCTAGCCTTACGAGGGGTGACCTAGCAACACAAATGAGTACTTCTTTCAACTATGTGTTTTAGGACATATAGCCGTCATAAAAAGCTACCATTAGAACATGACAATTGTGTGTACTTTATCTATAACATGATGATCACCATAGATGAGAGAGAGGATTAAGTGAACCCATGAACCATGTCCATTGTTCCTATAAGAGCAAACATTTGTCTTGTCCTCTTGCAATAAAGAGGATTGGGACACTTTTACATTCTTGTTTTGCTGCATTAAACTTCCATCCATTCAATCAACCATCTTGTCCTTTAAACTTGTTTAGTGCATAATCAACTAAAACTTGTGACACTTTAGTTGTAGGGAATAGATAACTTTTCCTTCTTGCTCCTGCGGATCGATACCTTACTTCCACATTGAGAGGTGCTACGGTGATCCCCTGCTCTTGGGGTAATCAAGTACTTTTCTGGCGCCGTTGCCGGGGAGCGTAGCGCTTAAGTTTCTATTCTTGTGTGCACTAGACTAAGCTTGGGGAAGTCTCTCTAACTTGTTTTATATCTTGCAACCATCTAACTTGGGGAGGTTCCTTTAAACTTGTCTGGTTGTAAGTTCCTCATTACTTTTGCTATGTTTTTTTGGATGATTATACACCTGAGGAACTTGAAACATGTACACTTGAGGAACTTGAAATATTAAAAGAAGCTGATTATTTCTTTTCTCAAGTAGATGCTTATGTTATTAAACATAAAAAAATAACTCTTGCTGCCATGGAAAGAACTAATATTTTTCAGGAAGAGGATGGTGAAAACATAAGCTTGGAAGAGGAAGAATGTGAAGAAGAGGATAAAAACCTAAGCTTGGGATGCCCATGCAACCTCAAGAAGATGCTAAAAAAGATGAACAACTGGAGAATGAAGAGTTGGATCCCCCAACTTCACCATCAACATGTGATAGTAACACTCAAACTCAAAAACCTTTTGTTGGTAAACTTATTGATAATAATGAGGAGTGTTGCTTAAATATGTTATATGATAATGCTTTAGATGATGGTCCTATGCTTATTGATAATCCTCCATGTTTAGAACTTGTTACTACTTTATGTGAGGATAAAAATGATATACTGCTGTTTGTGAAAATACTCTTACTAATAGAGTCCTACTTTGTTCCTGAATTCTCCTAATAACACCATAGAGGAGAAATTTGCTTATGTTGAGAAATACTTATGTGGTTTGCAATTATCTTTAGTTCCAAATCTTTGTTGCAACCATGATATTAAACTTGATATTGATCTTAATAACTATTTTGAAAGAGGGAAGCATGCTAATGAATTCCAAAATAAAGTTAATGATCCTCTTTATGTGCCTAAATTATCTAAATTGGAAGATCCTATTGGTTATATGGTTGAATACACTTCTATTACTTGCAACTATTATGAGAGAGGAGGTTATGAGAACCCTCTTTATGCTACTAATAATTATGGGCTGCAAGTAACTTTTGTTAATATGCATTGGAAAACTTCATTCATATACAAAATGCCAATGCATAGAAAGAAGTTAGACTTCGTTGTTATTACCTTTGTGTTTTGTTTCTCTCTCTACCAGGTTTCAACTTGACTATTATTTCATTGGCTTGAGAGCAACATGGGACCCTGGTATTGTGCATGGAACACTTTCCAAGAAAGAGGGCATATCAAAGTTCAAGCTCCCTCATGAGCTTCATCTTCGATAAACAACAAGTAAGAAGCCTAGCTATATGGCTATAAAGAAAGCGCTTTGCGGGAGGCAACCCGGTTATTTTTGTGTGTGATTTTTCTTTGTGTCCTCTTGCTGTAACAAGAGATTTTGTGTCTAGTTAGTTTCTGGAGTTTTTAATAAAGTGCCAAGTTTTACCCATGTTGGTCTTGAAAAGTTGCTTATTGAGTTCGGAGATTTTATTCCTGCACGAATCTGTGCACGGTATGATTTTTAATTCTTATTCTGTAACTCCGAATGAGCTCATATTTGAACTGTAGTTGCAACTTTTCATCCTCTGTATGCATGAATTTTTCGGAATTTTTCGACAAAGTTCAGTAGGGTAGAAAAATACGTTTTGCTGCTGCTGTTTTTCTGGACAGATTCTGTCCCATTTTGTTTTATGCATGTTTTGAACTTTTATCTTGAATCTTTTTGATTCAAATGAGTTTATGAGTAGGCATACAACATTATACACTTTCTGGACATTCATATGTATTTTGTCCAAGGATTATATGCAGCAAGAAACCTATTTGTTTATCACTACTAATGCACCCCACAGAAAAGAAATGGGAGAAACGGTGTTTTGAAGTTTTTTCACAGGGATTGGAGGAGATGCACCAAGAGTTATCCAAGGATGGTGAAGACCATAAGCTTGGGGATGTGAAGACAACCCCACTGGACCTACACACTCTCGGTTTGCACACGTCTAACTTCTGTTTTTCGATCGAAACACTTTATCGCATAAACTTGGAGCGTCTTTTTGTTTGTTTGTTGAGTCTTGTGAGACCACCACATAATAATTGTATATGGGAAAGTTTCTGGAAATTTGGATTGAAATATGTTGGATGCTATTATCATATTGGGAAAAGGGATGTTTGAGTTGATTTTTAATGATACATATAGTTGCATGATTCATGAGCTTGTTAATGAGTAATAATATGTAAATGCTTTATCAAGAGTTATCACTTATTCATGTTTTGATGCTGAAAGTTATTTCACTTTGTTTAACATGATAAGTTGGTTCTATGGACACTCATGCATGCATCTAGATGGTCAACTTTCTCCCTTTGCTAGCCCAAACATTCCAACAAGTAAAACTTGTTTCCAACACCTTCAACCAAAGTTATTCCAGTGAGTCCACCATATCTACCTACTAGCTATATGCTATTCCGAGTATGTTCATCATGATATTTGTGTTATCTATACCTCTGAATGAAAATGATTATGTTATTGATTGCCATGGGAAAAGTTGGTTATATAGCTCTCATGAACTTGATGCACATTTTTACTATCATTGCAATAAATAAAACATGACCCATTGTGATTAAGATTATGATGCTAGTGGCTTGATAAATGTCCGAGGTTGGGAGTTAGCCCATATGTGCTGTCACATGCAAAGCTTTCAACATGCTCCATTTAGTTGATATCATGTGCTTTTGTCTATGGATGCCTATCATGGTGAAATAGGGGAAATGATTAGTTTGAATGAGTTTGTATAAATGGTTAGAGAGACGCCTGGGCCGCTAATCTAAGCCATGCATCATTCATGGTGGAAATTTACTTACATGCTATGGTGAATTATCTATGACACACCTTACAATAAAAAGCTATTCCAATGGTAAATAAAAAGGGTGTTGAGGTTGTTCATCTTGTTTGTTTGTCTTGTCATTTTGATATGGGCTTGTTCCATATCCTGGGACAAGAGGTACCCCAGTTGACGCTCTTGATGATACTATTATTACTTACAATGATAGATAACTTGAACTTGCTTTTCCCAAGTTGAGTAACTCATGGTGTAGGTACTTGTATTCAAGGGGCATGAGACATCCAACCTTTACTTTGTCAAGCACACTACTCATATTTGCTCTCACATTAAACTATAATCATTCAAGATGCTATGATAGGGGAATGAGAGCTTGACACCAAGTATTACCACATTGCAATCATTAACTTAAGTAGAAGAGTTTGGAGGTTAGATGAAACTTATGCATGCTTTACCTCTACTCACTTATACATCTTTCCAAAGTGTCCACCAAACATATTCAGATTTTCATCATCACTCTATGACCTATGTAGGATGTTCATGCTTATCATTATGCATACATGTGGTCCATATTACTATCTGTTATGTTACACTTTGTGAACTATCATTGAACATCCTTACAATGAATACTTGATATCACTTCATAAACTGTTTTGCATATTGCTACTCCTTTGAAGAATGAATCATTTGACTCTATGTAGCAGTAGCAATCATCTTTGATATCCATTGTTAGTGCTATATTGCAAAGCCCATGTTAGTTTTATCACCTTCATACTCGAGGACGAGTATTGGTTAAGCTTGGGGATGTTGATGCATGTAAAATGCATACATGAACTTTGCACTATATCACTTATATTCCAATCATATTTGCATCATATAAGGGTTATACCACTGTTATTTAATGATTTTAGGAAATAAATCAATTGTTTCCTATTTTTATGGAATTAACTCTGCGCAGGCAGAAAACCCTATTTCTTTCCTTTTTTGTTTCAGGGACCCAAACGACGTCCAAAAATTATGGAAAAATACAGCATCATTATTTTGGAAGGAGGAAGACTCGGAGCGAAGGAAGCAAGCAAACGGAGGCCAGAAGGCCAAAAGAGGGTGCCCCACGGCCCTGTACCTGGCCGCGTGGGCCCACCTCTTTTGGGCCTCGGGCTCCGCAGCCGTCGATCCTTTCTCCGCCGCCTTCGTCTTGACCTAAAAACGCCTATAAAAAAGGTCCCATGACGTTTCGCGAAAGGAGCGCCGCCACAAGACAGAAACAGAAAACAGAGATCTGGAGCTGCAGATTGGAGGGGGAAAACTCCGGCGGGGGCTGCCGGGGTGGTCTCCACCTTCTCCAACGACTTCTCCACCGTCTCCATGATGAAGGGGGAGTAGTCCACCCCCTGGATTTGGGTTTGTGGTGGTAACTTATGTATCTCTCCTCTTTTTGAGCTTCACTAATTAGTACCGTATGAGCTGCTGAACATGATTACGGTCATCTATGTAATTCCCATGGTGGATATTGTGGTGTGAGATAATATTTGTTATGCATTTACTGTTGTGTTGGATCTTTTATGACTTGTCATACTTTGGAGATATTCTATGATGCATGTGATGGTTTGATTTATGCATAATGCCTTGTTTATCTTATCATGAGGTGATTGACACCACCAAGTGTAGATAGATGAGAGAGATGTGGTAACACACACGAAATATAAATCATTGCACTAGTGTCTAGAATATTGTCCATTATGAAGTATGATGTATGTAGGTACGGGATGGCCGATGTGACACGGCATATGTATTGAGTGACATGTGAAATACAGCCCAACATCCTTTATCTGGGGTAAAAAGAAAGAGTATGATGTGGGAGTGACAACAACCACGCTAGCCTTACGAGGGTGACCTAGCAACACAAATGAATACTTCTTTCAACTATGTGTTTTAGGACATATAGCCGTCATAAAAAGTACCATTAGAACATGACAATTGTGTGTACTTTATCTATAACATGATGATCACCATAGATAAGAGAGAGAGGATTAAGTGAACCCATGAACCCATGTCCATTGTTCCTATAAGAGAAATCTTTGTCTTTTCCTCTTGCAATAAAGAGGATTGGACACTTTTACATTCTTGTTTTGCTGCATTAAACTTCCATCCATTCAATCAACCATCTTGTCCTTTAAACTTGTTTAGTGCATAATCAACTAAAACTTGTGACACTTTAGTTGTAGGGAATAGATAACTTTTCCTTCTTGCTCCTGTGGATCGATACCTTACTTCCACATTGAGAGGTGCTACGGTGATCCCCTGCTCTTGGGGGTAATCAACATGTAGTGTTGCCTGTGAAGAGAAAGGAGGTGCTCCACACGCGCGCTCCTCCTCCTCGCTCGCCTCGCCACGCCTCGCCTCGTCACGACACGTCACGACGCGCCGCGGGTTGCGGGAATGAGCCGAGCCGATGCCTATATTTTTGCAGTCCGGGTTAATGAGTCATTAACTAATAATTAACGGACGCGTTAATTGCATTGCCGTTTCCGATTCCTTAATCGTGGGCAGTTACTTGACTTGATTGTGGGATTGAAAGCCCTGCCCGTACCGCACTATATACGCACCGTCTTGGCGACTTCCACCACTACGCGAAACACATGGTCTCGCACCACCGCCGTTCCAGAACCTTGCGCCACCGTCTTCCAAGTCTTCTCCATCCCGTCTTCCGGCGTGCACCGGTTGAAGGGACAGTAGGCCTCCGGAACCCCGCCTCTTGTGATCCTGTACGGGAGAGGGGCGATCAGGTTTTTGGGGAGCGCACTCGCGCGACTACTGGCATCGAGTTCTTCCCCAACGACGACTTCTTCCCGACATCGGCAGTCTCTTCATCGACGACATGGGCGACGTCAACGGAGCCGCTGCTGCTGCCGCACCGTATGTCTTCTTGATCTTCATGTTTGATATGTTGCTAGAGTTTCTGCTAGTTGTAGTTGCTCTAGAATCGATATGTTTGTCTACTGTTTTAGTAGATCACATGATTAGTTTAATTCCTATTATTCTAGTCATGATTTGTTTACTGTTTTCGAGGATTAAATCATATGCTAAATTGCTTATATTTTCAACCTATTTCTAGTAAATGTTCACGAGTTTAATCACATGTAATATTCTACCTATTTCTAGTAAATGTTCACGAGTTTTTGTCACCGGTCCTTTCCCAGTGTACCATGTGCATTTTCAATGTATTGGTAGAAATGAATATAACTAATAAAGAAGAGAGTTACTCTATAGGTTTGACAGTCACATGCATATAATATTCTACCAATTTGCACGAGTGTAAATATTCAAATGTTATTTTGTCTTTGTATCGGTACACACTGGACAACCATTCTGATGGATTATTGGACTGAAGCATTAGAAATTCGCTAATCTCATTCTAAAGATCTGCATTCATACCTGTGCGGCCGTTTTGTGTGAATGTGTGGATCGACAGCTCCAGCTCAATCACAATCAGATTGCAAAGAGTATGGATCTTCTGACAGCTTGCGTGACACGAATACTCATAAATTTCGTACTACGAAACAACATCAAGGTATTCCACGTATCTCGTGAAGTTGTCTTTGTTCATGTCCCCATCCTTTTGGAGATTCATTAGGTTGCCATCAGGAAGCTATTGTAATAAGGTGAGCACAAGAAATTCCATCACCACCAACATCGATCATTCTTAGCACAAAGTAGGCGATGCGCCAAGCCGTGAGAGGCGTCGCACCACATTCCTGAGAGAGCACCATCGGCACTTAATGGTTCACAAAACAATGCCCTAGTCCAGGGCCTGGATGGTCAGCTCAACGCCACAAATCGTGGCATATACATGTACAACTTCCAAGCCTCAGTGTATGGCGTCAAGGGAATGTGTTAGATCTGAAAATATTTTTGTGAGAGGGTTACTTTATGCGGAACTTTGTGTTAGAGGACAATTTTGTTATTTTCCACATGCAAACTCATTACTAATTAATGCGTTTGGAATTGATAAATATTTCTTCACTTTAGTTAACAAAAAAGTCATTAGTGTCTAACTATTTTCTGAAACTTTAGTATGTAGCTTAAAGTTAATCGCATGGGTATGCTGCCAAGTTCTCTGCAATCAATAGTTTCACGGGACGAACATGGCTCAAATAAAGAGGTAGGGACGAACCATCTTGCCACAGGCAAGTTCTCAGGTAGGTCTACAATTTGTATAGATAGTAGATGAGAAATTTATAACTCCATACATGATCATGGTTAAGATCGAACCCCACCATGTCCATATAAAGGAAATGATGGACTCAGAGGCTATAAATGGCATGCATCGTTGCCTCCGTGGCACAACAAACGCATGGTACTAAGAAGAGAGGATGTTGGCATTGGATGGATCTATATCATAGTATTAGTACGTACCTTGTGCTATTGCGTCATTTTAGGCCTGAGTTTTTTCTCTTCTCGAATTCTATTGCTTGATATGATTCATGATAGTTTGGAATGGTAGGTCTCAGAATATAGTGTGTACCTTGTTACCAATGCAAGACTTGCTTGTCCTGCCGGCGTTGAGCCCTTGCTGAACAGGAGGCCAGTGATTCTCTAACCTCACAAACTCGATGCTTGAGACATACTAGCACTGGACATTCATCTCGTAAGAAGTTCTAGCCATGGCGTGTTCCACAGCAAGATTATTAGTGTACTCTTGGTAATAAAATTTGGGTCAGTTGCTTGTTAGAACGACTGCATATATAACAAAAAAAAAAGGATTTATCATGCCCTTTATTCCAATGGTAATTTCTAACATTGATAGATGAAGATAAGGGCATTAAATTAATCCAGCTGGATTAATTTATCACCCCTAATTTTCTCATGATGCATCTTTATCGGTGACGGGTGGTCTATGACATGATGACTAAGCCCGTGCAAGCTGGACTAACCTCATGTGCTTTAAGTAGCCGCTTGAGCCACACGCCCCGACAGGTGAGAACCTATGCATAATCGTTGGGCTCATTGTGGTCGGCTAAGAATATCTCTAGCAGCGATCGTACACTCTTCTGCTTCAGTGCTCCGCCCCTGTCAAAAAAAAGGGACGCCAATAACACCCGGACATGCCCTGTACAAATACGGTGACGTGTGGCAACGGCGGCATCGGAACGAAACGTCATGCGCTATATAAGCGAGTGTCAGCCGCAACACTGCCCCCATCTCCCATTTCCACCCCCCCCCCCCCCCCCAATTCGAGAAAAACCCACCACATCTCCCTCCATCGATGACGAGAAGTTCCAACTGCTTCCGGCCATGGAGGCCATCGAGGCCGCAACAACATAACCTATCTGGAGGCACATCTGAGGGCCTCGAGGTCTCGGGAGGCGTTACGACCGAGATAACACAACGACGAGACGCGAATGACAGAGCTCTCATCGAGAGGTGCGTCGATCACAAAGGTCGTGTGACTTACGTAGAGGGTCGTGCGACACAGTTTTTTTCCCCACGGGTCTGTACCTGTACCGTATGAATACACTTGATAATACGGGCTTGAATATGGGCTTCTCGGGCCCAACAAAAAAACCTTTAAGTTTAGCCAACGACGGAACACTGGAACTTAAACCTTGCAACAAAACGTTCCGAAAAGAACCTATAATGTGGTTATTCTGTCATAGTCACCAGACTATTCTGTCGTAGTCACCAGATTATTCTAGGTACCTATTTTCACATACCAGATTTTCTATAATAGTTAATTACCATACCATTCGGTGACGATCACCAATTTATTCTGTGGTAATCACCATGTTATTCAGATTACCTACCATCTTGCACACAACATTACCACCATACATGAGATAGCCCAGATCATTGACAAGTAACCAGGTTTCTGGTTCCTAGTTATCACGCAAAGCTACCGGATCTCTAGAAAAAAAATCTCTAGACATGAAAAATAAACATGTAGGAAAACCGTCACAATATGTGCAGCTTAATTAGTTGGAAATCTTCAAATTGTCACATAAATGAACCGCTTTGGTTGTAAAACTTCAAAATTTTACGTAAGTAAACGAAGGTTTTATTACGTGCATGAAGGAGCGATGCATGTGACCGACCGAAGACCTAGAAACAGCCGACAATTAATCGGACCTGTCAGTGTCAGTACGTGCACGCACTCGCACGCAGGCACGCCACGTCCTGAAACGGAAAGAGTCGGCGGCGTGTTATTACGTGCCAAATCAGCACCATATGCACAACGTGCGTGCTTTGACGAAAAAAATCCCTGTTCATCCAAGCCAGCTAGCTACTCTTATTGTCCAAGTTCTAAAAAAAACATTGTCCAAAACAAGAAATAATTTGCTCACAGTTTAACATATGCCAATATATAGATCAACACTTGCTAATTAGGATAGGATGATGTTAGCAACACACTTCTCACATGGATCAATCTCTTAGAAATTAGGATTACAAGCCATGGATCACCAGGTTCTAGCCATTACAGGAAGAGAGAGGAACATGAGAGGAAGAGGAAGACAGAAGCGAAGGAGGCCAAGGCCGTCCCGTTCCAAGCCCCCTTTGTGCGTGACAAGCCCCTTGGGTATTTGTAGTGGCTTCCTGTGGTAACTTCTGGCAGGCCCAAGCCCGGTAGTTGCAGCCCACCGTCCAGCCAGGTGTAGCATAGAAGAGGTCGCTGACAATCCACCCTCCTTAAGTTTCGGCTTGACCCCAAGCCGACGCCATGCAAAACCGCCAGGATCCCATTGTACTTGTCGTTCCTGATCACTGTTGTTCTCGCCGAGGTAGCCATTCCCTAGAGTTACTTGAATGAGGTTGAAGAGATTAATAAGGTAGCAGCTGATGCAGGTGAGAAAGGCGTCGTAGTAGTAGACGTCGTCAGCACTGAGGTTGTTGAAGTAGCAGGTATAGCTGATGGAGTAGTCGCGGTCGACGCCGAATTTGGTCGTGATGCCCCCAGAAGATTTGCTAAGGGCCCATCTGCCAGGATCCCACGCAAATTTCCCTTGGCAACAGTTCATACCAATCTGCATTTTTCTTGGAGAGAATGGTGGCAAAACTGTGCTTCTCTTCTCAAAATAAGCTTCAGATCTCACAATTGGAAGGAGTGGTTGGTCAGACCTGTTGCCACTGTTCAGCATTGTGTCGCCCCCACATGACTTGATTGATTCCCTGAAGCTCTTCCCCTTCAAACAACATGCGGCAAATTCTGAACCAAACATCAACTTCATGGTGGTGAGATTGCCACTTCCACTAAATTCTGAACAGTCACAAGGAAACACCACCAAGAGCCATGCGATGTACCATGGAAAAGATTCAGACTGAAATTCTGAATTTGTTTGCTTCTCATGTAACTTTCCAAAATACTGAAAACTGAGAGCTCCTTCTCTGATTAACCCTTCCAGCATCAGTGTCCCGTGGAATTTATTAGATGTAGTTCTCATTAGATGTAGTTCTCACCACTACAGGGACCAACAACAATATATCACCGGAAGACCACAGCATCCATTTTTGTTCCAGCTTAGCCAGCTTATTCTCCTCTTTACACTTCGACTGATTGTCATGCTCCAAGAACTCCACTACCAGGCTCGCACACATACCAAAAGAAGATGGCCATTGTACAAATGCATAGTGAAAGTGCATGTGTTGCCCCATGCGTTGTTTTGGTAATTAATGACAATCCTTATGGACTAATGTTTGCATTGAGATATACTTGTAGATCTTGTCCATAGGAATGATTGGAGTTCATGTGTTGGACTCTAGAAGATTACATGATGATCAATGCTCTATTCAAGGGTTTATATGAAGAATGGTCATGTGTAGAGTTGAGCTCATTGCAAGTATGGCTTGGAAGAACAATCATGTTTACCTCCCAGCCATCATACATATCAAGAGAAGAAGATGAAGTGTAAGTTCAATATGATGCATCTCGGAAGATATCATTTGATTGAAGCTTGCAAAGGAGACATGAAGACGGAGCTTAGCGAGACCCTCCCATAATGGAGTATGGGGGAGCATTTGGAGAAGTCTTCATCAAGCATGTGCTAGCAAGCACAATCAAGAAAGGTGTTCCAACTTGAGAGAGTCAAGATCGTCATCATCGAGCTCAAGTGGAATGCGCAAGACAAAGGTATGATCTTGATAGGTTTTCTGTTTTACCGGTCTCATGGTGTTAGTGGGAGACTGATACGTCTCCAACGTATCCATAATTTCTGCTGTTCCATGCTTATATTATACCATTTGCTACATGTTTTATATACACTTCATATCACTTTTATGCATTTTCTGGGACTAACCTATTAACAAGATGCCACAGTGCCAGTTCCCTGTTTTCTGCTGTTTTTGGTTTCAGAAAGTTACTTCTGGAAATATTCTCGGAATTGCACGAAACAAAAGGCCAAGTCCCTATTTTTCCAACACGTACACGGAGTCCGAAGGAGAGACGAAGGAGAGCCACGAGGTGGCCAAACCAAGGCCGGCGCGGCAGTGGGCCCACCGCGCCGCCAGGTGGTTTGGGCCCCTCGGGGGTCCGCCGACATCGCCCCTTCGCCTATTTATTCCCCGAGACGTGAAAACCCTAAAACACCGAGCCTTTCATCCAGAACATATTCGCTGCCGCCGCCGTCGTCAACCCTAACTCGGGGGGTTTCTGAAGCTCTTCCCGGCACCCTGCCGGAGAGGGGAATCATCACCGGAGGGCTCTACATCGCCATGCCCGCCTCCGGAGTGATGCGTGAGTAGTTCATCCTTGGACTATGGGTCCATAGCAGTAGCTAGATGGTTGTCTTCTCCACTTGTGCCATCATGTTTAGATCTTGTGAGCTGCCTATCATGATCAAGATCATCTTATTGTAATGCTACATGTTGTGTTTGCTGGGATCTGACTTATATTGATACCTATGTGGAGCTGAATATTATATTATCATGTCTATGTCATTTGTGATCTTGCATGCTCTCCGTTACTTGTTGAAGCCTTGGCCAAGTGAATACTTGTGACTCCAAGAGGGGTATTTATGCATGATAGTTGGGTTCAACCTCTATTTAACCTGGGATAGTGACAGCAAGTTCTAAGGTTGTAGATGTGTTGTTGCCACTAGGGGTAAAACAGCAATGCTTTATTCAAGGATGAATGTATTGTTTACATTACGCACATTACTTAATGCAATTGTCTGTTGCTTGCAACTTAATACTGGAAGGGGTACGGATGTTAACCGGAAAGTGGACTATTTAGGCATAGATGCATGCTGGATAGCGGTCTATGTACTTTGTCGTAATGCCCAAATGAATCTCATAGTAGACACCACAGCTCACACATGCATGTTATATGCACTTATCAATTGTCAATTGCCCAGCTGTAATTTGTTTACCCAGCATGTTAGTTATCTTATTGGAGAGACACCACTAGTGAACTGTGGACCCCGG
Source organism: Poa pratensis (assembly GCA_947311845.1). Classification (NCBI taxonomy): domain Eukaryota; kingdom Viridiplantae; phylum Streptophyta; class Magnoliopsida; order Poales; family Poaceae; genus Poa; species Poa pratensis. The sequence continues at coordinate 166,273,572 of CAMZMU010000063.1, forward strand.
TCCATTCTTTTACATCTGAAATACAATCTACTGCAATCATTGTTCTCTACTGTTTTATGCAAACAAACATCATTTTCCATTCGATACGTTTAACCCTTTGTTTTCAGCAAGCCGGTGAGATTGACAACCTCACTGTTAAGTTGGGGCAAAGTAATTTGATTGTGTTGTGCAGGTTCCACGTTGGCACCGGAATCCCTGGTGTTGCGCCGCACTACACTCCTTCACCAACACCTTCGAAGCAACCTCGTTTTCCTACTGGTTCGATTAAACCTTGGTTTCATACTGAGGGAAAACTTGCTGCTGCACTCATCATACCTTCCTCTTGGGGTTCCCAACTGACGTGTGACGTACAAGCATTGTTTCTGCTGTTGCCGGGGAGATATTCCCTCGTCAACTTAGCGCTAGCAACACGTTTTCTGGCGCCGTTGCCGGGGAAAACCGAATTGCTTCTGCAAGGGGAGTCTCTCACACCCAATCTCTTTACTTTGTTATTTGTCTTGCTTAGTTTATTTTTATTTAGTCTTGTTTGCTCTCTTTATCAAAAACACAAAAAAATTAGTTACTTGTTTAATTCGGTTTGATTTTGTTTTTCAAAATGAATGCTCCTGAAGTTGAAGTTCGTTCTTTTAGGCAACTAGGAGGTGAAAATTTGAAAGATGCTTGGTATAGAATTAGTGATGCTCATCATAGATGTACTAAGAAACACTCTACCACTATCCTCCTTAGGAACTTTTATGTTGGTATCTCTAGTTGGTATAGGTATGTTCTAGACACTCTTACAGGTGGAAATTTCTTGGGTACTCCTGCTTTAGAAGCCTGTAATATTATTGAAAGTTTGGTAGGAACACCACCCACTAAAGATATTAAAATTGAGATCACCTTGGAGGATGTTATAAATAAGTTAGACTCTATGGAGAATTTTTTTCCAAATTTTCTTGATTGTATTGGTAAGACTAATGAATCAATAGCCACCATCAATGAAAGAATCACTGTTCTTGAGGATAATAATATCCATGACACCCAAAATCATAGAATTGATGAGTTAGAGGAAGCTATTGAAACCTTAAGTTCAACCTTTACTTCTCTTAAGTCTAAAAAGGAGAAAGTTTATGTGGGTAGAGAGCAAAAGTTTATGTATGTTCCTAAAGTGCCAAAACCAAAGACTCATTATGAGCTTAAAATTGATAAAACTTTTAGTACGGTTAAAGGTAATGAAACACCTCCAGGAACATCTAAGATACCCATTGTTACAAGCTGTGTGTTGGAAGAAGCTTTTGATGATTTGAATGATTTGCCACTTGACAACACTTGATTTTCACTTTCTGCGCCTAGCTGAAAGGCGTTAAAGAAAAGCGCTTATGGGAGACAACCCATCGTTTTTATTTGCTGTTATTTTTGTTTTCTTTGAGTCAAGGAGTTTTGTTACTTCTGTAGCAACTCCTTTGTATCTTTATTTTATCGCAATGTTGTGCCAAGTAAAGTTCTATATTGAAAGTTGATGCAAGATTTGGATTTCTGCGCAGTGACAGATTTTTAGCTGTCACGGATTTGAGCTTATCTCCCTGTAGAAAATTCAAAAAATTCTGAAAAAATCACGCATATTCCTGAGATATGTACGCAACTTTCATTATTTTAGGCCAGATCCATCTGAGCAACTTAAGTGCCTCGAAAAAATTCGTCATTCCAGACTGTTCTGTTTTTGACAGATTCTGCCTTTTGTTTTGCATTCGCTCTTTTACTGTGTTTGTGTGGATTTCTTTGCTCCACAAAGCATTGGTGGCTGTAGCTAATGTCCAGAAGCTTTGGGATTGATTGTATCATTACAGAATATGAGAATTTTTGATTATGCACTAACCCTCTAATGAGAACTGTCTTGAGTTTGGTGTGAAGGAAGTTTTCAAGGATCAAGCGAGAAGGGTGATATTATGTGATCAAGAAGAGTGAAAAGCCTAAGCTTGGGGATGCCCCCGTGGTTCATCCCAACCATATTCAGAGAGACTCAAGCGTCTAAGCTTGGGGATGCCCAAGGCATCCCCTTCTTCATCAACAAACTTATCAGGTCATCTCTAGTGAAACTATATTTTAATTCTTTCACATCTTATGCGCTTTACTTGGAGCGTCTGTGTGTTTTTATTTTTGTTTTTGTTTGAATAAATTCGGATCCTAGCAATCCTTGTGTGGGAGAGAGACACGCTCCGCTTTTTCATGTGAATACTCATGTTCTTCACTTATATTTGTTGAGTATTCTTAACTAGCTACTGCAGTGCTTTTAGCTCCTGTTTTTCATGCATCTCTTCGAGCTGTTAGCACTTGTTTATAAATACTCTCTTGCTGCATTATATTATCATTTGGAGAGTTTATGTTTAAATAAATTGATTGGTGTTTGTTTGGAAGAAAGAAAATGCTACATGTAGTAGTTGGTATTGGAAAAGACATATGCATTCTTGTAGATCATTGTCTTGTTTCGATTTGATGCTTTGCAATTGTTTTGAGCTCTCAAGTAGATCATGTTTAAGCTCTTGCATCATGTAGTTAAAGCCTAGTAGTGGAGAACTACCGTAGAGCTTGTTGAGACTTGGGATGCATATTTGTTCTCTCTAAGGTCTAGATATTTTCTGGTAAAATGTTTGAGCAACAAGGAAGACAGTGTAGAGTCTTATAATACTTGCAATATGTTTTTATGTGATTCTTGCTGTACCGGTTTATACTTGTGTTTGCTTCAAACAACCTTGCTAGCCTAAACTCTGTACTGAGAGGGAATGCTTCTCGTGCATCCAAAACTTGAGCCAAAACCCATGCCATTTGTGTCCACCATACCTACCTACTATGTGGTATTTCCTGCCATTCCAAGTAAATATTTCATGTGCTACCTTTAAACTATTCAAAACTTTATTACTCCTTATTTGTGTCAATGTTTTATAGCTCATGAGGAAGTATGTGGTGTTTTATCTTTCAATCTTGTCATTTACTTCTGACAGACTTTCACCAATGGACTAGTGGCATATACATCCGCTTATCCAATAATTTGCAAAAAGAGCTGGCAACGGGGTGCCCAGCCCCAATTAATTACAACTTTCATTAATAATTCTCTTCACATGTTTTGCCCTGATTTATCAGTAAGCAACTTAATTTGCAAATAGACACTCCTCCATGGTATGTGAATGTTGGAAGGCACCCGAGGATTCGGTTAGCCATGGCTTGTGTAAGCAAAAGGTTGGGAGGAGTGTCATCTATAAAGAAACTAAAATACATGTGTAAACAAAAGAGAAGAGGGATGATCTACCTTGCTGGTAGAGATAACGTCCTTCATGGGAGCCGCTCTTGAAAGTCTGGTTGACAAGGGGGTTAGAGTGCCCACTACCATTCGTTGACAACAACAAACACCTCTCAAATACTTATTTTGTGCTCTCTATATGCTTTCGAAAACTTAAAAAGCTCTAGCACATGATTTAATCCCTGCTTCCCTCTGCGAAGGGCCTATCTTTTACTTTATGTTGAGTCAGTTTACCTACTCCTTTCTATCTTAGAAGCAAACACTTGTGTCAACTTTGTGTGCATTGATTCTTACATGTTTACTTATTGCACTTGTTATATTGCTTTATGTTGACAACTATCCATGAGATATACATGTTACAAGTTGAAAGCAATTGCTGAAACTTAATCATCCTTTGTGTTGCTTCAATGCCTTTTACTTTGAATCTATTGCTTTATGAGTTACCTCTTATGCAAAACTTTTTGATGCTTGTCTTGAAAGTACTATTCATGAAAAGTTTTTGCTTATATGATTCATTGTTTACTCTTTATCTATTTGTTAGCAAACTATAGATCATTGCTTTGAGTCACTTCATTCATGACATGAGCCTTGCAATATATTGATCAAGATTGTGTGAAAGCATGTCTCCTCAGAAATTATTTGTTGTTATCGTTTTACCTACTCGAGGACGAGTAGAACTAAGCTTGGGGATGCTTGATACGTCTCCAACGTATCCATAATTTCTGCTGTTCCATGCTTATATTATACCATTTGCTACATGTTTTATATACACTTCATATCACTTTTATGCATTTTCTGGGACTAACCTATTAACAAGATGCCACAGTGCCAGTTCCCTGTTTTCTGCTGTTTTTGGTTTCAGAAAGTTACTTCTGGAAATATTCTCGGAATTGCACGAAACAAAAGGCCAAGTCCCTATTTTTCCAGCACGTACACGGAGTCCGAAGGAGAGACGAAGGAGAGCCACGAGGTGGCCAAACCAAGGCGGCGCGCAGTGGGCCCACCGCCGCCAGGTGGTTTGGGCCCCTCGGGGGTCCGCCGACATCGCCCCTTCGCCTATTTATTCCCCGAGACGTGAAAACCCTAAAACACCGAGCCTTTCATCCAGAACATATTCGCTGCCGCCGCCGTCGTCAACCCTAACTCGGGGGGTTCTGAAGCTCTTCCCGGCACCCTGCCGGAGAGGGGAATCATCACCGGAGGGCTCTACATCGCCATGCCCGCCTCCGGAGTGATGCGTGAGTAGTTCATCCTTGGACTATGGGTCCATAGCAGTAGCTAGATGGTTGTCTTCTCCACTTGTGCCATCATGTTTAGATCTTGTGAGCTGCCTATCATGATCAAGATCATCTTATTGTAATGCTACATGTTGTGTTTGCTGGGATCTGACTTATATTGATACCTATGTGGAGCTGAATATTATATTATCATGTCTATGTCATTTGTGATCTTGCATGCTCTCCGTTACTTGTTGAAGCCTTGGCCAAGTGAATACTTGTGACTCCAAGAGGGGGTATTTATGCATGATAGTTGGGTTCAACCTCTATTTAACCTGGGATAGTGACAGCAAGTTCTAAGGTTGTAGATGTGTTGTTGCCACTAGGGGTAAAACAGCAATGCTTTATTCAAGGATGAATGTATTGTTTACATTACGCACATTACTTAATGCAATTGTCTGTTGCTTGCAACTTAATACTGGAAGGGGTACGGATGTTAACCGGAAAGTGGACTATTTAGGCATAGATGCATGCTGGATAGCGGTCTATGTACTTTGTCGTAATGCCCAAATGAATCTCATAGTAGACACCACAGCTCACACATGCATGTTATATGCACTTATCAATTGTCAATTGCCCAGCTGTAATTTGTTTACCCAGCATGTTAGTTATCTTATTGGAGAGACACCACTAGTGAACTGTGGACCCCGGTCCATTCTTTTACATCTGAAATACAATCTACTGCAATCATTGTTCTCTACTGTTTTATGCAAACAAACATCATTTCCATTCGATACGTTTAACCCTTTGTTTTCAGCAAGCCGGTGAGATTGACAACCTCACTGTTAAGTTGGGGCAAAGTAATTTGATTGTGTTGTGCAGGTTCCACGTTGGCACCGGAATCCCTGGTGTTGCGCCGCACTACACTCCTTCACCAACACCTTCGAAGCAACCTCGTTTTCCTACTGGTTCGATTAAACCTTGGTTTCATACTGAGGGAAAACTTGCTGCTGCACTCATCATACCTTCCTCTTGGGGTTCCCAACTGACGTGTGACGTACAAGCATTGTTTCCGGTGCTGTTGTCGGGGAGATATTCCCTCGTCAACTTAGCGCTAGCAGAGACCGGGTTTTAGGATAAACAGCGTACTATCAAAGGGGCTCTCATGTGAGTACTTGATCGAATATTTGTGAAGAGCTCAACCTTTGCATTCTTGCATATCATCTTTCTTGGTTCTTATTTGGCTTTTATCCATGTGATAATTTAGAGCTTGTGTTCATCGCCATACCAAGCTCTAGTTCATCAAAAACGGATTTCATTCGAATATCTTGTTGTGTTTTTGTTGTTGGAGGTTTTACCGGTTTGTCTTTTATAGAGAGGTCAAACTCTCTCCATGTGGATTTCTCCTCACATGATGGACTATGATGTTTCTCTGCATAATCGTGTCGTGCTCGTTGTGTCGATTCCAACGAGCCCAAGAACGTCAAAATCGGAGTCCGGATGAAAAAGATATTGCAGTTTTCGTTTGGATTTTTTCTGTCAGTTTTCAGGAAACCGGATATTCCGGTCTTTTGGAAATATCCGGTTTGAAATATCCGGTCACCACCAGAACAGTTTTCGTTGGCCGGAAATTCCGGTCCTAACTTAAACCGGAATATCCGGTCCCTGTTTTCCTGCAACGGCTCTTTATTTTGGGGACCTATATAAGGCCCACTTCTTCCCCAAAGAGCCAAGCAAGCTTTCCCCTCTCTCTCCCGCCATTGTTGACCTTGAAAAGCTTGCCTCCCTCTCTATTCCTCCATGATTCTTGCCTCAAATTAGAGGGAAAAGAGAGAGGAGATCTAGATCTACATTTCCACCAATCAATCTCTCTTCTAAGTGAGGGGAACCTAGTTGATCTTGATCTTGGAGTTCTTGGTGCATCTCCTCTTTGTTCTTCCTCTCTTATTCCCCAATAAGTATTTGTTGCTTTGTTGGAATTTGAGAGTGGATGATTGAGCACTTGTGCTCTTGCCTTTTGCATTTGGTGCATCGGTGTGCTCTCCATGAGGATTCGTGGAAGTTGAAAACTTGTGAACTTGTTCTCTTGGGTCCTTGGACCCTAGACGCCATTGTGGTGGTTGGACCCTTGTGTGGTCATTTGAAGCCGTTCGGGAGCCCCCAATCCCATTGTGGGTTGTGCCCCGGATTGTTGTTGAAACGTTCGGGAGCCCCCAATCCATTGTGGGTTGTGCCCCGAGATTGTTGTTGAAAGGCTCCGGATTCCGCCTCGAAGGAAACCGATAGTGGAAGGTGAACCAAACCTTTGTGGTGCGGTTCATCGGAGAAAAGGTGAAACCTTTGTGGTTGTTGAACCGTTGTGTCGGTTTCACACTCTCCAACAGACGTACTCCCTTAACAAGGAGGAACTCGGGATTGTATCCTCGTCTCCGCGTACCTCGGTTATTTCTATACGAGCTTCTTAACTTATGCACTTTATATTGTGATATCTTCGTGCTTGAAGTATTCTATATTGCTATCACCTTGTTGTTTGTCTTGCTTAGCATAAGTTGTTGGTGCACATAGGTGAGCCTAGTTTATTTAGGTTGTCGGCTTTGTTAATTTAAACACCTAGTTTTATTCCACAATTATCAAGCCTAACCGGAAAAGTTTTAAACCGCCTATTCACCCCCTCTAGGCGACATCATTGTCCTTTCACACAGAACTATAGTCATGGAACAACTTCAGTAGCTAGTTTGATACCTCAAACGACCTTGGAGTGGTAGGGCACATTGTCCTTGCTGTCCAGGAAACCTCCTCAGCAGAGGCATCGGTGGCATCGAGGGCATTACCACACGCCGATATGATAGGGAATGTCGATGGTGACATCCAGACTTGCACCGGCAGCAGACATGATGCAGTGGCATGAGTACTCGGGCACACATTGGGTGGCGCACCGACCGGCTTCTGAACATTCAGTTGAACAAGTGGCTGGCGTCAATGCAATGCCACTGATGGCTTGTCCGTTGAGGTTTCCATCAGTTGCGGCAGTTGCAGGTAAGACTGTTGCTGCTGGGGCAGGCGCCGACCTCGACTCCAGTGGCGTCACGGCTTGGGCCTCCAGGCGAGTTCATGGTCGGCGATGGAGTCGTGAGGCCGACAGCGCCAATGCAGCAAGAAGGCGTCACAGAGGTGAGGGCTGTCTCGCCGTTGCGGTAGCAGAGGAGCACTGTCTGGTATAGAGTCTGGTGGCTCTAAGTTGACGAGGGAATATCTCCCCGGCAATAGTGCCAGAAACAATGCTTGTACGTCACACGTCAGTTGGGAACCCCAAGAGGAAGGTATGATGAGTGCAGCAGTAAGTTTTCCCTCAGTATGAAACCAAGGTTTAATCGACCAGTAGGAAAACGAGGTTTGCTTCGAAGGTGTTGGTGAAGGAGTGTAGTGCGGCGCAACACCAGGGATTCCGGTGCCAACGTGGAACCTGCACAACACAATCAAATTACTTTGCCCCAACTTAACAGTGAGGTTGTCAATCTCACCGGCTTGCTGAAAACAAAGGGTTAAACGTATCGAATGGAAAATGATGTTTGTTTGCATAAAACAGTAGAGAACAATGATTGCAGTAGATTGTATTTCAGATGTAAAAGAATGGACCGGGGTCCACAGTTCACTAGTGGTGTCTCTCCAATAAGATAACTAACATGCTGGGTAAACAAATTACAGCTGGGCAATTGACAATTGATAAGTGCATATAACATGCATGTGTGAGCTGTGGTGTCTACTATGAGATTCATTTGGGCATTACGACAAAGTACATAGACCGCTATCCAGCATGCATCTATGCCTAAATAGTCCACTTTCCGGTTAACATCCGTACCCCTTCCAGTATTAAGTTGCAAGCAACAGACAATTGCATTAAGTAATGTGCGTAATGTAAACAATACATTCATCCTTGAATAAAGCATTGCTGTTTTACCCCTAGTGGCAACAACACATCTACAACCTTAGAACTTGCTGTCACTATCCCAGGTTAAATAGAGGTTGAACCCAACTATCATGCATAAATACCCCCTCTTGGAGTTACAAGTATTCACTTGGCCAAGGCTTCAACAAGTAACGGAGAGCATGCAAGATCACAAATGACATAGACATGATAATATAATATTCAGCTCCACATAGGTATCAATATAAGTCAGATCCCAGCAAACACAACATGTAGCATTACAATAAGATGATCTTGATCATGATAGGCAGCTCACAAGATCTAAACATGATGGCACAAGTGGAGAAGACAACCATCTAGCTACTGCTATGGACCCATAGTCCAAGGATGAACTACTCACGCATCACTCCGGAGGCGGGCATGGCGATGTAGAGCCCTCCGGTGATGATTCCCCTCTCCGGCAGGGTGCCGGGAAGAGCTTCAGAACCCCCCGAGTTAGGGTTGACGACGGCGGCGGCAGCGAATATGTTCTGGATGAAAGGCTCGGTGTTTTAGGGTTTTCGCGTCTCGGGGAATAAATAGGCGAAGGGGCGATGTCGGCGGACCCCCGAGGGGCCCAAACCACAGGCGGCGCGGCTGGGCCCACTGCCGCGCCGCCAGGTGGTTTGGCCACCTCGTGGCTCTCTTCGTCTCTCCTTCGGACTCCGTGTACGTGCTGGAAAAATAGGGACTGGCCTTTTGTTTCGTGCAATTCCGAGAATATTTCCAGAAGTAACTTTCTGAAACCAAAAACAGCAGAAAACAGGGAACTGGCACTGTGGCATCTTGTTAATAGGTTAGTCCCAGAAAATGCATAAAAGTGATACGAAGTGTATATAAAACATGTAGCAAATGGTATAATATAAGCATGGAACAGCAGAAATTATGGATACGTTGGAGACGTATCAAGCATCCCCAAGCTTAGTTCTACTCGTCCTCGAGTAGGTAAAACGATAACAACAAATAATTTCTGAGGAGACATGCTTTCACACAATCTTGATCAATATATTGCAAGGCTCATGTCATGAATGAAGTGACTCAAAGCAATGATCTATAGTTTGCTAACAAATAGATAAAGAGTAAACAATGAATCATATAAGCAAAAACTTTTCATGAATAGTACTTTCAAGACAAGCATCAAAAAGTTTTGCATAAGAGGTAACTCATAAAGCAATAGATTCAAAGTAAAAGGCATTGAAGCAACACAAAGGATGATTAAGTTTCAGCATTTGCTTTCAACTTGTAACATGTATATCTCATGGATAGTTGTCAACATAAAGCAATATAACAAGTGCAATAAGTAAATATGTAAGAATCAATGCACACAAAGTTGACACAAGTGTTTGCTTCTAAGATAGAAAGGAGTAGGTAAACTGACTCAACATAAAGTAAAAGATAGGCCCTTCGCAGAGGGAAGCAGGGATTAAATCATGTGCTAGAGCTTTTTAAGTTTTCGAAAGCATATAGAGAGCACAAAATAAGTATTTGAGAGGTGTTTGTTGTTGTCAACGAATGGTAGTGGGCACTCTAACCCCCTTGTCAACCAGACTTTCAAAGAGCGGCTCCCATGAAGGACGTTATCTCTACCAGCAAGGTAGATCATCCCTCTTCTCTTTTGTTTACACATGTATTTTAGTTTCTTTATAGATGACACTCCTCCCAACCTTTTGCTTACACAAGCCATGGCTAACCGAATCCTCGGGTGCCTTCCAACATTCACATACCATGGAGGAGTGTCTATTGCAAAATTAAGTTGCTTACTGATAAATCAGGGCAAAACATGTGAAGAGAATTATTAATGAAAGTTGTAATTAATTGGGGCTGGGCACCCCGTTGCCAGCTCTTTTTGCAAATTATTGGATAAGCGGATGTATATGCCACTAGTCCAGGTGAAAGTCTGTCAGAAGTAAATGACAAGATTGAAAGATAAAACACCACATACTTCCTCATGAGCTATAAAACATTGACACAAATAAGGAGTAATAAAGTTTTGAATAGTTTAAAGGTAGCACATGAAATATTTACTTGGAATGGCAGGAAATACCACATAGTAGGTAGGTATGGTGGACACAAATGGCATGGGTTTTGGCTCAAGTTTTGGATGCACGAGAAGCATTCCCTCTCAGTACAGAGTTTAGGCTAGCAAGGTTGTTTGAAGCAAACACAAGTATAAACCGGTACAGCAAGAATCACATAAAAACATATTGCAAGTATTATAAGACTCTACACTGTCTTCCTTGTTGCTCAAACATTTTACCAGAAAATATCTAGACCTTAGAGAGAACAAATATGCATCCCAAGTCTCAACAAGCTCTACGGTAGTTCTCCACTACTAGGCTTTAACTACATGATGCAAGAGCTTAAACATGATCTACTTGAGAGCTCAAAACAATTGCAAAGCATCAAATCAAAACAAGACAATGATCTACAAGAATGCATATGTCTTTTCCAATACCAACTACTACATGTAGCATTTTCTTTCTTCCAAACAAACACCAATAATTTATTTAAACATAAACTCTCCAAATGATAATATAATGCAGCAAGAGAGTATTTATAAACAAGTGCTAACAGCTCGAAGAGATGCATGAAAAACAGGAGCTAAAAGCACTGCAGTAGCTAGTTAAGAATACTCAACAAATATAAGTGAAGAACATGAGTATTCACATGAAAAAGCGGAGCGTGTCTCTCTCCCACACAAGGATTGCTAGGATCCGAATTTATTCAAACAAAAACAAAAATAAAAACACACAGACGCTCCAAGTAAAGCGCATAAGATGTGAAAGAATTAAAATATAGTTTCACTAGAGATGACCTGATAAGTTTGTTGATGAAGAAGGGGATGCCTTGGGCATCCCCAAGCTTAGACGCTTGAGTCTCTCTGAATATGGTTGGGATGAACCACGGGGGCATCCCCAAGCTTAGGCTTTTCACTCTTCTTGATCACATAATATCACCCTTCTCGCTTGATCCTTGAAAACTTCCTTCACACCAAACTCAAGACAGTTCTCATTAGAGGGTTAGTGCATAATCAAAAATTCTCATATTCTGTAATGATACAATCAATCCCAAAGCTTCTGGACATTAGCTACAGCCACCAATGCTTTGTGGAGCAAAGAAATCCACACAAACACAGTAAAAGAGCGAATGCAAAACAAAAGGCAGAATCTGTCAAAAACAGAACAGTCTGGAATGACGAATTTTTTCGAGGCACTTAAGTTGCTCAGATGGATCTGGCCTAAAATAATGAAAGTTGCGTACATATCTCAGGAATATGCGTGATTTTTCTCAGAATTTTTTGAATTTTCTACAGGGAGATAAGCTCAAATCCGTGACAGCTAAAAATCTGTCACTGCGCAGAAATCCAAATCTTGCATCAACTTTCAATATAGAACTTTACTTGGCACAACATTGCGATAAAATAAAGATACAAAGGAGTTGCTACAGAAGTAACAAAACTCCTTGACTCAAAGAAAACAAAAATAACAGCAAATAAAAACGATGGGTTGTCTCCCATAAGCGCTTTTCTTTAACGCCTTTCAGCTAGGCGCAGAAAGTGAAAATCAAGTGTTGTCAAGAGAAGAAGCATCAACATCATAACTTGCTCTAACAATAGAGTCAAAAGGTAACTTCATTCTCTTCCTAGGGAAGTGTTCCATACCTTTCTTGAGAGGAAATTGGTACCTTATATTACCTTCTTTCATATCAATGATGGCACCAACAGTTCGAAGAAAAGGTCTTCCCAAAACAATAGGACAAGATGCATTGCATTCAATATCCATAACAATAAAATCAACGGGGACAAGGTTATTGTTTACTGTAATAAAAACATCATTAACTCGCCCCAAAGGTTTCTTCATAGCATTATCAGCGAGAAAAACATCCAAATAACAATGTTCCAAAGGTGGCAAATCAAGAATATCATAAAGCTTCTTGGGCAAAACGAAACACTTGCACCAAGATCACACAAGGCATTGCAATAAAATCATTCACCTTTACCTTAATGATGGGTTCCCAACCATCTTCTAATTTCCTAGGAATAGAAGCTTTAAGTTTCAACTTCTCCTCCCTAGCTTGCAAAAGAGCATTTGTAATATGCTTTGTAAAAGCCAAATTAATAGTGCTAGCATTGGGACTTCTAGCTAATTTTTGCAAGAACATAATAACTTCAGAGATGTTACAATCATCAAAATCAAAATCATTATTGTCAATGGTGGTGGAACCATTGTCTCCAATAGTTTGAAAAATTTCAGCACTTTTATCAGAAAAAGTTTCAGCAGTTTTAGGCAATTTCAAACGCTTTGCAGAAGTAGTAGAGACATTACCAACACCAATAACATTACCATCAATAGTAGGAGGTTTACTAGCATGTGAAACATTAGCATTACTAGTGGTGGTGATAGTACAAACTCTAACTATACTATTCTCTTTTTCAAGTTCTTCCTCTTTTTCCCACCTAGCATGCAATTCAGCCAACATCCTAATATTATTATCAATTCGAACTTGGATGGCATTTGCTGTAGCAAATGACTTATATCTTTAACTTCATTAGGCATAACTTTCAGTTTTAGAATTTCAACATCATGAGCAAGACTATCAACTTTAGAGACAAGATCATCAATTTTTTCAAACTTTTCCTCAACAGTTTTATTGAAAGCTTTTTGTGTGCTAATAAATTCTTTAAGCATAGCTTCAAGATCAGAGGACACACTTCTATTGTTGCTGTAGGAATTACCATAAGAATTGCCATAACCATTTGAAGGATAAGGCTTATAATTGTTGCTACCAAAATTATTCCTATAAGCATTGTTGTTGAAGTTGTTGTTTTTAATGAAGTTTACATCAACATGCTCTTCTTGAGCAACCAATGAAGCTAAAGGAACATTATTAGGATCAACATGAGATCTACCATTCACAAGCATAGACATAATAGCATCAATCTTATCACTCAAAGAGGAGGTTTCTTCAACAGAATTTACCTTCTTACCTTGAGGAGCTCTTTCGGTGTGCCATTCGGAATAGTTGATCATCATATCATCAAGTAGCTTTGTTGCTGCACCTAAAGTGATGGACATAAAGGTTCCTCCAGAGGCTGAATCCAATAAGTTCCTTGAGGAAAAATTTAATCCTGCATAAAAGGTTTGGATGATCATCCAAGTAGTCAGTCCATGAGTGGGACAATTCTTCACCAAAGATTTCATTCTTTCCCAAGCTTGAGCAACATGTTCATTATCAAGTTGTTTAAAATTCATAATGCTACTTCTCAAGGATATAATCTTAGCAGGAGGATAATATTTCCCTATGAAAGCATCTTTGCATTTTGTCCAAGAATTAATACTATTTCTAGGCAAAGAAAGCAACCATTCTTTAGCTCTTCCTCTCAAGGAGAAAGGAAAAAGTTTCAGTTTTATAATATCCCCATCCATATCCTTATACTTTTGCATTTCACAAAGTTCAACAAAGTTATTAAGATGGGCAGCAGCATCATCAGTACTAACACCAGAAAATTGCTCTTTCATAACAAGATTTAATAGAGCAGGTTTAATTTCATAAAATTCTGCTGTAGAAGCAGGTGGAGCAATAGGAGTGCATATGAAATCATTGTTGTTTGTGCTAGTGAAGTCACACAACTTAGTGTTCTCAGGAGTACTCATTTTGAAAAACAAAATCAAACTGAATTAAACAAGTAACTAATTTTTTTGTGTTTTTGATAAAGAGAGCAAACAAGACTAAATAAAAATAAACTAAGCAAGACAAATAACAAAGTAAAGAGATTGGGTGTGAGAGACTCCCCTTGCAGAAGCAATTCGGTTTTCCCCGGCAACGGCGCCAGAAAACGTGTTGGTGGCTCTAGTTGACGAGGGAATATCTCCCGGCAAAGTGCCAGAAACAATGCTTGTACGTCACACGTCAGTTGGGAACCCCAAGAGGAAGGTATGATGAGTGCAGCAGTAAGTTTTCCCTCAGTATGAAACCAAGGTTTAATCGAACCAGTAGGAAAACGAGGTTTGCTTCGAAGGTGTTGGTGAAGGAGTGTAGTGCGGCGCAACACCAGGGATTCCGGTGCCAACGTGGAACCTGCACAACACAATCAAATTACTTTGCCCCAACTTAACAGTGAGGTTGTCAATCTCACCGGCTTGCTGAAAACAAAGGGTTAAACGTATCGAATGGAAATGATGTTTGTTTGCATAAAACAGTAGAGAACAATGATTGCAGTAGATTGTATTTCAGATGTAAAAGAATGGACCGGGGTCCACAGTTCACTAGTGGTGTCTCTCCAATAAGATAACTAACATGCTGGGTAAACAAATTACAGCTGGGCAATTGACAATTGATAAGTGCATATAACATGCATGTGTGAGCTGTGGTGTCTACTATGAGATTCATTTGGGCATTACGACAAAGTACATAGACCGCTATCCAGCATGCATCTATGCCTAAATAGTCCACTTTCCGGTTAACATCCGTACCCCTTCCAGTATTAAGTTGCAAGCAACAGACAATTGCATTAAGTAATGTGCGTAATGTAAACAATACATTCATCCTTGAATAAAGCATTGCTGTTTTACCCCTAGTGGCAACAACACATCTACAACCTTAGAACTTGCTGTCACTATCCCAGGTTAAATAGAGGTTGAACCCAACTATCATGCATAAATACCCCCTCTTGGAGTTACAAGTATTCACTTGGCCAAGGCTTCAACAAGTAACGGAGAGCATGCAAGATCACAAATGACATAGACATGATAATATAATATTCAGCTCCACATAGGTATCAATATAAGTCAGATCCCAGCAAACACAACATGTAGCATTACAATAAGATGATCTTGATCATGATAGGCAGCTCACAAGATCTAAACATGATGGCACAAGTGGAGAAGACAACCATCTAGCTACTGCTATGGACCCATAGTCCAAGGATGAACTACTCACGCATCACTCCGGAGGCGGGCATGGCGATGTAGAGCCCTCCGGTGATGATTCCCCTCTCCGGCAGGGTGCCGGGAAGAGCTTCAGAACCCCCCGAGTTAGGGTTGACGACGGCGGCGGCAGCGAATATGTTCTGGATGAAAGGCTCGGTGTTTTAGGGTTTTCGCGTCTCGGGGAATAAATAGGCGAAGGGGCGATGTCGGCGGACCCCCGAGGGGCCCAAACCACAGGCAGGCGCGGCTGGGCCCACTGCCGCGCCGCCAGGTGGTTTGGCCACCTCGTGGCTCTCTTCGTCTCTCCTTCGGACTCCGTGTACGTGCTGGAAAAATAGGGACTGGCCTTTTGTTTCGTGCAATTCCGAGAATATTTCCAGAAGTAACTTTCTGAAACCAAAAACAGCAGAAAACAGGGAACTGGCACTGTGGCATCTTGTTAATAGGTTAGTCCCAGAAAATGCATAAAAGTGATACGAAGTGTATATAAAACATGTAGCAAATGGTATAATATAAGCATGGAACAGCAGAAATTATGGATACGTTGGAGACGTATCAGAGTCCAACAGCACCACAGCAGGGGCACATGTGGATGTCGCCGCCAGCACAGAGGGCACGCAGAAGTGGACATGGCCATGGCCTGCAATATCTTCAGCGGGGCAGTCGCGGTCGTAGTGGCTGCCGCTAGCTCGTGCAAGTCGCGGGTGCAGACAACACTGCTTGGGATGCACGAGGGCGCGGTCGAGGACGATGTCCCTGAGAGCGCCAATTCATATGGCGAAGCAAACTTGATGCGGAGGTAGCAGCAACTGTCAAAGAGGCACTTGCCATGCAAAGCAACCTGAGCTCGGCCGCTGCATCGCTTGAATTCAACTCAACAACGGCCGTCACGTACTGAGACCCATGGCAGTCGTGGCTCGCGGGTTCACAACAAGCTGCTTCACACCATATGGAGAAAGGAATGGATGTAGTATATCCTCATTCACTGGGCAGAGCGCACGGCATACCATGATGGACAGGGTACAATTGGTGACCACTCAATAGGTGTGGCTTTCCGTCGAGCAGGTTGTACGCGGTGTTGGGATTTGCTATGGAGGTTGAGTAGCCAGTGTTGCAGATGGGAGCTAATGCAGCTGGTGTCGCCGTGAAGGGCAGTAGCCAGTGCTTCCTCTTGAGCATTCGATCGAACACTTGGCGCTCGTCGCGATGCTGAGGTCGGAGGAGGCGTTGTAGTCGTGGACCTCGAGCCTCCGGGCGCCGGCCTCAACCGCAGACGCTGTGAAGCACTTGAGGAGCCGACTTGGGCAGGTTACGCACGTCCGCTGGTGTGGATGGGGTCGGATGCCACGCGACCGTGGTCCGCGGTGACCTTGAGGCCGGCTTGGCGCTGCTCCATGAGGGCCTTCGCAGTCGTCCTCTTCTGATCCTCTACCATGCGACACATGGCGTCGAAGTACTGTTGCCTGGTAGAAATTTTGACCTCAATTGCTTTGTTTCGAGCAACTCGATGAGAGACGGGTGGTTTTGTGGTGGGGATTTGGGTGGGTGGGAAGAAAAATTGGGCTCAAAATCGGTGGCTCTGATACCAGAATGTTAGCAACCCACTTCTCACATGGATCAATCTCTTAGAAATTGGGATTACAAGCCATGGATCACCAGGTTCTAGCCATTACAGGAAGAGATAGGAACATGAGAGGAAGAGGAAGACATAAGCGAAGGAGGCCGAGGCCGTCCCGTTCCAAGCCCCCTTTGTGCGTGACAAGCCCCTTGGGTATTTGTAGTGGCTTCCTGTGGTAGCTTCTGGGCAGGCCCAAGCCCGGTAGTTGCAGCCCACTGTCTAGCCCAAGTGTAGCATAGAAGAGGTCGCTGACAATCCCCCCTCCTTAAGTTTCGGCTTGATCCCAAGCCGACGCCATGCAAAACCGCCAGGATCCCATTGTACTTGTCGTTCCTGATCATTGTTGTTCTCGCCGAGGTAGCCATTCCCTAGAGTTACTTGAATGAGGTTGAAGAGATTAATAAGGTAGCAACTGATGCAGGTGAGAAAGGCATGCGTACATTTTATACCCTTGCAAATATCACCAAAATGATGCTCTCACTTCCTTTGTTATAGGAATTTGGTAAGTTCTTCATAACACATTCTCTTAAGTTGGCAAATCTATAGAAAACGACACCAAATCAATATCTATAGATCAATTGCTATCAAATATCTATTCGTACTATGCCAATAAAAATTGCACCGGGATTATTGTTAAACATGTAAAATTCTATACGGTTGTTCCCTTGTCTAGTTAGTTTCTCAAAATAGTTACCAGGCACATGTTGTTGCTATATATACATGACAATCCATGACGAAAAGTTACATCATTGTATGGTTGTCACTTGTTAAGCCCCATATGGCATACAATGCCATGTACTGGTCACTCAATTAGGCTTTAACCATCGGAATACTGGCCACAATGGTAAATTCTAATTTTGGGAGTCTAGCGATGGATAAACGGTGAGGCGAGAGGACATTGTCATGATAGCTCCATATAGATGTGGCATGCGATTTTATATAATTAGAAGATACCCCGCACGTTGCAGCGGGTATCACTTTAAAAACTATATCGCGTAAATAAAATGGTGTAAAAGGTATGGCATATTAAATGAATATATATGAAAATAAATTGGTCATAGTTGATATCCTAAATTTTCATAGAAATGAATTGTTGTGTATTATATATTGTTAATATGAACTATTGGATGGTTGGAGAAATGTATGATGTGTATATTATTAATAAGTATCGGTGGAAATGACATGGACAATTGATTGGCTAATAGCATGGATGATGTGGATTGTTTGCATGTTGAGATAGAAAAATAATAAATGCACTTAGTGGGGTTTTGCTTTATAAGATGTATAGATTGCTTCCTCTCGAGATATCTCAATCCACGGGACTCTTTATACAACTTGCTCCTTGCATATTTATAATGACCCCACGATGGGTGTCCCATATGTCATATTTTCTCGACAAATAATTAGTCACAAGATACTATTAGTACACATGCATTTCCTCGATATATGACCGGATACTTCTATGATTGTTTCTAAATTGTTAGCCCCAAATGGCATACAATGTCATGTATCCGTATGGTTGCTTAATTTTACTTTAACCACTAATGAAATACAACAATGGTCCTAGTTTAAGAAACAAGGTGGTTTAGTGGTCAAGCAAGATGACTCCTACAACGATAGCTCCATAGATGTGACATGGACTATTTATATAACGACTTTCATGTTTAGTTATTCAAAATAATAACTCAGTCGATGATTGTATCATATGAATTGAAACCAACCACAAACTCTAACCTTCAGAGTAATTCTGCCAGGTGCGGAGCCAAAACTTTATACTATATAGGTGGTAGATTGGATCTTCCTTGGGCTATTGGGACTTATCAGGACATAGACGAAATTAGCCATACACCATGTGTTTTAGTGATTATAATCATCAATAATAAAGGAAACCACATACATTAGGGGGAGGTTCAGCCCCGACGGGTCCATAATTCCGACATTATATTTCACCATGTTATCTCATGGATTCACTTGCCTCTGTCACTAATTCATTGTCCACCTCCTTGTCACCACATGTATGTATAGGGCCTTACCATAATTGGCTGATATGAAATTAACCACCGAGATAGTGTGACAATAAATCCTAACTTCAAGAGGAAGTTGCACGCAATACAGTTGCTCACCTAACATAATTTTACTACAAAAAAGTAGCACACAATTTATACAACAACAGAAAAAACTCATATTTTTGCCCCAATAAGATGCTAGTACCTCGCATATTAATACTGGATGACTCGCATTGTACCTCTCATATACCATATAATCACCCGCGAAATGCAAAAAAGCACGAAACTAGTAGAAGCCTGTGCAAATTTACAACCTAAGCTTTGACATGGAAGTCCAGCCCCTCTTCCTAATATATGAAGGGAATTCGGTAAGCGGATGTGATCGAGATAGGCCATCGATCCGACGGTTGTAAATAGTAATGGTCCGAGAGAGCCCCCTCTTTTCTCAGTTATAATATCCCTAATGTCACTCCTCATCTATCTTCTCCACCCGCACGAAAACCCCCCTAGTTGAGAACAAGGTTATCATTTGACCACCCTCCCTGCTCACCGGTATCGTTTGACCCCATCTCCCGCGATGTCCATGGTGCCGATCCAGCACCCCGCCTCTCCCTACGCGAGCTCCTTCAACATATTTCTCCTCCAGATTGCTCGACAAATAGAACACGGTAGCATCGATACCAGATCTTGATTGTGATGATACCACCAAAATAAAATAACAACCAACGTTAAAATCCCATCTCAAGGATCATCTAACCTTGAAACAGTGGTTCACATGGAGGAATCACAATCTCCACTAATATTAAACAACCCAGACTGGCTGATCCAAATTCCCTCAGCCATCAGATCGCCCACATCCAATGACCCAGATTAATCTAATGATGAGGTATCAATTAGTCGTACCCCCTGCTGACAGCCCTCCATCGGTTAGATCTAACGGACAACAATCTCCCAATGATGAGCCCACGCGCACTGCAATTTGTAAATCGTACGGAAGGAAAAAAGAAAACCGCCCGCGACGACGTGCTGCCTCCTCGAGACCTCGACGCGAACGCTGCCGCCGCTGAATCCCCTCTCCTTCGCTGAATCCCCTCGACCACCGTCGCAAGAAGAACGCCGACCACCAAGACCCGCCACCTCCCGCCCACCGCCGCAAAACTCCCCGGCACCTCACCCGACCACCGCCGGGAACACCTCTGCCGCAACCCGAAAAAGTAAACCGCCCTGTTCCCGTTTACCCGCAACCCCTCTTCGTCGCCGTCGTCCTTCCCCTCGCCCAGCGCCTACCGGCCGCACGCCTCGCCGCCTCCCGGCACCCCGCCGCCCGTCCGCACGGCCTGCCGCCTCCCGGTCGTACGGCTCGCCGCAGCCCTCTCCGCCGCCGCCCTGTACGCCGGTGTCGCCGCAGCCTTCTCCGCCGCCGCCCTCTACGCCAGCGTCGCCGCCGCCCTTTACTCCGCCGTCCAATCGCCGTCGCCACGTCCCAGTCCTCCGCGCGGTGGCCTTCAAAGTTCAAACAGCGCCCCCACGGTACGTATTTTCCAAATACAGGACTTGCCTAATTGATTCTGGTAGCCCAGATTTGAGTTCGCGGATGAGATCATGAGAAGAGGGTGGTGGTGATATTTTTTGTACAATATACTGGGAGAATAGGAGGAAGCTGACTGTGAGTCTACGATTCTGGGTGGGGTGCGGTGGCTCAGAGTAGACATGGTGCTCATCGTTCGCTTTGCCTGCTACGATTGAGAACTCCTGTGCCACCGCCACTAAATTTTTGTACTTCTGTGCACGAATAGGCAAGGCTAATTTTTCATTCTGTTCAGGTTTCCGAGCTCGCTAAGGTTACTTTGATCTTTCTCATATAATATAATTATAAAATGAAGAAATACTCCTTATGTAAGAATGTAATCGTACTTGCACACTGTAGTATGGGTTTAATTGTTTGGTATAAATTTTATCTGTGCAGCTGGAACTGAAAGTTTGATGCATAACAGGCCCTAACACGCAGTATGGAGATGTAGTTAAATGCAGCAACGATTTTTCCCTTTCCGGATTCATGTGGATGTATATTAGCTTATATAGGACATGCTCTTTTCGCAATTTCAGTAAGAATTTAGAGTAAGGTTGATAAATCTTCTAATTTGAAACAAATTTATATATGAAGGCGTACTCGAATGCAAAGTTCATATGCACTGCTTTACCTTATCCCTTCGCTCCCGTCCCCTACAGTAGAAAGGCGACCAGAAGGCGATTATTCTTTTCCGCCGCCCTCCTTCCCGTCGGCCTCGGTGCCATCCGAAGGGGGTGGGGGGTAGAATCGCCGGTGGGATCTGTCTACTGCTAGTCACAACACAAGTAGAACCGCATACAACTCGAGGGGGCTTTGTGCATAATTCGCACTACCACCTTCAAAGTTGTTTTCACATAAAAGCCCACCCCTTCTTCCCAATTTACAACCCATCACTCCTCCCAGCCACTGCTCTATAATCCCTCCCTCCACACAAAAAAAAATCCCCACGCCGGAGCCAAAGGTTAGGTCTTGACCGCCCGCCGGAGCCACCGCATCCCGTCGCCGGCGACCGTCTCCGGCGGCGATCCGGCGGCCCGCCCTCCCCGCGCGGCCTCCCCCGACCCGGATCTCGCCGCGGGACGCATGAGGGCGCCCCGAATCGGCCAGATCTAGGACCGTCGCCATGCAGCCCGGCGGGCCCCCGCCGGCAGCTCGCCGGCGTCGTCGCCCAGGACGGACCAGCAGCAGCAGACGCCGTCGCAGCAGCAGCAGCAGGCGCAGCACCTAGGGTTCGCCAGGAACCAGGTGAGTCACCGCGGCGGCATGGGGTTTGAATTTGTTTCTGGCGGTGGCGGTGGTGGGGTTTATCGGCCCCGCGGGACGGCGCGCCATTGGCGGGGCGACGTGCCCTCCTCTGCGCGGGCGCGTGCGGTCGTTGGGATTCGGGGAAAAAAAATCTCCTGGCGCGGCGAAAAGGCGGCGCTTTTATTGGGGGGCCTGGCTGGCTGGCTTCTTGCCATCAACGGTAACGCTGGCTGGCTGGCTGACTTCTTGCCACCCCAGTGGAGCGTCAGTGCGTGGCTTGTCCTGTCCCAGTTCTTCCCTTGTTTGGTTCGGTGCGATTTTGGGATGGGATTTCAGGTCTGCACCCCCGGCCAGGTTTACGGGGCCGGGATTTGTGTTGGGTTTTGGGGTTTTTGCTGTAATTCTGGGCGGATTTGGTTCAGCAGCTCTGTTTCTCTGCGGCATGTGTGGTAGAATTCTATCTGTGTTTTGTTTTTTCAAGAGCGTTTGGGGTTCTGGATGTAACTCTCAAATTGGGGTTTTCAGGTTCTCTCTCTTGATTCTGCTGAGATTATGAGTTCTTATTATACGGTTGTCTCCTGTTGTTGCAGGCAATGATGCATCACCATGAACAGCAGCAGCAGCAGCAACAACAGCAATCCTACCAACCGGGTGCACCACATGGTATGATGGGAGGGGGTGGAAGCGGCGGCGGCTTCCCTCAGTCGTCGGGCCCGATGCTGCAGTTCCAGGGTCAGAGGAACATGCCCCAACCTGGTGGACCGCAGGGCATGGCTGGGGGACAGCAGCAGCACAGCCAGAGCACAATGCAGCAGCAGCAGGCGTACATGCAGTTTGTCATGCAGCAGCAGAAGGCCCACGGGATGCACCTCCAGCAGCAACAGCAGCAGGCCAAGATGAGCATGGCAGGGCCGTCTGCGAGGGACCAGGACGTGGCTGCCAACCCCGCCAAGATGCAGGAGCTCATGGCCCTTCAGGCCAGATGTTCAAGAGGCAGTCTGAGAATCTTCAGCAGGCGGAGAAACAGACGGAGCAGGGGCAACCGGGGAGCAGCGAGCAAAGGAGCGGTGATATGAGGCCTCCTATGCAACCGCAAGGAGGAGTCCCTGGTCAGCAGATGTCATCGGCGGGTATGGTGAGGCCGATGCAAGGCCAAGCGGCGGCGGGCAGCATTGGTGGTATCCCGTTTCAAGCTATCCATGCCTGGGCAAAGGAGATGAACATTGACCTGTCTAATCCTGCAAATGCGAATCTCATTCTCAAATATTACCCGTTTGGCAGTCCAAGATGGCCGCCATGCAGAAGCAGCAGAACGAGACGAGCATGGCTGCACAGCAGCAACAGAATCAGCAAATGCTTCCTAGGCAGGTGAGCAGTGATGCCCCAGTAAATGGGAACAATCCTGGTCAGAAGCCCCGGCAGCCTCTCCCGCCTAGCTCTTCAGTTTCTGTTGGAGCAGAGACCAAGATGATGAATCCGAGCAACTTGCAGATGCAGCAACAGTTTTCTGCGCAGAACAGGGAAAGCTCAAATGAGAGGGCTGTGAGGCCGCCCATGACAATGGGCAACCCTGGGCAAATGATGCAGATGACCCAAAGCTCTGGACACGTGAATAAGATTCCCGAGCAGCCCAATCCAAAGAATACTCCTACGAGCTCAGAAGCGATGCAGATGCAGCATGCCAGGCAGTTGCAGCAGGCTAACCGAGCTACCACCCCTACATCAACCCCTGGTGATACTGGAGGATCACAGGCCCCAACACAAGGTGGTCGGCCACATTCGAGTTTCACGAAACATCAACTTCATGTGCTTAAAGCTCAGATATTAGCTTTTCGGCGTTTGAAGGTACAAGAAAACTAAATTTTGACCATGCCTTGTATTTATGATTTATTTCTGGCATATTCTGATAGACAATTTTGTTCAGTGGTTCAAGCCGACCAATCTCACATTGTTGCAACTCTTGTTTCTCTTTGGTTGCATCTCAGCGTGGTGATCGTACACTTCCACCGGAAGTTCTTGAGTTAATCATGTCTCCTCCTCCGCCGCCGCCAGACTCAAAGGCACTGGTCTCTGGACCTTCAGTAACTCTTAGTCGTGGAAGTTCTGCTACAGTCACTGCTGATGAACATGGAAGACCCGTGGAAAGTGGTGATAAAGCTCCTGAAAAACCTCCATTGTTGAAGGGACCCTCTTTACCGAAGGTGGAGGTTTCTCCTTCGGAAGAGAAACCTGGTTCTGCTAGTGGTCCCATGCAAGTGATGAAAGTTTCACCCAAGGAGCCTCTTAGAATTGGGCCAGTTTCAGCACCTGAACAAAGTAACACCACTCCCGTTAAAGCTGAGCAGGAACCAGATAGGGGTATCCAGAGAACACCTGCGAGAAGTGATTACAGTGGTGAAAGAGGCAAATCTTTACCTGCTGAAAGTGGTTCAGCAGATGCCGAGCAAGCTAAAAGAACTGCCTCTACAAGTAGCGCACCATCTCCCAGGGATGTTCCCAGAAAATATCATGGTCCATTATTTGATTTCCCGTCCTTCACTAGGAAACATGATTCCTTGCCCCCTGCAAATTATAACGGTAGTCTAGCACTTGGATATGATGTGAAAGACTTGTTGGCCCAGGAAGGCATGATAGTTCTTGGCAAGAAACGAGAGGATAGCTTGAAAAAGATTAGCGGCTTGCTTTCAATGAATCTAGAGAGAAAAAGGATCCGACCAGAGCTTGTATTGAGGTTACAGATTGAAGAAAAAAAGCTGAAACTACTAGAGCGCCAAGCTCGTATGAGGGATGAAGTTGAAGAGGTGCAGCAAGAAATAATGGCAATGCCTGATAGGATATACAGGAAATTTGTCAAGCAATGTGAACGTCAACGTCTTGAGCTTATAAGGCAAGTTCAGCAGATGCAAAAGGCCTCAAGAGAGAAGCAGCTGAAGTCTATTTTCCAGTGGCGCAAGAAGCTTTTGGAAGCACATTGGGCTATTCGCGATGCACGGATAACTCGTAACAGGGGGGTGGCCAAGTACCATGAAAGAATGTTACGGGAATTCTCAAAGAGAAAAGATGATGACCGAAGCAAAAGAATGGAGGCACTAAAAAACAATGACGTAGAAAGATATCGTCAAATACTGTTGGAACAACAAACCAGTGTTCCTGGTGATGCAGCTCAAAGATACAACGTTTTATCTTCATTCTTATCCCAGACTGAAGAGTACCTTTATAAACTCGGAGGGAAAATTACTGCTGCCAAGAATCATCAACAAGTAGAAGAGGCAGCAAATGCTGCTGCTGTTGCTGCACGGGCACAGGTATTATTGCATTCTTTGCTTTGGGAAATGAAATTAGTTTCTCACCATTTCCATCTGGTACCTTATTTCTGGGTTGTGAAATTCTATGGATAGTATCACATGCTTTTTATCTGTTAAAAACATTTGTGTTAAAGCGTGGAACCAGAAATTGAGGTGTGGTGGGATGCGAACCAGGGATGGAAATTGGAAGCACAATACTTAATGCCATGGGAGTTGTGGAGAATGCTCATTACCCACCTAGGCACCTACTCAGCAGCAACATTGACCTTGGCATGCTGCCAACAATCAGGAGGAGCTTAGTTTTCGTCCATGCTCTTTCCCCACAGTTGTGCATTGGCAATTGTGCTACTAGAAATCTAGAATACTTGCCAAGTATAACCACTAGACAGATCAAAGAAAAGTTTAATTACCAGAAAACTGGAATTTACTGCAGTGCAATTCAGCTTCCGATGCAAATTAAAATTAGCATACAGCCTGGCTCTGAGAGATTCATATCCTTTATTTTACTTTCATTAATATGTGTCCTGTGTTTATATCAACTGGAATTTACCTAGGTTATTAAAAAAATTGGGTGTGACTGTACTTCATGCAGTACACATCTGCCACATCTGTGTATTGCACTTGCACTCTTTACTCTTTAGGTTTCTTGTGAGTTGTGACTAGTTCTTTAAATAATGAGCTTGCCAATTGTTTAACAGGGTCTTTCTGAAGAAGAAGTGAAGGCTGCTGCGCAGTGCGCTGGTCAGGAGGTTATGATAAGGAACCAATTCTCGGAGATGAATGCACCCAGGGAAAACACATCTGTTAACAAGTAATTAACTAATGCCAAATGTGGTTCTGTTATAACTTCTGAAGTCCATATACAGTTATTCTCTAGTATGGAGCAAACAGTTGTTCGTTTTATATTTGGGATAAGGTCTGTGCAGGTTAACTTGTCCTACAAAATCTACTTTTCAGCCCTAACAAACTTTGACCTGTTTTTAGATACTATACTTTGGCTCATGCTGTGAGTGAAAGAGTTACAAAGCAGCCCTCACTTTTGAAGTTAGGAACTTTGAGGGACTACCAACTGGTAGGTCATTTCCCTTTAAATCAACTATTGACATGTATTAGAAGTACTAATATACTTGGGACTTGTCGGTCTGTCATGTTTATTACAATTTTGTTTGCTGCTTACTCAGGTGGGCCTTCAGTGGATGCTTTCGTTGTACAATAATAAGTTGAACGGAATTTTGGCTGATGAGATGGGTCTTGGTAAGACAGTACAGGTGTGCCTTTCTTTACTATGTTTCACCTGCTAAACTTTAGTTATCACACTATTTTCCTGTACGATCGATTGCTCCACTCTTTCTTTCTTTCAATGCCATGCCGATTGTGTTTTCACAGTTGCACCTTCTGCTTGAACAGGTTATGGCATTGATTGCATACCTAATGGAGTTTAAAGGGAATTATGGACCACATCTAATTATAGTGCCAAATGCTGTCTTGGTCAACTGGAAGGTGCCATTTCTTGTTATGTTATACTTTCAGGAAATATTATTTGTCGTCTGTTTTGTGATAACAAATCAGTTTAGAAAAATAAGTTTCAACATCATTTTTGTTCTTTGTTCAGAGTGAACTGTTAAACTGGTTACCATCTGCATCTTGCATCTTCTATGTTGGTGCAAAGGATCAAAGGCAAAAGTTGTTCTCTCAAGTAAGTTGTTTCTGTGTTAGCTTCTCATATACAACATCTTTACTTTTACTGTTTAGCACTCGAAATATTTCTGATACAATATCCATCCTAGATATATCTTATTATAAGCAGACATGTTCATCTTCTAACATATATAACAGTCCGAGCTATAATTTTGCTGACCAATATTCGGGAACAGATACTCATAAATCATGCACTATCTTATTTTGAAACAATCTGCTTACTGATTAGTATCATCATTTCAGGCTTGTCTTCATTTGTATATTCTGATTGCTCTGAATTGACCCTACAACAAATGGGTTACCTGCATAAAGCAAACTCATCGCACATATCTCCTTTTTTAGTTAGAGTAAAAGAAATTGTGAAGCACATTGTGCCATTTTAGTTTTCTACAGTGGAGCTAAGTGGAGTTTTATCAATTTAATGAGTTATCAGTATATCCCTGTTTTTTGTTCTTTCCCCGGATAAGCTTATTTGGCAGCGAATGCATGTGAGTTTAGTTTTGTCCCTTAGTTTGACTGGAAGTTTTGCTTCTCTGAAGCTCATATTTTCTCTGATATCATCTTGCAGGAGGTTTTGGCTGTCAAATTTAATATTCTTGTAACAACATATGAATTCGTTATGTTTGATCGTTCCAAGCTTTCAAAAATTGATTGGAAGTATATTATAATTGATGAGGCCCAACGAATGAAGGACAGAGAGTCAGTCTTGGCTCGTGATCTGGATCGGTATCGTTGCCAGCGGCGTCTCCTTCTCACTGGCACTCCTCTACAGGCAAGCCCAATCAATATGTATTCCTATTTAACTGATGGTGATATAGCGTTACAGTCGATATCTCTCCTCGAAGTTTCTTTTTTATGTTTGTATGCAGTTATTTTACAACCCTATCATTGTTTATTTTCAAATGATTTTCGGTTATTTAATATATTTTTTCAATTATTTCAGAATGATCTCAAGGAACTTTGGTCCCTTCTGAATTTGCTCCTGCCGGAAGTCTTTGACAATCGCAAGGCATTTCAGGATTGGTTCTCGAAGCCTTTTCAGAGGGATGCTCCTACACCTAGCGAAGAAGATGATTGGTTGGAGACCGAGAAGAAAGTGATTATTATTCATAGACTGCATCAAATTTTGGAACCTTTTATGCTACGAAGGCGCGTTGAAGATGTTGAAGGGTCACTGCCACGAAAGGTACCGTCGTTTTGCCCTTGTCACTCAATGTTAATGTTAATGCATCCATGGTGACAGCTTACTTGTTGGTAACTTGATCTGTAAGTTTGAAGCATTATTAACTTGGCATATCATTTGCAGGATTCTATTGTTTTGAGGTGCAAAATGTCTGCTGTTCAAGGCGCTATATATGACTGGATCAAAGCCACTGGCACTATTAGGGTTGATCCTGAAGATGAGAAAATACGTATTCAAAGGAATCCAATGTACCAGCCCAAGACATATAAGAATCTCCAAAACAAATGCATGGAGCTGAGGAAAGTTTGTAACCATCCTTTGCTGTCATATCCTTTTATGAATTATTATGGGAAAGATTTTATCATCAGATCTTGTGGGAAGTTGTGGAATCTTGATAGGATTCTTATTAAGCTTCATAGGTCTGGTCATCGTGTACTCCTCTTTAGCACTATGACCAAACTTCTTGACATCCTGGAGGACTATTTGCAATGGAGACAACTAGCTTACAGGAGAATCGATGGAACAACTAGCTTGGAAGACCGTGAATCAGCAATTGTTGATTTCAATAGGCCTGGTTCTGATTGTTTTATATTTTGCTTAGTATCCGTGCTGCTGGCAGAGGTCTGAATCTTCAGAGTGCAGACACTGTTGTAATTTATGACCCTGATCCAAATCCACAAAATGAAGAACAAGCAGTTGCTAGGGCCCATCGTATAGGACAGACTAGGGAGGTAAAGGTTATTTACATGGAGGCTGTTGTTGATAACATCTCAAGCTATCAGAAAGAGGATGAATTAAGGAATGGAGGAAGTGGAGATCTGGAGGACGATCTTGCTGGAAAGGACAGATACATGGGTTCAATCGAAAGTCTCATCCGCAGCAATATCCAACAGTTCAAGATTGATATGGCAGATGAAGTCATTAATGCTGGCCGTTTTGATCAAAGAACGACTCATGAGGAAAGGCGCGTGACTTTGGAGACCCTACTGCATGATGAAGAGAGATATCAGGAAACTCTTCATGATGTTCCTTCGCTACAGGCAGTTAATCGTATGATTGCTCGGAATGACGATGAAGTCGAGCTCTTTGATCAGATGGATGAAGAATTTGATTGGACAGGAGATCTGATGAAACATAATCAGGTTCCAAAGTGGCTCCGCGTTAACTCTACAGAGCTTGACTGTGTCGTGGCGAGCGTAAGCAAAAAGCCTTCCCGAAATGCTTCTGGGAGCAGTGCTCCTGATACTAGTGACAAACTCGAGAAAAGAAGGGGTCGACCAACGGAGGCTGGTAAGTACTCCATCTACAGGGAGTATGAGGATGATGAAGATGACGAGGAATCTGATGAAGATGATGAAGAGAGGAATACATCACCTCTCCCGGAAGAAGGTGAAACAGGAGAATACGAAGATGAAGAAGAAAATGATGATTCAGAGCCTGATGATAACAAAGAAGATCAATCGGAGCCGGAGGAAGATGAAGAGCCTACCAATGATGATGGATACAGTTTTCAACATGGGATGGGGAGTGGAAAAGCTTATAAATCTGAAGAAGCTGGTTCTACAGGATCTTCATCTGGAAGCCGGAGATTACCACCACCTGCCCCTTCCTCATCTTTGAAAAAGTTGCGATCTCTGTCTGCATTAGATACCCGCCCAGGCTCTTTTTCAAAAAGAACTGTATGTCTCAGACCTGGCACTTGTTTATCTCTTCTTTCTTTCTTCTCTTCCAATTTCTGCATGGGAAGTTAACGTACAATTCTCTTTTTCCTGATGATTTACAGACAGATGACCTAGAGGAAGGAGAGATTGCATTATCAGGGGACTCACCTATGGATCTACAGCAGTCGGGCAGCTGGAACCATGACCGCGATGACGGTGAGGATGAGCAGATGCTGCAACCAAAAATAAAACGCAAAAGGAGTATCCGTTCTCGTCCACGACCTAATGCAGAGAAACAGGAAGATAGATCTGGTGTACATGGTACTTTCCCCCAACGTGGTGCTCGCCTTTTATTCCCAGGAGATGGTGATTTTGATTCACAGTTGAAGTCTGAGCAAGATGCAGTTCGTCCGTTAGTGAAACAAAAGCGTAACATGCCATCTAGAAAGGCCTCTCCTGCTACTTCTAGGGTGGGGAAGTCCGCCCACTTGTCTGGGTCAGGCAAGGCCAGCGATTCTAAGATGTCTGACAGTATGCAAAGAAAGGTTCGTATGCAACTTTCATTTCTTTGTATGTTTATAAGATGGTTTATTCTGTTAAAACTCCTTAGTACCTTTTCTTTGAAAGGGTCTTTGACAACAAGGTTAACTTCTGTGGCAAATACTCGTAGTTAAATGTAGTGCATCTCGATCTCATGCTCAGGGCCTATGTCTGTTTGGTTTGTTTTTCTTGAAAGCATTAGTACGGAAATTGCTTAATTTCTCGCATTTTATTTATTTGAAACTATTTAGGCAATGCTTGATAAGCTGTTGCTTGGGTTAGCAAGAGAACCAGACATGCCTTTGGGCTCATGTGGCACTTCTGCAGCAAAATTGTTCTATTCTGGGGCTTGTACCTTTGTTAAGATTTACTCCCTCCGTTTTTTAATATAAGATGTTTTAGCCTTTTTCTCATGCACATGTATCTAGACATGTTTTAGTTTGTTTGTGCACTCATTTTAGTGTGAATCTAGTCAACATGTGCAACACCTAAACATTTTATATTTTAAATCGGAGAGAGTAGATAGCTGTGATCTCTGGAAGTAAGAATAAACATTAATTTTCTATCTTGTACATATAGAATTTATCACCATAGCTTAATAGTTGTGTTATCTGTAACTTGTGATTGCTTCTGTTTGGTGTTTATTTTTGCTCGCCTTTTATAAATCAGCTCTTAATTGCTGGGTTATAATTTATCTTATCTTCAATCACTGCAGTGCAAGAATGTAATAAGCAAGCTTTGGAGGAGGATTGACAAAGAGGGCCATCAAATCATACCCAACATAGCTTCTTGGTGGCGAAGGAATGAAAACCCCTCATCCAAAGGTGTGGCTGGCAACACCCTTGACCTACAGAAAATTGAACTGCGAGTTGATGGATTCGAGTACGGCGGTGTAGCTGAGTTCATAGCGGACATGCAGCAGATGTTGAAAAGTGTGGTTCAACATTTCAGCTACAGACATGAGGTAATTTATATGTATATTATTTTAAGCTTGTCAGCACAACATTACCTTTTTTCCTGAAATGTGCCCGATGAGTCAAAAACAGTCAGAACTACACGTTTTATTTATTTATTGAGAATACCCCCACCTTTTATTTCGGAAGAGCTAGTTATTACTGATACATGATGTAACTGCAATAAATTCATAGACACTAATCTTATAAGTCATGTGAATTGTGAAATGTGTACTTGTGTAATTAAAATATTGAATTGAATCTTGCTCTGCTCCTTTGAAATGCAGGTCAGGGTAGAAGCGGAGACACTTCATAACTTATTTTTCAACATAATGAAGATTGCCTTCCCAGACTCTGACTTCCAAGAGGTCAAGGACTCTATGTCGTTTTCAAATCCTGGCGGAGGGGCGAACAGCAGCGCTGCCCTATCGGCAAAGCACTCAGGCCTGGGCCATAAGCAGCGCCGTTCCACCACCACCACCGAAGCGGAGCATCATGGTTCCGGCAGCGGGAAGCTTAGCCAGCATGCATCGGTCGGCGAGGCTCCTAGTCGTGTCAAACCGGAGAGGCATTCTGGAGCAGGCAGCAGGGACCCAAAGCTCGATACGGCAGGCCTATTACCTCACCCCAGCGATCTGTTCATTGTCAAGAAGAAGCGACAGGACCGGCTGAGGACCAGCATTGGGTCCCCGTCGAGTTCAGGCCGAGGACCGCTCTCCCCGCCGTCCAACCCTGGACGGTTGGGCCCAGCGGCGCCATCCCCACGAGGCGCGAGGACACCCTTCCAGAGGGACCCCCACCCGTCCCAGCAGTCCATGCCAGGCTGGGGCGCGCACTCGGACCGCGGAGGGAGCTCGTCTCCAGGCATCGGGGACATCCACTGGGCCAAGCCTGCCAAGAGACAGCGCACCGACAGCGGCAAGAGGCGGCCGAGCCACATCTGATGTACATTCTCCAGCAATCCCCGGACTGGCCCTACCTATACCTGTGTTGCGTGCTTAGGGCACCTCCAACGGTGTGGCGCAAACGGACGGCGCGGCGGGCATGCGAAGAGAAGTGTGCGGTAGGAGTGTTTCTTCTTCCTTGTATGTTTGTTGGGTATTTATTTGTTTACTGTAAAGAGGGACTCCTTGTTATGTGGGTGGTGGGTAGGGTAGCCATGTCAAAAGGAACAGTGAAAATGGAATAGTCAGCTTTAATAATTGTTAGTGGATAGATCAATTGTCCTTTGTTGTATGTTTACCATAAGCAATTTGGTTACTAGAAACTAATTAACCCGGTGCATTGCCTGCCCGATCTGATTATGCTGTGCCTTGCCTGCTGCATTGTGTTGATCTGATTAATGCTGTCTTGAAGTGAAAATTCTGTCGATGCAGAGGATGGCAAGCATGTCACCTGATGATTTTGATTGAATTAAGATATATTTCACAGTTACATGTGCATGTGTATGTCTGATATGCATGCATTAACCATTATATATTTATATTCCAACCAAAATTATTCTTTACCACATCCTCTGTTTGGGTCTACGATGCCCATGTTATCTTGTCTCATTTTTTGGGATGATGTCATCTTGTCTTAAAGCAAACTTGTTTAATACCGACCAAGTTTATCGAGAAAATATAAGATTTATGGCACCAATCACTAACAAAGCGAAGTATATTTTGCATGAGCATGTTGATTAATTGCCTTTGTTGTATGTTTACATAAGCAAATTTTTGACCAGAAATTCTGTTGAAATCAAAGGATGACAATTGACAATACTGATGCATGTCTGATCATGTGCACAATTATCATGCTCATCTGAGCTCAAACAGTTATGTAGAGTACTCCCGGCGAGTATTGCTCTGAAGATGGTTGGCACGATCAGATCCTGAATGCCTTCTCGATGCTCTCCCGGCGAGCGCCGACGGTCTTGTAGACGCGCATGAAGTCGCGGAAGGCGATGCTCCGGTACCTGGCGGGGCTCCCCTCGCCGACGAGCTCCCTGGCGGGCCCCACCACGCAGTCCATGGTGGGCATGATGAAGGCCGCCACCGACGTCCTGGCCACGGCGGCGTTGGCAACGGCGCGGTGCTCCACGCTCCGGAGCAGCCCGTTGGTGGCGATCTCCAGCTGGTGGCCGAAGTTGACGACGAGCGCGCCGGGCACGGGCTCCACGTCGATCCACCCGCCGCCGGGGCACGACACCTGGAGGCCGCAGACGTGGTCGGGCTGGAGGAGCACGGTGATGAGGTTCCGGTCGCAGTGCGGCGGCAGGCCGAGGGTGAGGCCCGGGTCCGGGCACGGCGGGTAGTGGTTGGCGTTCACGATCACCTCGCCGCCGCTGAGGTCGCCCTCGAAGTAGTCCGGCCGGAGCCCCACGCCCTCGCAGAGCAGCCGGAGGAGCTCCATCCCGACGCTCCGCGCCGGGACGATGAACGCCTCCAGCGCGGGCCCGAGCCCCGCGGGCTTGTCCGGCCACCCGGGCCTGGTGAGCTCCACGGGGTGGCAGGCCAGCCGGAGGCAGTCGCGCCAGTAGCTCTCGCCGGCGCCGGACTCGTACATGGTGCTGGAGAAGAGCCGGTTGGTCCGCTCCGTGTCCTCCGAGTAGAGCGCCGCCTTGTCCGCCGGGGGCAGGCGGAAGAACTCGCCGCACGCGTCCTCCAGCCCCCGCATCGCCCGCTCCGGCACGCCGTGGTTGATCACCTGGAAGAAGCCGAACTCCTTCCCCGCGCGCTCGTCGCGGTTCCTGGAGAGGTCGATGACGGGCAGCGACACCCGCGCCGTGGACGTCGGCGGCCGCAGCTCCGGCGGCAGCTGGAACCGCTCCGGGACAGTCTTGTGCGACGACGCCGAAGAGGACAGCAGCTTCTCCATTGCCACACGAGCGTCACTAGCTTCCAAGAGATCGATCAATGGCAGGGGACAGCGCGGCATATATAAATAAGCATCTCAGCTGAGCTGGATCGATGTCCATGGCGGCAAGCAACGTCTCACTCCACTGAGCTGAGCTGCACTGCACCCCCTGGGCATGTCTTCGATGGTGGCAAGCAACTTCGATGTGCGTGCCGTGCCATTACCCGATTGCTTCAGAAACGGGGTCTTCATTCTTCTCTTAGAAAGGCGGCGATTGTCGGTCACAATTCACTAAACGGAATGGATGGATGGACGTGTGATAGTGTGTAGGTGCAACGGCAGGCAACGCTACCTGCACACGCTTGCTTTGTCGCTAGAACTAGACCGACCGGTACAGCGCGGACGGCAGGTAAATAAGAGCATCTCTACACGTAGTTTTATAACTACAATTCAACATCAACTTTTTTAACGGCGATAATTTCTAACGGATATATTTTTAACGGCTATATGTAAAACGACTATATGCTCAATATATACCACCCCTCCCATCTCTCCCTCAACATTTTTCTGATCTCTCCTTGATTTCTCTATCCTCCTCTCACACGACACAATAAACATATTCTCTTGGGATATGATCATGGATTCTTCGTCGTCTTCACCTAGTGACGATGAACTCATTCTTGCAGCATTCGCCGATCGCGAGGAGGAAGAGTAGGGGAATGCTCGACGCCATGGCGGTTCCAAGCATGGACGTTAGACAATAAATCGAGTACATTACTATGTTTTTCCCTATTTCACAACTCATTATCTCAATTACTTTTTTATGCATGGTTTTGGGGTGTCCTGTAATTGTTTTAACCGCATGGTTGATGAGCATGACTATGATGATTATTTTACGCAAAAAAAAGTGCTTCTGGAGCTACTAGGCTGATCTTCTGCAGAGGTCATCAACCCCGGCAGATATGTGCCGAGTTACCTCGGGCCATAGGGGCCACTCCGCGCTCGGAACTCTTGTCAATCTGAGCCCCTTTTTTCTTCGGTGGAGGATCTACCATGATCTCAGCGAGGGTTCATCGACGGCAGCACACGGTTATGCCCCTGGCGGCGCTGCCATCGCCTGCTCCTGGAGGTCGACCAGATGTGACCCGATCATGTTTTCTGTGTACATTTTAGGGCCCTTTTTGCACTTTTGGAGGACCTAATTGCTATTTGCCAATGTTTTAGGGTCCTCTCTGTAATTCTTTACGTGCCACCCCTTTAATGTAGTTTCAGGCCCTTAAAAAAAAGGAAAACAGGATTGCATCACAGATGCGCCTCAGCTAGCTAGCTGTTAGCTGGGCCGCTGTCAGAGGTCGACACCTGTCGGGCTAAATACATAAGCAAGCAAGCGAGCGACGTCTCTCGGTCTATCACTCAAGTAAGCTGAGTTGAGCTAATCTGATCTCGCCGGATCGGCGATCGACGCCGAAGATATCCTGTCTGTCCGCTTCCTCTGTCCGGTTTTCCAGCATTGCACCAGGCAACACGACCGTCCAAAGTGCTCGCTGTCTCCAAAGCCGCTGGCAGGATCGAGTCAGGTAGAACCAGAGAACAGCTGGATTGCTCTTCCAACCGCCGCCGCCGTCGCCGCATAAATGACCGTCGATCGGCGACACCACGATTTGTGCTGGCTTATGCTTATCCATGGCGGCAAGCAAGCATGTAAGCAACGTCTCTGTCGCATAGTTGCCAGAAATCCGGATCGTCCGGGTCGAGGAACAGGGTCGCGGGTCGAGGATCGTCACCCTGGGGAACAAGGTTCGACAAGGGGTATACATCTTTGGTACGCCAATTTTGGACGCGGGTCAGGATCCACATTATTTTGGGTCGATGACCCTGTCGCGATAAGATGGGTGGTGGTTCTTTTAATTACAACTTTTTTTCCTGAATTGATTTCCACAATTACGTGGCATGCTGGCAAAGATCCAGCCCTTTTTTGGGGAATAATTATGATCTTCTGATCTTTTTCCACTATAATATTGCGTCAAGGAAATAACTCATAACTCAGCAAATAAAAATGAGAAAAGAATATGGGGTCCACAAGTCACCCACGACCACGTCCATTGACTCGATGCATCTCATTGCCTAATTGCCTTCTTCGGTTCTTCCCAATGGAGCACAAATCCATCCCATCCTTTCATCTGTCAAATCATGGATCCATCCGAGACCTGCGTTGCCTCCCTAGTGACTGCCCAGGCCGACCATGCGGCGACGGCGGCGACTACAGTACACAGCAGAAGGCAGCGCGGCGGTGGAGTGAGAGTGAGGCCTTTCGGCCGGCCGGCCGCCAGCATACCCAGGCGGGACGGAGCTGCGCATACGGCGGTGCGGTATTTGACTGACGGCGCGTGTCCTGGTATGTATTTTTCTCCATGCAATCTTACGCACTCACCGGGCCAGCAGCTATCGATCTGGAACGCGACCCGGCCTCGACCCTCGTCAACCCTCGTTCGACCCCGACCCCGTTTCTGGGACCATCGACCCTGGGTTGTGGAACGCGGCATGGACCCCGTTTCCGGCTACTATGCTCTGTCGAGCAAGTGAGCTCGGTCGGTCCGCTCGTCGCTACCGGAGATATCCTGTCGTCCGCGTGTCTCTCCGTTTTCTTCATCAGGGTTTTAAGCTAGAGTTGTTTCCCTGGCGTCTATGTGAAAATTTCCATTTCGATTTCAAATGGACACCACGGTTTTCAGCGCCCCCGGCCACACTGATAACATCCAATCGAATGGCAGCAAGCGTTTGGTATCGCCGATGGATCGATCATGGCCGGCCTCCAAGATCGATAGAGATGAGGAGGGAATCTCTTAGACTACGCCGCTACCGCATATACTCCTCTTGTCCTTTACGGTAAGTTAATCCACGCATCTTAGTTACGGCGACCTACACAATCACGAACAGTCCTCTCCCCCCCTCTCTCGACAAAAAAGAGCTTTCCTCGCCCGCATTTTTTTCCGGTAAGGGATTTTATTATGGGAGGACATATCCGAAGTTTATGTTGCCATGCATGATTATGCATGATGGGAAAACAACTCTCTCGCTGCAGCATCCAACCGCGAAGATATCTGCTAGAACAGGTGTAGGAAGACCATGATCGGATCATCGTTATCCACGGTAGAAAATCCAAATAACGGCAATCACTCCCACTTAACAAGAAGTTTGGACCTACCATCCACGCCGTTTAGCAATTGCCGAACATATTCGGAACACCACGTGGGGTCTAAGGTTGAGTCTATCTGGATGGCTGACCATATAAATCTAGCAAAATTAAACTGGGAATATAAATACTTCATAGTCTTTCATGTTGAGAGAAGACACATTTTTTACTTCCGTGTCAATTACATTTTGCAAGTTTATCTTTTGTAAATTACCCCTCGACAAAAATATCACGCAAAAAGCTTAGTTTTTTTGCGGGACTTCCTGTTACAAATTTTCCTCGCCCGCATGATCTGGCGTGAACGTTGCGTCCACGTGGACGCTCCCTCACAGCATACCGCCCCCAACTGCCAACAAACTTAGCTAGCATCATTCATCACGCACGTACACGTGACACGTACGTTGGTTGTTTATATATACCACATTCACCCACCTACCACACACACCAACGCCAACTGACACGCGTGCACCGATCGATCGGATATCGAAATGGAGCTGCTGTGCAACGCCCCGGCGCACGCCGCCGTGCCGGACAGGTACGTCTTCCCGCCGGAGAAGCGCGCCGCCACGCAGCTCGACGCCCAGAGCCTCCACGACGACGGCGTCTCCCTCCCCGTCGTCGACCTCCACCGCGCCGCGCTCGACGGTGACGACGGCCTCCGCCGACGCGTCGCCGCCGAGATCGTCCGGGCCGGCAAGGACTTCGGCTTCTTCCAGGCACGTAACGAGCGCACCTCGTTCACTCGGCTCTCCACTTCCTATATATGCTTCACTCTGAAGTTCAGATCAGGGTTTTGGTGTCGGTCAAAGATTCTAAGATTCAGTTAATTTATTCAATCACGCCAGGAAAAAATCGGATTTTTTCCGAGGAGAAATTATTTTTTTGTTAATTGTGCTAAAGATGCGCTTAAATCCAATAAGAATAATTTGATCTAAGAACGCACTAACATTCAGGCCATGTTTTTTTTTTCTAATTAACATAGTATTTTTTTTTTTTTGTGGAAACGAGGATTTCTTGGCAAGAGCTTCAGTAGTTCGTTTTGGTCCGAAATTTGGTTATACTGGTGGATCCTAAATGAATCGGACGGGCTTGCCAAAACGAATAGTCTAACTAGTATACCATGAATTTGGCAACAATTTCCAGTTCTCTACTTGGTTTTCCGTCTGGAAGCACAAAAAATCGTGCGTGTTTTCGTAGGGCTTGATTTGTTTTGTCTTTTGAATTCCATAGGGCCCGCTTGGATGGTCGTTTCCAGGCCGGAAACCCGTCCGAGAAAATTACGGACCTTGTTACCTCCGTGTATTTTACAGGCAGAGAGGGGTCTAGAAATATGGAGGGGAAAAATCAACTACCTTTCCAAGCGGGGCCTAATCTTTATTCTCATTCCATCTTGCATGCAGGTGGTAAACCACGGCGTGGGGGAGGACGTGGCGAGGGGGTTCCGTGACGCGGCGGCGGAGTTCTTTGCGATGCCGGCCGAGGAGAAGCTCCCCTACTGCTCGAATGACCAGAGCAAGCCTTTCCTGCTTGCCTCCAGCACCACCTATGACCGGAGCGAGACCAGGTACTGGCGCGACTACCTCAAGCTACAGTGCCACCCGGTCACCGACGACCTCGTCCGCCACTGGCCGACGGAACCAACAAGCTTCAGGCCGCGCCTCACCGAGTTCTCCGAGGCGGTGCACGAGCTGGCCCAGACGCTTCTCGGCCTCGTTGCCGAGGGGCTCGGCCTCAGCGCCGACTTCTTCTCCGGCGATCTTAGCGGCGGCGAGACCCAGATGAACGTCAACTACTACCCGCCGTGCCCGGACCCGAGCCTCACGCTCGGCCTGCTCCCGCACTGCGACCGCCACCTCCTCACCGTGCTCTCCCAGGGCGACGTGGCGGGCCTCCAGGCGAAGCACGACGGGAGGTGGCTCCTCGTCCGCCCCGTCCCCGGCGCCTTCGTCATCAACTTCGGCCACCAGATGGAGATCGTCACCAACGGGGCGCTGGCCAGCGTGGAGCACCGCGCCGTCACCAATTCTTCCGCAGCGAGGATGTCGGTGGCCACGCTCATCATGCCCAAAACACAGTGCCGCATCGGCCCAGCGCCAGAGATGGTGGACAAGTCCACAAATCCGGCGAAGTTCAGGGATTTCGTGTTCAGCGAGTTCATGGCGGCGTACAACACCGCCGCCGCCAGTAGGGAGGACGTGCTCGAGTTCTTCAAGATCCACAACAACTAGCTCGGTGATGACGACGATGGCATTAAGATGGTGTATCCAGTATAAGAAGCAAATAAGCAACAGAGAAGGGAATGAAAAAGAACTTTCCCAAGTAGAACGGTGTGATTGCGGAATACTATAAGTTTTGGGCATCGACACCTATGTCCAAGATACAACTTGATCGTGAATTTGTATTGTCACATATAGACCTGAACAAATGTATTATGTGAAGTTGCTTGTTGATAAAATCTACGTATCTGATTTCCAAATGTAGAATCAATATATTTAGCGGGTGCTATTTTGTTCCTCTCTGCCTTACTTGCCGCAGCCTGCAGGTGTGTTCGTAGCGCAACGTCTGCTCCACATAGACATAGGATCCACCTCACAGCGCAGCCCACGAACCAATTGTTGTGTATTGCAGTATTGGCCCATGTGGCTATGGCCTTATCAATCCTTGCCGTAGCACGATTACTTTATATATCCGGGCCCAAAAGAGATTATTTTTTGCGTAAAAGAGAAACTTTTTTTTTGAGCATCCACTTCTTTCACAGGGTGAGGGAGAGATGGACCGGTCAGCTGCTACGACCGTCGACCACATCCCGTGTCTATGACACGCTGGACCCATTTGCGGAAGGCGTGTCCGTGCGTTGTCCGATGCCCCAAGCCAGACCGAAATTACGGGAAAGCCATAGGGGGTGCCAGGCGTATTTTCAGGGGGACCATTTTTCCAGTCCACGACCTTATTGAGCCTATCGGGGGTCTTTGGAACTGCCGCTGAAGATGCTCATAAATTTTTTGGGGCAAAAGTTTTGGCTCAATCTGTTAATTAATAAGAAGAGAATTGTCTAGTTAATTAACAGAAAGTCGGGAGAAAACATTGACAGTAAAATCATAACCACAAGAGAGCACCTCGCTAGCAAGCAAACACCTGACCACCAAAAAACTCGCCCAACCTATTACAAACACGAATTGACGACACGTGGAACACCATGCCACAAAGAAAACCCCACAAATCGAACATAACAATCCAAAATGGGCACATCTATCAAGCAGTTGCAGAAGCTTTCCTTAGGATGCTAATATTTATTCTTGTCCTCCTGGGAGACTTCTTCACCTTTCTGATTACACCTTCTGAAAGCAATTTCATTGCCATATCCGGAGCAAGCTGCCTCCAAATCGACGAGTAAGTCGCAAAACTCTTTTGCAAAGAGGGCATCCGAGCTAGGTGCCAACACACCTATCTCATCAACCTCCTCAACCAAACCTATACTGGTAGGGCGACAACGAATGCATCTGAAATACTCACAGCATGCGCTGACTTGGCGGTCATGCTCGAGTCATTGGAAACACCTTCCTCGAGTCCAATGCTTGACCTTTCCTTGACGGCTCAGGGAGGGCCTCGGTTGAAGCAGCGCCTCCGACCAACATGCATCCAGACTTCTTTGTTGTCAAAAAAATGGTTCGCGTTCATGTATTCAAATCTTAGGGGTACACAAAATGTTCATAAATTAGAAAATGTGATCACAAAAAAGGTTCACAAGTACGTTAACAAATTAAAAAAATGTTCACAGGGTTCAAAAACATATTTGCGGGCTAAAAAATGTTACTACGAGCTTACAAAAGATGGCGCGGTTGAAAAAGGTGTGTGTTCACATGCAAATTCTAAGCCATCTGCGAATTAATTCAATCTAAGTCGCTTTATTAGGTGTTAGGTTTTGTATCGTGATTCGTGATGATCTCAGAGTGCACATGCTTTATATTTGTGTGCTACTGACTAAAATTTAAAGTCGACTACTTAGCCGTTAAATTCGTTGTGATTCGTCCTATCTAGACCCAAAGTTGCACACTAGATGTAATTATGTGGAACTGACTGAGATTTAGCTAAATCTAAGTCGAC
This sequence comes from Poa pratensis, assembly GCA_947311845.1. Lineage (NCBI taxonomy): Eukaryota > Viridiplantae > Streptophyta > Magnoliopsida > Poales > Poaceae > Poa > Poa pratensis. The sequence continues at coordinate 166,314,870 of CAMZMU010000063.1, forward strand.
TCTTTAGCCGTTAGACCTACTGCGTCATGATTTGTTCTAAACTCAGTGTTGCACATGAGACTTAATTATGTGCAATTAACTGAGATTTAGTTAAATCTGAGCCTACGGAGACTTTACACATTCCCTATTTTTCACGCGATGCAAATATTCACGTATGAAAATCTCAACGCCAACTTAAAGTGAACTAGAATAACGTAAAGGGCACGGAGCGATCGGTTAGCCGACCAGATCCGATCGAGCCGCCTGATCCGATAGTGTATAGTGCACTATCTACTCCCACTGTCTTTTAGCCGGCCATATCAAGTTAAGAACAGGTGGTTATTTATCCATTCGAAAAGATAGATATAAAGCAAAATCCATTTACCAAGATCAAAAGCAACAAAAATACATTAAAGCTTCGCTCTCACTGTCCCTCTGCTCCAGTGAGAGCACCGATCGGTTCACAGAAACTCCACCGTGATCGAGCAGAGCTTCACTGGTCGTCGGACATGGAGCTGCTGTGCAACGCCCCGCCGCACGCCACCGTGCCGGAAAGGTACGTCTTCCCGCCGGTGAAGCGCGCCGCCATGCAGCTCGATGACCAGAACCTCGACGATGGCGGCATCTCTCTCCCCGTGGTCGACCTCCACCGTGCAGCCCTCGCAGGCGCTCCGCCGCCGCGTCGCCGCAGAGATCGTCCGGGCCGGCAAGGAGTTCGGCTTCTTCCAGGCACACGTAAGCGCACGTTCTGTTTTGGCTTCAGTAATTCGGTCGTTTTGGTGCGGCTCAAAATACATGCGGGAAATATTCAGATTTTTGCTTCCAAAATGAATAAATTTTATCAACCATTCAGTTCATCTTCGTATAACAATCATTCTCGTCTAGTTAGTATCCTAAGAATTCCAGAACTTGGTATTTCGACCGAAACTAACAAATTTTGAGATTCAGTGCGATTCTTCTTTGTGTTGTGTTGTGTGTTGCTGTCTTTAGAAATCCTGAAACCTTATTCGATCTTGCGTGCAGGTGGTGAACCACGGCGTAGAGGAGGAGGTTGTGAGGGGGTTCCGTGACGTTCTTCGCGATGCCGGCGGAGGAGAAGCTTCCTTACTGTTCAGATGACTAGAGCAAGCCCTTTCGGCTCGCGTCAAGCACATCCTATGACCGGAGCGAGACCCGCTACTGGCGCGACTATCTCAAGCTACAGTGCCACCCCGTCGCCGACGAGCTCGTCCGCCACTGGCCAACAGAACCAACAAGTTTTAGGCCGTGTCTCGTCGAGTTCTCTGAGGCGGTGCACGAGCTGGCCCAGACACTTCTCGGCCTTGTTGCCGAGGGGCTCGATCTCAGTGTCGACTTCTTCGCTGGTGATCTTAGCGGTGGCGAGACCAAGATGAACGTCAACTACTATCCGCCGTGCCCTGACCCAAGCCTCACGCTCGGTCTCCTCCCGCACTGCGACCGCCACCTCCTCACCGTGCTCTCCCAGGGTGACATGGCGGGCCTCTAGGCCAAGCATGATGGGAGGTGGTGTCACACCCGACGCAACACCTTAGAAGTGGGCCAGCGTCGTCAGTCAGATAAGGCGACGCTGTGTGAGTTGGTGTGTGTGTGACAGGTGGGCCTGCGTGCCAGCGTTGTGTGTTTGGTGAGACAGCCGTGCGTGGTGGGCGTGGTTATAAGCCCGGCGTTGTACTCGTGATCATTATGACTGAACTGAGAAGAGGAACTCTGAATCTTTCCTCCTACTTCTCTCCTCTGCTATTTCTTCTTCCTCACAAAGGTCATCCGTGGTTGTGTGTGTCACACTACCCATCATAGTAGCTAGGGGATAGTACAACTGGTATCAGATTCATCCGATCCTCGGCAGCGACTCCGAAGCGCGACCGATCCAAAGGCTTCTAGCTGTAAAATCCCGAGTCTGGTCAGGGAATCGATCACAGTTGCTTGCAACTCGATCGGATCTCTGTAAATCCTGTTCTCGGTTTCCTGGCCTTCAGATCTCGCAGCGACGGCACCCATAAAGCCTTCGGCGCAGACCCAGTTAGTTCTGGCTGCGATGGCGGATACGGCTGCGCTAAAGGATGCGGAGTTCGCAAAACTCCACTCGGCCCTCGATCTCCTTCATGGAGCGGTGGCGCGGATCGACACGACGCAGCAGCAGATGCGGGCGCAGATCGACGCCCAAGCGGAGGCGTCACAGGAGAGCGCACGTCTCCACAACGACACGGCGCGCGCCCTTCTCAAGTTCACGGAGCGGCTGGACGCCTTCGAGCCCGGCTTCATCAACGCGCCGCCACGCGTCGAGGACGATCCCGATCCAGAAGCGACGGTGATCCAAGGGAGCGGTACAACTACGCTCCGACCCGTCACTCCCAATTGGCGGGGAAACACGGCGGGCGGCTCATCCAGTGGACCGGCAGCACGCGCTACGGCGGGTGCAGGAGGTGATGGCTTCATCGACGAAGAAGGTGGTGCACGAGATGGGATAATGGGCGACGGGGCTGGCGCTGGTGGTGGGAGACAAAATCAGCTCGTGGATTTATCAGGTCGAAATCTTCTTCCTCGCATGTCTGTACCTAGATTCAATGGAGAGTGGCCACGCATCTGGAAGGACCAAATCATGGATTATTTTCGCATTTTCAACATAAATCCTGCATTATGGTTCACTACTGGAACATTGCATCTCGATGGGCAAGCAGCAATGTGGTGGCAGGCATATAAATTACAGCATGTAGTGACTAGTTGGCCTCAGTTTATTCTGGCAATAGAGGACCAATTCGGACAGGATGATCATAGGAAAGTAATGAAAGCTTTGATCAGTATGAAACAACGTACCACAGTAGAAGAATATCAGAAAGAGTTTCAGGCATTAGTGTACAAGGCAACGATGTTAAACCACCACTATGATGAGCAACTATTTGTAGCACATTTCATCAGAGGTCTGAAACCAGATATTCGGCTGGCAGTTGAATCACAAGTACCTGAAATCTGGAACGAGCATATCTGTTAGCTCAAGTGCAACAAGAGGTTTGGGAAGAAGGAAGAACCTGGGCAGGGCAACATAAGGCACGTTTTGCAGCAAGGCAAGAGATAGCAGCACGCAAACCTGAGGTACATAGACCTGCACTGAAAGTGGGTACAGGAGAGCTATGGAAGGATAGGCAGCTCATGGATTATCGCCGAGCAAATGGCCTATGTTTCTCTTGTGGGGAAAAATTTGATCCTACAAATCAGTGTGCAAAGAAGCAAGGGGCAGAGGCACATGCGATACAAATGGAAAATATAGCTGAACAATTGTCTGATGAGGTACTGAATATGCTGGAGATGCAGGACATTACTGAGGCCGAACAATTGAGCCTCTCTCTTCATGCGTTGGAGGGAACATTAGGAGCTGAAACCATTCGACTGAGAGCTATGATTGGCAATCAGGTCTTATTGATATTGGTGGATTCAGGCAGCAGCAATAGTTTTATAAACACATCCATGGTGAACAGAATCAAATGTACCATCAAAGATACAACAGCTGTGTTTGTCAAAATTGCAAATGGGGATACAATGCAGTGTTCTCAAATGGTTCCTGATCTTGCATGGTGGTGCCAGGGACATACTTTCACCACAGATATGAGGGTATTAGAATTGGGAGCCTATGACGCAATTCTAGGGATGGATTGGCTGAAACAGCACAGTCCAATGGTGACAGATTGGCAAAATCATTGCCTGGCATTCCCACACAACAATGTGATGATCCAACTCCGTGGAGTACAAGCACCTCCAACTAATACACTACAAGAAGTACCTATTGAGCAGTTACTGAAATGGTGTAAAGGGAATGTGGTGTGGGCAATGGCAATTGTGAAAGAAGATGGCACTGTTCCAGTGGAGGCAATACCACCTGAAATTCAGCAAGTATTGAATCAGTTCTCTGATGTATTTGCCACACCAGAAGCACTACCTCCAGAAAGGCAATATGATCATGCAATAGCTCTGCAACCAGATGCAACACCTTTCAATGTGAGACCTTATCGATACTCACCTGCACATAAGGACGAGATCGAAAAGCAAATACAACAGATGCTCACAGCAGGCATCATAGTGCACAGTATGTCCCCATATGCTTCACCTGTCCTGCTTGTGCAGAAGAAAGATGGTTCATGGAGGTTCTGCGTGGATTATCGAAAATTGAGTGAGTTGACAATTAAGAACACTTTTCCTATGCCTGTTATTGATGAACTATTAGATGAACTGGCAGGAGCAAAGATTTTCTCCAAACTGGATCTTCGTGCAGGGTACCATCAGATAAGAATGCTACCAGCAGATGAACAGAAGACAGCTTTTAAAACACATCAGGGTCATTATCAATTTAGAGTGATGCCATTTGGATTATGCAACGCACCTGCTACATTCAAATGTGTGATGAATTCAGTACTTAGCCCTTGCCTCAGAAAATATGTATTGGTCTTCATGGATGATATACTGGTGTATAGCCCTTCTGTCGAGACCCATGTTGAACATTTGACAGAAGTACTACGATTGCTTCGTCTGAATCAGCTCTATGTGAAAGAGAGCAAGTGTTCTTTTGCTTGCAGTTCATTGGAGTATTTGGGGCATATTATTTCTGCTGATGGAGTGGCCACAGATCCAAAGAAAACTGAAGCAATCCGCAACTGGCCAATACCAACAAACTTAACAGAATTAAGGCAAATTTTGGGCTTTACTGGGTATTACAGGAAGTTCTGTCAGCATTATGGGATAATAGCAAAACCTCTCACCAACTTGCTTAAGAAGAAAAGTTTCATATGGACAGAAGAGGCAACAGTGGCATTTCAAGCAATGAAAGATGCCATGACATCAACCCCAGTCCTGCAACTGCCGAATTTTCAGAAACAGTTCATAATTGAAACTGATGCGTGTGACATTGGGATCGGTGCAGTGCTTATGCAGGATCACCACCCTCTGGCATACCTCAGCAAAGCATTGAGTATCCAACACAGGCAGTTGTCCATCTATGAGAAAGAGTTTCTTGCACTTCTGATGGCGGTGGAGAGGAGGAGACCATATCTGCAGCGTGGCGAATTCATTATCAAAACAGACCACCATAGTCTGTGTTTTCTAGATGAGCAGCAGTTACAGTCTCCACTTCAGCGCAAGGCAATGGCAAGGCTAATGGGACTCCAGTTCAAGATAGTTTATCGCAAAGGAGCAGAGAACATTGCGGCGGATTCCTTGTCCAAAGTGGGACACCTAATGGCCATTCAAGCTTGTTCTGCTGTTCAACCAGCCTGGCTACAGGAGGTGATAAATTCATACATAACAGAGATGATGCACAACGTCGGTTAGCTGAGCTAGCCATTACTAGCCCGGATGGACAGGGTTATGAGCTACATCAAGGGTTGATTCGGTATCAAGGACGCATCTGGCTAGGAGCAAATTCGGCTCTACAAACAAAGCTAATATCATCATTTCATGCTACTGCCATTGGTGGACACTCAGGTATTCAGGCGACATATCAACGTCTGAAGAGGCTCTTTGCTTGGTCTGGAATGAAGAATGCAGTCACGGAATTTGTGCAACAATGTGAAATATGCCAACACGCGAAACACATGAATCAACACCCACAAGGTCTGTTGCAGCCACTTCCAATCCCAGCTGGTGCTTGGCAAGATGTGACAATGGACTTTATTGAAGGTTTACCAGTCTCAGAAGGAGCAAATTCTATTATGGTGGTAGTGGACCGATTCACCAAATATGCACATTTTATACCTCTGCGTCATCCTTACACAGCACCTCAAATTGCTCGAGTGTTTGTGGATGGTGTGGTGAAATTACATGGCATGCCGAAGTCAATTGTCTCGGACAGAGACAGGATATTCACCAGCACTTTCTGGAAACTGTTGTTTGCAAAATTAGGGACTAAGCTGAAATTCACCACAGCCTACCATCCACAAACAGATGGGCAAAGTGAGAGAGTAAATCAAAGCTTGGAGATGTTCTTGAGATGCAGTATTCAGGACAATCCAAAACACTGGAAACGTTGGTTGCCTCTGGCAGAATTTTGGTATAACTCCACCTTCCATACAGCATTGGGCTGTACCCCATTCAAAGCACTCTACGGTCACGAACCAAACTATGGTGCTATGCCTGATGTCACAACAGATGAAGATTCACCAGTGACAGACATGCTGGCAGAAAGATCAGCTCAGCTGGAAATGCTCAAGAAACACCTGGAAGCAGCCCAAAACCGTATGAAAATGAAGGCAGACAAGAATAGAACAGAAAAGGAGTTCCAGGTAGGGGAGAAAGTGCTTCTAAAGCTCCAGCCCTACGTTCAGCAATCAGTGGTGAGCAGGCCATACCCTAAGCTGGCATACAAATATTTTGGTCCATATGAAGTGGTCGAACGCATTGGCAAAGTTGCATACAAGCTACAACTCCCTCCTAGCAGTTTGATACACCCGGTGTTTCACATCTCTCAACTCAAAGAATTCAGGGCTGATTATACACCTGTGTTCTCAGAATTAGCTGACTTGCCAACTTTAGATGGGATGAACACAATGCAGAACGTATCCTGGAAAGGTGCATGGTGAAGAAGGGAATGCCGCGATCACTCAGGTACGTGTGAAATGGACTCAAGTACCAGAGGAAGCTGCGACTTGGGAAGATTGGGATGTTCTGAAGGTGAGGTTTCCTGCTGTTCTTGCTTGGGGACAAGCAAGCATTTCTGGGGGAGGCAATGTCACACCTGACGCAACACCTTAGAAGTGGGCCAGCGTCGTCAGTCAGATAAGGAGACGCTGTGTGAGTTGGTGTGTGTGTGACAGGTGGGCCTGCGTGTCAGCGTTGTGTGTTTGGTGAGACAGCCGTGCGTGGTGGGCGTGGTTATAAGCCCGGCGTTGTACTCGTGATCATTATGACTGAACTGAGAAGAGGAACTCTGAATCTTTCCTCCTACTTCTCTCCTCTGCTATTTCTTCTTCCTCACGAAGGTCATCCGTGGTTGTGTGTCTCACGCTACCCATCATAGTAGCTAGGGATAGTACAAGTGGCTCCTCGTCCGTCCCGTCCCCGATGCCTTCGTCATCAACTTCGGCCACCAGATGGAGATCTCACCAACGGGGCGCTGGCAAGTGTAGAGCACCGCTCAATCACTAATTCCGTTGCGGCGAGGATGTCGCTGGCCACACTCATCATGCCCAAGACAGAGTGTCGCATCGGCCCAGCGCCAGAGATGGTGGACGAGTCCACAAATCCGGCCAAGTTCAGGGATTTCGTGTTCAGCGAGTTCATGGCGGCATACAACACCGCCGCCGCCAGTAGGGAGGACGTGCTCGAGTTCTTCAAGATCCACAACAACTAGCTCGGTGATGACGACGACGGCATTAAGATGGTGTATGCAGTAAGAAGCAAATAAGCAACGGAGAGGGAATGAAATAGAACTGTCCCAAGAAGAACGGTGTGATTGCAGAATACTATAAGTTGTTGCTTTTTGGCATCGACACTATGTACAAGATACAACCTGATCGTGAATTTCTATTGTCACATATAGACCTGAACAAATGTATTATGTGAAGTTGCTTGTTGCTAAAATCTACGTATATTTTTTTCGAGAATGCCGAGGGGAGATCCCCATCGGTTATTATATTACTCGAAAGGACCCAACCAAACACAAACGCTGTTTGTCACAGAAATACAGGGGGTAGGGGAGAGTTACAAAGCTGAATGTCGAAAGAAATTACAGAGATCATCAATATTAGCCCTTTCGGGCTGGGGGAAACAGTTTCCCCAAAGGGCGGCGTCATCCGCAATGCGACGAAGGATTTGTGCCGGCGAGATGATGTTAGCGTTGAACGTAGCGTCGTTCCTGGCTTTCCACAAGTTCCACAGGCTTGCGGCGACCCCAAGGCGCCAAGCCTCGGGGCTTGCTGATGACGAGGGGGGAGCGGGGATGTCCCAAAGCGGACCGGACGGCGGATCGGCGAATCCGAGTCTTCTCCAGGTGTCGGCGGAGCAGGGGCAGTCGAAGAGGATGTGGGTGCATGTCTCGGGCGCGGCACAACGAGCACATGCATCCGTCGGGGCACAACCTTTGCGAGTAAGGTTCACCCGGCAGCTAAGACGATCGGCGGCGACGAGAGAGCAGAAGATCTTAATCTTGGCGGGCAAGCGCGTACTCCAGGTGACGAGGGCGGCGGTATCGAGCTGGCCGCCGGGCGCAAGAAGGCGGTAGACGGCGCGGGAGCTGAAGGTGACGTCTCTCCCCCATGCCATGCGACGCTCGTCCTCTAGGGAGTCGAGGCGAACGCCGACAATGATGGACTGGACAAGGTCGAGCTCACAGGTGGCGGTGGCGGAGAGGCGTGGCTGAAGAGGAAGCCCCATAGAGACAGGGGTGGCGACGGTTAGGTGTGGGCGTGTGCAGTGTGAAAAGAGGGCGGGAAGCGGTGGTGGAGAGTATCGGTTGATGACGTGAAGGCACACGTTCGTTGGGAGACCCCAAGAGTAAGGTATGATGCAGTGCAGCAACAAGTTTTCCCTCAGTGTGAAACCAAGGTTATCGAATCCAGAAGGAGTAGGAGCACTTCAGAAGGTTGTCAGTGACGCCATTACTCGATCACCGACGTGAAACCTGCACACAACACAATCAAACTATTTTACCCTAACGAAACAGGATGGTTGTCAATCTCACCGGCTTGCTGAAAACAAAGGATTAAACGTATGGTGTGGAAAACAATATTTAATTGCAGAAAGTAAAAAGGAACACTGATTGCAGTAGTTTGTTTTTTCAGTGTAAAAGAATGGACCGGGGTCCACAGTTCACTAGTAGTGTCTCTCCTTAAAGATAAATAACATGCTGGGTAAACAAATTACAGCTGGGCAATTGATAAAATATTGAGCGCATGACAATGCATATATATGACAAGATGACTACTATGACATTTACATTGGGCATTACGACAAAATACGTAGACCGTTATCCAACTGCATCTATGACTAATAATCCACCGCCAGGTTAACATCCGTGTCTCCCGTTGGTATTAAGTTGCAAGCAACGGATAATTGCATTAAGTAAAGTGCGTAATGTAAACAACACAAATGACCGTAGACATAGCATTGTTGTGTTATCCCTAGTGGCAACAGCACATCCAAAAGCTTAGGCGTTGCTGTCACTCGCCCAGATTACTGAAGGCATGAACCTACTATATAGCATAAATACTCCATCTTGGAGTTACAAGCATCTACTTAGCCAAAGCATCTACTAGTAACGGAGAGCATGCAAGATCATAAATAACATATAAAGATAGATTGACAATCAACTTGATCATAGTATTCAATATTCATCGGATCCCAGAAAACACAACATGTAGCATTACAATAAGATGATCTTGATCATGTTAGGCAGCTCACAAGATCTAAACATGATAGCATAAAGTGGAGAGACAACCATCTAACTACTGCTATGGACGTGTAGTCCAAGGATGAACTACTCACGCATCACTTCGGAGTCAGGCATGGCGATGTAGAGCTCTCCGGTGATGATTCCCCTCTCCGGCAGGGTGCCGGGAAGAGGTTCTGAACCCTCCCGAGCTAGGGTTGACGACGGCGGCGGCTCTGGAACTTTTCGTGGAATATGACTCTTCTTTTTAGGGTTTTCCAGTCGGGGGAATAAATAGGCGAAAGGGCGGCGGCTGGAGGCGTCCGAGGGGCCCACACCACCCCTCGGCGCGGCTAGAGGGGGGCCGCGCCGAGCCCTGGTGTGGCTCCCTCGTGGCGCTCATCCGTCTCTCCTTTGGACTCCGTGGACGTGTCGGTGAAATAGGGACCTCCGTTGATTTTCGTCCAATTTCGAGAATATTTCCAGAACAACTTTTCTGGAATACAAAAACAGCAGAAAACAGGAACTGGCACTGTGGCATCTTGTTAATAGGTTAGTCCCTGAAAATGTATAAAATGATATGAAGTGTATACAAAACATGTAACAATTGGTATAATATCAACATGGAACATCAAAAATTATAGATACGTTTGAGACGTATCAGCATCCCCAAGCTTAGTTCCTACTCGTCCTCGAGTAGGTAAACGATAAAACAAAATAATTTTTGAAGTGACATGCTACCATCATAATCTTGATCATATAGTATTGTAAAGCACATGTAAATGAATGAAGTGATCCAAGTCAATGGTGTATAGTTTGCTACCAAATAAATAATGAGTAAACAACTGAATCATATAAGCAAAACTTTTCATGAATAGTAATTTGGAGACATTGTATCCACAGGTTTACATAAGAGTTAACTCATAAAGCAATAGATTCTAGTAAAAGGTATTTAACCCACAAAGGAAGATTTAAGCTTCAACATTTGCTTCAACTTCAACATATTTATCTCATGGATATTGTCAACACAAAGCAATATAATAAGTTCAATATCTAGCATATAACAATTGTTGTACCAAAGTTGACACTAGTGTTTGCTTGTGGAAGATAGAAAGAAGTAAAAACTGACTCAACATAAAAGTAAAAGAAAGGCCCTTCGCAGAGGGAAGCAGGGATTAAACATGTGCTAGAGCTTTTTAGTTTTTGAAATCATATAGAGAGTAAAAATTAAGTTTTGAGAGGTGTTTGTTAATTGTCAACGAATCAGTAAATGGAAAGTACAATATGACCCCTGCCAACAGACTTTTAAGAGCGGCTCCCATGAAGGACGTTATTTCTACCAGCAAGGCAGATCATCCCTCTTTCTCTTTTGTTTACACATGCAGATGTTTCACTGAGTATTCAGTTGACAAAATGTGAAGAGATTAAGCGGTTAAAGTTGTAATTAATTGGGACTGGGCACCCCGTTGCCAGCTCTTTTTGCAAAATTAATAGATAAGCGGATGTATATGCCGCTAGTCGGTGGTAAAGTCTGTTTGACAGTGACATAAAGACATCCACCCGTCCTCATGAGCTTGGTAAACATTGACACAAAAAGGAGTAATAACAATTTTGAATAGTTTAAAGGTAGCACATGAAAAATTTACTTGGAGTGGCAAGGAAATACCACATATAGGTAGTTATGGTGGACACAGATGGCATGGATTTTGGCTCAAGGATTTGGATGCACGAGAAGCATTCCCTCTCAGTACAGAGTTTAGGCTAGCAAGGTTATTTAAGCAAACACAGACTGTCAACCGGTACACAAGTTATATGAAACATATTGCAAAATTATAAGACTCCACACTGTCTTCCTTGTTAACCAAAACCTTTTACTAGAAAATATCTAGACCTTAGAGATACCACTCATGCAAACCAAATTTCACAAGCTTTACGGTAGTTCTTCACTAATGGGCTTAACTTACATGATGCAAAATTTAAACATGACCTACTTGTTAACTCAAAACAATTGACAAGTATCAAATTATCCAAGTTAGTGATCTACAAGAGTATGTAAGTCTTTTCCATTATACCATTTACCACATGCAACATTTTCTGTTCCAACCAAACACCAATCAATTTATTTCAATAACTCTCCAAACAAGTATAAGTGAAGTAAGAGAGTACTTTTTTAAAAGAACTAATAGCTCTGACAAGAGATACATGAAAACAAGAGCTAAAAGCTTAACATCGCTAGATAGAATACTCAACAAGTATAAGTGAAGAATAGGAGTATTCAATGAAAAAGCGGAGCGTGTCTCTCTCCCAATCAAGAATGCTAGGATCCAATCAAGTTGAGACAGAAAATAAAAATAACAACTGAAAATAAAAGCACACAGACGCTCCAAGAACAACACATATGATGTGAAAGAATTAAAATATAGTTTCACTAGAGATGACCTGATAATTTTGACGATGAAGAAGGGGATGCCTTGGGCATCCCAAGCTTAGACGCTTGAGTCTTCTTGAAATATGCTGGGGAGATCCATGGGAGCCTCCCCAAGCTTAAGCTCTTCACTCTTCTTGATCCTATTATATCACTCTTCTCTCTTGACCTTGAAAACTTCCGCCACACCAAACTCAAAGTAATTCTCATTAGAGGGTTAGTGCACAATCAAAAACTCACATGTTCTGTAAGGACGCAATATGACCGTTACTTTAAACATTAACTACTGCCACTGATGTTATGTGAAGCTCTTCCACCCAAAAAAGAATTCCACCCAACACTAGTAAAAGAGAGAATGCAAAATAAAAGACATAATCTGTCTAAAACAGAACAGTCCGCAAAGACGAATTTTTTCGAGGCACTTACGTTGCTCAGATCGAAAAACTTTGAACTAACAAAGATGCATACATATATCAGGATTACGCACAAAAATTTCAGATTTAAATAATTTCTGTGAATTTAAAATTAATACGGTGAACAGCAGAAATCTGTTTCTGCGCAGCAATCAAAATCTAGCATCATCTTATCATTAGAGACTCTTCTTGGCACAACAATGCGAAAAATAAAGATACAAAGGAGTTGCTACAGAAGTAAACAACCTTGACTCAATAAAGAAAAATTGCAGAAATAAAATAATGGGTTGCCTCCCATAAGCGCTTTTCTTTAACGCCTTTTAGCTAGGCACAAAGCATGCATCAAGTATTACCAAGTGTAGAAGCATCAACATTATAGTTTGTTCGAACAATAGAATCAAAAGGTGGCTTATCTTCTTCCTAGGAAAGTGTTCCATACCTTTCTTGAGAGGGAATTGATATTTAATATTCCCTCTCTCATATCAATAATAGCACCAACAGTTCTAAGAAAAGGTCTTCCAAGCACAATAGGACAAATGGATTGCATTCAATATCCAAAACAACAAAATCAACAGGGACAAAGTTGTTATTAACCATGATAAGAACATCATCAATTCTACCCAAAGGTTTCTTTATAGTAGCATCAGCAAGGTGAACATCCAAATAACAATTTTCCAAAGGTGCTAAATCAAGCATATCATAAAGTCTTTTAGGCATAACAGAAACACTAGCACCAAGGTCACACAAGCAATCAAAATTATTCAACTTCATTTTAATGATGGGCTCCCAACCATCTTCTAACTTCCTAGGGATGGATACTTCACGTTTCAATTTTTCTTCCCTAACTTGTATGAGAGCATTAGTAATATGTTTAGTAAAAGCCATGTTTATTTCACTTGCTTTAGGACTTCTAGCTAGCTTTTGCAAGAACATAATTACTTCAGAAAGATTACAACCATCAAAATCAAAATCATTATCATCAAAGGTAATGGAGCCATTATCTTCCTCATTACTAAAATTTCAGCATTTTTATCAAGAACATTTTCAGAGTTATCAGGCAATTTAAAACGTTTTGCAATAGAAGTAGAAACATTGCCAACACCAATTATCTTACCATTAATAGTAGGAGGTTTGCTAACACTTGAGTTAAAGCATTTTCAGTAGTAGAAATAGTACAAACTCTAGCAATACTATTCTTTCTAGCAATTTCATCCTCTCTTTCCCATCTAGCATGCAATTCGGCTAGCATCCTCACATTATTATCAATTTTAATTTGTATAGCATTGAGAGTTTTGCTCTCTTTAACATCATGAGGCATGTTCTTTATTTTCAAAAATTCAACATCAAGAGCAAGACTATCAACCTTAGAGGCAAGAACATCAATTTTCCCTAGTTTTTCCTCAACAGTTTTATTGAAAGCAGTTTGTGTACTAATAAAATCCTTAAGCATAACTTCAAGATCAGAGGGTACACTTTTATTATTGTTGTAGGAACTACCATAGGAATTTCCATAACCATTGCCACATTAGAAGGATAGGGCTTATAATTACATTACCAAAATTATTCCTATAAGCATTGTTGTTGAAGTTATTATTTTTAATGAAGTTCACATCAACATGCTCTTCTTGAGCAACCAAAGAAGCTAAAGGAACATTATTTGGATCAACATGCACTTGACCATTTGCAAGCATAGACATAATAGTATCAATTTTAGCACTCAAGGAAGAGGTTTCTTCAACAGAATTTACCTTTTTACCTGTTGGAGCTCTCTCGGTGTGCCACTCAGAATAATTTATCATCATATCATCTAGAAGCTTTGTTGCAGCACCCAAAGTGATGGACATGAAGGTACCTCCAGAGGCCGAATCCAATAAATTCCTTGAAGAAAAATTTAATCCTGCATAAAGGTTTGGATGATCATCCAAGTAGTCAGTCCATGAGTGGGACAATTCTTAACCAATGATTTCATTCTCTCCCATGCTTGAGCAACATGTTCATTATCAAATTGTTTAAAATTCATTATGCTACTTCTCAAAGATATAATCTTAGCAGGAGGATATATTTTCCAATGAAAGCATCTTTGCATTTAGTCCATGAATCAATACTATTTCTAGGCAAAGATAGCAACCATTCTTTAGCACGTCCTCTCAAGGAGAAAGGAAAAAGTTTCAATTTAATAATATCACCTCTACTTCCTTATACTTTTGCATTTCACAAAGTTCAACAAAGTTATTAAGGTGAGCACAGCATCATCAGTACTAACACCAGAAAATTGCTCTTTCATAACAAGATTTAATAGTGCAGGTTTAATTTCATAAAATTCTGCTTTAGAAGCAGGTGGAGCAATAGGTGTGCATATGAAATCATTGTTGTTTGTGCTAGTGAAATCACACAACTTAGTGTTCTCAGGAGTACTCATTTTAGCAAATTAAAAAGGACAGAAAATAACAATCGAAAATAAACTAGATGCAAGTAACTAATTTTTTTGTGTTTTTGATAATTAAAAGCAAACAAGATAAAATAAAATAAACTAAGCAAGACAAAAACAAAGTAAAGAGATTGGAAGTGTGAGACTCCCCTTGCAGAAGTCTGCTATCTCCCCGGCAATGGCGCCAGAAAAATTGCTTGATGACGTGAAACACACGTTCGTTGGGAGACCCCAAGAGGAAGGTATGATGCAGTGCAGCAGCAAGTTTTCCATCAGTGTGAAACCAAGGTTATCGAATCCAGGAGGAGTAGGAGCACTTCAGAAGGTTGTCAGTGGCGCCGTTACTTGATCACCGACGTGTAACCTACACACAACACAATCAAACTACTTTGCACCAACGAAACAGGAAGGTTGTCAATCTCCCCGGCTTGCTGAAAACAAAGGATTAAACGTATGGTGTGGAAAATAGTATTTAATTGCAGAAGTGAAAGAGAACAATGATTGCAGTAGGTGGTTTTGTTAGTGTAAAAGAATGGACCGGGGTCCACAGTTCACTAGTGGTGTCTCTCCATAAAGATAAATAACATGATGGGTAAACAAATTACAGCTGGGCAATTGATAAAATATTGAGCGCATGCAATGCATATATATCACAAGATGACTACTATGACATTTACTTTGGGCATTACGACAAAATACGTAGACCGTTGTCCAACTGCATCTATGACTAATAATCCACCGCCAGGTTAACATACGTGTCCCCCGTTGGTATTAAGTTGCAAGCAACGGATAATTGCATTAAGTAAAGTGCGTAATGTAAACAACACAAATGACCGTAGACATAGCATTGTTGTGTTATCCACAGTGGCAACAGCACATCCACAACCTTAGGCGTTGTTGTCACTCGCCCAGATTACTGGAGGCATGAACCCACTATCTAGCATAAATACTCCCTCTTGGAGTTACAAGCATCTACTTGGCCAAAGCATCTACTAGTAACGGAGAGCATGCAAGATCATAAATAACATATAAAGATAGATTGATAATCAACTTGATCATAGTATTCAATATTCATCGGATCCCAGCAAACACAACATGTAGCATTACAATAAGATGATCTTGATCATGTTAGGCAGCTCACAAGATCTAAACATGATAGCATAAAGTGGAGAGACAACCATCTAGCTACTGCTATGGACCCGTAGTCCAAGGATGAACTACTCACGCATCACTTCGGAGGCAGGCATGGCGATGTAGAGCCCTCCGGTGATGATTCCCCTCTCCGACAGGTTGCCGGGAAGAGGTTCTGAACCCTCCCGAGCTAGGGTTGACGACGGCGGTGGCTCTGGAACTTTTCGTGGAATATGACTCTACTTTTTAGGGTTTTCCAGTCGGGGGGAATAAATAGGCGAAAGGGCGGCGGCTGGAGGCACCCGAGGGGCCCACACCACCCCTCGGCGCGGCCAGAGGGGGGGGCCGCGCCGAGCCCTGGTGTGGCTCCCTCGTGGCTCTCCTCCATATCCCCTTTGGACTCCGTGGACGTGTCGGTGAAATAGGGACCTCCGTTGATTTTCGTCCAATTCCGAGAATATTTCCAGAACAGCTTTTCTGGAATATAAAAACAGCAGAAAACAGGAACTGGCACTGTGGCATCTTGTTAATCGGTTAGTCCCAGAAAATGTATAAAAATGAAATGAAGTGTATACAAAACATGTAACAATTGGTATAATATCAGCATGGAACATCAAAAATTATAGATACGTTTGAGACGTATCATCGGGGGAGGACCATTTGTCAAACCAGAAGGAGACGCGTGTACCATCATGGACGGTGCAGCGGGTGGAGATCTGTAGAGGGGGAGGCAGTGGGAGATGATGTTATCGATGAAGGAGGGTGGGGTGGATGTATCTGAAAGTGCATGTGTTGCCCCATGCGTGGTTTTGGTAATTAATGACAATCCTTATGGACTAATGTTTGCATTGAGATATTCTTATAGATCTTGTCCGCCGGAGAAGATTTAAGTTCATGTGTTGAACTCTAGAAGACTACATGATGATCAATGCTGTCTTCTAGGGTTTATATGAAGAATGGTCATGTGTAGAGTTGAGCTTATTGCAAGTATGGCTTGGAAAAGAAGATTGAATGAACAATCGTATATATCAAGAGAAGAAGATGAAGTGCAAGTTCAATATGATTCATCTCAGAAGATATCATTTGGTTGAAGCTTGCAAAGGGGACATGAAGATGGAGCTTAGCGAGGCTCTCCCATAATGGAGTATGGGGGAGCATTTGGAGAAGTCTTCATCAAGCATGTGCTTGCAAGCACAATCAAGAAAGGTGTTCCAACTTGAGAGACTCAAGATCGTCATCATCGAGCTCAAGTGGAATGCGCAAGGCAAAGGTATGATCTTGATAGGTTTTCTATTTTACCGGTCTCATGGTGTTAGTGGGAGATCGGGTTATAGAATAGACGGCGTACTATCAAGAGGGGCTCTCAAGCGAGTAACTTGATCGCATCTTTTGGAGAGCTCAAACCTTTGCATACTTGACATTTCATCTTTCTTGGTTCTTATTTGGCTTTTATCCATGTGAGGACTTAGAGCTTGTGTTCATCTCCATACCAAGCTCTAATGCATCAAAAACGGATATTTCATATGTATATCTTATTGCGTTTTTGATGTTCGAGGTTTTACCGGTTTGTCTTTTCTAAGAGAGGTCAAACTCTCTACTTGTGGTTTCCTCCTCACATGATGGACAATTATGTGTATATGCATAATCTTGTAGAGCTTGTGAGTATTCTAACAAGTCCAAGATCATAGAAAACGGAGTCCGGATGAGAAACATATTGCGGTTTTGGTTTGGAGGTTTTATCGGTTGTTCATTTATCGAGAGGTCTAACCTTTACCATTTGGTTTTATCCTCCATTGTTGGACTATGATGTTTCTCTGCATGATCTTGTAGAGCTCTTCGTTGTGATTCCAACGAGCCAAGATTATCGAAATCGGAGTCCGGATGAAAAAGTTGTTGCTGTTTTCGTTTTGATGTTTCTGTCAGTTTTCAGAAAAACGGATAATCTGAATAATTTCAGGAATATCCGGTTCGAAATATCCGGCTCCATCCAGTAGACTTTCGCGTTTTCCACCGGATATTCCGGTCCGAAAATGACCCGGAATATCCGGGTTTTCCTGTTTTTCTAGTTGCAACGGTTATACTTTGGGAGGGGCTATAAATACCCCTCCCCTTCTTCAACCTAAGAAAAAGCTTCTTCCCCCCTTCTCTCTCCTCCATTGTTAACCTTGGAAAAGCTTGCTATCTCTCAATCCCTCCAATGATTCTTGCTATTTCTTGAGGGAAAAGAGAGAGGAGATCTAGATCTATATTTCCACCAATCCATCTCTCCTCTAAGTGAGGGGAACCTAGTAGATCTTGATCTTTGAGTTCTTTGTGCATCTCCTCTTTGTTCTTCCTCTCTTATTCCCCCATAAGCATTTGTTGCTTTGTTGGAATTTGAGAGTAAAGGATTTGAGCACTTGTGCTCTTGCCATTTGCTTTGTGCATCGGTTTGTGCTCTCCACGAGGATTCGTGGAAGTTGAAAGTTTCTGAGCTTGTTACTCTTGGGCCTTCGGACCCTAGACGCCCGTGTGGTGGTGGAGACCTTTGTGGTCACTTGCAAGCCGTCCGGGAGCCCCCAATCCCGTTGTGGGTTGTGCCCCAGATTGTTGTTGTAAAGGCTCCGGATTCCGCCTGGAAGAAATTCCGATAGTGGAAGGTGAACCAATCCTTTGTGGTGCGGTTCATCGGAGAATAGGGTGAGCATTTGTGGCGTTGAGATCGACCTTTGTGGTGCCTCACAACTCTCCAACGAGACGTACTCCCTTAACAAGGAGGAACTCGGGAATACATCCTCGTCTCCGCGTGCCTCGGTTATTTCTACACCCGAGCTATTTACTTATGCACTTTACATTGTGATAGCCTTCGTGCTTGAAGTATTCTATATTGCTATCACCTTGTTGCTTGTCTTGCTTAACATAAGTTGTTGGTGCACATAGGTGAACCTACTATATTTAGGTTGTTGGCTTGTTAATTTAAACACCTAGTTTTATTCCGCAATTATCAAGCCTAAACCGGAAAAGTTTTAATCGCCTATTCATCCCCCTCTAGGCGACATCATTGTCCTTTCAATTGGTATCAGAGCCTCGGCTCTCTTTTTGGGCTTTACCGCCTAGAGAGTAAAAGATGTCGTTTAGAGAATTAGTGCACGATCCCACTTTTATATTCGATGGCACAAATTATGATGTTTGGAAAATTCGCATGCTTAATCTTTTTAGGGCCATGGGTCCAAATTATATTAAGAGGATTGTAGATGTGGGTTTTTCTCCTCCAAAGGATTCCCAAGAATTATCTTTAGAGGATGAGGAAAACTCTCATCTCGAGACTCGAGTTTCTAATGGTCTTATATGTGTTTTGAGCGATGTAGTTCTAGCTTCAATCATGCCTTTTCGGAACGCTCATG
This sequence comes from Poa pratensis, assembly GCA_947311845.1. Taxonomy (NCBI): domain Eukaryota; kingdom Viridiplantae; phylum Streptophyta; class Magnoliopsida; order Poales; family Poaceae; genus Poa; species Poa pratensis. The sequence goes on from CAMZMU010000063.1 coordinate 166,333,999, forward strand.
AGATTTGGACCAAGCTTCAAGATATATATGAAGTGTCCAAATTTTTTGAGTATGATTGTTCTCCTTCCACCTCCGGCCGTGATGATTTCACAACTTCTTCCACTTCACGAACATGTGATTTGTCACAAGGTAATGATATGGTGAGTGGTGATAGAAATTGCTTTGTTGATGGTGAATATTCTATTGACTATACTTCATCTCTATCTCATTGCAATGTTCTATCTTTGGACTTAAACTCTTCTAGCACTCCAAATGTCATACATGCTAGAGTTGATAGTCCCTGCATATCATGTAATAGTTGCTTAACTAAATCTCATGATGATATGCTCTCTATGTCTTGTTGTCATGAAAATAATGCTTCCATATCCTCTAGCACGTGCATGACTACCAATGTAGAGGAATCCCAACATTTATTGGAACAAGACATGGACCTATACGGTGCTTCAAGTAATTCTTCATCCTCCTCACCCATTAATCACGTTTGCCTTATGGCTAAGGATTCAAAGGTATCTTCTATCCCGAATCCCGATATATCTTGTGATGATGTGGTTGAGGATTCTCATGAAGAAGATTTTGATATTGAATCCTTAACCAAGAAGGTGAGATGGTTTTTGGTGCTCTCCCCAAAGGTAGTAAAGCTATCCCTCCTCTATGTGAAATCATTGCTTATGTTATTAAGAGTAGGGAAATCATTGAGGATTTGGAAACTCAATTTGATGAGAAATGTCAAATTGAGAGAGACGACTTGTGAGATCCTGGCTCAGGGCTTAATAGGATTGATAGAATACTCATATCAATAAGTTGCAACTTCTTTTCCAGAAGCTCATCTGGAAGGAACTCCGAGGTTAAGCGTGCTTGGCCCGGAGCACTCCAAGGATGGGTGACCGATCGGGAACTGGTTCCCGGGTGCGCACGAGTGAGGACAAAGTGTGCAGAAAAGACTAGTGTGATCTGTGGGGCCAGTCTGGAGATCCTAGAGAGCTGCCAGGGGTGACAGGCCCGGCCCGGGGTGGCCGGGTGTTACACGACTCTAACACTATAGCTTCCTTGAAAGCTTCTCTTGAAGAAGAAGAGTTTAGGGCTTCTCTTGAAGAGAGACTTGAATCTCTTGATGAGTCTAATGATCTTATTATTGCTAAAATCATTAAGGAAAAAGATCATGCTATTGCTAAATATAAAGTGCTTAAAAAGGAAAAAGTTGAATTTGGTGTTGGCAATACTAGACTAAGTGAGGACATAGAGAGACTTGACAAAGCTCACAAGGCTTTAGAAAGTGAACACTCTCTCCTTATCAAGTCTCATGATCAACTCCAAACTCAACTATCTAAAAATGATGAGCTTGCCAAGTTGTCCTCTTCCATTTCTAATGTTAATAATGCTTGTGCTACTAACTCCACTTCTTGTGAAGCATCTATTTTGAAGGAGAATGTTGAGATAAGGGCTCAACTTGAGTTGCTAACTAGCAAGTATGGGAAATTGGAAGAAAGTCATGAAAAGCTCTCTAGCTCTAATGAGAATCTTCTAGCATCCCATGCAAGGCTAAAGTTAGCTCATGAGGCTATCTCTACAAAGGTAACATCTTGTGAGCCTCATGTGGACAAAGGCACAACTTCTACTAAAAATGCTTTATTGCCATGTGCTAGTCCTAGTGATTCATCCACTCACAATATTGCTACATCTTGTGATGAATTACTTTCCATGCCTTGTTGCTCTAACAATGAAGCTTCCACTTCCTCTAGTATTTTTGTTGATACTAACCATGTAGAGGAATTAAATGAGCTCAAGGTCCAAGTCATCACTTCTTTGAAGAAAGACTTGGAAAAGCGTCATGTTGGGAAGTCCACACTTGACAATATGTTGAGTGTTCAAAGACGCCCCAATGACAAGAGTGGACTTGGATTCAACTCCAATAACAGGAACAGGTCCAAGTGTAACAAGAAGAAAAAGGGCCAAGAACAAGCTAAAGATTCGGCCAAGATTGTTTGCTTCAAGTGCAAAGTTGAAGGGCACCATGTTAGATCTTGCCCTTTGAAGAAGAAGTCCCTTGGTGAGAAGCAACAAGGGAAGAAGCCTCAAGTTCAACCTCAAATTCCTCTAGTTGAAGAACGGCCTCTTCCCAAGAAGAATCAAGCTACCCCTCCTCAAGTCGAAATTCCAACTAAGAAGAAAGGAGGAAGCAAACGTTGCTACATATGCCGTGAGAAGGGTCACTTTGCTTCATCATGCACTAATGGTACCTTATCCAACCCCATTATAGTTGATGATGTTTATTCTCTTCGGAAGGATAAGGTTGGCAATGTGTTTGCCAAATATGTTGGTACTCAAAGTGGTGTCAAGAAAATAACCATTTGGGTTGCCAAGCTGATTGTGACTAATCTCTTAGGACCCAACTTGGTTGGGGACCAACAAGCTAAAACTTGATCAATAGGTGTTGTTGGAGGGCATTGGAGACTTGGCTACATCATGAAGAATTAAGGGATCTTCATCAATTATATTCTCTCAAGCCAAGTCATTTGGATTATTTTGTTCTATCTCATATCCAATGTTCCTCCTTGCGGTAACTTTTATTTAAATCGTATATACATTGAAAGTTGCTTGCACCCTTGCATGTGTTTGGTTTTGTACCTTGCCAGTGTTTGTATGTGTTGTGCTCTCTACTTACTTATCTTGAGAAATCAAGTATGTGTGTGTTGATTTGCACACCATTTACTTGTTTTGAGCCTTATTGCTTTTATTTGATATCTTATCTTGTTGGCTCTCTTTTGAGAGATTAATGGACCATTCCATTTTGGGAGAGTGATATGCTTCGTGCACTTCACAAACCTAAAAATGTGTGTACATGAGGAATACCACTTAGTGATGATATATCAATATTATCTATTCTCTATGTGGTATGTCATCCTCATAAGAAATTCAAATTCTATAATGTCCATTAATTATCTCTAATTTGTTTGTTTGCCTCTTGTTTTAAAGTAATGGATTATCACATTATGGGGGAGTAATAAACTATGTGCATATTACAAGCCTTGAAAATGTGAATATGTGAGGTATTGCCACCTAGAATTGATATTGTCATTATCTTTTCCTTTGGCATGTTGCTCAAACAAGTTCCATATTTTCTTTTGCTTCTTGTCTCTCTTCGTTTGGATCTTGTTTATGATGGAATTCCTTGGTATGGCGTTCCCCAAATAAGTTCTCATATATATCTTTTGGGAAAACCATTTGCTTCAAGCTACTCCTTGTAGTTACTTTGCATGATCGTGTGAATATTGAAGCTATCAAGAATATCTATCTAAGCATGGCTTTTAATTCCTATCCTTTGCCATATGCTTTTGTTGTGAAGTTTGGTCTTGTATATCATCCATATACCACTCAGAAATATCTCCATACTCCTTGCTCATGACAAGTGAAACTCACAATTGTGGTGGAATTTGTAGACCATCTTCACTTTTGACTCTTGCTTTGAAATGCCTTATTTTATTGCCAAGGATTTGTTTTGATCTAACTCTCTTTTGTCTTCCTTGTATCTTTTGGATCCTTGTTGCCCTACTCAAAATTTGTTTTGTGCTTTCTTATGTTAGGAAAAGCAATGAGCCCATTCTTGTGCATTTACTTCAAAGTCATACTTCTAGATAATGCACTATTCTTTGGGAAGCTATCCTACATCGAGTAGAACACCATTCTTTAATTTGGTATTGGATTTTAGTGCTCTTCTTGAATTTGACTAGTGTTTGTATAATATATGGTGAGTGATGATCCCATTGGTGTGCGTTTGTATTCAAATGCAAGATCATAGATAATGCACACATATTGGGGGAGCAATCCTATATGCTTTTTGAACATTAGTTGTCTTCGTTTGATATTTGATCCCGATGACGTGTCTCCTTGGAAGACAAACATTTTTCGTCTTGGTACTTTGTGCCATCATGAAAAATGTAGAGAGTTTGGTTATTCCTTGATCATATTTTCATTTGGTATCTTTTCATTTTGGCTTCTTCAATCATGTGTTGATTTGAGTCTTTGATATAATTTGGACAACTTCTTTTCGTGTCACACTATTGTGTGCTCCCTTGGTTTAAGTTGTGTTTTATCCGAATTGTATCTCTTTTGGTTCTCGAAAGTCTTGTGCATGCATATTTACTATAGGTATATCTTTGGCATGCTTACTTTCGTTGATCCAATATATAGGATAAACTCCATCAAATCCTAAATGGCTAATATGTGCATGAAATTCAATTTCACATTAATATGCACATATTTATGTGGAGTTTGTACTATGTATTTAGTTGCTCTAACTACTTTGGACCCAATGAGTTTGGGTACCATTTTGTACTTGAATTTGTTTTAGGTACTTGGAAGCTTGTCTCATCTACAAGGAAGGTGTTGTCACCATGTGCTTACTGGAGCCAAGCTTGGATGATCATGAGCTCTTATCTTCTACATCACCAATGCTATCTCGGTAACAAGTATCTACCTCATGCATACTTTTCTAGCTTTCAACCTTGTGTAGGTTGTTTCATGGCATGAATCTCTTTGGTTGCAGTTCTTTTGATTCTTGCAAAACATCTTTATTGCAAATGTGGGCAAGCCGAGATGATTACATATCAAGGGGAATATATATAAACATTTTCATGATTCACCAATCCCAAATATGTTAATCTAGCACTCTCTACTCTATGTCTCGCATATGCAATATTGATGTTTTTTTCAAAATCATTTGCCTTTTGTGATACTTGCTACCTTTCTCGGAGCATCCCTTTTATCACCTTATCCCTTGTGCATATGTTTGATGCTATGATGAGTGCGTGTTTGAAGTTCATCTATATCCCTTTAAGATAAAATTGAGCTTTGTGCTAAGCTTTTAAGCAAAGATCTTATTGGTGTATTTATGACTTCCTCTTGGATATCATGACCTTTACCTTTGTACCTATATTGTGTGTACATGTTTATTTGTGGACTCATATCTTCGTATTGGTGTCTACTTAGAAACTTATACACATAAGAATAGTTACATCTTTATTTGGTATTCCAATTCTTTAGTGACCACCCCTTATTGCTTTTGTTTCTTTGGTGGTTTCTAAATAAAGGCACAAGCTTTGTTGTTTATGTGTTATGCTTTCACATCTTAATAAGCTTGTGGAGCTATTTGCTTTATCTCCTTTGGTGTGTGGGTATGGGAAAGACATGATATGCACTATGTGCAACTCTTTTTGAAAAACTATGTTGATGCTTTGGCTCATCCTTGTAATAGTCTCCTAAAATGTCCTTTTATCTCACACCCATCTTTTTATTTGCCGCTCCTTGCTCATTGTTGCAAAACATTTTTTTGTTGCAAGTTCTTTTGCCTCATTTCTCATTTATATTCTCTTGCATGTGCTTGTGTTCGAATTTATCTAGGAGGGAGTGAGGATTCCATGTTGTGCACACTATATTGAAATACAAATCCTTTTTGTGCACGTACCTTGGGGAGTTCCCTCTTGATCTTTAGAACACTTTTCGGATCCTTTTGATTGCTTGCTTCTTTCGTTGAAGTATCTTTCCATTTGAAGTTCCTTTGCAATTTTTGGATCCTCATTATAGTTTGATCTCCCTCCATCTATTCGTCATTGGATATGTGCATTTGATTTCACTCATATTATGAGAAATGCATAAATTATGGGGGAGCTCTTACTATGGTGGCCTTCTAGATTTTTCTTCCCATTTCGGCAATTGATGCCAATGGAGGAGAAGTTTAGAGGGTTTAAGAGATTTTGGTTTTATGCTTTAGTTTCGTTCTCAAGCATTTGCGTTTCTTGCTCTTGCATCCTTGCTCTTTGTGTTGCGGTTGCTTAATTCATTATATAAACCCTTGTAAAAGGGATTGTAATCAATTACCAAAATGGGGGAGATTGAAAGTGCATGTGTTGCCCATGCGTGGTTTTGGTAATTAATGACAATCCTTATGGACTAATGTTTGCATTGAGATATTCTTATAGATCTTGTCCGCGGGAGAAGATTGAGTTCATGTGTTGAACTCTAGAAGACTACATGATGATCAATGCTCTCTTCTAGGATTTATATGAAGAATGGTCACGTGTAGAGTTGAGCTTATTGCAAGTATGGCTTGGAAAAGAAGATTGAGTGACTAATCGTATATATCAAGAGAAGAAGATGAAGTGCAAGTTCAATATGATTCATCTCGGAAGATATCATTTGGTTGAACTTGCAAAGGGGACATGAAGACGGAGCTTAGCGAGGCTCTCCCATAATGGAGTATGGGGGAGCATTTGGAGAAGTCTTCATCAAGCATGTGCTTGCAAGCACAATCAAGAAAGGTGTTCCAACTTGAGAGACTCAAGATCGTCATCATCGAGCTCAAGTGGAATGCGCAAGGCAAAGGTATGATCTTGATAGGTTTTCTATTTTACCGGTATCATGTGTTAGTGGGAGACCGGGTTATAGAATAGACGGCGTACTATCAAGAGGGGCTCTCAAGTGAGTAACTGATCACATCTTTGTGGAGAGCTCAAACCTTTGCATACTTGGCATTTCATCTTTCTTGGTTCTTATTTGGCTTTTATCCATGTGAGGACTTAGAGCTTGTGTTCATCTCCATACCAAGCTCTAATGCATAAAAAACGGATATTTCATATGTATATCTTATTGCGTTTTTGATGTTCGAGGTTTTACCGGTTTGTCTTTTCTAAGAGAGGTCAAACTCTCTACTTGTGGTTTCCTCCTCACATGATGGACTATGATGTGTATATGCATAATCTTGTAGAGCTTGTGAGTATTCTAACAAGTCCAAGATCATAGAAAACGGAGTCCGGATGAGAAACATATTGCGGTTTTGGTTTGGAGGTTTTATCGGTTGTTCATTTATCGAGAGGTCTAACCTTTACCCATTTGGTTTTATCCCACATTGTTGGACTATGATGTTTCTCTGCATGATCTTGTAGAGCTCTTCGTTGTGATTCCAACGAGCCCAAGATTATCGAAATCGGAGTCCGGATGAAAAAGTTGTTTCAGTTTTCGTTTTGATGTTTCTGTCAGTTTTCAGAAAACCGGATAATCCGAATAATTTCAGGAATATCCGTTCGATATCCGGCTCCATCCAGTAGACTTTCGCGTTTTCCACCGGATATTCCGGTCCGAAAATGACCCGGAATATCCGGTTTTTCCTGTTTTTTCTGGTTGCAACGGTTATACTTTGGGAGGGCTATAATACCCCTCCCCTTTTTCAACCTAAGAAAAAGCTTCTTCCCCCTTCTCTCTCCTCCATTGTTAACCATGGAAAAGCTTGCTTCTCTCAATCCCTCAATGATTCTTGTATTTCTTGAGGGAAAAGAGAGAGAGATCTAGATCTATATTTCCACCAATCCATCTCTCCTCTAAGTGAGGGGAACCTAGTAGATCTTGATCTTGGAGTTCTTGGTGCATCTCCTCTTTGTTCTTCCTCTCTTATTCCCCCATAAATTGTTGCTTTGTTGGAATTTGAGAGTGAAGGATTTGAGACTTGTGCTCTTGCCATTTGCTTTGTGCATCGGTTTGTGCTCTCTACGAGGATTCGTGGAATTTGAAAGTTTGTGAGCTGTTACTCTTGGGCCTTCGGACCCTAGACGCCCGTGTGGTGGTTGAGACCTTTGTGGTCACTTGCAAGCTGTTCGGACCCCCAATCCCGTTGTGGGTTGTGCCCCAGATTGTTGTTGTAAAGGCTCCGGATTCCGCCTCGAAGAAATTCCGCCTCGAAGAATAGGGTGAGCCTTTGTGGCGTTGAGATCGACCTTTGTGGTGCCTCACACCTCTCCAACGAGATGTACTCCCTTAACAAGGAGAACTCGGGAATACATCCTCGTCTCCGCGTGCCTCGGTTATTTCTATACCCGAGCTATTTACTTATGCACTTTACATTGTGATAGCCTTCGTGCTTGAAGTATTCTATATTGCTATCACCTTGTTGCTTGTCTTGCTTAACATAAGTTGTTGGTGCACATAGGTGAACCTAGTATATTTAGGTTGTTGGCTTGTTAATTTAAACACCTAGTTTTATTCCGCAATTATCAAGTCTAAACCGGAAAAGTTTTAATCGCCTATTCACCCCCCTCTAGGCGACATGATTGTCCTTTCAGTATCGCCGAGATCACGGGCACTATGGTTTCTAAACCAGCTCTTCCAGGGAAGTTCCTCATTTTGGTGTTTTGTGGACGAAGTTCACCAGAAGAGCCGTGTTTTGCTGTCGGAGATCCCGCATCCCGAAGCCACCTGCCTGCACAGGAAAACAAACCTGTCCCAAGCGATCAGACAGCGAGCATCGGAGCAATGGTCCTTGCCGTCCAGAAAAAGGCACGCCTTATCTTGTCAATAGCAAGTATCACACCACTAGGTAAAAGAAAAGAGCACATAAAATAGGTGGCGAGGTTGTTTAGAAAGTGTTACAGAGGACCAGCGCGCCCTCCATACGAGAGGATCATGGCGCTCCAGCCGGCTAAGCGTCTGTCGAAGGACGAAATAAGCGAGGAGTAGGTGGATGGGGGAGCTTGGTGGGCGAAAGAGGGAGCCCAAGGTAGGGTTGAGGGAAAGAAGAGATACTGCAGCCAAGCACAGAGGCAATGGCGGACGCAAGGGAGGGTTCGTGTGCATGGGGACGTAGCTAGACTTGTGGAAGTTGATGGCTAACCCAGTAGCAGCTGCGAAATCGTCCAGGATTTTCTTAAGGGCAGTTGCGTTGTCAACCGACGCCTCGAGATAATAAGAGTGTCGTCGGCGTATTGAAGGACAGGGGGCAAAGGGTGCGGTCAATGGGGTGGGAAATGTGGCCGAGAGAAGAGGCACGTCTGATCATTTTTTGGAGCATATCAGCAACGATGATGAAAAGATAAGGGGAGAGGGCGTCATCCTGCCGAAGCCCGTTGCGACATCGGATCCAGGCTCCGGGAACACTGTTAAGAACAACCGCGGTGTGCTCCCGGAAAATCTACGTATTTGATTTCCAAATGTAGAATCAATATATTTCGCGGGTGCTATTTTGTTCCTCTCTGCCTTACTTGCTGCGGCCCGTGTGTACGCAACATCTGCTCCACATAGATATAGATCCACCTCACAGCGCAGCCCACGAACCAATTGTTGTGTATTGGCCCATGTGGTTATGGCCTTATCAATCCTTGCCGTAGCACGATTACTTTACATATCCGGGCCCAAAAGAGTTTTTTTTGCGTAAAAGAGAAACTTTTTTTTTGAGCATCCACTTCTTTCACAGGGTGAGGAGAGATGGACCGGTCAGCTGCCACGACCGTCGACCACATCGCGTGTCTATGACACGCTGGACCCATTTGCGGAAGGCGTGTCCGTGCATTGTCAGGCGCCCCAAGCCAGACCAAAATTAAGGGACAACCATAGGAGTGCCAGCGTTATTGAGCCTACCGGGGGTCTTAGGAGCCTGCCGCTGAAGATGTTCATAATTTTTTTCAAACAGGGACAAAAGTTTTGGCTCAATCTATTCATGAAGAAGAATAGAATTGTCCAGTTAATTAACGAAAAATTGGGAGAAACAGTTAAATGAAATCATAACCCCAAGCCAACACCTCCCTAGAAAGCAAACACCTGACCATCGAAAAACTCGCCCAACGTATTACAAACATGAACTGACGTGACGACACGTGACCACGCTGCAAAGAAAACCCCACAAATCGGACGCGACAATCCGAAATGGGCACATCTGTTGGATATATGCCCAAAAGGCAATAAACTTTAACATCTGATGCTTCATGGTTCTATGTTATAACTGCGGTGACTCCTGAATATGTGATTTAGAGGAAAACTCACTCGCACGTGTAGAGATATGAACAGAATAAAGTATACCCTAGTCTTGCCTTTTAGACTAATTCGTTGATTGCTTGAGACCACGTTTTCCTGGTCTAGGACATTGTTTATGTCAGCATCAATGAGTAGCATATTGTTGGTGGAAACAATATGGCTAGGTAGACCCAAATCGTTGATATGATAAGAAGATTCCAAAGTGTCTTTTTGTCCTTAGTGCAATATCCCAGATGGTTATTATATGACATATCCTTAGACCATGAGGTTATTAGGGTTGTGTATATTGGAAGAGTTACTTTGGTACTGTTAACCATCACGGCCGTAACTGGGTGATCATAAAGGCAGTTACTGGGTGATTCTGAAGGTAAGCATTTATCCTAATGTTTTAAGATGGAAATTACTCCTCTGTCAAAGAGAGATACTTCCAGGGCCCACTCGAATGTATGATATCCAATATGTTCTGCTGACAATGCATGATGA